>JANAVB010008998.1:6563913-7163913 GCA_029216955.1 Iris pallida
ACTTTACTTGATGTTGTCACGATGTTATCACGGATTAGTACTATATGGATCTTTCATGTTCATGTACTTTTTAATGTGCATCATGTACTCCTTGGACTCGTATCTATTCATGTATACACATGTTCTCATGTGCCTTCATATATACTCACGTGCAATCATGTACACTCATGTTCACATGAGCTTCTTGTATAAAGTAGCGTAATTATATACAATAACGTAACTTGAATGGATCCTTGTGTATTGATTGAGGTAAGGGTGAGTAGAAGTGGTTATGTGGTTAAATCCAAGTAGTATAATCATGTACATGCCTGTTATACCCTCACGTATAATGGAGTTACCTTAGAATAATCATGTGCAACCCATCCCGATTACATAACCATCTTGTCCTCTAAATCACTTATATATATATATATATATATATATATATATATATATATATATATATATATATATATATATATATATTACTTACAGTCTTACTTTCTATATAAACTGTCTCCTATTTTCAGAAAAAAAATATATATATATATATATATATATATATATATTACTTACAGTCTTACTTTCTATATAAACTGTCTCCTATTTTCAGATATCTCTCTTACTTTCATGTACTTTTCATACAGCGTTTCATATATCTTACTTTATTGCTTGTTTTACATTTCCTACCATGATATGAACTGCGTGATAGAGATGTATTCGTTCCTGTCCTTACTGGACCTGTTGAAAATATTACAGATGATACCGAGGAGTTCTGCCCTACTTATTACGGAGCAGGCCTAGACGATACTTGTGAGTTGGACCCCCAGGAGGATCCATCTCCAATTGAGGACAGCATCCCTATAGTCTAGACTAGATAGCTAGTTGTTATCTTATTTCATTATGTTATTTGTATTTGACATCTGAGTTGTACTACTTCTGGATGTTTGAGATGTTGTGTCATTTAGACACTTAGACTTATTTCATTTTGTTTGTATCTTCTCTTTTGAGATTTCATATCTATCATATCATGTTATTTCTACCTTAGAATTGTGATTGATTGTACCTTCTGTATTGTCCTCCGATTGGAGAGTATATCTTGTACAGTTATATTTATACTGTGTTAGATGTATGTGACCTAGGACAGTGTTCTACTGCCGATACTAAGGCGTATGCTGGACATACCCACTTCTCGTGCCCCTACACTGGGTTCGGGTCGTAACAGTTTTCATCCTTTTCGGACATTTCCTGACAGCGTGACCCTGTTGGCCACAACCGATGCATACCCACTTTTCGGGATGCGAGTACGTGCGCAAGTCCAGCCTGTACCGTAATGTCGGTGGTAAAATGTTGTCTAGTCTGTAATAAAACAAGTGCTCAAAATAACTTTATTGCTCATTCACAAAATTAAACCAATTTACAATATTCCAAGGTTACATTTGAATATAAATACAAAGTCTTACAAATATTGAATCAACACCTCTATCTAACTAGTCTTCTAGAGTTTTGGCCTTTAATTACATCTGTATCTTCCCATTGCTAAAAGTAGTCGCAATTAACCTAAAAAATTGGTTTCCAATCATGAATGGAACGAGTACATTCTAACAGCAGTTCTAATAGTTAACAAAATCTATAAAATAGTAAATAGTAGTAAAATACATTATGGGTGGATAAACAGAGAATCATGGTATGAAACATTTGAGTAAAGCAGGAGAGCATGGTAATAAAGACAAAGAAGTAATATGAACAATAATAAACAATTGAAACAAAAATAGTAATGTGTTGATCCAAACTGGATCACAGTCAACCAAATATTGACAAATTGACAATATGATACTTATCATAATTCAATATGACACATCAAGACAGAACTCAGTGCAAGACGGATGTCGTCTCTCTCCTGCAGCGTACACATTTTCGGAGTCTGTACTATTTTATATTTGTTGAGTCCAGCTAAATATAAACTGAGTAGCAATAGGTATTCTTGGCTTAACCCTTATCCCCAAAATAAACCCAAAGCTCCACCAAAGCCAAATTTAGCCCACATAAGCCTATTGAACTTTCTGTCTGCATGAAGACAGGGTTCGAGCCGAACACTGCCTCCATACAGAGTTCGGGCCGAACTCTGTCCCCTAAATTACAGGACCCTAATTTTTAGGGTTTATTGTATGCTAGTTGTCCAACGGCCAAAAATTTGAATTCTTGACACAGAATTCTGGCCGAATTCTGCCTATTCCAACTAGTATAAATAGGCCTTGAATTCTCTCATTTTTAATCATCCAATAATCTTCTCTTCTCTATAAGCCTCATACAAGCCTTAACCTTCTCATTTTCTAGCTGTGGACACACACAAAAAAGAAAAAGAAAACGCTATTTTTTCTTTATTGGCGTAAGGCACCACAAATCGAGTACGCCTGAGAGATCCTGCGCTGAGGATCCCCGAGTACAAAAAAGAATTCTAGGGAATGGGACGATGGAGATCGAGCGGCAGTTGCTTCTTTACTCCGTTGACACTCCAATTACAAAAGTGGTGAAAACCTAAGAAAATTGCTAACTCTCGGCTCACTGGCAAGAAGTATAGCAATTTGGCTCTTAAAAATGCTCTTCGTTCTGTATTTTGATGAGGGATGAGGCCCCCCTTTTATAGTCGTTCTTGAGCTGGAATGATGTTATGCACCTACATGAGAAAATATGCTGGTTTTTATATGGATGTATAGTCCTGTTTTGGGCGCATTGGATGTAGGCACATACAGGCTGCAAGATCATGGATTGGTCGTGGTGTTGACGTGGCCGCATGCTTCGGTACACGACTGCTCGTGGAGACTGACGTGGCCGTGCGCTTCGGTGCATGTTTTGATCATGGCTTTGACTGAGTTAGGCTTGGGCGCATAGCCATGTCTCAGGCTATGCACCCTCCTTTTGGAGGAGCTAGTCTTGGGCGCATAAAACTTTATTGGCTGGGCGCATGGAGCTTTACTGACTGGGCGCATGGAGCTTCACTGGCTGGGAGCATGGAGTTCCACTGACTGGGCGCATGGAGCTTCACCGACTGGGCGCATGGAGCTTCACTGGCTTGGGCGCACGAGGCTTCATTTGCTGAAAATTTTTCATGCTTCTACAAGACCCCCTTCAAAGTTTTTGATACTTGAATAAGTTCGAAATACTTTAAAAGAAGCATGGATTGTCTTTTCTTGATACAATGGGCGCATAGCATGACTCTCTCCTTGGGTGCATAGTATTTGGCCAGCCTGACAGAGAGAAATAACTATTGAGATCTTCCTCGAAATCCGAACTGTCAGTTTCATCGGAGTGGAATTTGAAGCAGTCTATCCTTCATACGTCGTCCACGTCAGCAAGTGATAGTCGCATAGTGTGCAGCAAGCTGATTCTTTACGTGGGCGCATAGGCCATTGTGGGCGCATACAATGCAATGGGCGCATGGGCGCATAGGAAGTGGTCCGTGCCTATAAATAGGCCCTGAAGGATAGAAAAAGCTCATTATTCCCTTCTCTTTGAATTTTTTACAAAACTCTTCATCTTCTTTCTTTGAGAACCATGTCTCCCAAGGTCGCCAAGAGATCCGCGAAGGGCAAGGAGGCTGCGCCCAGTGGCTCTCCTCCCGCGGCAGCGTCCTCGGCTGTCCAGGTCCCAATTCTGGGTGAGGGCATGCTTCAAAAAAAAAGTCTCCAGCATTAATTTACGACGCTCGGACTTTTCTTCTGCCTGGGTGCTTGCGCCTAAGGCAACATACTTCTGTGAGCATCATTATGCGCCCACAGAAGTCATGTGCCAACACTGCCACGTGTTGCCATGTTATGCGCCCTCAAGCTGTGGCATGTTATGCGCCCACTTACTATTCGTGTGTTATGCGCCCACATGTTTGTTTTAGGCGCATATCCCTTTGGGCATATAGCCCCTTAGGCACATAGCCCTTTGGGCGCATAAGAGCTTTTCAGAACTTAGTTTTTCCTGCAGTTTTCTGAGTCTGACTTTCCTTCTATCTTTGCTTCTTACAGCATCCATGCCGAAGACTGAGACCATTGTGAAGGAGGAGATGCTGCCTTCTTTCATCAAACAAGAGTCACCGTTCGTTAAGGAGGAGGTGATACCAAAAATTGAGGTAAAAGAAGAATTGGCGCTGACCGGGGAAGGAATTACTCCCAAGATTGAAGTTGTTGTAAAAGAGGAGCCCAAGTCTGAGGGTAGTAGCACTGGGAGTTCTGTCCTACCTGCCCCGGCCGAGGACCTTAATCAAATAGATCCTTCATATGCGAAATGGTTGAGGGAATGGTATATGTCTCGACATGGCTAGGATCCACGGGTTCCAATAAATGTCTTTATTTTGTCTTGGTATTTCTGTCCGTCTTTAGCTTTATGTCTCACTTCTTTTGGACATCAAATGTAATCCTCTACTTCTTGCCCAGATGAAGAGATGGAGAACTTTTTGTTTTGCTCACGAGATGTAGTCCTGTGAATGTAACTGTTTTTGAATAAACAAAATACATTTGCTCCATTCTTCGTTTGTGGTATCTGTGGTGTTTGTAATAAAGAGCCAAATACAGCATTTGTGTAAAGGGTATCCTGCTGGGGGACGCCTCTCTCTCTCTTTTTTGCTTGGACCTATTGCCTCTTTGTACATCCAGAAATGCGAGCAAATAGATTGGAATGATACTTTCGTGGACCTATCACCCTTTGGCACACCGGTGGTACGGGTAATAGATTTGAAATAAAACCCAACAGAGGTAACATGGTCGTGATAGGTTTTTATGATCTTGACACCGTGACTTTCATCCCGGGTTGGGTACAGGCATCAAGTCGGAAGACTATCGATATCAGAGGTACTATGGACGTGACACGTGATAATGAGGATTGGTTTTTTTTGTGGGAAGGATTTTCTTTGTCAAGTTTGGCTTCTTGTCAGGTGTTCCTTCCTGAAGCGGAGGAAACTCTCCAAGCCTCCTCTCTAACTACCTCCACTGAAGATGAGGAAATGGCCCAGGAAGTTATCAAAGCTTTCTACTCTGTATTGAAAGTGAAGCTTCCTGGAGTCCTGAATCGGAATGCCGCCTTCGGCCCTGTGAGGGCTGTTACCGAATGCCAGGTAACGGCCCTCGAGAGCATTGTCGTCTATGAAGAGCAGGCCAACGCTCTGAGAAAAGTTCTAAATGACCTGGAGGGTCAGGTAGACAGGTTTCGGGATGCCAAACAGCGGAGCCCGACGTCGCTATTTCGCACAGATGACGAGGCTTTGATGACGGCTCTTGCGAAGGAGAAGGCTACCTTACAGGCAAGGAAGGACGCCCTTGTTCGAGATATCGACGAGCTGGCTGACCAGTATGGCCAGTTCAATGCTGCAAGTGAGGCCCGTGCTGCCTCGAAGAACAGGCTGGCTGTGCAGATTACTGAGAAGTATAATCACATTGCGCAGATCAAGAACGAGATCGCCCAACTGGAAACTGACTTGTGGGCGACAACATCTGAACAGGATGATTATTTGTCCCAAGCTGTCATGACTGCCACCACTTCTGTCCGTTTAGAAGAACATCTGGAGAAGTTGGAGGGAAAGCATCTGAGTCTGATCCTCTTCGAAGTTGAAGCCGCTCGTCAAGAAGAGGCACGGCGCCGAGCTACTGTAAAGTCTGAAGCCAAAATTACGGCTCTAAGGGATAGCAACAATCGCCTGTGTATCCTGTAGATTTTTGTAACTCCTTTTTTTTTCTTTTTCTAGCTATCATGGCTCTTGTACCTTTTTTCTGTCTCTTGATAGACAATGATGTACAAAATAAAGAATCTTTTCAGAAGTGAATGTGGTTTTGTGAAATATCGATGCTAGAGGTAATGTGGACATAGCAAGGATATTCCTGGTGGGTATTCTGCTGGAGAATTGTGATGTGGACCTATTATCCATTTTATATTCAAGTTATTCGAATATAGATAATAAGTTGAATGAAGCTGCTAGTAGAGGTAATATGGGCGTAATAGCAGAAGATGTTCTATATCTGAACAGAGGTAATATGGACGTGGAAAGATATATAACATTAGGGGGGAGTGGATAATTCAGAGGTAATAGGGACGTGATTATCCTTGATGAATGCTTTACTCAGAGGTTATGTGGACGTGGCAAAACATTTAATCATTCCGCTGGGGAAATAATTATCAGAAAATAATTCAGAGGTAATAGGGACGTGACTTGTTTTCGTCAAACTGAGTTTCGACGGAGTCAAAAATAGGAATAATTCTACTGGGAAAATATTTTTAGAGGACCTTTTATCCAGGGTGTATTCAAGACTCTTGAAAAACGGATAATAGTTAGATAGGTTTTCGAATCATATAAACATCGTACTGTACATTTATATGACTGAACACATGTGAACATTATGTAAAAGATGTTACACACAGTATTTCTTCAGGAACATGTCGTTGATAGGCATCATGAGCAAGTCACCATCGGGCTTGGTTAGCCGATACGCACCGTTAGAATATAGTGATTCTATGATGAAAGGACCTTCCCATTTAGGCTGAAATTTTTCTTTTGTTTTGTGTGTAATGACCATTGGTCTTCTCACTGCTAAGACCAGATCGTCGAAGATCCTTTTCTTCACTTTTTTATTGAAGGCTCTGGAAAAGTGTGCTTGGTATAGCTCAATGCGCTGCTGAGCTAACAGACATTTTTCGTCTAGTGCTTCGAGCTCCTGGAGTCACAGACGGTAGCTTTCTTCGGTAGTCAGCTAACTAGCTAGGGCTAATAGAAGAGAAGGAGTCTATATTTCTATGGGAAGAACTGCTTTACTCCCATAAACCAGAGAGAATGGCATACTGCATGTTGGAGTCCAAACCGTTGTACGATAGGCCCATAGACATTCATCGAGCTTCTCGTTCCAATCACGCTTGTTTGAAGACATAAACTTCTTAAGAAGTTTTATGATTGTTTTGTTGAAGGCTTCTGCTAGCCCGTTAGCCACTGGATTGCAGACAGTAGAGGCTACGTTCTGGATTTGATTCTTATCACAGAACTGATGGAATGCATGGCTTACAAACTGTGGACCATTATCATGGATGATCCTGCGAGGTAGGCCGAAGTGGTAGATGACGTGATGTTTGATGAAATTGATCACGTTTGACGTCTTTACTTCGATGAGCGGTATAGCTTCCGTCCATTTGGAGAAGTAATCGGTTATAGCTAGGATGAACCGATGTTCTTTTGAGGATGGCAGGCTGATTGGTCCTATGAAGTCCATGCCCCAGGCTTCAAACGGCCAAGATGCTGCCATCGGGTCTAGAAACTCCGAAGGTAGATGAATAAAATTGGCATGGAACTGGCAATCTCTATACTTCTTTGCATATTCAATAGTATCTGCTATCATTGTAGGCCAGTAATAACCCATTCGTTTGAGGCGATCTTGTAATTTGGGGCCTGGTTGATGTGCACCACAAACTCCATCGTGAGCCTCCCGGAGTACATGTTTAGCTTCTGTGTCTGATAAACATCGTAACAGTAGCCCGTCGTAAGAGCGTCGGTATAGCATCTTGGTAGCTGTATCGTAGTAAAATCTGAGGGATCCCCTTTTGATGGATACTGCTTCCTTCGGGTCCTCGGGGAGGAATCCATACACGGTATAGTCTATGATGGAAAATCTCTAATCTTTAGCATCGATGCTTGTTTCCGTTGTATAACTGTGATGAATATGCAAGGCGTCTTTCACACAGAATAGTTCTCGACCAGACACTATGCTCGACTGCTGAGTATTGGTTGGAACGGTCAAGGAAGCAGCGAGACCGGCTAGAGCATCTGCTTCTATATTTTGTAGTCGAGGCACGTGCTCGATGAAGAATCCAGCGAAAGTAGATGCCAGCTCGATTATTGCTCTGTGGTAGGGGATAAGATCTTCGTGACGAACTTCATAATCCCCTCGGACCTGACTAACTATTAGCTTGGAATCGCCATAAGCTTCTAGATAGTCAACTCCCAGTTGCTTCGCCAGTTGTAAGCCGATTAATAGAGCATTATATTCGGCCACGTTGTTGGTGCATGGTTCCACGAGAGAATATGTACGATGTATAACCAGATGATCAGGTGATACGAGAATGACACCTACTCCAGCCACGTTATTTCCTTTAGGTCTTGTTCTTGATGTACCGTCAAAGAACATTCGCCATATAGGGATTTCTTCAGTTATAGTGTTAGACTCCACCACTTTGTCGGGGATTTCATCGTAGAGTTTAGACGATTCCGGCACCGGATAAGCTGCTAGGAAATCAGCTAATGCTTGGCCTTTTACTGCCTACTGAGGAACGAAGATCATATCATTTGGAGTCAACAGCATTGCCCATGTAGCTAAACGGGAATTGAGAGAGCCCGATTTTGTCATGAGTATTCTGAGAGGGTTAACTTTAGATATAATATGGATAGTCTGCCCAGACACATAGTAGCGTGTCTTCTGGATGGCAAATACTAGTGCAAGACATTCCTTCTCCACCGATGTGTATCTGTGCTCGGCACCCACCATTGTGCGGCTGAGGTAGTAGATTGTCTGTTCATGGCTGCCTTCGTTCTTTCGAGCTAATAGGGTACCAAAAGAATGGTCTATAGTGCGGACATATAGTAAGAAGGGCTTCCCTATTATTGGAGCTACCAATACTGGAGGGCTTGTAAGGTACGCCTTGAATTCATCGAATACGTGTTAACATTGTTCAGTCCAGACAAAAGATATGCCTTTTTTCATGAGCTGAGTGAACGGTTGACACCTTCCAGAGAGGTTAGAAATGAATCGTCTGATGTAGGCTAGCCTTCCTTGTAGTCCGTATAACTCTTTGAGGTTTCTTGGAGGATGCATGTCGAGGATAGCCTTCACTTTCTCCGGGTCCAGATGTATACCCTTTGAAGTGATGACGAAACCAAGGAACTTGTCGCTGGAGACTCCCAGAAAAGACTTGGTTGGATTCATCTTGAGTTGGTGTGCACGCATTAGTTCGAACACCATTCTCAAGTCTTGGAGGTGGTTGCCCTTGAGACAACTTTTGACTGCGATATCGTCTACTTAGCACTCCACAGTTTTGCACAAATGATCGCAAAAAATTATGTTCATGGCTCGCTGGTATGTCACCCTGCATTCTTCAATCCGAAAGGCATCACTGTATAGCAGTATACCCCCAACGGTGTTGGAAAAGATGTGTACTTCTCGTCATCGGGGAACATCTTGATCTGGTTGTAGCCTGAGAACCCATCCATGAAGGACATCCGCTCGAAGCCGCAAGTATTGTCAATCATTACGTCGGTGATCAGTAAAAGGAACTCGTCCTTTGGGCATGCAGAGTTCAAATCACGGTAGTCGATACAGACTCGAACTTTACTATTCTTTTTCATAACTGGAACGATGTTAGCAACCCAGTCTGGGTGCTGTTCCTCGCGAATGATTCCACTGGCAATGAGCTTCTTGACTTCATTCTCAATGGCTTCCATGACGTCTGGTCGAAATCGTCGTTGTTGCTGCTTCACTGGCTTAGCTTTAGACAAAATGTTCAGGCGATGCATGTCGACTGTAGGGTCCAAGCCTGGCACGTCTTCATAGCTCCATGCGAAGACGTCGATGTATTCTCTTATAAGCTGTATAAGAGATTGGCTTTCATCGCCAGATAGACTTTTGCTGATGAAGATTGGTTTGAAATATGCTTCATCTCCTAGACTGACTTGGATGACTTCATCTTCAGTAGGTGGTTCCCGTTGTTCGAAGCGCAGCTCCCACCTAGTATCCAACTTTTGGGCCTATTGTTCAAGCTCAATTGATTGGACATCGTCTGTAATTTGGTTGACGGAAACCATATTGACGGACAGAGTTACTTTGAACATGTCGCCGACGCTGGAGTCTGAGTCCCAGAGGGAGGAATCAGAAGAATGAGAATAATGATCTGCTTCATCATCTGATCTTTCGGGAGTTGTTGGAGGAGTGACATAGCCCAAACCAACACCGCTTCATTGATAGTAGTTCTCGGGTTTGCCTGGAGGAGCAAAGTGTCGTATTGGCAACCGTCGTCCTCGGCCGTAATTTAGCCCTTTGTCGCTTTTGATGTCATATCCTATGTTCTGTATGATGTTCTTGGCCTGCCAACTATACCGAAAAAGTTGTATTTTCTCAGAGTCATAGTCAGCTTCTATGTTGTGCTTGGGAGAAGTAGAGTCTGGGACAAACTTTCTCTCACCAATTATACTACCAAAGATGATTAGTTCTTCATCCTTCTTTCTGGCTGGAACGATAAAGTAGAGGATATCTTCAGGGTAAACGTTTTTCCGCAGGTGAGACGTCATGACCGGCATACAGAGGTGTGGTCCTATGCCATTTTCTAGGGCGTATATGGTATCCATGTAGTGGTTTACAGATTGATAGACATCGGAGTAATTCAAAGATAAACCTTTACTAAGGAAATATGCAAGTTCTTCTTCAGGGATAACATCATCCGCTGAAGGTACACTATTATGAGTATTAATATACTCATTGAGAGGATCATCATCTGGAAGAGGAGCCACAGTCTTGGCCAAGTTCACCATGTAGGGTAATTCTTTAGGATTAGAAGGATGGACATCAGCAGGTTCCTCCCGGGGTGTCTTGCTGAGAGTGATGGTCAATGGTTTGACCTTGTCAGGGTTCTTTTTTTCACCCAAATTGTGAGAGGCTTCGAAGTACTTTTTGGAGTAGTACGTCCTTTGACTCGGATAATCAGGGGACCATCATTGGAGGATGGACTTGCTTCAGCTTCATTACCAGCTTCGTTGCCATCGTCCTTGGGGGGCTGAGATTGGTAAAGTATCGAATCTCTATAGTAAGCTTCGATGCCCTTAAAAGGATCGGCATCGGCAAATTTCGTCTTTACGACACCGTCGCTGTTGACGTATTTGAAGTACTGGTAAAGTATGGAAGGAACGATCATGTTCTCGTGTATCCATGGATGTCCCAACAAGATGTTGTAGGATACATTGGCATCGATCATATAGCATGAAACCTCCATTCGGAGATCACCGATCTGGCATTTGAGATGGATCTTGCCTAGCGGATGGCTTCGACCAGCATTGAAAGCCATGATAGTTGTGTTGATTGCAGATAGTTTATGCAGAGAGATTCCCAGAATTTGAAGCAGACTTCTAGGAATGATGCTGAGGGAGGATCCTGGATCGATGTATATACGGTCCACCTTGATCGCCCCAATATACCCTGTATAGTACAGGGGTCTATCATGACGATTATTTTTGAGTAGCATGTCCTCCTGTGAGAAGGTGATATTGGGCACCACTTCCATGATACTGTGGCAGTTGGGATAGAAGACAAGATCTTTAGCGGGGGCCTTGACTTCGGCGAGGTAAGAGTCGGCATGTAGTAATGCCTCACTTAAGGCCTTCCGTGTTTCTTTGGAGAGTCGTAATAGATCGAACAGAGACAACCTGAACAGAGACAACCTGGCAGGTGTATTAGCTAACTGAGCCAGTATGTCAAAGTTGTAGGGCCGATCCATGCCTTCGGGAGCTAACGCCTTCAGAGACTTGTCAAATCGCGTCTCCTTCTGCTTGGCTTTGTCCGTAGTTAGAGGTTTAGATAGGCCGGATTCTGAGCTTGTGGGGGCAGCAGGAGCTTGAGGAGGTACTGCTTCTTCTTGTGCAGGATCGTACGTCCGAAGATAAGTCTTCCCCGAACGTGTCTCGCCAGTTAGAACCTTGTAGATGGGAGAGGATACCATATGGCATAACTTGTACTTCTTGCCCCTTTTTGCTTTGGGAGGTACTATCCCCTGTGTCACTTCTTACACAAGGTCCGGATGGACCCACATGATCTCACCACGTTCAGTCGTGAGCGGGACCAACGTTGAGTTGCAAGCTGGCGGTAGGTTGACGACTTCCATTATTGCTTTGGGAATCGGGACCACGCCGTTTGGGACTTCTGTAGGAGAAAAGTCACCAAACTGAAGAGAGATCATGTTAGAAGATATGACCTTGTCTTCAGCTTCAAGGTTGATCACTTGGCTGTCGATAAGCTGTTGTATCTTCTTCTTCAGAACGATGCAGTCCTTGGTGGAGTGATGCACGTACTGATGATAGAGACAGTACTTGGGATTGTTGAGTTGGCTCGCCTCTGCAGAACATCGTAGGGGAGGCAATGTCAGCTTATTACCCTTCATCAATGTGTGAAAGATGGTAATGACAACGTCTTCGTCAAAGGAGAAGGTCTCCTTAAGCTTATCGGAGGCGCTCTGAGAATTGGAAGCTCCTTTGGATGTTTCGACCTTCAGGACTTCTTTTCCTTTACCCCCACGAACAGGGATAGTTTGAGGATGCTTGCCCTTATCTTCGGATTTGGGTATTTTCAACCCCAGTAGTTCCAAGTTAGGAACGTCTTTTTCAGCAGCATTAGCGGCCCCAATGAAAGCGGGTCATCTATCATACTTATGTATACCCAGACAAAACTTTACTGTATGAAGGAAGTTATGTCGACAAGTATCCATAAGTTCTGAATCTGGTATGCCGAAGGGCATCTTCAGTGCTAGCCGCCTGAAGCGTTCGATGAAGGCGATGACAGACTCAGTCCTCCTTTGCTTGGTCTCGATAAGGATAGACATACTAACATGCATGCCGCTCACGTAAAACCTGTTGAGGAACAATCTCTCCAAGTCTTTGAATGAATTGATACATCCGTCAGGCAGACTGCAAAAGCATTCGAAAGCTGCCCCCTGCAAGGTGCTAATAAACAGCTTCGACAAGAACGGATCGTCTTTGGGCAAGTGCAGAGTCTGCATGTTGAAGTACGTCATGTGCTGACGAAGAGAAGTCAACCCATCAAATGAGTTCAGCATCAGCGGCTTGTAGTTAGGAGGGCAAGTAGCGTTCTCCCACTCAGGAGGATAAGGTTGAGATATTCCCATCTTCTGAAGCTTATCTTTGTGTGAGATGGTGTCGAGACGAGCGACCAGGGAATCAATTACATCCTGTTGATTGAACAGGTGTTGGGAAACGGCTGCTGAACGGTTGTCAGGCGTTGTTGACGAAGGACCACCCCCAGTATTTAT
The DNA here is from genome assembly GCA_029216955.1 of Iris pallida. Classification (NCBI taxonomy): domain Eukaryota; kingdom Viridiplantae; phylum Streptophyta; class Magnoliopsida; order Asparagales; family Iridaceae; genus Iris; species Iris pallida. The sequence goes on from JANAVB010008998.1 coordinate 6,576,940, forward strand.
AAGATTTAGAGGAGGCACAACGAAATGATACTCCTTCTGCAGTAAAGGAGGGTTTTTGCTGTGAGCCGGACTAGCGTGGGACGAGACATTTTGTTGAGGTGGAGGAACAGCTCCAGCAGCTTGAACCGCCATGATACTGGTAAGTATATCGGTGATCTTGGCGAATGCTATTTCAAAACCCTCTAGCCGTTTGCTGGTCTGATCACTGGCTTCTTTAGGTCTTTCTCCGTCCACCATGTATGTAGATAACATGTGGGGAAGAACAGAGGAAATAATACAACTGGTGCTGATACTGTCTGTCTCCGAGTGGACCAGTCCTTCATCTTCAGGTAGAGGAGGCAGATAGTCGCCATCAAATTTAGAGGGATCGTCATCCTCTGGAAGGCTACCCCAGTGTGAGGGTCATCCGCTTCAGACTCTGAGGGAATACTACCCCCAACTTGTGATTCTTCGTCGTCCGTATGGAACCTTGCCTTTGACCGAGTACCCATATAAACTCCTTCAGATGTGACAGCCTGCTGGCCATCTGTTGGTAGACTTCTTCTTCTTCTCACGGAACTGAGAGGAAAAGTTGGGTTCATAGTCCACCATCTTTTATTGGGGCTTCCATAAGGGGGACCCCATGAAGCCATATTGGATAAAACACACAGTAGCTTCTCATCGTCAGAGAAGTACAACCGTCGAAATACGGATTTTCTCTGAGGCACTCTTGTTGCTTTGGAGCAACAACAGGTGATAACAATACTGGTAAACGGATGTGCACTATGAATTGTTATGTCCTCCCTCGCTTTATGCTTATGATTTATCATGTCGCACAAGTCAGTGGAAGGGAGTTTTGCCTTACTATCCATGTTGCATGCATTACCGAGCTTTGCATGCGAGTTCGTAAGGAGAGTAGGCACATCCAGACTTAGTTCATGTGCAGGGGAAACCCCCATACCTAAGTTCTATGATGTCCTTGAAGACAGCCCCGTGCTATACGCGTTGGGGCCTGCCTTTTTGTTATGGGCGCATAGGCCTTGGAGACTGGCCTTGGACACATACTCCTTGACAACATGTCTGAGACTCCTTGATGTGGGCACATAGTATGGATCTAGAGAGCCTGGGCGCATAGCCTTGGGTGCATGACTATGGATGTCCAGCCTACTGAAGACAGAAGTGTTCTGGTTGGGGCTATGCACCCAAACACTCCCTTGGGCGCATGGCTTTGGGCGCATGCTTGGTGGAGCAGCACTGTTTTCTCCCAGTTTTGTCTCCTTCGTTTGTGAGCCTCGCTGGGTTTGTCCAGAGTGTCACACCCCGATTCTTGGCATCGTAGTATTTTTCTTTGCCAAGTCTCGGGTGTTGAACACCCTGTTGTTGGTTGTGCAGGAAAGAAGTCACTGGTCTAGTAGAGCCCGGAACGGTGTGAGCCTTCTCCATTTAGGAAACTTCTGTGGCAGAGTCATGCGCCCATGTGACAGAGTCCTCCAGTTGCATATCTGCTATGACACTAGCAGGATATGCACAGCGATCCTTCGGAAGCCAAGTCTTACGAGACTTGTTTGGCTTCGCTGATTTTGAGGGAGTAGAGCCATCCCTCGAGAGCATCTCTTCGAACGCCTGCTGATCGAACTTTACGATCAGCATCTTCTGAGTGCTCCCCACTTTGTCGGTATCGGCTTGCGTCACCACCTTCTCGTCAGAGGAAAAGGTAGTCCCCAGCAGAGTCGCCATTTTTGTGGATACAGACAAAAAAGAAGAAGAAAATGATATCTTTTCTTTATTGGCACAAGGCACCACAAATCGAGTACGCCTGAGAGATCCTGCGCTGAGGATCCCCGAGTACAAAAAAGAATTCTAGGGAATGGGACGATGGAGATCGAGCGACAGTTGCTCCTTTACTCCGTTGACACTCTGATTACAAAAGTGGAAGAAAACCTAAGATAATTTCTAACTCTCGGCTCACTGGCAAGAAGTGCAGCAATTTGGCTCTTGAAAATGCTCTTCATTCTGTATTTTGAAGGGGGATGAGGCCCCCCTTTTATAGTCGTTCTTGAGCTGGAATGATGTTATGCACCCACATGAGAAAACACGCTATTTTTTATGTGGGCGCATAGTCCTACTTTGGGCGCATAGGATGTAGGCGCATACAGGCTACGAGATCGTGGGTTGGTCGTGGTGTTGACGTGGCTGCATACATCAGTGCACGACTGCTCGTGGATACTGACGTGGCCATGCGCTTCGGTGCACGTTTTGATCATGGCTTTGACTGAGTCAGGCTTGGGTGCATAGCCATGTCTCAGGCTATGCGTCCTTCTTTTGAGGAGATAGTCTTGGGCGCATGAAACTTCACTGGCTGGGCGCATGGAGCTTTACTAACTAGGCGCATGGAGCTTTACTGGCTGGGCGCATGGAGTTTCACTGACTGGGCGCATGGAGCTTCACTGACTGAGCGCATGGAGCTTCACTGGCTTGGACGCATGGAGCTTCACTGTCTTGGACACATGGGGCTTTATTTGCTGAAAAATTTTCATGCTTCTACACTAGCCACAAGCTTCCTAAGCCTAAAAATGCTCAGTGATATTCAGTTAGGAGTTTGTGTAAGAGTCAAAAAAGTCGTTTGGAAAATTCCAAGCATCGCCACAGCGATCTTTGTAAAAAGTTGATGTGCTCTTCTGAAGAAAAGGCACGGGGTGTAACTACTATTTCACAAATAGTGGTTTAATCCTGAGCTAGAGTTCTCAGGCTTGGACTAGTCCTCCACGAGAAAAACTAGGTTAAAATGACTGTATTTGCTTATGCTCTCTTGATCTTTTCATTTTCGCATTTACTACTCTGATTATTTACTGTTGGTGAAAAGAGTTAATTTTTATTTGGTCATTATTGTTATAAACTCTATTCAACCCCCTCTAGAGTTGCCTATCTGTTCTTCAATTAGTATCAGAGCTCTGTTATCTTAACAAGGACTAACATCCTAGAGCTGATCCATTGCAACCACACAACCTATGTTTTCCAACCATGGTGAAGGACAGTCCACTCATAGGCCACCCTATTTGATGGAACCAACTACACCTATTAGAAAACTAGGATGAGTTTCTATCTCAAGTCTCTAGACTTTGACCTGTGGACCATTGTCACTGATGGTTACAAAAAGCCCGCCAGAATAGTTATCGAGGGAGATCTCATCGAAAAACCAAAGAACAAGTATTCTGAAGAGGAAAAGAAATAGGCAAGTCTAGATGCTAGAGCTATTAATGCTCTTTTATGTGCAATAGACATGAATGAATTTAACTGGGTCTCGACATGCACCACCTCGCATGAAGTATGGAAGCTTCTGGAAGTGACGCATGAAGGAACCACTCAAGTCAAGGAATCTAAGATCATTCGTCTAACTCAAGAATACGAGGCGTTCAAGATGAAGCCGAATGAGACGATCACCCAAATGTTCACAAGGTTCCTTGACGTCATCAATCCTCTGTCATCTCTTGGCAAATAATACTCCAATCATGAGAAGATCCGCAAGTTACTCAGGAGGCTACCAAAGATCTGGAACCCTAAGGTAACAACAATTATAAAAGGCAATGATCTCATCAAAATGTCTATGGAAACTTTAATGGAAAAGCTGATGACCCACGAGCTCGACCTCAAAGACTTCGACGAACCGGCTCCAAAGGCAAAGAAGATTGCCCTAAAAGTTCATCGTCGAAGGGCTGATCCTGAAGAGACTAATGATGATAATTCAGAAGGTGATGATCAAGCGCTTCTAGTCCGCAACTTCAAGAAGTTCCTTCGTTTCAATCGAAGGAAGAAGGAACAACAAGAAGACGACGAGGAAGAACCAACTTGCTATGGCTGCAAAAAGATTGGACACGTTCGAAAGGACTATCCCTTTGCAAAGAAAGGTAACAGATATGAGAAGCCCTACAAGAAGCCTTCTTCGAGAAAGTACGCCAACACTAGTATTTGGCACGTAAGCGAAGCCAGTGATTCTAAGAAAGAAGATGACTCTCCTCGAGACACTACTAATGTCTGCCTAATGGCAACATCCGAGAAGGTAACTAGCGAAACATTTGATGACTTTACATTTGATGAACTTGGCGATGCTTTTAATGACTTACTAAATGATCACAAGAAAGTTATTAGTAAATATAAGCATGCCACGGAGAAAATCAAAGGCTATGAAATAGAGATTCAAAAACTTTCTTCTTTACTTGATAATGTTAGAGACACTCCACCCACGAAAGTCACTGATGAGGTGTCCAAGCTTAAATTAAGCTTACATGTTGCCGAAACACTTATTGAAAAGCAAACACGTGAGATCTCAGCACTCAACTAAAAGTTTGCTGAAGAAAAGAACAAACACAAGATCTCTATTGCTAAGATTGATGGTCTGAATACTAAGTGCAATGAACTGAATGTTGTCTTTAAGAAATTAGAGATCAGATTGGGGAAACATGTTGCTCAACCTCAAACCCAATCACACAGTCACAAAACGCACACAAAACATAAGACCACTCATAATAGTAAAATACGTCACCCACATGCAGCACGTAACCATGCTTATATGTATACGTATTCCCATGTAGCATGTAAACCACATGCACGTAGACATCATTCTCAATCTACTTATAGCTATTATCATGCTGCTACATATAGTCACTATCCTGCAGTTCCACATAACTATCACCATACTGTATATCGACATTACTATCAACCTGCTCCTAACATAAATAGGCATGCTACTTGCGCATACTGTGGATTACATGGTCATATCTCACCACAGTGTAGAATTAGGAAATTAGTTGATATTAATCTGTATGCATGGGTACCAAAGACTAATATTTTAGGACCCACAAGAACTTGGGTATCAAAGGTCACATCAACTCGTGATGTAGGTGGACCTTCCTTCCTCAACTAAAAGCAAGTGGATTCTCGATAGTGGATGCTCGCGACATATGACTAGAGACGCAAACCTTTTTGTATCACTATCGATGAAGAGGGAAGGATATGTATCCTTCGGTAACAATTTAAAGGGCTACATCATAGGTAATGGTACTATTGGTTATCCTCCTTCTCTTGTAATAAAGGATGTCTGCTTAGTGGCCGAATTAAAGCATAACCTGCTCAGCATAAGTCATCTTGCTGATCATGGATATGATATTAACTTTAGAAAGAATAAAGCTACATTTATGATAGGTCAACGGGAGACATTGCTTTTGAAGGGATAAGAGAAGATAATATTTATATTTTCTATCTATCTAGAAATACTAACAGTGCAGGAAGATGCCTCTGCGCCCACAAGGATGAAAGACTATTGTGGCACCAGCGTCTTGGTCATGCTAATATAGATACTATATCCAGGCTATCGATAAAGAAGCTAGTAAGAGGTCTGCCCGACATCACATTCAAGAAGGACACGGTATGTACCGAATGTGAACTGAATAAGGCAACCAAATCTTTATTTAAATCCATAAACACTGTAAGTACTACTAGACCCTTGCAATTACTGCACATGGACTTATTTGATCCCAATAGAGTATCCAGTCTTGGTGAAAAACTCTATGCTTTTGTTATTATAGATGATTTTTCAAGATTTACTTTGGTTTTCTTCTTTTCAAACAAAAGCGATGCTATTTCAGTTTTCAAAATCTTTGCCAAAAAGGTCCAAAACGAAAAAAGGCTACATGATTACTCGAATCCGAAGTGATCATGGAGGCAAATTCGAAAATTCTGATTTTGAAAAGTTTTACGAAACAAATGGTTTTGATCATGAGTTTTCTTGTCCTAGAACTCCTCAACAAAATAGTGTTATGGAGCGGAAGAATAGGACTCTTAGCGATATGGCTAGAGTCATGTTGAATAAATTTTCACTTCCAAAATATTTTTGGGCAGAAGCTATCAGTACAGCTTGCCATGTTTTAAATAGGGTGCTTATTCGACCTATTTCGAAGAAAACACCCTATGAGCTTTGGTTTGGTAGGACTCCTAATGTCTCATATTTTAGAGTGTTCGGTTGTCGCTGTTTTATCCTAAATACCAAAGACAACTTAAGCAAGTTTGATGCCAAAGCTGACGACGGTATTTTTCTTGGCTATGTTGTCAAGAGTAAGGGATATAGAGTGTTCAACAAACACTCAATGATTGTAGAAGAATCTACTAATGTGACTTTTGATAAAGAAAATAGTACAACAGATATCTCCGATGATAATATTGAACCATCAACTTTCACGCCGATGAATACCACCCCTGCAACCAATTCTCTGAAGGGCTTACCAAAGAAGTTCGAGTTCAAGCCATCACACCTAGAAAACTTGGTAATAGATGAAGTATCACGCGAAGTAAGTACTCGATCATCTTTAAGAGATTCTATTGCTAGTACTGCTTTTATTTTGCAAATTGAGCCTAAAACTATTTTAGAAGCTTTTAATGATAAATTTTAGATTTCCGCTATGCAAAAAGAACTCAACCAATTCGAAAGAAGCCAGGTCTGAGAATTTGTTTCTAAACCAGCTAACCATTCGATTATTGGTACTAAATGGGTTTTTTGTAACAAAGTAAATGAAGATGGTTCAGCCACTCGCAACAAAGCTCGTCTAGTAGCTCAAGGATACAACCAAGAGGAAGGTATCGACTACGATGAGACGTATGCTCCTGTTGCAAGACTTGAATCCATTCGGATGCTTTATGCCTTTACAAATTTTCAGAATTTTAAACTTTTTCAAATGGATGTCAAAAGTGCTTTTCTGAATGGTTTTATTAAGGAGGAAGTTTTTTGTAAAACAACCCCCTGGTTTTCAAAATCGTAAATTTCTCGACCATGTTTTCAAGCTTAAGAAAGCGCTATACGGCCTCAAACAAGCCCCCAGAGCTTGGTATGAACGCCTAAGTAATTTCTTACTAGATAAAGGTTTTTCAAAAGGGAAGATTGATACTACACTTTTTATCAAAAGTTTTCAAGACACCATTCTTTTAGTTTAAATTTATGTTGATGATATCATATTTGGGTCCACTAATAAAAATCTATGCCAAGATTTCGCTAAGTATATGCAGAACGAATTTGAGATGAGCATGATGGGAGCTCACCTACTTCCTTGGATTGCAAGTCAAACAAACTTCGCAAGTAATATTCATCAGCCAATAAAAATACACAAAGGATATGCTAAAGAAGTTTGATCTTGACAACATCAAACCAATCAGCACTCCCATGGCTACTACGACCAAGCTGGAACCTGATGAAAGCGGCAAACCTGTTGACTAACGTAAGTATCGAGGTATGATTGATAGTCTACTTTACCTAACTGCTAGTCGTCCCGATATCATGTTTAGTGTTTGTCTGTGTGCTCGCTATCAAGCTAGTCCTAAAGAATCACACATGTCCGCCGTTAAGCGTATCTTTCGATACCTTAAGGGTACTGTTACAGTGGGCTTGTGGTATCCCAAATCCACATCCTTTGACCTTGTTGGTTATTCAGATGCTGATTTTGTGGGATGCAAAGTCGACCGTAAAAGTACCAACAGCACATGTCATTTATTAGGTAAGGCTCTAGTCTCATGGTTTAGCAAGAAGCAGAATTCTGTCGCACTATCCACAATAGAGGCTGAATACATCGCAGCTGGTCGTTGTTGTGCACAAATTATGTGGATGAAGCAAACCCTTGAAGACTACAACCTATCTTTTATGCACATTCCTATATTCTGTGATAACACTAGCGCTATCAACCTTACTAAGAACCCTATATGTCACTCACGCACGAAACACATTGAAATTCATCACCATTTTTTGCGTGATCATCAACAATACGGCACTATAAATTTAGAATTTATTGACACTGATCATCAACTGGCAGATTCCTTTACAAAACTACTATCCGAAGAGCGATTCAACTTTTTTTGTCGTGAATTAGAAATTTTGGATGAAACGGTTATTCATTAAATTGGCCTGCGTAAATATCGGTTATGTCATATATCTTTATGGTGACTTTGTTATGGGTACAAGCCAAAAGGGTCCTTCTGACAACAAGGCATAAAAGCCTAAGCGATACGGTGCACTAGTCTTCGGCCTACCGCTAGCTGGGATCTGGCCCCTACAGCTACCCCATGGCAGTTTCATCATAATGATCGTTGTCATAAATTCTTGTTTATTATATGGTTTAATTTCATTTATACCTTAGTTAATTCAAAAAAATTAATTGAATTCCATTTTTTATTCATGGTTTCCTTCACAATCACACTTTTAATTTTTATCAAACATTTGCACCTCCTTTATTTTTTAATCTCTAACACTTAGCCATTTTTTGACTGTCTTGAGTTCTGGCCTCAGCACCCAGAACTCGGGCCGAACTCTACCTTACACAGAGTTCGGGCCGAGTTCGGTCTGCTGTTCCTAGAACTCTCAATTGCTCTCAGCCATCCTTTTTTTTATCCTACGGTCTAGGATCAACCCGACCAGCCGAACCCCCTTTCATATTTTCGGGATTTCCTTCTCTCTCCTCTCTATTGCCTCCTCTAAAACCTCTCCAACTTCATCCTCTCCAAACCCTAACCCTAGAATTCTCTATCTAGTATAGTTTTCTTCCCCAAACTCAAGGAGCATAGCTTTTGACTCATTCTATTCCATATTCCACTAATCTCTTGAGGTATAACTATCTCTTTTTCTCCATCTCAAATTTCAAATTTCTTTTATTATCAATGGCACCTAGGTTGGTCAATAGAGAAAAGAGGGCTAGAATCGAGGGTGCTTCCTCATCTAACCCTTCTCCTCAAGATGTTCTACCCATTCATCCACTTTTCAATCCACCACCACCTAATGACCCCAACACATTCAATAACCAAATTTTTGTTTCATTGGAAGCCTCCAATGAATGGTTCAATGACTTCCGATCAAGGAGTGTGTACGCGGGTCATTCCATCAATTTCATAATCTTTTCTAGATATGACTCTTTATTTCATGATCTTTATCTCGATGAGTTAGTTTCTACAAATTCACTAATATACTTGAATGCTATCCAACTGTTTTACTGCAATCTTACATTTGATGACACACAAATCTATTCTCATGTCGCTGGAATTGATCTCTCTTTCGATAATTTTGAACTTGAGGAATATCTCGAGATTCTAGAACCCAACTCTTGGGAGAAACTTGTCGATGCACACAAGTTTCAATTTCCCGATGGATCATCCCTTGAGAGTTTTAAGGACGATTTGTGTACTCCTAACACTCGTCCACGCAAGTTACTTGCAAAATTCTTTAACCCATATTTCTACGAACTTCATCATATCGCCTTCTCCACGATCTTGCCCAAAGCAGGATCGACTGATGAAGTTTCTTATTTTGAGATCTCTGCCCTCTATCATCTTCACTTCTGTATCCCGTTCAACCTTCCGCGCACTATGATGGACTGGATAATTAGTGCACGGAAGAGGCCTAAATCATTGGTCTATGCTCTTTATTTGCTACTGGTCTTTCGTGCATTTTATGTTCCTCTGGATGAGTGTCAGTTCCTTCCAGCTCTTGCCTTTCTGTCTAAGGCAAGGCGGCTTCTAGCAGCTGTCGTGTCTCCCGCTGAGTTCGAGCATTCCGGGTCTAATGCTCAAGCTGATGCACCTGCTCTTGGGCAACCTGTGCCCGAGCCACCTGCTACTCTCGAGTCTATCCAGAACTTGCTGCGCGATCATTTTATGTTGGAGGATGACCGCTGGACCCATCTCGACTATCGTACCACTTTACAGATGAGTGCCATCAGCAACTCATTGCATGACATCCGGTACACCTTGTTTCGGCATCCCACTATGCCCCTTCCTATGGAGCGGGATCTATCTCGCGCCGGTTACCGTATCGACGACCCTTGGGTCATGCGATATCTGGATCTGGATGCAGCTTTTGTGGATCTTGTCATTCTGATACTGATCCATCTGACGCAGCTGGACCATCTCACGCTCCATGATGGATGTTGTTCCGTACCTGCTGCTGCTGCTGATGATGATGATCTCATTTAGTGTTATGCTTTTTGGACTTATGTTTATGTAGTTTCATTTTCTTGTATGAGTAATTTTCAGTTTATGTGGATCTTTAGATTCTATTAGCGATTATCATATTATTCTCTTTTGACCTATATTGTGTGATTGCTAGTTAATCTTTTATATAGTTTTCTGCATGTCTGTGTTTGATATTCATATTTGAGATTCATAATTGATAAATGCCAAAAGGGGAGATCTATTTGATATTCATTCATATTTCTATCATATTATGTGATATCTATGTTTTGGAGGAGATTATGTATATCAGAATAAGGCACATTGGTTTACACATAAGCTATGTTTATGGGGGAGCTACTTTTACGGGAGAGCTACTGCATTCGATACTTATCTACCACAAATATCATTTTTGTCAATTATCAATATGGGGGAGATTGTTGATCCAAACTGGATCACAGTCAACCAAATATTGACAAATTGACAATATAATACTTGTCATAATTCAATATGACACATCAAGACAGAACTCAGTGCAAGACGGATGTCATCTCTCTCCTGTAGCGTACTCATTTTTGGAGTCTGTACTATTTTACATTTGTTGAGTCTAGCTAAATATAAACTGAGTAGTACTGGGTATTCTTGGCTTAACCCTTATCCCCAAAACAAACCCAAAGCTCCACCAAAGCCAAACATTGTCCACATAGGCCCATTGAACTTTCTGTCTGCATGGAGACAGTGTTCGGGCCGAACTCTGCCTCTACACAGAGTTCGGGCCGAACTCTGTCCCTTAAATTACAGGACCCTAATTTTTAGGGTTTGTTGTATGCTAGTTGTCCAACGGCCAAAAATTTGAATTCTTGACACAGAATTCTGGCCGAATTCTGCCTATCCCAACTAGTATAAATAGGCATTGAATTCTCTCATTTTCAATCATCCAATAATCTTCTCTTCTCTTCTCTATAAGCCTCATACAAGCCTTAACCTTCTCATCTACTAGCCACAAGCTTCCTAAGCCTAAAAGTGCTCAGTGCTATTCAGTTAGGAGTTTGTGCAAGAGTCAAGAAAGTCGCTTGGAAAATTTCAAGCATCGCCACAGCGATCTTTGTAAGAAGTTGACGTGCTCTTCTGAAGAAAAGGCACGGGGTGTAATTACTATTTCACAAGTAGTGGATTTAATCCTGAGCTAGAGTTGTCAGGCCTGGACTAGTCCTCCACGAGAGAAACCAGGTTAAAACGACTGTGTTTGCCTATGCTTTCTTGTTCTTTTCATTTTCGTATTTACTACTCTGATTATTTACTATTGGTGAAAAGAGTTAATTTTTATTTGGTCATTATTGTTATAAACTCTATTCACCCCATCTAGAGTTGCCTATCTATTCTTCATAATGTATAGCAAGGTTGCATCTAACTAGTGAGTTGAAATACCACTTTCGACATGTGAACGACTAAGGGGTAAATTCGGCCAACCGCAAGTGTCGTGTGTGGCTGCTATTCTCCACGAAAGAAAATTGGAATGGAAAGGATAGTTCACATGTCTATTAAGATATTTCCCAGCCCGACTAGTACTCATGGATTCAAACAGGCCATGAACACGGTAATACATTAGTCACGAAAAATAACATGTAAAGAATCCACAAATACTACATTGTGTAACCATCGTGTCGAGAATCAACATCAAATTAATATAAGATAATACTAAATACACGAATCATAGAAGTTATGAAATATGAAAACTATCACAAATATACTCGCCTGGGGTCCTTTGCTGGTGAAATCGATAATCTCGATGGGTCCAGGATAGTCTGATTAGCTAGGGTTGATGTAAAGAAGTCCGAATTGGCAAAGACAGAAAGGAATTGCTTTAATCATGGATGAGATAGATATTTGCAAAAATTGGTATAACTAAATATATAACTATCTTAGGAATATACCTTTTCCCGATAGATACTCGAAAATATAGAAACATATTTTTAGGTCAAACTATAATTTTAGAAAATACCACAATACTATTTTTAGGTTAAAACCACATATTTAAATATCATAAAATAACATAATATATTCAAGTTTGAAAACCAAACAAATTTTTAAAAGCCCACAAAATATCTTTCTAAAGAAAATTGTATAATTAGTCTTCAGCCCAAAACCTTATATATAATTTATTACCAAATATTTTTCTTGAGAATATTATTTAATACATTTTTTTATAAAGTAAAACTACTAAAGATAATAATAATAATATTTATAACATAATATAATATATATATATATATATATATATATATATATATATATATATATATATATATATATATATATTTATATATATATATTTTATATATATATATATATATATATATATATATATATATATATATATATATATATATATATATATATATATATATATATATATATATATATATTGTATACATATACCATTATACATATATATATGGCCAAAATAGAATTTTATCAAATAGCCCAAAACTATTTATATTAACCGAAGGAAAAGGTTTTTAAAGCCCATGGGCTTTGGCCCAAGCTAAAAGCCCAAAAGATATATTTTTCACAAATAATTATTTTAGAAATATTAAATATATTTCTCCATAATTCCTAAAATATAATAATAATATTTAGCAACCATAATACTTAATGACACTAATAATAATACCAAAATAATAACAATAATAATTTGTTACAAGATAATCTTGAAAATAATATTAATAGAGCAATGGGCCTTTAACCCAAAACTATTCAATCTTAAACCCAATATCAAATATTATTTCATGAAATCAAAATAAGTCTTTATATCTATATAGCCAAATAGGCCGGAGCCCATAATATAAAATATATATATTTATCTTAAAAGCCTAAAATATTCAAATACGTTTACTAATATTTCTTGTATAAAACCTATTGGTCCAAAATAACAAATAGGCCTATCAAAACCAAATACTATATATTAACAAATCATAACTATATTTTATCTATCAACCCAGATTACAATATAATCATGGAAAATATTTCATTAAAACTTATCTGGCCCAATAATAATTAGCCTAATATATTTAAATCAGTTTTATAAAATGTATCAGCCTAAAGCCACAAATTAATTCTGATCTAAGGTTCTCAATAGGCCAGCCCACCCATTCTTTAGCCCACTTAAACCCTTCTTCACATAGGAGAGATAAACCAATTTTTGTTTCTTACAAAGAAAGAGAGGAGGAACTCACCAAAACCGATCGGTCGTGGATGTTGCCTCAAGCTGAGGAGTGGTGGGCGATGGAGGCCACAAAAAGGTGGCAAATCAGAATCTCAACGTCGACGGTCGTCGGGACTTCATGGGGAGGAGCTGGAGGGGTCAGGCACGGTGGAAGCGCAGCGTCCTGACACCGGTGCAGCGGAGACGAGTATTGGCTCACTGGAAAAGCGAGGCGTCGGCCACCGCAGTTTAATCGCACGGTCGAGGGCTGGCCGTCGTAGGGAGGTGCAAAGCTCGACGTGGATTGGGCGGCATCGGCGCTGGCTTTGGCGTACGCCCCAGCATCGGCAACGCGGCTCATGCAGCGACGTGGAGGACGACTCTCGAGGGAACTGGCGAGGGGTGTTGTCGCCGCTGGCGGTACAGACTGGGAATGGCCGGAGTTGGTGTCACGGCAGGTGTCCGGAGAGGTTGGCCAGGTGAGTGATTTCCCCTATTTCTTTTTCGTGTGATGGTGGTGGTTGTTGGGACGATGATGGCTGGTCTGGGTGCCATGGTGGTGGTTGGTGTTGATTTGCGGGGGGTCCCGGTGGTGGCGTAGGGTGTAGTGGCGGAGTTGCGGTGGAGTGGTGTGATTTTGGTTACGGCCTGGAGGAGATGACACGGCGACAAAGGAGGAGACGAGCGGGGAGATGGGAGGCTCGGCCGGCCGGAGTTTGGCCGTTGGATGAGGTAGGGGAGTAGGTGGTGGCGAGGCTGGGCTGTGTAGGGTCGGCTGGGTGCGACGAGTTAGGGAGTAGCGAGACTGCTACAGTGGAACGCAGCTCGCCAGAGGCTGTCGGGGTAGGGTTAGGGTCTATGGATATGGGATTTGTATCGTCCATATCGGTTTGTCGACACGGACACGGGATTGAGTCGGATGTCCGGTGCGTCAGACACGGGCTAAATATGTATATGTAAAAGAAAATAGTAGAAGGGGTGGTGGATACGGATACGATGCATGTAGTTGTTGGTGGGTGATGGTTTGGCTTGCGGTGTTTGTGGCATGGAATTGATAAGGATTGAAAGAAAGGTAGAGAGGATCTCTCCTTATATAGGAGATAAACTCCTGGAGTGATAAGGATTAAAATTCCTAGTAGATAAAGTCTCCCCTTTATTTAAATCAAATAACTATTTAAATTAAAACCAATCTAATCGCAATCAAGTAAATACTTATCATAATACTATTTAAAGTATATATTCGATATTATCAAACAATTTAAATCGTATACATAGAAATCTAGAACAAATAGTTGATTACTACCAAAATTTAAATAAGCTTTATATTATCAAATCTAAATTCAAATAATAGTAATTTAAATATAATGATATTATCAAAATAATTGTAAATATGTTTTTATTAATCAAAATTTTATTTAAAATAAATGGAAAACTCCTTTTTATTATGCAAGAATATTTATAACCTTTAAAACTATTTTAGAAACCAAATATTGAACAACTTATTTTATAATTCCAATAATTTGAGAACATATGTTTTTAGAAAAATTAAATAGCATTTATAAACTATAAAGTTCAACTAGTTTTTGAAATACAAAAATAATAGCAAAATAATTTTTAAACGTTTCAAAGAGGATTTATTTCAAAATACGAAAAATATAATAAATAAATAAATATTATTTTGAAAATTCGGGAAGAGGGGTTACAAATCTACCCACCTTAGAAAAATTTTATCCTCAAAATTTCAAAGGGCAGGATTAGGTATGGCTAAGAATATAATCAAGAAAATGATTTGATCCATGATCAAACGAGTTAGATCGCGAATTGAATTAAACCTTAAGAAAATATACCACATGTCATGATTAAAGTATAGTCGAAAGGGCCTAATCACAATGGTCAAGGATATAATCGAAAATAGGATTAGTAATACAAAAAAAAGTCGTTAGGCACGATTTAACTGTTGTTGGAATTATGTAGGCATGGTCAAAGATCAAAATTTAGACAAAGTCTAAACATGGTTAAAATCACTTAGATACAACTACGAAGTAGTCACGATCAAGGTTAATTATGCAAGTCATCCAATCATGATCAAAATTAAAAAGTTGGCATGAGCATGAACAAGATCAAAATAGTCATGATCATAGTGGAATAGAAATATAAACATTAGCAATAATTGAGTTGAAGTATAGGCACGATTATGATTATAGTCAAATAGTTTAGTCATGATCACAGTCATTTAGGAACGATCAAAATTCAAATTTGTTTGGCATGATTAACTCGATTAACTATTTAAGAAAAATTATTTAGGCAGGATTACATAATCAAAATCTAGAAAAATATGCAAATTGACACGATCGAAATATAACCAAAATAGTCTAGTTGCGATCAAAAGTCATTAAGGATGATCTAAATCGAAATTGTTTTTAGCACAATCAATTATATAGGTATGATCATAGAATCATAATCTAGGTATGATTATGAATCTAGTGGAAGGAATTCAAAAATAGGTTTAAAAGATTAATAGGAAGACAAATAATGATATGAAAATAAAGGATAAGAAAAATGAAAGGATAAAGACTAAATCAGAATTTTTAAGTGAATGCATGAAATCGCAAACCATGAAATCAATAGTCATATGCCAAAAGGACGTAGTCTCTATAATATTCAAAAATCGTATGTATATATATATGAAGTCACTTTACCGAAAATTTATGCCTCGCCAGTGTACACCTGGCTGCAGTAAACCCTTGGTTCCGTGACCCAACTATGATATGGTAACGAATATTTTATTAACTATGTCCAATATTGACATAATAACTCAAAGATCAAATAGGACAATTAAGACATAGTTTTAATAATATTCGATAACCTACGCTTACTTGCAATTACTTCAACTTAGGGATCATGTCATGCCATTGCATTGTTGGCTGCAGTAAACCCGTAGTCTCGATAATTCAATTAAATTGCGACATTGTGCTTCTGTCTTGCCATTGTAAGTCACCGATCATTCTTTCAACTATATCCATAAAATTTCAAAGGAGTTTCTAAAAATTTTAAACAAATTGATCATGATAGAAAAAGATAAAAATTCAAACAAATTGGTCACGATAGGAAAAGTGTACGTATCTGTCCTACAAGTGAAAGTATCAGTTTTGTAAATCAAACGATTGATTAGGAAAAAAATTGATCGAAGGCAAGAGAAATATAAATTTTTATTTTTATTTTTCTAATATTCAAGATCGAGGGAAAAACATATATATATCTTGAATTTCAACAAAACTAACTCGGAATAGATATATGGATAATGGATCATGTTAGGCTCAAACTCAATGGATGGAAATAAAATATTGACTCTTAGAGAAATAAATTACTATGGCCAATGGGAAATAAATAAGCAATATAGACCTTACAAGATGATGATGATTAGAGAAGACAGAAAATAAACTATGAAAATTCCTTAAGTTATCTAATAGGGTTTGGAATTCAATAAATCCCTACCTAATTCACAAGGCCTATGTAGCAACTTTAACTACCCAATAGTTAAATTGAATAAGGGTTTCCCTATGGTATACCTAGTCCTAGACATTCTTCTAAATCAATCCTATTTGTGAATGAGCACTTCCTAATCGCAGGCTTGTAGTAGTACGACTAACTTAAGTACTACCACAAGTTCGCACAATTTGCAAAAACTGACCTGTATAGGCCACCAAAAAAACTTGTCACAACCCGCACTCGCTTTTTGGGATGCGAGTGGGTGCGCAAGTCAGCCTACGCCGCAGTGTCGATGGTAGAACATTGTCTAGCCCACAATAAAACAAGTGCTTAAAATAACTTTATTGCTCATTCACAAAATTAAACCAATTTATAATATTCCAATGTTATATTTGAATATAAATAAAAGTCTTACAAATATTGAATCAACACCTCTATCTAACTAGTCTTCTAGGGTTTTGGCCTTCAATTACACCCGTATCTTCCTAATGCTAAGAATAGTCGCAACTAACCTGAAAAATTGGTTTCCAGTCAGAAATGGAACGAGTAGATTCTAACAGCAGTTCCAATAATTGACAAAATCTATAAAACAGTAAATAGTAGTGAAATAATAATAGGTGGATAAAAGAGAATTATGGTATGAAATATTTAAATAAAGCAAGAGAGCATGGTAATAAAGACAAAGAAATAATATGAACAATAATAAACAGCTGAAACAAAAACAGTAATGTATAGCAAGGCTGTATATAACTAATGAGTTGAAATACCACTTTCGACATATGAACGGCTAAGGGGTAAATCCGACCAACCGCACGTGTCGTATGCGGCTGCTAGTCTCCATGAAAGACAATTGGGATGGAAAGGGTAGTTCACACGTCTACTAAGATATTTTCTCGTCCGACTAGTACTCATGGATTCAAACAGGTCATGAACACGGTAATACATTAGTCACAAAAAATAACATGTAAAGAATCCATAACTACTATATCGTATAACCATCGTGCCGAGAATCAACAGAAAATTATTATAAGACAATCTTAAATATACGAATCATAGAAGTTATCAAATATGAAAACTATCAGAAATGTACTTGCTTGGTGTCCTTTGCTGGTGAAACCGATAATCTCGATGGGTACATGATAGTTTGATTAGCTAGGGTTGATGTGAAGAAGTCCGAATTGGCAAAGAGATAGAAAAGATTTGATTTAGTCATGGATGAGAATAGATATTTGCAAAAATTGGTAAAACTAAATATATAACTATCTTAGGAAAAATACTTACTATATATTTTGAAAACTCTATCCTATTAATCAAAAATACCTTTTCCCGATAGATACTAGAAAATATAGAAACATATTTTTAGGTCAAACTATAATTTTAGAAAATACCACAATACTATTTTTAGGTTAAAAACACATATTTAAATATCATAAAACAATATAATATATTCAAGTTTGAAAACCAAACATATTTTTAAAAGCCCATAAAATGTCTTTCTAAAGAAAATCGTATAATTAGTCTTCAGCCCAAAACCTTATACATAATTTATTACCAAATATTTTTCTTGAGAATATTATTTAATACATTTTTAATAAAGTAAAACTACTAAAGATAATAATAATAATATTCATAACACAATATACATATACCTGTAAATACCTATATTGTATACATATACCATTATACATATATATATGGCCAAAATAGAATTTTAACAAATAGCCCAAAACTATTTATATTAACTGAAGGAAATGGTTTCTAAAGCCCATGGGCTTTGGCCCAAGCTAACAAGCCTAAAAGATATATTTTTCACAAATAATTATTTTAGAAATATTAAATTCTTGTCTAATGTCATGATTAGCAAAAGATTGATCTTGAGATTAATTGGTGACTATCGAGGTCTAGACAGCTAACTACCGACGATTCTACGGCGTAGGCTGGACGCGCTCACAACCCGTACACGAATATGTGGGTGCGAGGTGTGACACATATCACGATAGACTTTGTTACCATATTCTCGAGGAGCCCTAGCGGAAAGGATGCAGTCTGGGTGATTGTAGACTGACTCAACAAATCGGCACATTTTTTGCCCTTCCGAATAGGACAATCTATCGAGGTATTGGCGCGCGGATATGTACATGAGACAGATTGTGAAGTTGCACGGCGTACCTGTCAACATTGTGTCATATCGTGATTCTAGATTTATGTCACATTTATGGAGGAGTATGTAGGATAGTTTGGGAACTCGATTGAAGTTCAGCACTGTGTATCACCCTAAACCGACGGACAGTCACAACTAGGGGTGGCGATGGGTAGGGTAGGGAAGGGTAAGGACAGGAAGAGAGCAGGGCAGGGTAGTGTATTGACATTTTTTTGATATTCTAGGGGAGTCATGAGGGTAGGGTAGGGTAGTCCTCTTCCAAAAAACCAATACCCATTACCCGTCCTTGCCCTTTACCCTCATAGGGTAGCTGAGGGTCAGGGTAGGGAGGGTAAGGGTATTACCCTTTCCATTTCATTTTTTTAACTTTGAAAATTATTTTTTTTTTGCTAGTAAACACCTTGATACTTAAGATTTTTACAACATTCAATAATCATAACAACTTAACAAGAAATAACAGAGGAAATATTTTTTTACTAAAGGCGCTGAACCCAGTTATATAGTGGAACCTGAGCTGCCAACATACCCAAGGAGGGGGCTAGACCTGACTCCTTAGGATCAAGCACTATGTAGTTCTCCTAATCCTAAGTACTAGCTAATTACAAAAAACTATAAATATGTAGTAGTAATTCAGGGTAGGGTAGGGTAGGGTTCAGGGTAGGGTTACAGGACAGAGGGAGTGTGGGACTATACAAGTATGTAGTAATAACTACAGTGGGATGTGTGGGACTATACAAAATTATAAAGCACAGATTTACAGGGTAGTGGGTAGGGTAGTGATTCAGGGTAGGGTAGGGTTCAGGGTAGGGTTACAGGGCAGAGGGTAGGACGGGTACCCGGGTAATTGCACTAGGGTAACAGAATAAAACCCTTACCCTACCCTAATTCCAAGAGGGTAAGGGTAGGGCTTGCCCTCCTAGGGTAGAGGGTACCCGTGGGCACCTGAGGGTACAGGGTACCCGGCTAAGGTAGAGGGTACCAGGGCAAAATCGTTAGCCCTAGTCACAACGCATGATTCATATACTCGAGGACATATTGAGAGCTTGTATGCTAGATTTTTGAGGATCTTGGGAAGATCACTTGCACTTGGTGGAATTCTCTTTTAATAATAGCTACCAAGAAAGTATCCAGATGAGCCTTTTGAGGATGTAATCCCTCTTTCCAAATTTTTTTGTTAAAAATATTTTTTATTTATTTGAATTAAATGCTGATTTTTAGAATTTTATAAATAATTAATTAGTTAATTATTATGGTAGAATGTTTTAAGTCATAGTTGAGTTATGGAGTACAAGATGACTAGAAACCGTGGCACGGATAGTGCAGTGACGTGCTTTGACTAGTGTATTAGCCATGGTAGGGAAGACCAAATCATAAGTGTGTCCGAACTAGAAAAACCAAGCTAAGTTGTGATATGACCCTATAAATAATTTAAATTTTTATTATTATGCATATTGACTTTTAGGAGACCCGATTAGACCGAACTAGCTCGGACCTGACCCAAACCCAAACTAGTCTGATTGGACCCGAACCGAACCTAAGCCAATGTAGTCATACGGTGTGTCCAAAAACGTCTATGTCTATATATATATATATATATATATATATATATATATATATATATATATATATATATATCTTATGTGTGTATGGGATACTTATTTAATAATGTATTAAATATATTCCGTAAGTATTTGTTATATATAATATAGGTGTCAATATTATTTGATATTCAAGTGACATTTTTATCTAAAAAAATGTGACAACTATTTTGTGAATTTTGTGGATATTTTGATTATATGCATACATACTTGCGTCTTTACCTATGAAATAAATATTAACAAACATCATGAACCATCGTTATCGTAAAACAACCATTATTTGACTTGTTGAATCCAACCGAGCCCAAACACCCTACTTTGACTCTCAAACCAATTCCTATTAGACCTATACACTACCCCACACTAATTCCCTACTCAACAATATATATTTTGCATACTCAAAGCCTTATAGATGCACAGCAAACCAATAGACAACAAACTTTATATTTAAGACTCCGATAGTGAACCTTCTTGTGCACTTGCATTCAAATCCAACCAATACCAAATAACTTGACCCAATGAACCCAAAGCCTTACTAAGGGATAAACCAAACCCCATAGATCTGAACCATAGGTTAAAGCCTATTAAATCTCTTCAATGGGCCCAACAACCAACTCCTTACATGAAGCCCAAGCCTCCCCTCTCAAAACCCTAACCCTAACTTCCTCCCATCTTGTGGCCAACCCCTCTATAGCCTCCCCCCTCTCTTCCACAACCTCTTCCCCTTTTCCTCTCTTTCTCCACTTCCTTCCCCCTCATTCCCACACACCAAAACAGCCCCCACAAGTCGACAAATCCTAAACTAGTAGTCGAAACCCTTTTTTTTTACCGAAATAGTGTTGCTGGTTGCACCTACTGTACACGCTGGAAAACAGCACCCTAAACCCATCCAAACTGAAGTTCTACACCCTACGTGAAGCCCCAAAGCACCCCCTCAAGTTTTATGAAGTTTGGAGTCCGTTTGGCGCTCCGAAAGGTCCGTGTCGCAAGAAAAGCCTCCGTCGTAATCACAATTACGTAAGTTCCTTAACTTATATTTAGTATTTAATTTTTCCATGGGAGAAAGCTTATATGAACCCATAAACATATTATATGGCAATGATGAAATCCCATGCATGAGAAACCCTAATTTTATATGCAAAACTACTCTTAGATGACACAAATCCGAGGTATGACAACGTGGTAACCATATTAAACCTAGTTTGATGCATGTTGCTATTTTTACTATTAAAAACTAAATTTCAGAAATTAAATAATAAATTTCAGAATACTAATTAATATATTTTTATATATTAAATGAGTTTTTATGCAAGTTGGCAACTTTGCATGCACAAACTAGTTGTCAAGTTGCTAGAACACCTAGTCGATGCGCAACGGAACTTTGTGCATGCAATGGTAATTATTTTAGTAATTCTTCACTAACTAATGATAATTTCAAAATTTAATTCATAATTATTTCAATTTTATTTGATGTCGAGATGCGTGTTTAAGAGGTCGCATGCATGCCCGATGTGTAGATTAGTGCCATTGAGAGCTTTACGACAATGTGACGTACTTACGTACGTATAGGACTACACTTATCTAATTCATGTAAATGCCTATATTTACGTATGATACCACGATGTACAAGACCCTCACGATATGTTAGACCATAGCATGGTATGTGTTTATTGGCACTTTATCCAAAGTCATGTAACTGTTGAATTGTTGGCATGAACATCACAGTGTTAGTTGATGTTGTGCGACGATCTTACCCTTTGTTATTGCTTAGATTAGTTTGTGTTAGTATTGATTAGAATATATTATATAGGGAAACTTGGATCCACTACACTTTCGGTTGAGGACACTAGTCAGACAGCACCGCAGCAGCAGACAACAGGCAAGTATACCTTGCCGAACATATACAGTATTTACATTGTTTTCTCTTTTTTTATTGTATTCCTTTTCATTTTGTCACATGATTCCATATTGTGATTGATTTGCCCTTGATTTTTTTACTTGTTCTAGATTACGTGCACGTATAGGATATTCGACATTGCTTGATTATTGGTCTTTTCGTGTTACCTTGTCTCGTGATTGAGTTGTCAGTTTCTATATCTTGTTATCGACTTGACCATTCTTGATTGGGAGTATCTTGCATTGTACTACAGTTGAGATATACTATAGATTGGGAGTATCTTACATTGTACTACGACCTATAGCCGATTCTTTTATCTTGATATTGATTGATTGACCTGACTTGAGACATATTATAGATTGGGAGTATCTTGCATTGTACTACGACCTATAGCATATATTGATTGATTGATTGACTTGATTTTCGGTACTATGAATTGGGAGTATCTTGCATTGTACTACGATTTATAGGAGTTTGCTTGACCTTGTATCCTTTAGGAGAGGAGATCGATAGTAGAATTGGCTAATCTTGACTGAGAGTATCCTGCTTTGTACGTCAATTGAAACACTATAGATTAGAAGTATCTTGCATTATACTACAAGCTATAGTAGTTCTAATTGAAAGTTAGCCAAGTCTAGTATTACATTTCCACACGACTCGTCGTCCTTAGATGTTCTTCTTGTAGTGTTCTTATCCTCTATATATGTTATTTACTGTTATATTAGTATGCATGTTTTATGTATCTTGCTAATCCTCTGAGGACCTGATGATCTCTTCAGGTAGCTGATTGTACGGAGTTAGTTAGCTGAGCATGTGGTAGTTGACTTCAATCGCATGATTCAGGTATTTTGTTAGTGTTATTGATTTACTATCTTTCTCTCTCGTGCTTTCATGATATATCCTGCTTATCAGCTTAGCTTTATAGACTCATATTATTCTTGGAGTCTAATCGGACATATATGCTAGTGGGCAACAGACCATGACCCATACTTGTTCATTCTTGTCTTATATATTCTTGTGGATTGAGATACACTATAGATTACCATATTAGCCATGATACCATGATCTTGATAGCTTATACGTACTCGAGTTGGACTGGAGTCCGCTTGATACGTAGCTGGCTTGTTCACGAGCTCGCATCCGAAAAGCGGGTACGGGTCGTGACAGAGGCACTGTATGAAAGAAAGTGCAGATCACCAATTTGTTGGAGTGACGTAGGAGAGCATCAGATTCTTGGTCCTGATCTAGTGACTCAGACAGTGGAGAAGGTGAAACAGATTTAGAAGCATCTTCAGGCAGCTCAGGATAGGTATAAGCATTGGGCAGATGCCCATCATCGACCTTTGGAATTCAAGAAAGGCGAACATATGTTTTCGTATATATCACCGACTTGAAGTACCATCCGATTTGGTAGCAAAGGAAAGCTAAATCCAAGGTACATCGGTTCTTTTGATATTCTTGAGAGAGTTGGAGAAGTGGCATATTGTCTTGTATTACCTCCATCACTAGAAGGTGTGCATTACGTGTTTCATGTGTCTCAGCTGAGAAGGTATGTGGCAGACACTAGTCATGTGCTTGATCATTCTAAGATTACAGTTGTGCCAACTTTATCTTATGAGGAGCAGCCAGTTGGGATTATTGACCGTAGCGAGAAGATATTGCAGGGTCTGACCATTAGGCTTATCCGAGTTGCTTGGAAGCATCATTCACCGGGCGCATCTACGTGGGAGTGTGAGGATTCCATGAGAGAGCGTTTCCCTCATTTGTTTGAGGATCAAGGTAAGTAACTTGTGATGTTAGCTTGTTTTTTAATTTCTTTATGACATTGTTTTTAATTTCGAGGACAAAATTCTTTTACGGTGGGTAGGATGTAAAATCTCTCAAAATTAAGTAAAATTTTAATTTATATAAATATATTTTTATTGGATTTTTAATTATTTTTAAATCTATTTTTATTATATAAAGATGGCCATAGTCATGATTGAATTTTAGTATGCATGTTGACTAGAAATTGTGGCATGCCTAGTGTAGTTAGGTGTCATGACTAGCATACTAGCCATGGTAGGGATGGCATATTCATATTTTAGTCTCTTTCATATTAACAACTCAAGTTGTGGCCCAAATCATATTTTTGATTAATTAATTAATTATATAAGCCTTTTTGACTTTTTAGGAGACTAGGATATACCAAACCTTTTCGAACTTCTTCCAAGCCAAACCCAAAACCAAGTAACATGTTGGACATTAAAACACATTAATAATTTTATATATTTTATATATATTCAGATTTTTGGATTTATATTTATATATAAGGGGTTTTATATTAGGAAACTACTTTATTTAAATACATCTAACCAAAACCAGCCCATATAGGCCCACACCCATGGCCGACCAAGAGCAGCCCCTCCCTTATATTTTTGGCCAAAATCTCACCCCTTGGTCCATCCCCCTAGTATTAGGAATACAAATCCTATTTACATGGATGCATCTGCTCAAAAAGCCCATATATATTATTTTCTACCAAACCCTAACCCTAACCCTAGAAAACCAATACCACATCTCTCTTGGCCGACCCCTCCCTTCTCTTTCTTTCAATTTTTCGGCCACTCCAAGCCCCCACACATCATCATCCACAACATTAACAACATCTTCCTCCACAACAAAACCCTTTCTTTCACCATCCTTTTCTCAAATCTCCACCAAAAAATCCAGAAAGATCCAACCTTTGCCATAAAGATCATCCAAGAACCATTGTCAACACCTTCAAACCCATCAAGAATGGGTTAGCAAACAAGCAAAGTAAGAAAATTAGAATCTTGGACAAGGGGAGCGCCCACAAGCCTTCTAGGAAAGGATTTCGGTAAAATTGCCATATTTTCTATCTCGAATCTCATGCTAATAATTATATAAAAAAAATCTGAGTTTAATGTCATAGAAATTATATTTTGATCTCTTTTACTACATATTTTCATCTCTAAGGGTTGCATATAGGATTGTTGAAAAATCGGATGATTTTTAGCACCATTGTGAAGGAATCCTATGATATTGTTGAATTTTTCAAAAATGAATCTAAAGTAGGTTTATTACTATAAAATATTTTAAGCAATTTTTCATGATTTTATCATCTTAGATCTGATCGAAAAAAATATGGATCAAATTATTAGCTTTTCGGGTAAGTTGCAGACATAAAATAGCCAAAACTTGGTGGTTAATTGGGTCATTGAATCCAAGTTTATTTTTGTGAAATAATCAGTATTAAATATTTTACAATATTTTATGTATTTTTTTTACTTATAGTGGAAGTTGGCCATGTTCCAAACAAGTTTCGGGTAGACTAGCCGACATAGAAGTCAGCTAGCCATATATATATTTTAAAATTTCAAATCTGGAATTTAGAATCTATTTCTATATAAATAATTTTAAATTATTATTTTTATGTGTGCTCTCGAAGTAGAGACTTAACAGTAGAATTTGGAAGTCAAAAACCGTAAAACTAGGTCTGATGTCTCATGGAACATGTGTTTTGTTGTGTATGAATCTAAATGGTTCCATGAGATATTTGTACATGGTCATTTATGGTTAGTAATATTAATTTAGATAATTAAGTCATATTATAAGTTGTTTGGTTAAATACTTAAAGTAGTTAATTATTTATTTAGGAGTATTGGATTCCGGAGGTATTAACACGGGAGCTACTTTTTATCTTTACATTGCGGAATCAGGCAAGTGCACCTTGGTATCGTCTAGTTCATGTTTTATTATTTGTATATTATTTCTTGTATTCTTGGGCCATAGTGGTTATATCAATACGTGCTTCCGGATTATATTCGGGTCCATTCAACTGTTAAGTTGTCTAGTATTGATATCTATAGCCTTCTTACGATTCTTTGGATTTTATTTCCATTGAGACCTGTAGGATACGACATATGATTGACACATGTATGATTTCTAATACCTGAGCTTGATTACCTAAGATACCAGATTTTCTGTTGACTGTAGGACATGGTTGGTATTGTCATTTTATTTTCTTGTAGATGTGTCATAGGAATTACCGTCTAGATAGAGGGTAAGTTGTGGATACAACTTATTGATTCTTGAGAGTTGAGGACAATTACTACTTGCACAGACCATGCTGTGCACTACACATTTATATTATGTAAATATATTTATTCGAAGAGAATACACGTTTTCTGTGATCTATGTTTCTCTCTTAGTTACCGTTGAGACTCCGACACGGCGCTACAGCTATGCCATGTTACATTTACTTTGGAGATGTCTACACTTGAGCATGTTGTCCTCAAAGCATCACGTCAGTTAGGTTTAGTCACCCTGAGATATTTTATTTACTACATTTTAGCTTGTATATTATGTGCCTTGCTATCCCCTGAGGATCAACCTGGTTATTTTCCAGATATGGATGACGATATTTATCCTGAGGAGTATGGGATGGGGGTATATTCATCCTTTACATCAGCTGAGAAGGACAAGGTTACACCGGAATAGTTCTTCTTTTATTGATATTTATATTTTATATCTTGTCACAACTGTGGACTTGAAGTAACTTTTTTTACATTTAATTTAAGACTTGTGTGGTTCACTTTTATTTTGTTGAGACTTGTATCAATGGGTTTTCTCCATGTGACTATTTATTTCTATTTGACATTATTTCAATTTTCTTTATTCAGCATGATGATGTCATGTTTCTTGTTATTTCATATTTGTATATGTGGATGAGTATAGATGCTTGTGACTGCCATGATTAAGATACATTCCATTTGGTCCATTAAATTGGGTATACCTATAAAGTGTGTTTGTTTGCGTGCCATGTATTCTAGTCCTTATGGATTTTGGGACTGGGGCGTGGCATGCTGCTGAACCGGAGTTTTGGCTGGTGTGTGGTACTCTAGCTGGAGCTAGAAAACTCATTGCTAAAAATAGGGTCACTTCGTCGGTCCCTGACCGCTGCTACCCTCGAAAGAACCTCGCTCCCTCTTGGGCCTGAAACCCATGTCTTCTTCTGCCACTTGAGCTGTTGCCACTATATTAGCAAAAGTCACGTCTCGGCTCGTAGTGACATGCACTCGAATTTCCTTGGCCAAACCCTTCCGGAACTTGCGAGCTCGGTCCACAGGATCCCTGACCATATACTCTGCGAAGCGGCTCAATCTACTGAACTTGACAGTGTACCCATCTACAGAAAGACTATCCTGCACCAGATTTTGGAACTGACTCTCCAGAAGCTTTGGGCCACCTCAGAACATAACTTATTCTAGAAGAGGTCCTTGAACATCTCCCAAGTCAGACCAGGTACTGCAAGCCTAGGCTCGGTCCTGAACCAAGTAAGTGCAAGGTCAAAGAGTTGTAAACCCACAGCCTCAATCTGTAGATTCTTAGAAATCTGATCTATCCACAAAATCCTCTCCATATCCTCAAGCCACTCATCAGCATAAAGGATACCCTTAATACCCATGAACTCTCGAGAACATGTCTTCTTGAATCTGTGGCCGGACGGGCTGCCGCAAAGTGACTTTCTCTAAAGTCTCCAAGGCCGCCTGATGTGCATTCTCTATGCCCTCCCATTATCAACTCAGTTTGAGCCTTGTGTGCCTCAGCCTACATCCACTAAGCCTTAGCCTGAACTCGTTGAGCCTCAGCCTGCATCCTCTGAGCATCCACCATGCCCTAGATAAGAGCAAGCATATGTGCCTCATCAGTAGGCATGCTCCATGGAAAATAAATGGTGGAGGAGGAGGTAGACTCTCCAAGGCAACTAGAACAGTCTCTTGAACTGGTGGAGGTGGAGGAATAGCGCTAGTCGCTTCCCGAGCAGTCGGACGGGAAGTTGCTGATTCTCGGAAGCTGCTGCAGCTACTCCTGAACCACGCACCCTAGTCACAAGTGTCATTATGTAAATATGACAAAGCAACAAGAAGTCATTAAGATGATAGAGATAAGATATTATTCAAGAAAGGACAACAATTGAGGAACATAACAATCAATCAAAATGGAAGATTTATATCTTAGGATTGCCAAAATTTTGGGAGTCCTCAATGTTGTTAGGGTTGCCAAAATTTTGATAAATTTAAATTCAGAATTTGGGCTGCCAAAATTTTGGCAGTCTTGCATCGGCCCTAATCTGACTGCAACAAATTCTAAAGCTTCCAAACCCCTATAGTGGGGGTTCAAAATTACCAATAATGGTGTTCCAAAGGAATACATCCCCAATATATTGGTGTGTTCTAAAAATAAATAAATAATTCTAAAAATTGGTGTGTTCAATTTTATTTGAAAAAACCTAGAAAAATACTTTGGAATGAGAGGAAGATGAAGATTTACCTTGCTTGTGAAGAAGCCTTGGGTTGTGTCATTTTTTATTATGGTTGCAAGAGGAAGAGGAAGAGTTGAGAGGAAGATGGTGTAGAAACCCTAGAGGGGGGTGAATAGGGTCAAGCTAACTAATCAAGCACTTAGCACAAGCTAATGGACAATTTAAAAATATAAGTGCAAGAGAAGAAGCAATAACAATACCGACAAACGATATATCCTGGTATCCTCCCAAAAGGCACTCCAGTCCCGGAACTCTCTACGGCTTTAATCCACTATTTGAGTAAATAGTTACACACGAGTTTGGATCCGAAGAACTCGCCAACTTCTTACACGAGAGCTTTAATCCGAAGGCCTCTCCGACTTCAACCGAGAGTTTGGATACGAAGACTCTCCAACTTTAACCGAGAGTTTGGATACGAAGACTCCCCAACTTCAACCTTTCACAATAGGTTTTGATCTCCTTATACAATAAGATGAAGATCTCACTTTTCAACTCAATAACTCTAACACAATTTGTGGATGGCAAATGAAAGCTTTGTAGAGTTGTTTATGGATAGGCTTTGGTGGTTTATAAATTTTTAGGCTCAAAGCATCAACCTTGAATGAAGGGGTTCAAGGCTATTTATAACCAAAGCATTGAAAAGAGCCAAAGGCAACTTTTCAGTCAGTGACCGGCATACCGCCGGTATGAGTCGGCATACCGTTGGTATACCGGTCTGGGATTGCAACGGCTCGAAATATAGCCGTTGGGATCATTTAATGCTGGAAATCCGACTGTTGGACTTTCAACGTTACTGAACCGGTATACCGTCGGTATGAACCGGTATACCGTCGGTATGCCGATTTTGTAGACAAAAAACTTTCTGTGAATAAAATCAGTATACCGTCGGTATAGACCGGTATACCGTCGGTATGCCGGTTTGCATCCAAAATGATCCTGGGCTAGTTTCTACCCTAGCTTTCGATTTTGCCATTCATTTCTTGTGTTTACAATTATTCCTAAGACTCATTACAGACTCCAGATATATTATAGCAGGTGCAAGCTTCTTCAGAGTCTTGAAATGATGATGGCATGGCTTGGCTTCTTCATTTGATAGGTGCTGACTTTTTTCTTTGGCGGCAGCTGTCCAAAGATATCCAGTTTGCTAAAACTGAATACCTTACGGGGGCTTCGCCCCCGAACCCCCGACGAGGGGCGCTGCCCCCTCGACCCCCGACCGCTGACCGGGCAGCGGAACCCCCGAGTGCGTGGCTCCGGAGATGTCATCGGGTGGTTCAGAGAAATCTTGTGGGATCCCTCGTCTTTGGCTCACCATGATTTCTTTATTGCATATGTCTACATAGATCTTGCTTATTGCTTTTCTGCATGTACATGTTAGACGAACAAAGCAATATACATAGTAGCAAGTATGATAAGTTTAATGCACATTAGGATAATGCTGAGTTTAAGTGTAAGTGCTAAGGTGATAGCATAAATGTTAGTGATATCATAATGATTAAACTTAATTGAATAGCCACAATTAAAAAAACATAGTTTTGATTTTGGCAACTCGATTAAATTTAAGATAGAAAGCTCATATCACTAATATGTAAACCAATAGGCATATATCACCAAAGGTATAAAAATGCTATAGTGATAGTATAAAGATTAGTGATAATGAAATGCTAAACTAAACATATTAACCATATTAAAAAACATGATACAATCATTGGGCCAACAATCCCTCCCTTTTTGATTATGGCAAATCGGTTAAATTTAGTATGGACAGAACAGATGCATGTATCACTAATATACAAAAGACATAAGCAATATCATTGAAAGCATACTACTTAGATTACTTATAAATACATACTTAAACGTACTTCTCCCTCTTTGACATGATCAAAAAAATGCTCCTCCGTACTTATAGATAAGAAATCAATCTTAAGAACATAAATCAGAGCATGCGAAAGGCATAGATAATCATGATCAAGATATACTAATTGAGGAACAATAGGAGAAGTGTGTAAAGACAAGTGTATAAAACTATATACCAAATGTAGAGTACTAAATAGAAAATTGCTTGTCAAAACACAATATGGTTGGTAAAACTAAAAGAATTTGAAAAACAAGAAATAAGTAGTTTACCAACTTGAAATCCAAGGAATAAATCCAAAACACAGTAGGATATGAAATATTGCTCTAGTTTTAGAAGAGAACTATGAAATAAAGGATTTCAAACAAAAGCCATGAGGAATAGATAATTGCAACTAATAGATACCAATTGAGATATGACATTAAATAAACTTGATACCAATTGAAAAGATGTAAACTTGAAACATTGATCAAAGAAACCATTAATAATCATAATTGTCCACAAACAAATAGTGGAACAAAATAAAAGAATGATCAATGTAAAATATTGCAATTGATATAAAGTAATCTCATTATTTGCAAAAATCTATATGCTTATCTAAGTTCATGCATTTGAACTCAATTACCTTATCATTCTATATGAATACCCTTTAGATAAACATGAAGGTAAAGGAGAAAAATACTTGAGAAAGAGAAATTCAGTCGACTTGAATGCACTCCCTCAAAGTACTACCAAAGGTGATAAAAATCATGAATTTTGGATAAGTCCTCAACAAGGAAAGCCAAATCAATTAAGCATGAAAGAAAAGCCAAATTAACAAAAGCATAATATTCATCAAGATAAGATCTGAAAGTTAATATTAGCAAGATGACATATTTAACCCATATGAAAGAGAGAGAGAGAGAGAAGATAATAAGGACAATCACATACACTCTCAATAAACCCTTCAAAATAAAAATATCATGACTTCAATCAATAAGATATGAAAATGAAGAAAATATGGGTCCATGATAAACTATGTATACGACATATTAGAGGGTATAGATGAATTAAAATAATTTATTTGCTCCCCCTCAAAATATGCGTAACTAGTTTCAAAGCACTTATAGCATCAAAATTTAGGGGTAAATCAACTATTGATTTCTCCCCCTTGCTCAATGCATATAAGGCTATAAAATCGTCATAAAATGAATAATGTCATCTTTAGTCAAGAAGAGATATCCAATTAAAACTTACTAAAGATGAGAATTCAAAAGAATATTCCAATATAGCACATGTAATCAAAAGATGTCATCATGAAAAGAATAAGGACAGTTAAATCAATCATGATGAGAGTCAAAATATCGCTCAAAAATAAAATAAAAATAAACCTCAAATATCATGTCCATGATTTTCTAATCAAGAAAGAATCAACTAATTTATTACTTTCCATGGACTGGGTATGTTGTACCACATATTTATCCAACAACGGATAAATCCAAACCTTGCTAATGGTAAATTAATAACCCATAAAGTTCAAATAGCAAAGGCCCATATGTGGCAATCCATGAGTAGTCAAAGAAGAGTAATAAATTAGTTTGATAATCATATAATAAGATAATATAGGACTACTCAACCATTAGAATCTTTTATCAATAAAAATAAACAAATTAAACATGATCCAACAAATCTCATAAAGAAAATCCCAAATCCATATTTATGATAAAATCTCATAAAACAATGAAAAATATGGAAAAAAGTCATTCTCATTTAAATGATTGCAAACATAATCAAGAAGAGATGTAAATGATAATACGATGAAATCATGGCTCAAAAGTGAGAGAAATTTAAGAGATACATGCTAATGACTAATAAGGAAGGAGACATAAAGAAAGGAATCACAAACCTCCAAGAGAAACAAGATCCAATCAAGAATTTGTAAAACTAGTTTTAGAGAACAAACATATATATCTAAAATAGGATACAAATTACATTTAGAAGAATCACAGATCCTGTTATTGTAAACTAGCATATCATATATAGATTGAAGTATAGGAATATAGTTAGATGTGTGAAAGTGAGCCAAAATTATATAGCTTAATAATATATCACAAATAAGCAAACTATATAATCCAAATAAGATTAATGAGGGAAGCCATTAACAAGATAAATGTGCTCATTAAATCTTAAGTCACTAACACTAAAAATACTTGCTTAAGCAAAGAGTTCTCAATAAATAAAATACATTTTGAATGGTCAAAATGATTTGTAGACTCTTTATTAAGAAAGGATAAGAGTATAAGATAACAAAAATTGAATTAATCTCTTATCAAGTATAGACCAAAAGAGATACTCATAAAAACATAATAAAATAAATCTCTTTGCCAAGTATTGAGATTGGTCCAAGATAATGAAATAATATATCGATCTAGAGAATGCAAGATTTTATAGCCATTATGAAATAAGTGTATTCTCTAGAAATGAAAAATCTCAACACAAAAGCTCAAACCATAGTAGCTAAAGTCATAAGAAATATGATGTATCAATTACATGTATTCTCATGTGCTACAAAAATTATTGGACAATAATAATTCAAAAGAAGCATAAATCCAAAGAATGAGCAAGGAAAGATCATTAAGATCAAGAAAGCTATAAATGTGCTAAAGATATCAAGAATCATATTTTACGAAAATGCTTTCATAGTGCACAATAGGAGTATATAGAAGATATAGATTTGAAAATGTGCACTAAAAACGGAGGTCAAAAAAAACAACACAAAGCACAAACCATGTGATTCTTAAAAGAACTTCCATAATTAGTCATGAGCAAGACATTAATAAACATTTCCTTTCAACATCCTAACTTAAAGGTATAAAACAAATAAATATCAAAACTTAGGAATCATTTATAGATATGAAACTATATATATCACGAATAGGCATACATGAAAAGATCAAAAATCAATTAAGAACATGTATCCATAATGCCAACAAAAAAGTCAAGAAGATATCATCAAAAGAAGACTTTAAGGAAGAAGCTAATTGATTCAAGAAGAACAAATTTAGTCAAAGGAATCAATAGCTAAAGAATAAGATAAACACAAATTTGAAGGTAACAAGTATATTTAAATACTCTTCAAGTCAATATAAAACTTTCGCTTAACTCATATGCCCAAATAAAGATATTTATACTAAAAAAAATATCAACATAAGAAATACATGATCTACATGTAAAATGGAAATTTTAATGAATATAGTCATGTATCCTTAATAAATGTTTGAAAAACTATCACAAATTCAAAACACATATAAATAAGCTTTATTAGGCAAAAACATAATTGATTCATAAGAGGTTTAGTCAAAATAAAATATGAGAATCAATAATGAATATATTATGTAAGCACAAGGTTAAAATGGAAGTATAAGTGTATACTTGTCAAGTGATAAGAAGCTTGTGCTAAACATATATATTCACAAATACCGATTTAAAATAAAAATTACATATTAAGGAGAAATCGATAAGAAGTAACTATTTCAAAAATTTTAAAGACGGAGAGTTAAAATCATATTAACTCAAATCAAAATCAAGCTCCTATGGACTAGAGTGATATGCATGCTTCATAATATAGAGATTAAGAATAACAAGCATGCATAAATCAAATGTGTCACACTTAATAGAAAATGAGTGATAAACTACATAGTGTGAACTAATCATTTAAGCCGAGTAACTAGTCATGCTAGATAAAAGAATTAGAAAATTAACTAAGCATGCTAGTATTGTATCTCATATTGATTTATATAGAAGGCAACTAAAGGATATCAATGAGAGCTAGTAGCAAGACATCAAGAGAAACATGCTAGATTCTACAAATATAAACAATTTAAAGAGAAACGATTAGCATATTACCAAAGTGGCTCTAGTGGCCACACTTGTGTTGGTGCAATTGTTTAGAAGATGACCTTTGAGTTTTGCAACCACCAACATGCTCCTCGGTGCTATGTCCCGATACAAGAAGCTTCACCTACAATATTAGATGAAGACTTTGGTATCCAAATAAACTTGGATCCACATTTATTAGCTTTAGGGACCCATATAGCACTTACTCTAGCATTGGTAGTGAAGGTCCTACGAATAGGGCATGTAAAGCTCATATGTCCAATACGAGAGCAATAGAAGCATCTAATGCTAGTGTGTGCACATGTATCAGAATGAGCATGGTTATGAACATGTGACATACTAGAATGATGAATGTCTCTAGAGTGAGCATGCATGGATTTGGTCTTAAGAATATCATGTTCTAATATCAAATCATCATGCATACAAGTAAGAGAATCAAATTTAACATTTAAAGCATTATTCTCTTTTTCAAATAAAACAATTCTAGAAATAAAATTATCATTTTGTTTCTTTAAAGTGTCAATAGAAGAATCATGCAAATGATTTAGCTCATGAGTTTGCCTCTTAAGATCTTCTATTGATGAGGAAAGAGATTTGATTTTCAAAATTAAAGCCTCATTCAAACTCTTTAAAGAAACACAAGATGAGTTTTGAGAATCAAGTCTAGATAATAAAACATTGTTTTCATTTCTCAAAAACTCATTTGCTTCTTCTAAATGAATAACATTTTCAGAAAGTTCTTCATTTGTAGAATGAAGGTTGTCAAGAATCTCTAAGGATTGTTCAGTCATGGCTTTCCACTTAGAGCATTTCTTGCATTTAGAAGAAACATGATTATCTATGCTACTAGATGTAAAATCCTCTTTATCGGAGGAGGAGTAGGAGGAATACGATGCCATAGAAAAATAATAAGGATCTACTCTAAGGATGTTAAGCCTAACAATAGAGTCTTAGCTCTGATACCAACTGTAGAAACCCTAGAGGGGGGGTGAATAGGGTCAAGCTAACTAATCTAGCACTTAGCACATGCTAATGGACAATTTAAAAATATAAGTGCAAGAGAAGAAGCAATAAAAATACCGACAAACAATATATCCTGGTATCCTTCCAAGAGGCACTCCAGCCCCGGAACTCTCTCCGGCTTTAATCCACTATTTGAGTAAATAGTTATACACGAGTTTGGATCCGAAGAACTCGCCAACTTCTTACACGAGAGCTTTAATCCGAAGGCCTCTCCGACTTCAACCGAGAGTTTGGATACGAAGACTCTCCAACTTCAACCGAGAGTTTGGATACGAAGACTCCCCAACTTCAACCTTTCACAATAGGTTTTGATCTCCTTATACAAAAAATGAAGATCTCACTTTTCAACTCAATAACTCTAACACAATTTGTGGATGGCAAATGAAAGCTTTGTAGAGTTGTTTGTGGATAGATTTTGGTGGTTTATAAATTTTTAGGCTCAAAGCATCAACCTTGAATGAAGGGGTTCAAGGCTATTTATAACCAAAGCATTGAAAAGAGCCAAAGGCAACTTTTCAGTCAGCGACGGCATACCGCCGGTATGAGTTGGCATACCATCGGTATACCGGTCTGGGATTGCAACGGCTCGAAATATAGCCGTTGGGATTATTTAATGCTGGAAATCCGACCGTTGGACTTTCAACATTACTGAACCGGTATACCGTCGGTATGAACCGGTATACCGTCGGTATACCGATTTTGTAGACAGAAAAATTTCTGTGAATAAAATCGGTATACCATCGGTATAGACCGGTATACCGTCGGTATGCCGGTTTGCATCCAAAAATGATCCTGGGCTAGTTTCTACCCTAGCTTTCAATTTTGCCATCCATTTCTTGTGTTTACAATTATTCCTAAGACTCATTACAGACTCCAGATATACTGTAGCAGGTGCAGGCTTCTTCAGAGTCTTGAAATGATGATGGCATGGTTTGGCTTCTTCCTTTGATAGGTTCTGGCTTTTTTCCTTGGCGGCAGCTGTCCAAAGATATCCAGTTTGCGAAAACTGAATACGTTTCGGGGGCTTCGCCCCCGAACCCCCGACGAGGGGCGATGCCCCCTCGACCCCATCCGCTGACCGGACAGCGGAACCCCCAAGTGCGTGGTTCCGGAGATGTCGTCGGGTGGTTCAGAGAAATCTTGTGAGATCCCTCGTCTTTGGCCCACCATGATTTCTTTATTGCATATGTCTACATAGATCTTGCTTATTGCTTTTCTGCATGTACATGTTAGACGAACAAAGAAATATACATAGTAGCAAGTATGATAAGTTTAATACACATTAGGACAATGCTGAGTTTAAGTGTAAGTGCTAAGGTGATAGCATAAATGTTAGTGATATCATAATGATTAAACTTAATTGAATAGCCACAATCAAAAAAATATAGTTTTGATTTTGGCAACTCGATTAAATTTAAGATAGAAAGCTCATATCACTAATATGTAAACCGATAGATATATATCACTAAAGGTATAAAAATGCTATAGTGATAGTATAAAGATTAGTGATAATGAAATGCTAAACTAAACATATTAACCATATTCAAAAACATGATACAATTATTGGGCCAACAGATGGGATATGAGTTTGGATTTGAGTTGTGTTGTCTCCTAATATTGTTTTATGCCCCCCTAACAATATTCAGGGCCGACCCTAGCCCAGGGCGACCGCCTAGGGTCCACAAACTAAGAAGGCCCCCCAAAAATAAATACTTGTATATATAACTTTGTAATGTTAAATATTAGTGTTCATATAAAATAGCATAGTAATCTATTTAATGTGGTTGGTTTTCACTTATATTTGGTATACAAAAGATCATGGGTTCAAGGGCATATTTGAAGCTATTTTTCTTTTTGAATAATAGTTTTAGTTTCAAATGGGACATTATTTTAAATTTTGTTCTGGACCAATAAAAACTTTGGACCGGTGGTGACAATATTATAACTCAAGAGTGATGTTCCCTAGTGAAATTCCTAACTTGTGATAACCTTTATCATAAAATAGTGCTACTAGTAATCCTCTTTTGAAAAAATATTTTGGATATTAAAAATTGAAACCAATTTGTTCCGTTCTAACACATATTATTTTAACATTTCTTTTTTCTTTTTAGTGGAACTTTTCTTTTGTTGTCTGGGTATTCTCTCTCCTACTTACCTTCCGCTAACAAGTGCAGGGAACTGGTCTTTCCTCTCTCTTTATATCTGATGTACAAAAACAAAACAGAAACAGCAGCAAAGTTACGGAGAGAAAAAGAAGACTGAAAGGAATCTAAGTAAGTATTCCTCCTCCTCCTCCTCCTCCTCCTCCTCCTTGTTCTTGTCATTCCATTTATGGAAGTTCCTCTTTCTTTTTAAATGGCTACAGTAGATTTTTTTTCCAATCTTTTTCAATCTCTTCTTTGACTTTTCCCTAGATCATATCGATCGGAGGAAGATTTCGGCTTCTAAAGTCGATTCCTTCATCTGGATCATCGATTTCCGGGTGAAATAGAGGGGAAATTTTGAAGTGGGTCAGAGTAAGTAGCTTAGAATTAGTTGATGGATCCCTATATCTGAAACCCTACTTTTTCTTGATCTGGGCATTTATGAATTCGTATAATTTAGCTGAAGAATTCAAAGCTAAGTGGAAATTTTAGATTTTGGGAGCCATAGGATGGAAATTATCTATGAGATGGCGCAAGACTCTGTTACTTTCCTAATGGAATAGCAGGGAGAGATTGAACATTTGGCATTTTTTCCGGCCATTTTATCACAGTCTTCTATTAAGTATGATTAAGCAGATATTGGGACGGCTCCCGAAGAAGCCGTCAAAGTCATCGGACAACCGTGACCCAATTGGTGGGCCTTCCTCGGTTTCGAACGCTTCCTCCGGTTCGAGGACCGGGGATGTACCAATTAGTAGAGCTGCTCACAAGACTGATCAGATCCCTCCGGCAACGGCTAACTCGAAGCCTAATGGAAATCCGTACTTTGCCCCTTTCGAAGCTTTGCCTAGCTTAAGAGACGTCTCGAGCTCCGAGAAACCAAACTTATTTATCAAGAAGTTGA
The DNA here is from genome assembly GCA_029216955.1 of Iris pallida. Lineage (NCBI taxonomy): Eukaryota > Viridiplantae > Streptophyta > Magnoliopsida > Asparagales > Iridaceae > Iris > Iris pallida. Next base: position 6,615,374 of record JANAVB010008998.1, read on the forward strand.
ATTTGTGCTGTGTTGTATTTGACTTCACCGACCCGGCCAAGAGCTTGAAAGAGAAGGAGATCAAGCGGCAGACGCTGTTAGAGCTTGTCGACTATGTTACGACTACCAACGGGAAATTTTCTGAAGTGATGATGCAAGAGATCACAAAGATGGTGTCTGCAAACTTGTTCAGGACCCTTACTTCACCGCCTCGTGAGAATAAGGTCTTGGAAGCCTTTGACGTGGAAGAGGATGAGCCTCTAATGGATCCTGCATGGCCTCATTTGCAGATTGTTTATGAGTTTTTCCTGAGGTTTGTTGCTTCTCCTGAAACTGATGCTAAATTGGCAAAGAGATATATAGACCATTCCTTTGTGCTTAGGCTACTTGATCTCTTCGACTCTGAGGACCCTAGAGAGAGGGAGTACTTAAAGACAATACTTCACCGCATATATGGTAAATTTATGGTGCATCGGCCATTCATTAGGAAGGCTATTAACAACATATTCTACCGATTCATCTTTGAAACGGAAAAACATAATGGGATTGCAGAGCTCTTGGAGATTTTGGGAAGTATTATTAATGGATTTGCTTTGCCTCTTAAGGAAGAGCATAAATTGTTCCTTGTTAGGGCATTGATTCCACTTCACAAGCCAAAATGCATTCCTATGTACCATCAGCAGTTATCGTATTGCATATCACAGTTTGTTGAAAAGGACTGCAAGCTTGCAGATACTGTTATAAGGGGATTGTTGAAGTATTGGCCTATCACTAATAGCTCCAAGGAAGTGATGTTCTTAGGAGAGCTGGAGGAGGTATTGGAGGCAACACAACCAGCAGAATTTCAGCGATGTATGGTTCCACTTTTTCGCCAGATTGCCCGCTGCATGAATAGCCTCCACTTTCAGGTAAGAAGCTCTTTGAATTGCACTTTGTACACCCTGTAACACTTTGTTTTATCTCGTGGTTTATTTTCATATTATGCTGCCCTACACAGTCTTTGTTTTAGCCTTTCACCTCCTTGGCTTGATAGTTCAAACAATACCCTATTTTTGCCTAATCCATTTTGATCTGTTACACAAATATTGAATTAATGCTATCAGAATAGAAATACTTGCAACAATATGTGACTTATCGGGTTAATATGATCATAAAAGTTTTAGGCAACAACACATTTTTAATATTATTTTGCAATTACATATTTATGCTTTTAATGCTTTTACTCTGTCTAGAGACAACGAATAATAGGGGACCTTCTATTTCTAAATCAGGTTTGTTGTGCTCTCCTCCCAAAAATGGTTGAGATATTTCTTTAATTTGAGGTCATAGGACGCTCTTTGAGAATAGGAGAAAATTCCAGTAATCCATAACATACTTATGTAGGACTTCTGTTTTAACAATTTTCGAGATGAGGTGACATTTATTTGCATTTGATGTGTGTGAATTTAAACAAGAAGAATGGTGGTAACCATCTTATTGGAATTGACAGTTACTGATTCAAAAGCCAACAAACGTTGCAGTTAGTGACCATATATTGGCCGCTACTTACCAATATAGGCCGATATCTGGGATAAATTTACATTTATTCAAGGCAAAGAGTCCCTTCATCTCCCTTTTAACTTTATATGAATCTTCAATTATGAATTGAATAAGTGCACTTATTCAAAATTTATTAAGGGGAGATGAAGTATTATTTTAGCCGAGTCCGCGTGTCTTTCAATTATCAGTTTGAAGGGCCCGACTCTTGGATATGTATTCGTATCCGAAACCAGGTAACATAGTACCCAGTATAGGCCGATATCTGGGATAAATTTACATTTATTCAAGGCAAAGAGTCTCTTCATCTCCCTTTAACTTTATATGAATCTTCAATTATGAATTGAATAAGTGCACTTATTCAAAATTTATTAAGGGGAGATGAAGTATTATTTTAGCCGAGTCCGCGTGTCTTTCAATTATCAGTTTGAAGGGCCCGACTCTTGGATATGTATTCGTACCCGAAACCAGGTAACATAGTACCCAGTTTGAAGGGCCCGACTCTTGGATATGTATTCGTACCCGAAACCAGGTAACATAGTACCCAGTGTGGGACAAAAGTAGACTACATAGACTCACTAACTACAATATTCATTAAATCTAACACTCCCCTTCAAGATGGAGCATGTAAAACATGTCATCTTGTTACATAAATTTGAAAAAGAAAACACTTATAGAGATTAAAAAAGACAACATCAAAGGGTCAGTGTCATTAGTAGAAACAATGGCATCAACATACCAGATAGTAGCAAAGGTCGTCACATAACCCAAAAGTGGTAGCAGTAGTAGGTGTTGATGCACAAGGACAAGGACAAGGACGTACAATATGAAGCAATATTGGGGTCTGCACACAAGGGCGCATGACAAAGAATAACATAGAGAGAACACAGATCTGCACACCATGAGCCAAAGGACAAACGACCAAAAATTGCCAAGAAATATCAAAGTTCGACACATGACTAGAAGTAGCCGAAAAATAGCAGAGATCAACATTTAATGACATACGATCCATAAATAGCCGACAAATAGCAGAGATTGGCGCACAAGGACACACGATTACAAGTAGCTAAGGTCGGTGCACGGGAATGAATGACGATAAATAGTAAAGACACTCAGAACAAAGGTCAGACTGTGGACAATAGTAAATGGGTATAGATCGATACTAGAACACATGGCCAATACTCCCCCTCAAGTTGGACATGACAAGCATGTACAACTTCAAATCATTTTTTTACAAGTACATATGAATCACCGATTAACCAATTGAGCAATATAATCTGCAGTAGAAATAGTAGCAGATTGAACCAGATAACCTTATGTAGGAGAGGCGCAAAATGACCTTGAAGAAAAACAAGGCAATGGTTCTAGACAAGTAGTAGTAGATAACTCATGTAGACGAACTGTAGACACCTACCTGATTTGTGGAAAGCTACAAGAAACGACATCAACAGACTACATAGTATAGGATGCTAAGTGTCACGGGCTTAGTATTTTTGCTTACACTTCGTCGCGTGCGGCGCAGTATCTTTTTGCTCAAAGACTCGTGTAAGCCTTCCCGAACCCGCTTAGCTAGAATGCTAAGAAATTAGAGAAGAGTGGAGCAAGATTGGGAACTTAAAACTATTTTTCTATTAATTGGAGAATGCTTACAAGTTTTGGTAGTGAGAAACAAATGAGCCTTCCACTTATTTATAGTGCATCATAGGGCCTACAAGAAACTTCTGGAAACGAAATATTCCAGAAATTATTCTAGAGCCTAGATATTTACAAAGAAGCTTCTAGTCTATCCAGAAAGATCATGGGCCATCTAGAAGGATCTTGGGTCTTCTAGAAGATTTTCGGACGACCTTCTGGAGGATTCTACCATCTTCTAGAATATTCTGGAAGCTTCCAGCATAACCCTGGTCTGTAAAAGGTTATGCAAATTCGTCTCGGTGGGGCGCAACAAATTGGGCGTAGCACTCTCCTCCACCTAAGGCGGTGACGTTCTCGTCAACCATGTCCACTGAGAAACTTCTAGACCTCGGCCCCGAACTGATGTAGCATATCAACACGTTCCCAGCTAGACTTGCTGTGCAATATTCCCTTCCACTTGATGAGGTGCTCTACGTACGGGGAAACGCCTCGACGACGAATGGTCCTCTTGTCGAGCACATCTTCCACTTCTTTGTCGAAGGACGTAGTTATGGTCACCGTGGATCGCTTCGAAACTCTGCACTGGTGGTCCTCCAAGTCTTCATGGTAGGACTTCAGGCAACTCGCATGGAAGACATGATGAATCTTCAGCTTGGCAGGGAGTTCGAGATTGTAGGCCACCTTGCCTATTTTATTGAGGATGGAGAAGGGGCCTTCATACTTCCGAATCAGTCCCTTGTGCACCTTGCGGAATACTTTGAACTGTTGCGGCTGAAGCTTGATCATTACCAAGTCTTATTCCTTGTACTCAACCGGCCTTCGCTTCGCGTTGGCCTATTTCTTCATCTTCCGCTCGGCCTTCTCCAGAAATGCCTTGACAATGTTCGTCTTCACCTCGAAGTCCGAGGCAAACTGGTTGGCTGCAGGGCTTCTACTCGAGGAACCCACACTCAACGTATGTGGGACAAGCGGCTGTCGACCCATTACCAACTCGAACGGGTTGCTATAGGATGACTCGCTCCTCTGAAGATTGTAGTAGAAATGTGAGATGTCCAAGTGGTGCACCCAATCTCGCTGGTTTGCACTCACAAAATGACGCAAGTGCTCATTGAGCATAGAGTTGACCCGCTATGTCTGTTTGTCCGTCTGCAGTGGAAACTGGTCGAGAAGTGCAAATCCATCCCGAGGATCTTGAACACCTCCGTCCAGAACTTTTTCGTGAAGCTGGGATCTCGGTTGTTGATGAAGTTCTCCGGGATGTCCTAAAACTTCACCACGTAGGAAATAAACAAGCGCGTGGCCTCCTCTGCTGTTCAGTCCGTTGAAGCAACAATGAAGGCTACGTACTTGGAAAAGTGATCAACCACCACGAGAATGGACCCAAGCGTCCTTACTTTCGATAAGGCAGAGATGAAGTCCATCGATATGCTCTTCCATGATCGACTCGACACGGGGAGAGGCTCTAGCAGGCCCTTGGGCCTCTGATGATCCACCTAGTCTTGTTGGCACACGAGACAAGTGCGCACATAATCCTCCACATCCTTGCGCATGCGAGGCCAATATTAGGTGGCCTCCAGTAGTACCAAAGTTCGCTTCTGTCCCGGATGCCCAGTCCACTTGCTATCGTGGCATTCCTTGAGTAGCCGTCTCTACAAGCCATCCTATTTAGGCACGACCACCCTGTCGTCCTTTGTGTAGAGGAGCCCGTCTTTCAGCTAAAACCTTCGTGTTTTGCGCTCGCGAATGAGCTTCACTACGACTTGTGTCAATAGGTCCTTGGCCACACCCACTTTGACACGATCAAGAATGTATTCCTTGAGCAAGCACACCGCTGCGATCTCGTCCTTCCTGTTGAGTGCATCGGCCACATGATTTTCCTTGTTGGGCTTGTATCGAAGCTCCATATCGAACTCGGCCAAGAAGTCTTGTCATCTTGCTTGCTTAGAGGATAACTTCTTTTGGGACTGGAAGTAGCTCATGGCAATATTGTCCGTCATGACCACGAACTTGGTGCCAAGGAGATAATGCTGCCATGTGCTCAAGCAATGCACGACTGCGGTCATCTCCTTCTCCTGCACTGTGTATCATCACTCTCTGTCATTTAACTTGCGGCTTTCAAATTCGATGGGCTTCCTGCACCAACACCCCATCGATGGCGAAGTCGGATGCGTCAGTGTGCACCTCGAACGCCTTGGAGTAGTCCGACAATGACAAGATCCGACTCCTCCGTCATGGCCCTCTTGAGTGCGTCAAATGCCTCATCGCACTTGGACGTCCAATTCCGTATTCGATCCTTCCGCAACAGATCGATAAGTGGTGCTGCTATGGCGGACTATCCTCGAATGAACCGCCGGCAGTAGTTCGCCAAGCCTAGGAATGATCTTAGCTCCGTCGGCTTGGTGGGAGCTTCATACGGACTGGACCTTCGTCTCGTCCATCCATATCTTGCCATGTCCGATCCAGTACCCCAAGAATGACCCCTCTTCTTATGCACTAAAACACTTATCTTGCTTAACGAAGAGCTGGTTTCCCTCAGCATCTGGAAAATCGCCTTCAAATGCTCGATGTGCTCCTCCATCATGTTCGAGTACATGACGATATCGTCGAGATAGACCACGATGAATCGATCCAGGTAGGGATGAGAGAGCTTGTTCATCAAAGTACAAAAACTTCCAGGAGCATTTATTAGACCAAAAAGCATGATTAAAAATTTCATGTGCTATACCTCGTGACGTACGCTGTCTTGGCCTCTTGCCCCTCGGCTATCCGCACCTGATAGTACCCCGAGCGCAGATCGAGTTTAGAGAAGTATCGTGTGCCTCCCAATTGATCGAACATAGTCCGCTACCAATCGGATATGATATTTGTTCTTGACGGTCACCTTGTTTAGTACACGATAGTCGATGCACAAACGAAGGCTCCCATCATTCTTCTTCTGGAACAGTACTGGTGCACCAAACGGGACCTTGGATGGCCTGATGAATCCCGCATCGAGCAGCTCTTTCAGTTGCTTCTTTAACTCATCGAGCTCGGACGAGGCCATGCGATATGGGGCCATAGCGGGCTGCTTCGTGCCCGGCTTCAACTCGATGGCATGGTCTACCTCCCTCCGCGGAGGTAGCCTCTTCGGAAGCTCTCGCGGCATGACATCCCCGACCTCCGCAAAAATGTCGTCGATCTCGGGTGGAAGAACCCTTTCCACGGGCACCTCCTCCGTCTTGAGTACCGCCAGATAGGTCGTCTCTCCGTGTCTCACCCATTTCTTAAGTTTGAGGGCGGAGAGAGCCTTCCCCTTCGTGGGCTCGCCTCGTGCAACATTCATCATGCATGGGGTGCCCTCCTCCATGATCCCGACGACTCTCAGATGTGGTATTGGAATCGTCTTTGTCGATGTGAGGAAGTCTATCTCGAGGATCATTTTGAAGTCGTCAAGTGTACGATTGTGAGACTAGTGATACTCATCCAGTCTTCCATTTGGATCTTCACTCTCTTGCATGGGACATGCCTCTGAGTTGACCACCTTCATCATGCTCGCATTTTTTTCTAGCACTAGACGCAAGAGTTGGACCTCCGCGTCGGAGATGAAGTTGTGTGCTGCCCTTGTGTCTACCATAGCCCTCGTGTTGTGGTCGTTGATCTTTACATCCACGTACATGAGTTTTCGACTCAGAGCTTTGGTTACGATGGCCTTGCTCTTCATAGCGTTGACTAGGCGCAAAGCGCTGATGTAAGCCCCCATCATAGGCTCCTCGTCCTCTCGGCTCCTCGCCTTGGAATTCGTTTACTCACTTGTCCTTGTTTTTACAGTCGCGTGCGAAGTGATCTCCTCTGCACATGAAGCATTCAATTTTACGCTCCGTCTGAGGCTTCACAGGTTGCTTGTCCTTCGACGGCGCTCCCTTTCCGTTGTCTTTCTTCTCTCCCCCACCATTGAACTTGGTGGTGGTCTTTGCCTTGGGCATGGACATATCGTTCCGTCGATACTCCATCAGCTTCTCGGCCGTTGAGACGATGTGATACGTTGTCTCTGCAACTCATGTGCCGTCCACGGTTACAGACCGTCTAGGAAGAAGAAAAAACGATCTTCTTCGCCCATATTAGAAATAGCAAGCATCAGACTGGTGAACTGCGCCACATAATCTTTGATCGACTTGGTCTGCTAGAATTGACGCAAGCTCTGCCTTGCCACAAACTCAAACGTTCTCTGGGTAGAACTGAGATTTGATCTTTTTCTTGAGATCCTCCCAAGTCTTGATCGAGCAGAGTCCCTTCTCCTTCTCGATGCACCTGTGGCGCCACCACATCATAGCATCATCAGTGAAATAAAGGGACAATGTGTTTACCTTGTCCGTCTCTTCCTCGATGTGAATCGCCTTAAGGTATCGTTCGATATTCTAGATGAAGTTATCCACCTCCTTCGCGTCTCGCACGTCGTTGAAGAATTTGGGTTATGGATACTTTACTTTCGGTGTCTCCTCCCTCCTCGGAGAATGACCATCGACAATGGCCTTCTCGAGTATCCCCGTCTTGGTTTTGAGTTCCTCGCGTAGTTTAGCAATCTCCACCTTCGTAGCCTGGTATTCCTCGTTGAACCGGGCTTGTATCTCGCGACACTGCACTCGGAACAACGCGATAGCATGGCTAACATCGGTCTCTAACCCATGAACGAACTCGTGAGTTGACTGGTTTTGCTCCACTTGCAACTCGTTGTCCGTTATAGCCTTCTCCACCAGATCCATATGGGACGCCAACTCGCTCGAACGGCGGTTCCTTGCTCTTGCCTTTCCTCGAGGACTTCTCCTTAGGCGATGTGGGTTGCTCCTCGTGGACTACATCGGATGTCGACATGGGGACAATCAACCTTTGCTCTGATACTATTTGTCACGGACTTAGTACTTTTGTCTACCCTTCGTTGTGTGCGGTACACTATCTTCCTGCTTGAAGACTCGTGCAAGTCTTTCTGAACCCGCTTAGCTAGAATGTTGAGAAATTAGAGAAGAGTGGAGCAAGATTGAGAACTTGAAACTATTCTTCTATTACTTGGAGAATGCTTACAAGTTTTGGTGGTGAGGAACTAATGAGCCTCCCACTTATTTATAATATCTCATAGGGCCTACAAGAAACTCCTGAAAATGGAATATTTTAGGGATTATTCTAGAGCCTAGATATTTACAAAGAAGCTTCTAGTTTATCCAGAAAGGTCATGGGCCATCTAGAAAGATCTCGTACCTTCTGGAGGATGTCACCATCTTCTAGAACATTATGTAAGTTTCCCAGATAACTCTGGTCCGTGAAGTGTTATGCAAATCCGTCTCGATGGGGCGCAACAAATTGGACGTAACAAAGTATATGGGTATAGATCGATACTAGAATACGTGGCCAATACTCCCCCCTCAAGTTGGACATGACAAGCATGTACAACTTCAAATCAAAATTATTTTTTACAAGTGCATCTGAGTCACCGATTAACCAATTGAGCAATATAATCTGCAGTAGAAATAGTAGCAGATTGAACCAGATCACCTTATGTAGGAGAGGCGCAAGACAATCTTGAAAGAAAAAAGGCATTGGTGCTAGACAAGTAGTAGTAGATAACTCATGTAGCCGAACTGTAGACACTTATCTGATTTGTGGAAAGCCACAAGAAACGACATCAGCAGACAATACATAGTATTATATAGGATGCTAAGGCACTGGAGGCTAAGCATGAGAACCGTGTTTTGGAATTTTTTTTCTTTTGGTTTATGATTCTGGATTTTTTTAGCTAACGTTTTGGAGTGTGCATGAGTATTGTATTATGGGTTATGGTATTAGGTTTCGGGTGTGTATTGGGTTCGGAGAAGTGGTTTTGTGGAGGATGGATGGGTTAGGAGAAGACAATGGAGTGGGTTTGGAGGGGGGACGGATTTGGAGACGATAATGAAATATTGAAATGTGTTTGGAGAGGAGTTTGGATGTGGATATGGTTAGGGTCAGGAACAGAGTTAGTAGACAAAGGAGCTTGGATTTTGGGAAGATGGATAGGGTTTTATTTTGGTAGAAAATTTATTCTAGTGGAAGGTAGAGAGCAGCTCAAAGATGAACCATGCTCTGCCAGACATTATGTTACCTGTATGTCCTGCCTTAGTAAACCATAAGCTCACTTGCACTTGTAGATCATTAAAATAGCAGATAGATGACTTAGAATCAATCTCTGCTGTAGCTTTTGAGCATGTCTTGTACTTTGGGACCATCTTCATCATGATCAAACTATGGCCAAGCTGTTCAACCGAACTGACATAGGGAAGCTTCAGTATTTGGAACATGTAATGTGACATATTATATAGAGAGCATACATGGACAAACTTTAGCTATATGTCACGAACAATATTTTTTGGCCACCGAGACGGATCTGTATAACCATCATCTGATAGGGGTTTTGCTGGAAGCTTCCGGAATCCTCCAGGATGTTGTGGAGTCTTCTTGAAGACTCATCTCAATATCTTCCGGAATCCTCCAGAATGTGACAAGTGATATCGGAGCCTATGGTTATGGACTGGTTTGGGTGGCTCTAGTTGGTTTGCGACAGATTGTGCTGAACGTTCATACGTATAATCGGATTGTACGAGCTCTTTTCACAAGGTGGAGTTAGGAGCATCCTCCATAAGGTGGTATGGAAGGCGCGGATCACATCTAATGTTGGAGGCAACTACACAGATTGACTTCAAAGGTGGAGACGACACATCTAAGGTGGAGCAACACGTTGTGGTTGGCACAGAAATGGTGGTGTGGATGAACATGTCGATTTGGTTCTGTGGTCGAACGGATCGAGATGACAATATATTGGATCTTCTGGGTGCTCGACTGGCGGTAACGAGCAAGTTGCTCGGCTAGCGGTAACGAGCGAGGATGCTTGGCTAGCGGAAACGAGCAAAGGTAGCTAGGGTGTGCTTGGTTGCTCGGTCAACAGAAACGAATTAAGCTGGAGATTGTTGGATTGTATTTTGTTTCCGGTTGAGCCCTCAAAAGAGGGTGACAATGGAGTTGGTAATTTAGTCCCACATCGTATAGGAGGTGGGATCATGAGGTGTAGATAATTGAGATTGGTTCAGACCTTGCATGAGAATTTTCTTTTAGGGTATATAGGCCCAGTCCAATATCGTACTTCATGGGCCAACTTCGGTTCAGGTCACATCGCATTCTCAATAAGTATGCATAATATTTTTCGGTCCACCGAGACGGATCTGCATAACCCTCATATGACGGGTTTGCTGGAAGCTTCCGAAATCCTCCAGAATGTGGTAGTCTTCTTGAAGACTCATGAAGTTTCCATATCATTCTAGATGTTCTAGAATCTTCACTATAAATATCTAGGACCTAGAATAATCCTAGAATATTCTGTTTCCAGACGTTTATATAAGCCCTTTAAGGCCTTATAAATAAGTCGAAGGCTCACTTGCTCCTCACCACCCAAGAAGTTGTAAACTCTCTCTAGTATAGTGAAGTTTTTAATATTCCAATATCTCTTTTGCTTCACTTTTCCTCTTGTCACCTTAGCAATCTATCTAAGTGTTCGGGGAATGCTTGCACGGATCTTTGAGTAGGAAGTTTGTGCACCACACGGAGCAAAGTTTAGGCAAAAATACTAAGTCCGTGACAAGTGGTATCAGAGCAAAGGTTGGTTGGTGTTATGTTGACATCCGAGAACGTTCAGGAGAGGTCCACGTTGCCTAAGGAGAGAAACGCCAAGACCAATAATAGGGGGCAAGAGCAAGGAGCCTATGACGGAGCGTACCCTTACAGATCTTGTGGAATGCCTTGAGATCTTAGAGACAGGTTCGAGGAACATAGGGATGCGCATGGGCTCCGTAGAGCAAAGTCATGATACTAGCGAAGTTCTACAATGAGCTGGAGAGTAACATCGCTTCGTCCATAGCAATATTTCGGGAGCAAATCCAAAAGATCCGATCCGCACTTGAGGAGGAGCTCAAGGCATATCATGCGGATATTGAGGACTTGCGTGTGAAGGTCCGAGGCTATCAGGAGCTAAAGGTCGTGGTCAAGAGTTGCAGAGAAATCAAGACCAAAGTTGAATTTCTTGTGGAACGTGGATCGATACTTCAAGACATTGCACATCAAGGATGAGACCGAGAAAGTAAACATTGCTTCACTCTATTTTATCGATGATTCTATGTTGTGGTGGCAAATAGAAGGGTTTGTCTTCAATTGAGACTTGGGGGGATCTCAATAAGGAGAAGTCTCAGTTCTACCCGGAGAATATGAAGTTCATGACAAGACGGAGCGTGCGGCAACTCAAGCACCCCGGGATTGTCAAACAGTAAACTGCGGAGTTCACACGTTTAATGCTCGCGATATCTAGCATGGGTAAGGGGGATCGATTGTTCTTCTTCCTCGAGGGACTTTAACCGTGGGCAGCTCAAGAATGACAACGACATGGTGCAAGACTTGAATACCGCTGTGGCAGCAGCCGAGAGGCTCGTCGAGTACATGTGGAACGACAATAATGCCAAGACCAACCCAAAGACCACCAAGAAGAATGGTGGGGGAGAGAAGGGGAGCTCTCTTAAGGAGGGTCCGTTCGAGGGAAAGAAGCATAAGAAAGTCCAACCAGAGCGAGTATTTTTGTGTTTTATGTGGAGAAAATTACCAGGATTAGGGGTGCACATTCAACTTATTCGGTTTCAACCGAACCGAAATATAGTCAAAACCGAATAAACCGAAATTCTAAAAGTCCAAAACAAAAGCCGAACTAAAATTAGCCATAACTGAAACCGAACCGAACCAAATAAATTAGGCTTTTTATAAAGGCACTGCACTTTTTCATCAGGGCTAGCCCATTTTAAAACTTTGTATTATTTACAAGTTTGCCATCGAAAAATTGATCAGGGCTATCCCACTCTTTCGTATAAGTCACTAGTGCAAACAAGGACTGCCCAATTTTCTGGCAGTCCTACAAACTGAATGGACTGCCAGAAAACTGGGCAGTCCTAAGTCACAACATGTGAAACAAAGGACTGCCCATTTTTCTGGCAGTCCTTACTGTATGTAGGGCTGCCAGAAATTTGGACAGTCTTTGTTTGCACTAGTGACTTATACCAAAGAGTGGGATAGCCCTGATCAATTTCTTCAATGGCAAACTTGTAAATAATACAAAATTAAAAATGGACTAGCCCTGATCAAAAAGTGAAGTGCCTTTATAAAAGCCATAAATTATGATAAATTTTGACTTGGCCCCCACTTTATTTACTACATTTTAAGGAGCACCCCACAATTTTGCAAAAAATGTAAGAGTCCTCCCACTTTCGACGGAAACCGTCCAGAAAGGACGGTCAACATCTTTGACCCAAAAAATTTGACGAAAATACCCCTAATTCTTTCTTGTCTAAAACACCTACATCCGTTCTCCCCCCTTCCCCGCCGCCACTGCCCCTCCCCGCCGTCGCTGCCCATCCCCCCTCCCCCCGTCGACACTGTCCTCCCTCCCCGTCGACACTGTCCCCCCTCCCCGTCATCGCTGCCACACACCCTCTCTCTGCCGCCATTGCCTTCCCTCCCCGTCGTCACTGTCCCCCCTATCGTCCTCCTCCCCCGTCATGGAAGACCTTCGACACCGCCGAGGAGGGGGGGCAGCGATGACGGGGACGAGGAGGACGATGAGGGGGGGCAGTGACGACTAGGAGGGGGGTGGCAGCGACGACGGTGAGGGGGGGCAATGGCGGCGGAGGGGGGGGGTGGCAGCGACGACAGGTAGGGGGCAGCGGCGGGGATGGGGGACAGCGTTGACGGAAAGGGGGGACGACGACGGGGGGGGGGGGATGGCAGTGACGGCGGGAAGGGGGCAGCAGCCGGGGGGGGGGAGGGGGAGGGCAAGAGGAAGAAGACAATGAGGGGATGGATATTTTCGTCCAAATTTTGGGGTCAAAGCAGTTGACCGCTAGTCCTAGACGATTTCCATCGAAAGTTGGGGGGACTCTTAATGTTTTGCAAAACTGTGGGGTGCACCTTCAAATGTGGTAAACAAAGTGGGGGGCAAGTCAAAATTTATCATAAATTATTCGATTTATTTGGTTTGTTCGGTTGGGCTATATCTATTGTTTAATGTGCCGGGTCCAAAGTTGGAATCGTAGTTAAATTATATTAAAAATTGTAATTTTTATACACATATTTGTTGTATTTAAAGTTTGAACTAGTTATTAAAATCAAAGTTGGGCTTTAAAACACATACATGGAATTGTTGTTTTCAAAATATACACAAAAATATACAAGTTTTTAATTATAAAATATGCATAGAATTGTGGATATTTATATAATTGCATGTCTTATTTGGTTTTCGATTTTGAACCAAAACCGAAATCGAACAAGAAATTTTAGTATTTTCAAAACCAAAATCGGACCAATTTCTTTTCAAACCGAAGTGAATATCTTATTCGATTCGGTTCGATTTTTGGTCTAAAACCGAATAATGCTCAACCCCTACTCGAGATTGCCGCAACATGAGCAAATGTGTCAATGTCGCTCGAAGCAAGGAGGTAGAGGACGAAGAATACGAACTGTAAGCGCACATGGGAGTGTTATGCTTATTCAACGTCGTTAAGGCTAAGTTCATTGTGTCGAACACTCCGAGCAAGGAACTCATGTACGTTGACATGAAGATCAATGACCTGAACACATAGGCGTTGGTTGATACGGGAGCCACTCATAACTTCATCTCGGACGTGGAGGTCCGTTGCTTAGGTCTAACATTGGAAAAAGATTCGAATAAGATGAAGGCGGTCAACTCAGGGCACGTCCCGTCAGGGGGTGGCCAAGGGAGTGAAGATAGAGGTGGGACGGAAGTCCCTAGTCTTACGACCGCACCAATCGACAACTTCAAGATGATACTTGGCATGTATTTCCTAATCGCGGCAAAGACGGTTCCAATGCCACACTTGGGAGTCGTCAGCTTTATGGAGGAAGGCTCATCGTACATGATGAGAGTTGCACGAGGTGAACCATCAAAGAGGAAAGCTATCTCTGCCATTTAACTCAAAGAGGGTAACAAAAGGGAGACGACCTACTTAGTGGTGTTCGAGATGGAGGAGGACTTCGAGGAGGAAGATATTCTGAGCGAGACTAATGGTGTTGCAAATGAGTGTCCTGATGAGTCATTTCCGCGGAGGGGGTAGATCGTGCTACCAAGCTAGGCACAAGTAAGGAGAAGCATATCGTAGACTGCAAGGAGACCGAGACGAAAAAAATATGTGTACAAAAGTGGAGTGGCTCCTGCAATAAGTCTCTCAAGGATCGTGGTGGACGTTCGGAGAGTTGCAAAAGGACTCATATGCGCAGAGGTGTGGAGATCTATGTGCACCCACGAGACGAGGTGGATTGACGACTTGATAGGCCGCTCGAGCCTCTTTCTGTGACGAGGAGGGTACACACCATGGTAAAAGGTGATGCGGCACCAGTTCGCTTCCAATCTTAAGGAGAAGATGGATAAGTCCGAAAAGGGTCGCAAGAGAAGCACAAAGAAGGAACGACACACGACGACCATGTCTACGAGAGTGGAAGTCGTTCGGAGACTCGGTGCAACCCGTCGACAAGGGCGTCGACAGAACAAGTGGGGAGAATATCACACACAATATTTTCGGCCCACCGAGACGGATCTGCATAGCCCTCATCTGACAGGGATTTTGCTGTAAGCTTCCTGAATCCTCCAGAATGTGGTGGAGTCTTCTTGAAGGCTCATGAAGTCTCCATATCTTTCTAGATGTTCTAGAAATTTTCTTGTAAATATCTAGGACCTAGAATAATTTCTGAAATATTCTGTTTCCAGAAGATAAATGTAAACCCTTTGAGGGCCTATAATTAAGTGGGAGGGCTCATTAGCTTCTCACCACCCAAGAAGTTGTAAATTCTCTCTAATATAGTGAACTTTTCAATATTCCAAACTCTCTCTTTTGTTCCACTTTTCTCATTCTCGCCTTGCTAAGAGTTCGGAGAAGGTTTGCACGGGTCTTCGAGTAGGAAGTTCGTGCACCGCATGGAGCGAGATGTAGACGAGAACACTAAGTCCGTAACATATAGCACAAGAATCTGATATGTAAAAAGTTTTTGTCGACATATTTCCTTTGTTGCACCCCTTCCTCTTATATGTGCGTTGATATACATAAAAAGATGATCTACTTGATAAACCTTATATTGTGGCCTTATATATCCCTGTAGCTAATCAAATTATGTACAAAAGTGAAAGGAAGCTAAAATATGGAAGAACAAATAAGCAGATAAGATCTAGTAGGATATAGATTCAAGTATGATTGTCAAGCAATGAATGGCCATGTACTTGAGCACTTCCTTGTGCTGGATATACCGATTTTTGGTGCATGCTATGAATGCAATACCTGTTGTGTAATGATTTTGGATGCATGCTACCTAACCAGGTTGCATAAGCAGAACGGTTAGGTTGTTTGTGTTAAATGTCTCTGTTGTTAGAGCTGTTAGGATTATAGTGTCTATACATAGGTAGTTCTATGCACTCCTTCAGTCTCACATGGGTTATGTACTAATGAGGAAGTCTCTCTCTCTCTCTCTCTCTCTCTCTCTCTCTCTCTCTCTCTCTCTTGTACATAGAGAGAGCTTTCTATTTGTTACCAGAGCATGGCTCATCTTAGACCTAGCTCTTTACTCTCCACCAAAAATAAAATCCTAATCTTTGTTCCCAAACCCATACCGTACTGATCTCCGTCTTCCTAAAATCTGAAGTCCTTCATCCCCATTCCCAAAATCTGTCACGACTATCACCCAAAACCCATCCTCTTCACTTTCTCCCTTGTTCGCAAACCCTAACCCAAATCCCATCCTCTTCCTATCCCAAACCCTAACCTTCTCTTAAACCTTTCCACTGGAGTCTCCAAACAATAGTCTCCACTTCAAATCCTAGCCTCAACTCCAAACTCTAGCCTCTACTCCAAACACTGGCTCCAAAATAAACACAAAACTCAGCCACCACTAAACTCTAATACAATAGCCATAAACCATAGACCGATAGCTATAAGCAACAAGCTAATAATCCAATAGCCATAAGCCATAAAGCATAAACCAATAACCACCCACTCTACGAAATCCTACCTCGAAAACACAAAATCCAAAGACCTAGAACTAAAACTAACCCCCCCCCCCCCCCCCCCCCCCCCCCCCCCCCCCCCCCAAAACAGTTGAAAAACTCCAAAACCGTACCTGCCCCTGTTCCAAATCCTAGATCCAAAAGAATGCTAGCCAACGTAACCCTAGCTACCACTAGTCCACTCCAAACCCTAGTCCAACAGAAACCTTACAGCCATAGCTACCTTGTACCTGTGAGTTGCCTATTGTTGTCGTCTATTGGTGCTCTTCGAGGATAGGGTGTCTACTACTTACCTCCATAGGAAGATCTCGATTACATGGGATGATATGCTCTCTACTACTATTTCTAATACTATCTGTATTACTCAAGAGTTATGTCACATTACTTGTGTGTTACTCTGATGTAGTCTGTTGTTCAGATAGGAAAAGAAAAATCAAGTTGAACATGCTTATCGTGTCCAACATGAGAGGAGTGTGACCAGGTAATTTGAAACCAATCCTTAGCTATCTTTAATATTTTTTGTCGTGCATTTTCGTGCGCCGATCTCTGCTTTTTGGTAGTGCGTCCGTGTGAACCGCTCTGCTATTTCTGGTCGTACGTCCTTGTGCGCTGGCCTCTAGTATTTGTTACCGTGTGTCCTCGTGCATTGACTGCTACTATTGCTCCTGTCGGGCTTCCTTGTACTTCAACCCCTATTGCTCTTGGGTCGTTTTTATATCTTTGCTACTGGCCTCTCCTGAAGTTGAATGTTCCCTATATTTAGCTCTACTAGTTTCCTTTTCATTTCAAACTTATGTAGCAAGCTGGAGATGTTTCATATGCTCCAGATTGAGGAGTTCTGGAGTTAGTATGTACCCTACTTTACTCCCATGTTGAATATTCTGAGAAGGTTCTCCAGTGTAGCTTTCTACATCAGTAATTCATCCAAGACCAGCTTTTGTAAGTTCTTGTCACTTACCATCTTCATCATCTTGAGATACCCAATATAAAATGATTTCTACTTCTTGAAGTTATACATAACTTGATTGAAACTACAAAGGTTATCTATATATAGACTTCCCTCGGTGCATTGTATAGTCATATAAGAGCAAGTTTGCCTCTGTTTTTGAACTTGGGAAAAATATTTTCTCTTTTATTATTGTTCACTTTGTGCATAATAAAGTGTATGGGTATTTAGGTGAGTACATTTAAGGATGATTTCAACTTATTCAAACTTCTCAGTGTAAGCAAGAAGGTTATTATACACAGTTTTCAGGAGGCACCATGATGGGTGACTAAGCAACTAGTCCTTTAATACTAGATACTGATTTTTAGGGGTGGAACCAGATGTCTATGTTAGGTTGGGCACTCTAGTTAATAACCTGAGTATACTTGCAGATGGAAAGCACAATATTGGCATACTTGTCTGTTGCTATCATTATCTTGAACTTTATCATCGGATCTACTCTGAATGGAAGGAGCCCAAAAGAAAGCATTATGGTAGCTAGTGTTTATGAGGGAATGTCGGGTTCAGAAAATTTTCTTTCTCAAGTCTCGTAAAGTGGGACTGACAAAATATAAGTGATTTAGAAAAAGATAATGGTAGTGTTTTCGAGGGAATGTGGGTTCAGAAATTTTTCTTTCAGAAGTCTCATAAATTAGGACCGACAAAATATAAGTGATTTGGAAAAAGATCTCTTTCCCATTGGATTAGATCTTCTTTTAGGTAGCTATGAATTAAGTATAGTACTAATCTGTGAGATGTGGGAAACTCTGTTTAAATTTCCTAAATTATAGATAATACACGCTTGGCCCCCAAATAATGAAGAAAAAGTTTGTGAAGATGTGGGTCACTCTCGAGCACAGAAAAATTGTGAAACTTCAAGATGGAGATTAATTTTATTTTTGGTTGTTCATTAGTAAGACCTGGATATTACATTGGCCTGACATCATATATATATATATATATATATATATATATATATATATATATATATATATATACTATGTTATCCAGACTCTCAACTTTAAAGAGAAGTACCCGTGTCGACCTGGTATGGGTAAGGAATCCGTATCCTATCCTCCATGGTGACAATCAGATCCTTCATGGTGATAATCAGGAGACTGGGAGTGAAGTAGATAGTTTATTTTAATGTTGTAGTGATGTAGATAGTTTATTTTAATATGGTAGACTGGTAGTAAAGTAGTAGGGGAGCTGAAGGGACGGTCCCTTAGGGACTTATTCAACTAGTTTAGTAAAGTTTACTAGTAATTTATAATTTTATATTGTTTTTTTAATGAAACCTTAGTCATATTTCCGTGTCCGTATCCAAAATTTGGATTCTTTTTAGCCGAGTCCGTGTGTCCTTCAATTATGAGTTTGAAGGACCCGACTTTTGGATATGTACCGGTACCTGACATCCGTACCCAAGTCCAGGCAACATAGCGTGTGTGTGTGTGTGTGTGTTTGTGTGTGTGTGTGTGTGTGTGTGTGTGTGTGTAAGGAAAATCTCCTGAAATCCTATATCCGGTAGAAGGGGATACCCTTCATAGTTGGATAACGGTTGCGAGAAGGAAAAGGACAGGGGTAGGTCTTCGCCCAGAGGGCAGGGTGAGCAATCACTTCTGCCAGGTCGCGTCTGTAGGCAGACATAACATGACGGGGGGATGGGTCCAGGACTGTAGACCAGATGGGTTGGCGAGTGTCCTAAGGCAGCACGACAAAAAACGTGACGGACTAGGACAACTCTAGAGAAGGATGGGACGACTCTGTAGGATAGCCCCTGAGATAAGAGTCAAGATGCTGGGCCTAGCGCAGGTCAACATCAAATGTATCGATTAGAGCAAGGATGTGGAGGGTCCTTTAGCCCTTAAAGGCCACCTATAAATAGAACCCCTATAGTTGTGTCATCTACAGAACCAGTATCCTAGGCGACCATCTGTGCTCCTGTGCTATCGCAGGCAAGCGGGTGTCACCTATGATAACATGGAGGAATCCCTGGACCACTAGTGGCAAACCCTCGACCTCTACGTTGTGGGCTCATAACCCCACTATGGCCAAGTTTGTGAATTTGCGAAGAGGGTATGACAGCCAAAGGGGTTGGAGGTATTTTCTCGAGAAAATGGTTATTTTTTCTTCAAGTTTGTACTTGAAGAGGATCTTTACCGGATTCTGGAGAGGGGGAGGGGATCCTTGGACCCTCAACGGTCGGCTGGTCGTTCTGCGCAGATGGGACCCTGCGACGAGCTTTGAACGAGATCGTCTCTCCACGGTTTCGATCTGGATCAGGATTTCGTGGCTCTCGCCACACCTATGGAACACGCCAACTATCTTAAACATGGCTAGCCTGATTGGTATCCCCTATGCACCGACTTACCTACGACGCAACGACAGAGAATTTTGCTATCTTGTAGGCGGATGCAAGGAGTTGTTCCTTCGACAGTCATTAAAGTTCGTCTTCCTATGGAGAGTTTATACGTGTGGGTTCATCCCTGGTGTGTATCTTTGGCCACAGTCAAGGACAGTACTCGGAGAAGGTACATGTCCTGGTGGACGTAGAGGCTAGAGGTTATAGAGATATATATGACACTAGAGAAGACAACAATAATAGGATAATGGTCTTAGATCATGCTAATCTTGATTTGAATCTGACAGAGCAGTTAGGCGTTCACAACCGACATCTAGACTAAAACCCCCTCTGTTGGATCGTAGCATCTGATCTTGGTCGACATGCATCTCGGCCCTAAGTCTGAGGAGGTACAAGAGATCATTCACGCCAGCATCCAGACTAACGTCATGAATGGTTACGAGCAAGCCTCATCAGATGCGGCGACCCTGAAGGGCACTGGAGGGTAGAGGTGGGTGCATTCCCTTTTGCCCCTGCAGAGCCACCAAGGTGAGGGAGGTGATTGCTTCAACATGCCACAGGGTGTTAGAGGGAAGGAGCTCCATTCAAGGGCGCCGTGTTACTATCTACTCTCAAATAATTGGGTATGAATAGTGAGTACGTCCAACCTACGCTACAGTATTGGGTATGAATAGTGAGTACGTCCAACCTACGCTACAGTATCAATTATTCATACTCTCAAATAATTGGGTATGAATAGTGAGTACGTCCAACCTACGCTACAGTATCAACTAAGCATGGTCAGCGGAAGCATCCACGTCTCCTTCGTAGGGAATGTAGTGAGTAGGGTAAAGTTCTTTGTCTATAGGGGTTAATCTTAGTTTATCTAGTCAAAATTGGAACAGGTATACAAAACCAAAAATAAAATAAATTACATAAACTATATATGAACTTTTTTCTTTAAAATTCAAGTTTGCTATCTCAAATCCCTCAATTTTAGCAGTACGGATGTGCTGAAAACGACGGAATTGCAAAACGAGATCACCACCAAAAGTTATTTTAGTTTTAGGGGGGCGTTTGGTATGCGGTATACTAAGTAGCCGGGAATTCTATATTCCAGGGAATCAAATTCCAAGTAATTAAATTTCCTGGAAAATTACATTCCTATGTTTGGTGACTATATAAATATTTCCGGGGAAAAAATGATAAAAAAACGAAAAAAAAAAACCAAAAAACGAAATAACGTCAAAAAGGGGAAAAAAAAGTAAAAACGACAAAAAAGATTAAAAGAAAAAAGGACAAAAAACGACAAAAACAAAAAAAAATCGGAAACGAAAAAAGAAAAATAAAATAAAACGACAAAAAAAAAATACCCCAAAAGGCCAAAAAACGACAAAAAGACCGAAAGACCAAAACAACCAAAAAACGACAAAAAGCAAAAAAAAAGACAAAAAATAACAAAAAATGATAAAAAAGACAAAAAAAGGACAAAACAAAAAAATGACCAAAAAATGAAAAAAAAAAAAAAAAAAAAAAAACCAAAAACGAAAAAAACTACTACAAAAATCGACGAAAAGGACAAAAAAGAAACAAAAAACAACAAAAAATGATAGAAAAAAGATAGTAATTACCAAACAACGACAAAAAAGACAAAAATGACAACTACTAAAAATGACAAAAAGCGATAAAAACGACAAAGAAATGATAAAAACGACAAAAAAAACGACAAAAAATAATAAAAAAAGGCGACAAAAAAGTCCAAAAAATGACATAAAAATTACTAAAAACGACAAAAGGACAAAAAACGACAGAAAAGCGACAAAAACGACAAAAAGGGATTAAAAAAGACAAAATGACCAAAAAAGTGACAAAAAAGATAAAGACGACAAAAATGACAAAGAAATCCAAAAAATGACAAAACTAGTAAAGAATGACAAAAGGACAAAAAAAACGATAAAAACAACAAAAAATGACCAAAAAGGGCAAAAAAACAAAAAAAGAGAGAAAAGATGATAAAAAAGTCCAAAAAATGACAAAAAAAACTACTAAAAACCCGACAAAATAAACAAAAAAGCGACAAAAAATGGTAAAAAATGACCAAAAAAGATAAAAGAAACGACAAAAGACAACAAAAAATTTCAAGAAAGGACAAAAACTACCAAAAAAAACGACAAAAGGGACAAAAACGACAAAAGCGACAAAAAACGACAAAAAACGACAAAAAGGGGGAAAATGGTAAAAATGAAAATAACGTTAAAAAATGATCAAAAAAGAAGCAAATTTAAGATTTGTTTTTCCTGGGCAAAAAAAATATACTCACCTATTTTTAAGGGATAGGATTCCCATGTTTTATGGGTAAACTATTTACCCGGGTATTTCTAATTCCTGGGAATAAAATTTTTTTATAGCCCAAACTAACATGGTAATAGATTCCCACCCTAAATTTTTCTAGGAATAAAAATAAATACCGTATACCAAACGCCCCCTTAAGGTGATTTGACAATTTTCGGTTCTATTTTAAAAATCGTCTTCTATGATTTCTAATAAATTAATTTATCAAAATTTGTTGAAAAATTTACAATAGAAACTAGAAGATATTAGGATTCCTAGAAAATTTACAGAAGTTGATTTGGTTCTCGGGATTTCTGATATCGTATTAACAAGATGAGTCGTCTAAATTCTGGACACCTACTAAAATTTATGCCAAAAATTAAACTGATCTCCTGAATTATCCAAAAATAAGATTAAAATACTAGACACATAAAACTTTTAGAAAAAAATCACACATGGTTTGGAGTCTGCATGCATAAAAGTTATGCACTCTCGAAGTTGCCATAGCTGCTGGAATTTGCAACAGGAAAATCGGCCAAAGAAAAACCCTAATTATTTTTAAAAAGTTATATTTGTAGCAGCATGTCAAATGCAGGTCAAACTGGTTAGTTGATCGACTGGTAGGCCGTGTCTGACAAGAATTAGGATTAATAATTATCCAAAATTTATTTTAATGAGTTTTAATTACTTTTAAAGCTTAAAATTAGCAAATAAAACCATAAAATTCTAGAACAATTCTAGAAAACCCTTTAGCTCATTAGGAACATAGGAAATAAGTTTCGAGTCTAATATATGGTGGGGGTTAGCTATAATATATCTTTCAAGTTGCTAATGATTCATTTTCTTTAATTATTAAATATTTAAGAAATTCTTAAATTGGTTTTTAGCTCTGAAAATTACCAAACAACTCTAGAAATTTCTAGAAAAATAGGTTAGGCCTCTAGAATGTTATGGGTAAAGTTTGTGGTCGTTCTATGGTCAGGATTTGCTATGATAAATCCTATAGACTACGAATAAATTGTTTCCTAGTTTTTAATTATATATAGTTCTAAAAAATTCCTATAAATTTTCAAAAATTCTATAATTTTATAATTGAGTAATATAGGTTATTTGGGGGCTTTAGTACAACTTCTAGGCGACTCTTCACCTAGTGGTTAGTTAGAGGCCTATGGACATCATAATCTCTTAGGTAAAAACACCAAATAAATTCTAAAAAATTCAATAAATTCTAAAATGCTCTATTATTATAAATTGAAGAGATGGAGATAGAAAAATGGAAGAGATTGTTTCTTCATTTACTTGTCTCAATCAACTTGAGAAGAGCCCCTTATATAGGCTTACAATGGAGGTTAACATCATGATGACAATTAAAAGAAGAAATGCCAAAAGATATAGGTTATGGATAACCAAAAGGCATAAGTTATAGATAACCAAAAGACATAGGTTATGTAGGCCAAATAATTATGGTGAATTATTCATATTTACAACACTCCCCCTTAGTTATTCACCATTAATTAGTTGGTGGTGTATGCGCATTTGTGTTGCCTTATTAAAACCTTACTAAGAAAAATCCAGTGGAAAAATTTTAGTTAAGGAAAAAAAGTACAACACACAAAACTCAAAAGTATTCTTTACAAGCCATACTCTCCTTAGATATATTGGATTTGTAACAGCTAGTTGGTCTGATGATTAAGTCATCGCATGTCTATTCTGTGTACCAACTTTTGAAATGTGGACTTTGGTAGTACCTTGGTGAACAAATCGGCTAAATTTTTATTTGATCTTACTTGCTTGACTTCGATCATTTTTGTCTTTTGTAGCTCATGTGCATAAAACAACTTTGGTTGAAGGTGCTTGGTTCGATCTCCATTGATGAATCCCTCTCTGACTTGGGCAATGCAAGCTGCATTATCTTCGAATATTATGTTGGCGGGTAGTTGACAATTTACTCTTATATAATGAATGATAGATCTCAACCACACACTTTCTTTTGTTACTTCATGTAATGTAATTAATTCTGCATGGTTAGAGGAAGTTGCTACTGAACCTTGTTTTGTTGATTGCCAAGATATAGTTGCATGGTTATTAATAAACATATAACCTGTTTGGAGTAACCCTTATGAGGGTCAGGAAGATAATCTGAGTCTGCATAACCAACTAGACAAGAATTGTTAGTGGAATCACAGGAATAAAATAATCTCATATTAGTTGTTCCGCAAAAATATCTCAATGTGTTTAACTCTATTCCAAATTCTAAGTGTAGGTGCAAAACTATATGTAGATAATATATTAACAGAAAATACAATATCCGGTCTTGTGCACTGGCTAGATATAGTAGTGCTCCAATAGCACTTAAATACTATATTTCAGGACCAAGAACTTTTTCAACTTATTCCTTTGGTCGAAATTGATCTTTATCCAAAATCCAAACTCCGTACAACCATAGGTGTACTAAATGGGTGTGCTTTGTCCATTCTGAATCGCTTCAAAATTCTTTCAATATAGCGGGATTGATGCACTAATATTTCACTGGAACTTCGTTCTATTTGCAAACCGAGACAAAGCTTTCTTTTCTAAGTCTTTCATTTCAAATTCTTTATTCAAATAGTTTGCAGTTTTCTCCAATTCTGTAGGAGACCTGATCAGGTTTAAATCATCCACATATACTGCTACTATAGAAAATCCATTTTCGAATTTCTTAATGAAAACACATGGGTAAATTTGACTATTTTTGTATTATTCCTTAGTCAAATATATAATAAGACGATTATACCACATTATTTTGGTTTATTTCAACCCATATAATGCTTGTCTATATTTAATTGAACACATGTCCTTTGACTTAGTCTAGAATTTTCATATATATGTTAGTATCTAAGTCTCCATACAAATATGCAGTTACAACATCCATAAGTCTCATATCAAGTTTTTTAGAAACTGCGAGACTGATTAGATATCTAAAAATAATGACATCCATCACTAGAGAATATGTCTCCACATAGTTAATTCTAGGTATTTGAGAGAAACCTTGTGCTACAAGTCGGACTTTGTATCTTTCAATTTCGTTCCTCTTATTTCGTTTTCTCACGAACACCCTTAAAACCAACATGGTTTATGTCCTTTGGTGTTTCCACTATAGGTCCAAAAACACAATATTTTTTTAAAGATTTTAATTCTGCTTGAATAGTATCTTTTCAGATGGGCTAATCTTTTCTTTGTCGACATTCATTTATACTGCATGGTTCATTTTCACAATCATCATTGTCCTTTGGTATTTCAGTAGCTACTGCGTAGCTAAATATATCATCGATGACAAGTGCTTTTCTATTCCACAATTCATCTGAACATGTATGGAATATCGAGATCTCTTCATTTTTAGGTACCTGTGCCTCTCTATAGGTATCCATAGAGACATTTCAGTAAATTTTGGAAACATGCACATCTTTATTATTTGTTCGGAGTTCCAGCCAACATCGGACTTTTATCAGGACAAGATGTTTCATTAGCTCTCCTCTTTCTAGGAGCAGTATCCTTGGAACCTATATGCATACTATGCTTTTGACGTGTAGTAGTAGATTTATTTGCCGCCTTGTTTGAATTTTGTCCAATTGGAACAATAATTCTGGCTGGCACATTCATAGCTGGCACATGTGATCTAGTTACCTTTGCGGCATCATTAAACGCATCAGGTAATTGATTTGCAATTTCTTGCAAATGTATCATTTTTCTTTTTCTTATAATCACATTGTGGTGTTCTTGGATCTTGATGAGATAGAGTAGGCGTATTCCATGTCAATTCATGCCATTTATTAGCAATGGTTTGTTCTATATGAAAAATTTGTTTCTTATCTCCCCCTAACGACGGGAAGACTTTTTCATCAAATTGACAGTTATCAAATCTTTTAGTAAAGACATCACCAGTCATTGGTTCTAAATATCTTATTATCGAAGAAGACTCAAAACTAATGTATATTTCCAAACGTCATTGGGGATCTTGGTTCTTTTGGGAGATGTAATTGGGACATATACTGCACATCCAAACTTTCTCAAATATGAAATGTTTGGTTGTTTATCACTAACAAGTTGTATATGTGGAAAAGATATAGTAGGCAATGGGTCTAAATTTAACTAGAGATGCAATATGTAAAATCTCATGTCCCAAGCCTCAATTTTTAAACTACATTGCACTAGTAGATGTCTAGTTATAAGTTGGAGATATTTAATAAATGACTCAGCTAACCCATTTTGCGTGTGCACATGGGGAACATGATGCTCTACCTCAATCCCTAATAATGTAAAATAATCATCAAAAACTTGTGAGGTGAATTTTGTGGTATTATCAAGTCTAATTGATTTAATCAAGTTATCAGGAAACTGAGATCTAAGTTTAATAATTTGGACCAAAAGACGAGAAAATGTAAGATTTTTAGTAAACAATAGACAAAAATATGACCACCTAGTAGATGCATCTATGAGTACCATGGAATATCTAAAAAGGACCACCAGCAGGATGAATATGACCACAAATGTCCCCTTGTATTTTTTGCAAGAAAGTAGGAGACTCATTCTTAACTTGTAGAAAAGATGGTCTAGTTATAAACTTTCCTTGTGACAAGAAACACAGGTGATTCTTTGGTAAGCCAATATTGTGATTTTCCAATAAATGTCCACAAGAATTGTCAATGATCCAATTGAACATAGTTTGTCCCGGATGACCCAAACGTTCATACCAAATGCTATATAAGACATGATCATTGGCTTTATATTTTGCCACATCCATATGTGATTCAATTATACCAATGGTGGTGTAATACAAATCCACCGAAAGACAAGAGAATTCTTCTAATGTGAGCTTTTTTTTTTTACTCCCGACATTAGATGTGATACATAATGTCTCTTTGTTATAATTATTTTGTGTTCAATATGGTACCAATTTTTGCGTATATTCTTGAAATTGAGCAAATTTTGCATTCTGCAAATAGATTTGAGTACCATTAGGTAACATGATGTGTGCTTTTCCAAAGCCCTTAATTATATAGGTTGGTCCAGCTATTGTTGACACTTTATGCATGTCAAATACTAAATTTGAGAAAAACTTTTGATTCTTCAAAATCGTATGTGTTGTAAAACTATTTACCAAACACATATCCAAGTTATTTTTCTTGGATTCTTTGAATCTGTCAACATCTTATTGAGTTGCTCGACATTGCTTAAACCAATGTCCATCTTTGTCACATTTATGACAAGCATTACTACTATTTGGTTTACATGAAGCAAAATAATTTTTTTATGTACATATATTCTAGCTAGCATAAGTGTAATAAGAAATAATTAAGCATTTCAAATGATAATATCATATTATAGAAATGTGACTCCAAATTTATAATAAAGATTTTCAATAAAACAAACTCTCATGGCCTAGACATTCCATGATGGAAACCAAAAATAAAACATGACTTCAAATATAAATAGTTTATAAGTACTTGAATAAAACATAAGTTGACTTAATGCTCATTCAATGGAAAGTGGATTTTCCAGCATCTTCTCATACTGTTCATTGGTAACTTGATTCTCATTTTGATCCTCAAAAAAGTCGGATTGGAGCAATTCTTATTTGGTTTATTTTGAGGATTTGAATTCCCTTTAGAGTGTGCTGTCCACTTGTTCCATTTATTGTTTTGGGAAACGTTGCTTCCACCTTTGTAAGGTTGATAACCATGACCATATCATCCATAATTTTTTTTTTCATTCCCTCTCCCACGTTCTACACCACGACCTCTCTGCTAATTCCAAAATTGTTGGCATTTGCCTCAAGAATTGTCATTGACCCAGTTGGTCTAGAGTTGTGAGTTTTCATGAGAACGTTGTTATTTGCCTTTGCTACAAGGAGACAGTCACCGGTTCAGAGTATTTTATGAAATTTCTTCACGATATTATAACTGCAAAAGTAAATTACTTGCATGAAAAATGGAAAGAATTTCTCAATCATTTAAGTTTCTGTTACTTTTTCTCCGCACAATCTAAGGCGAGAAACAATATTAAACATAGCAAAATTATATATATATATATATATATATATATATATATATATATATATAACATTTTTATAGTCATGGTATCTTAGATTCAATCATTCACTTTGAGCAGTTAGAAGGATTACTATCCTTTGGTGGTCAAATTTATCCTTTAGAGATGTCCACAAATTCAATGGATCATCCTCACATAGATATTGTGCCTTTAGGTCATCATGGATACTATGTCGTAGGAAAGTCAAAGTCTTGACCGTGGCTTCAAAAGATTCTTTATTTTTCTTCTTAATAGTACCATCAAGCTTGTTGGACTGCAATTACAACTTTGCATCCAATTGTCATGATAAATGCTTCAAGAATTGTCATTGACCCAGTTGGTCTAGAGTTGTGAGTTTTCATGAGAACGTTGTTATTTGCCTTTGCTACAAGGAGACAGTCACCGGTTCAGAGTATTTTATGAAATTTCTTCACGATATTATAACTGCAAAAGTAAATTACTTGCATGAAAAATGGAAAGAATTTTCTCAATCATTTAAGTTTCTGTTACTTTTTCTCCGCACAATCTAAGGCGAGAAACAATATTAAACATAACAAAATTATATATATATATATATATATATATATATATATATATATATAACATTTTTATAGTCATGGTATCTTAGATTCAATCATTCACTTTGAGCAGTTAGAAGGATTACTATCCTTTGGTGGTCAAATCTATCCTTTAGAGATGTCCACAAATTCAATGGATCATCCTCACATAGATATTGTGTCTTTAGGTCATCATGGATACTATGTCGTAGAAAAATCAAAGTCTTGACCGTGGCTTCAAAAGATTCTTTATTTTTCTTCTTAATAGTACCATCAAGCTTGTTGGACTGCAATTACAACTTTGCATCCAATTGTCATGATAAATAATTGTCTCTTCTCAAGTCAAGAGCTTTGAATTTAAGCTTTTCAAGACTCGGCATCTATATGGCAGAAAATAATTATATTAGATGTAGATTAATTTAAATAATAAAATTGATAAGCACTTTCAAGATTACAAAACTTCACATATGCCACAATGTGATGAAATGTTATCAAAAAAATATTATATCTTATGTGTATCACATATACAATAATGTGGTAAAATGCTATCAAAGAATAATATATTATGTCTCATGTGTATCACATATACAACAATGTGATAGAGACGCTATCAAAGAATATTATGTTGTATGTGTATCACATATACAACAATGTGATCATTATATAATAATATATTTTGGGTACTTTTTTTATAATTCGATTCACATATACAACAATGTGAAGTAGTATCTTATAGAATTCAAATAAATAAAATAGTAGAAATAACAAATTCACATAAAATAATTTAATGTAATTAACTAATTCCAAATAAGTGAAGAAAATTCAAGATATTCTAGATTAATTTTATAGTTCATACGAAAAAAATATAGAAATGAAATTTATACATAATCTTAAATAGATTATCATAAATTTTCTATTTTGAATGAAATTGTGAACATGTTCAATACAAATTTAGATTTAAAACTAAAAGAGAGTAGATTTTACGTTCTAAACGATCTATAAACACATAAATCAAACGTGTATTTAATTTTACTAAAACATGCATGTGTCTAATTATACAAGATTAGACTTGCCTCTTCAATACCTTTCTTTTCTTAAGAGAACTATTTTCCCCTTGTGTAAAATATTTCTCCCTTCTTCTATTTCCTAGAGCAATTGTGCTGATAACATATTATAAAGTAAAGAGAGAGAGAAAAAATGGAGGAAATTGTTTCTTCGTTCACTTGTCTCAATCAACTTGAGAAGAGGCCCTTGCATAGGCTTACAATGGAGGTTAACATCATGATGACAATTAAAAGAAGAAATGCCAAAAGACATAGGTTATGGATAATCAAAAGGCATAGGTTATAGATAACCAAAAAACATAGGTTATGTAGGCCAAATAATTATGGTGAATTATCCATGTTTACAACATCTATAATGTTAAACTGAACTATTTTTAGGGTCCTAGTGCACCATTTCTAACTTATGGCTTTATGTTGTTAGTTATAGGCTTAGGGATGTCTCGGTATCCTGTTCATCAGACACACCATGTAACCCGTTTCATAAGTAGTTAATGATTTATTTAGAATTTTTCATCAAAATAAAAATGAATTTTTTTTACCCAATTTCTAATTTGGTTTCTTGGGAAGCGAATGCTACACGTCGATAGAGCCCAATGCCAAAGAAGTGGTGGATAACCCGCTATGCGATATTTCCAATTGTTTTGAAGAGGGTCTCACTGCTCATTTTGTTTAAGCATACATGTCTGTGAACAAAAGGAGGCCTGTTTAATCATATTGAAAGTGCCTGTTGGCCTTTTTGCAGGTTGCAGAGAGGGCACTCTTCTTATGGAACAATGATCATATTGAGAATTTAATCAGACAAAACCATAAGGTAATATTGCCTATTATATTCCCTGCGTTGGAGAGAAACACAAGGAGTCACTGGAACCAAGCTGTTCAGAGCCTTACACTGAATATCCGCAAGATTTTCTCTGATTATGACCCCGAGTTCTTTGAAGAGTGCCTTCGAAAGTTTGAAGAAGATGAAGCCAAGGACAAGGAGATCAAATTAAAACGTGAAGCTATATGGAAGCGCCTGGAAGACATTGCTGCTTCCAAAATCACAAAGAGTGAAGATGTAACTTTACCCCGTTTCAAACCACGCCAACTTATTTCTGGCTGAAGCGGATATATTTCAATGCGACTTCCTAATTCCTGCAGTGGGTTTGTTAGTCTTGGAATGACTAGTGTGGTTTAAGCAGCACAGTTTCAGAGGCCTGGAGGATTCAAAAATGCGAATAGGGTTAAACTGTATATAGGGGCTAACGAAAGTTGATCTGGGAGTTGAGAAGTATTTCATCTACAACCAAGGATCATCAGAAGATATCAGTCCTTCAGTAGTTAGCAATTTTTTTGGCAACAGTCTCTAGAAGGTGACGGGTTCTGATGTTCTTGCGAATTCATCTTGTCTGAACTTCATGTTGCTGTCCGAATGTTTCTTGAGATACAATCCATTTTCCCATGTTTCTGGCTATACTTTTAGAAATATAATGCACTTGTGCATTCCCTATTTGAAAACAATACAGGAATGCCGTGTACTTGTATTTTGTATCTGCTTAAAACTTACTGTCTGTATGGTTTATGTGCAAGTGTGGAAGTCTGTTCCTTGTCACTCTTATTCGGTATTCTGAAACTGTGTATTCCATTGAAATAGTTCTTCGGACATAATAGCTCTTGAAAGATGTATTTTAGTATATGTAATCAACTATTACAGATGCAGACAACAGACTGGAAAAACCTTATTATGAACATTTTTTTTCTGGTAATGCAAGTCATGGGATCTTTGTTGCAGGACCCAAATGATGGCTTTCACTTTTTGTTAGATTCTTCAGCCTTCTACTAGCGGCGAATTCTCAAGCGAATCTTTGAATCTTTCACAAACTTATGTTAGTGCCGAGGCACAATTTTCGATGGAAAATTCTGAAACTGAAACAATTGTACACACAACGTTTCAAATGTAGCACCTTAAAGAAGATGTGCAACAGAGATCCTGGAGGATTCTGAATTACGAGGATCTAAAAAGATTCTACGTAATACACAAAAAATCTAAAAAGACTTTGTGCAAGCAACTATCGGCAGTAGAGCTTCTAAAAAGAAGTTACTGTAAAAGACAACAGCAGCGATGACAGGCGAGAATGAGAAGCTGGGGTGAATGAACCATCGTTGCTCAAAGCTTTATTCGCCCCACACGAGCACGAACAGCTTCCAGGAACCAGCAAGTTCACGAAGAACTTCTGGAACGCTCGTAAGTCAATATTTGAGACTTGAACGGGCTTCCTGGACTTAACAGACTCCCTCAACTCTCTTCTTGGTGCATCTTTCAAAGGAGGCCAAGGGGCTCTATTTATAGAGTGGAGTTGAGACTTCACCTCTTCTCCTATCCGATGTGGGACTAAAATACCAATACTCAAAAATAGAGTTTGATATTTTAGATCATCCCACAATCAGCATAGAAGTGTGCCAGTCCACGCCTACCCCCCGAACACTCCCGTGCATGCACGAGACATCCTGGAGTCCGTGTCCGAGTCCGAGTCCGCACAACAAAAATTAACTTGCATCCTTGTTGGATTTAATCTTTTTTCCTTCTAGGAAAATACTCCCACATGGCACAAACTTGTGCCCCACTACACCTCATGTGCACACCTCAACACAAGCAATGCATTATATTGAGATACTCACCATTTGGTGTAGCCGATGTGGGACTATCTTTTCTAGTCCAAAGGCAAAAACACCAACAATCTCCCACATATCTCAATATATGGGTTGAGCGTTCCCCACAGTGACTGTCCATCATGCATTAGGAGAGATGTCGCTACGACTTGAATCTTCCTGCATAGGTTAAATAACAGCATGGTACAAGAATGGATTAAGCCTTGAATTCTGCACCATAACTGCAATTCTTCCTACTCACATAATGACATTAACTGTGCTTCTGGCTGCACATTGAAGGCCTTGTGCCAGCCTGGTTTCAGTGTATAATTTTGGGCGTCTACAAGTTTACCCTCAAGAGACGGCATGATATATCTTTCCATACACTATAGGTGAGTTCTTTATTAAAGAGATATGGCATGAAGCCTTGCGCTTCCTTGCGGTGCTACGCCGCTATGACATGGCCTGAAGCCGAGGCATTACCCCTACCTGGGAACCTCATCGTAGTGTCATACTACTGTAGCATGAGGTCACAAGCCTCTTTGTAGTGCCAAACTACCCAGCATGAAGCCTAAGGCTTCCTTGCGGTGTTACGCCGCAACGACATGGCTTACAATGCCGAGGCTTTACCCCTACCTGGGTACCTCATCGTGGTGTCGTGCCACTGTAACATGGGGCCATCCTCCCCTTTGTAGTGATGTCTACAACTCTTTAATTACGTCATACAGCATTAGGCTACCTGCTTATTTGCGGTGCTACGCCGCTATGACTTGGCTTGCAAAGCCGAGGCATTACCCCTACCTGGGAACCTCATGGTGGAGTCATCCCACTGTAGCATGGAGTTTCACTCCTTGTAGTGCTGCTCTACCGTGCCTCCTGTAAAGCACACCAGGCATTCACTCTGCTTGAGAACTCATTAAGGCGTTTAAGCCAACCTTCCACAGGATCTATTTTTTTTCGCAGAAAAAATACATAGTAGACAACAGTGGTTATGGGTCCGTATCCCTTCCATGTTCCAGAGAACAAGTATCCACTGTTACCTGATAGTTTTCCAGTCAGTGATCCTCCTTTGAACCAAAAGTTAGATGCCTAGTAGATTTCTCTTTGAACTAATAGCATAAAACTTTATGGTAGGATTACAAAGACACACTATCAAATGCCTTCAAGCCCATTTTACAAGCTATGTCATCGACCAACTGGCACTTGAGGCCCTTTGTGAACGGATCTGCCAGGTTCTCCTGACTCCGAACATCAACCACTGCAATTACACCTCTTTTGATAAGATCGTGTACTGCCCTGTGCTTCAACCGCACAGTCCTCTTCTTTCCGTTGAAGAGGTCATTTGATGCCACTACTGCTGCCGTCTGGTTGTCACAGTATATCGGTATTGCCGGTATCTGAGCCCCAACCACCGGAAGATCATACATGAGCTTCCGAAGCCACTCTGCTTCATCTGCAGCAGCATCCAATGCAAAGAATTCAGATTCCATGGAGGAGCGAGATAACATAGTCTGCTTCTTCGACTTTCACGATATAGCAGCTCCGCCCATGGCGAATACGAATCCACCTGTGGAATACTCGCTCTCCATATCTGAACACCAGCTAGCATCACTGAAGCCTTCCACTACCGACGGATCTCCGCTGTAGAAAAGTGCATATGTCTAAGTTTTCTTGAGATATCTCATAACACGCTTCACAGCTTTCCAGGGCTCAACGCCTGGATTGCTAGTGAACCGACTCAGCATTCCCACTGCATAAGCTATCTCAGGCCTTGTGGCAGTAGTAGCGTACATCAAGCTTCCGATGACGCTAGCGTACTCCAACTGCCTGACGCTTTTCCTCGAATTTGGCTCCAGCTTCTGATCACTCCGGTACGGTGTATCAATAAAAGGAAGATCTTGATACCCGTAGCGAGTGAGCATCTTCTCAATATAATGAGATTGTGACAGTGCTATTCCAGTGCCTGTCCGGATGATCTTGAGCCCCAAGATTACGTCGGCATCCCCCAAGTCCTTCATACTGAACTTGGTCGAGAGAAATTTCTTTGTCTCTGTGACGCAGCTTAAATCCGTACCTAGGATTAGCATGTCGTCCACGTAAAGATATACAATTACTCCTCTTTCGTCAGCAAACTTCGTATAGACACACTTGTCTGTTTTACTGACCCTGCAGCCATTTGACCTTATCACCTTGTCAAACTTCTCATGCCACATTTTGGGAGCTTGTTTCAAACCATACAGAGACTTCATCAACTTGCAGACTTTGTCTTCCAGACCTCTGACGACAAAACCTTCTGGTTGTTGCATGTAGATCTCTTCGGTCAGCTCGCCATTAAGGAATGCCATTTTCACATCCATCTGATGTATCACCAGCTTGTGTATTTCTGCTAGAGCAATTAACAATCTGATGGTTGTCATCCGAGCTACTGGAGCATAAGTGTCAAAGTAGTCGATCCCCTGCTTCTGAGCAAACCCCTTGGCCACTAGCCTGGCCTAGAACTTGTCAATGGTTCCATCTGCTTTCATCTTCTTATTGAAGATCCATTTGCATCCGATGGGTCTTGCTCCTTCTGGCAGGTCAACCAATACCCATGTGTTGTTGGAGGTGATTGAGTCAATCTCGTTGTCTATCGCCTCATTCCAGAATACAGCATCTCTGGTCTTCATCGCCTCATCATAGGTAAGCGGATCTGCTTTCACATGATAGGTGACGAAGTCATCTCCGAAGTCTTTCGGCCTCCTCGTTCGCTTAGTTGACGGCTCAGCGAGTTCTGGTTCAGCTGGTGTCTCCTTGACGACAGCTTCATCTTGGACTACTGGTTCATTAAAGACTTCCGTCTGCTTTGTACCCTCATCATTCTCCGAAAGATCCGCGAGAACAATATTCTTGTGTTTTGCAAACTTGTCTTCAAAGTATTCAGCATCGCGAGATTCGATGATATGGTTTGACTCGATATCAAGGAATCTTCGAGCATCACTCTTCTCGGCATACCCCAAGAAGATCGCCTTCGTAGTCCTTGTCCCCAGCTTCTGAATCTTCAGATCCGGGAGATTCACATAAGCCAGACACCCCCACACTCGAATGACATTCAAGTTAGGTCTGACTTTGAACCAGAGTTCATGAGGAGTTATGTCGGAAGTTGCATATGGCACTCTGTTCAGAATGAACGTTGCCGTTAGTGCAGCTTCTCCCCAGTAACACTTTGGAAGACCCGCAGTCAACAACATGGAGTTCATCATCTCTGTCAACGTTCTGTTCTTCCTTTCTGCTACTCCGTTGGATTGAGGAGAGTACGGAGCCGTTGTCTCATTGATGATTCCATGTTCTTTGCAGAATGATAAGAATTCATGAGACCGATACTCCCCGTCTCGATCACTCTTTGACCTCTTGAGTTGTTGTCCAGTTTGCCGCTCAGCCTCGGCCCTGAACTCCTTGAACTTCTCGAATGCTTCGTATTTAGACTTGAGCAAGTAGACGAAAGTATACTTTGAGAAGTCATCGATGAAAGTAATGAAATACTTTATCCCGGCCTTTGTAGAGAATTGTTTGAAGTCACGGATATCTGAGTGAACCAACTCCAGAAGATCTGTGCTTCGATGGACCTTGTGAAAGGGTTTCCTTGTGATCTTCGTCTGAGCACATACTTCGTATTTCTCTACCTTACCCCCACACTTGGAGATAAGTCCTAGACTAGACATTCTGTTAATCCTTTTACAATGAACATGTCCTAGCCTATTATGCGACAACTCAAGAGAATAATCAGAAAAAGTGATTGCATTTATATTCTCATACTGGGTTACAACAAGCTGAATCTTGTACATTCCTTCAGTTTGGAAAGCTTTCCCGAAGAATGTACCCTTCTTGGACATCACCAACTGGCCAGCATTGATGTCCATCCTCAAGCCTGCGTTGCAGAGCAGACTTCCAGAGATCAGGTTCTTAGCAATTACTGGAATATGCTTCACACCTTTAAGCGTCAGAGTGTTCCCGATATGAGTTTCAGCTCCACCGTCCCGATCCCCAGTACTTCAGCTTGTGCCTGGTTTGCCATTATGACCTTCTCTGAAGTTGGCTCATAAGAGACGAACCAGTCTTTGTCTGAACAGACATGGCAGGTCGCACCAGTGTCTATCCACCAGTCCAAGTCAGCCCCCACAATTGCAACCTGTGCTATCATGACAACTAGATTAGTAATCATAGAAACCTTACTAGGCTCACCTTGTTCTTTGGGCTTGGACTTGCATTCGGATTTGTAGTGTCCCTTCTTGCCACAATTGAAGCAAGTCACATGGGACTTGGACTTCTGCTGCTTGAAAGCAGGACCCTTCACTTTCAGATTCGTGAAGTCCTTCTTTTTGCGATGAGAAGCAGCATGCTTCCCCTGGTACTCTCTGGTTTGGACCAGATTTGCCTTCGCCAGTTGTTTGGACAGAGTATCCATCTTCTGTTGAGAGCGCATCTCGTCCTCAACATGGATCTCTTGCAAGAAATCTTCCAAGCTAATTTCCATCTTCTTTCGATGCATCCTTGCATAGAAGTTGCTCCATTCTGTAGGAACTTTCGCGACGATCCCTCCAACGACAAACTTGTCGACGAGGGGCATGTTCTCGTCTTCTAGTTTCTGACGCAACTTCAGAAACTCCTTCACTTGGGGCAGCATCGCCTTCTCGTCTTCGAAGGTCCACTTGTGGTATTTTTCTACCATGAAGATCTTGGACCAGTTCTCGTCATCTTCATAGAGCTATTCCAAGGAGTCCCATATCTCTTTGGCAGATGTCTTCTTGGAGTAGGACTCTCCCAGAGAGTCTTCCATGGAATTGAGTATCAGTAGTTTGCATATACTGTTTTCTCTCTTCCACTTCGCTTGCTTGGTCGTAGCAGCGGCCACAGCCGCAGCAGATCCAGTGGTTGGAACGATCGGTTCTTCTTCTGACAGCACATGATCAACATTCACGAGTTGAAGATTTAAAGTGACCTTTCGTCTCCATATCTGGAAGTGTTCGCCATCGAATTTCTCCAACTTGTTAAAGCCGGTATCGGTGAGCGAAGCACGAGAATTATCCATCTTCTCAATAAAGCTTTGAGATTGTTAGTGCCGAGCAATTTTCGATAGAAAATTTTGAAACTGAAACAATTGTACACACAACGTTTCAAATGCAGCACCTTAAAGAAGATGTGTAACAGAGATCCTGGAGGATTCTGAATTACGAGGATCTAAAAAGATTCTATGTAATACACAAAAAATCTAAAGAGACTTTGTGCAAGCAACTATCGGCAGTAGAGCTTCTAAAAAGAAGTTACTGTAAAAGGCAACAGCAGCGATGACAGGCGAGAATGAGATGCTGGGGTGAATGAACCACCGTTGCTCAAAGCTTTATTCGCCCCACACGAGCACGAACAGCTTCCAGGAACCAGCAAGTTCACGAAGAACTTCTGGAACGCTCGTAAGTCAATATTTGAGACTTGAACGGGCTTCCTGGACTTAACAGACTCCCTCAACTCTCTTCTTGGTGCATCTTTCAAAGGAGGCCAAGGGGCTCTATTTATAGAGTGGAGTTGAGACTTCACCTCTTCTCCTATCCGATGTGG
Source organism: Iris pallida (assembly GCA_029216955.1). Classification (NCBI taxonomy): domain Eukaryota; kingdom Viridiplantae; phylum Streptophyta; class Magnoliopsida; order Asparagales; family Iridaceae; genus Iris; species Iris pallida. Next base: position 6,653,187 of record JANAVB010008998.1, read on the forward strand.
GACTAAAATACCAATACTCAAAAATAGAGTTTGATATTTTAGATCATCCCACAATCAGCATAGAAGTGTGCCAGTCCACGCCTACCCCCCGAACACTCCCATGCATGCACGAGACATCCTGGAGTCCGTGTCCGAGTCCGAGTCCGCACAACAAAAATTAACTTGCATACTTGTTGGATTTAATCCTTTTTCCATCTAGGAAAATACTCCCATATGGCACAAACTTGTGCCCCACTACACCTCATGTGCACACCTCAACACAAGCAATGCATTATATTGAGATACTCACCATTTGGTGTAGCCGATGTGGGACTATCTTTTCTAGTCCAAAGGCAAAAACACCAACAACTTATACATGTATTGAATGATATTACCAAAAAGTGAAACTACTGGGTTTGGAACCTGGGGTTGCTATGAGAGATTCTTTCTTTCTACTCAAAGGGTGCAGACACACCTGTGCAAATTACAGATGACAGTTTCAAGAATAACACGAAAAAAGGACTATCATGGGTGTATCAAAATTTAGAAATTAGCCAAAGATTTAGGGTTCTTATGGAAAATTAATTTTTATTTATTTAGCACAAATGATTATAGTTGTTGAAAAAATTAACAATAAAAGTAGATTAGAAAATAATTACTAAGTTAGAATTATTTATGATGACAGTAGGCATGGTAATGGCTGGGAACCCCAACAGAAAAGTAGCAAAACTCATAATTATAATTTGAAATTTGAGGACATAATTATAATTTGAAATTTGAGGAGAAAGATTTTAGGAAATATAAAATAAGTGAGCTCTCTTCTATATTAAATAAATTCTCTCAATTTCATTGTCCCACTCTCTCTGAATTTGGATTTGTTTGGTAGACAAGAAGTGGATTTGGATTTTTAAATTCGAGATTTGGATTTTGGTCGAAATCCTGAATTTATAGTTTCATGATTTTGACAAAAAGCCGTTTGGTAATTTGGAATTGGAAGTGGACATAATCCAAATTTCGTTTTTGGATAGTAGGTAGTATTTACAAGAAAAAAATATATTATGGTTAACTATTAATATAAACAATTAATATTAACAAAATATTATGGTTAAATAATTAAATATATAATTTGATAAAAAGATTAATTATCTAATATTATGATTTACTTATGATCATAAATGTATATGATTAGCTAATAATCATAAAATAGTAATTATCTGATTAACAAAATAGTATGGTTAATTGGTAATTACAAATACCAAGTACATATGATTAATGTGAACAAAATTATTTTATTAGTTAATTTTTACTTTAAAATAAATAAATAATTTAAATATTAATAAATTATTGTAATTTTACTTAACTATTCTAATTATATAATAATATAATAGTACATACTAATTCATTACATAGCTAAATTTATAATTACCTAATAGTATTATATATTTAATATTTAATATTTATGTTAATTTGGAATAAAATTTAATATATATAATATTAACTAAATATTAGTTAATTATTGATTAAGTTATTAGTTAACTAATTATTAATTAGTGCTAATTAAATATAAATTATTGAAATATCAAATTCAACTTTCTTCCTCCCAAATCCGGATTCGTTATGAGGATGTGGAATAGCCTTCAAATCATAGTTTTGGATTTAAAAAGTAATCATTACCTACTTTCCAAATCCAAATCCAAATCCAAATCCAAATCCAATGTACAATCAAACATCGGATCCCATGGATTTGGCTCCATATCCGTAGAATCTTCAAATCCACGACTAGTTTCAGTTTACCAAAAATGTCCTAATGCATGTATATGTCTGTTTGCATAAAATAAAAACCTAACCTAATGGGTTGGATTATATTAATCCCGAACCCAATAGTAATATGTATCATTCTAAATTACAATAACCTAATAAAAAACAAATCCTAACTGTTAAAATAAGTAACCAAGTTCTAATCATAAATTGATTTGAATTTCATATTATCTCATCATTCTTTTTGGCTTCGAAACAACATGAAGATAACATCAAGAACTGAAACCAAATCGAATGCTTAATACGTGTCCTTAAAGATGGTCATGATGGTGCCTATTTCAATGATGTAGATGTAATTGGGAGAGCTTCTAGAAGACCAATATGACTCCATAGCGATAGAGGGGTGCAAGGTAGAAGAAACATGATACTCTTAGATAAGTTGGCATCAAACGCTCAACGTGCTCATAAAATCAACCTAGTGTAGGGCCAATTTTGGCAAGATCATGTTCTCCATTTAATGATCTTTATAATCAATTGTTATACTCATAAAATCGGCACAATTTAGGGCCAATTGGCAAGAAGATCATGTTTTGAGCCATATAATGGTTTATATTAAACTTCACCTATAAACTAATTGCCAACCCATAGAATAAGTGTGAGTTGTCTCGTTGTTGTTGTAGTTGTAGAAGCCAAGAGTGGTAGAAAGTGTGACAGTATAACCGGTCAAGGGAGCGTTCGTATGTTGCAATATCTTGAAAAAATGGTCAAATAATTGAGAAGTTGTTGAAGTTTGAATCCCTTGAGAAGTTGTTGGACGAGCTAATGATTTGATGTCATGGCTTGAGGGATGTAGTTGTTAGCAAAAAATGCATCAGTGCTCAGAATGCAGAAGATACACAAATTTTTATTAGATAGGACTGTTAGGATACCAACAAGTGAACCCTTCACGCGTCCACCCGGATGGTATTTACGATAATCCGAGCTTGGGATTGACCTTGGTGATATTCTAGATGCATTACATCAATTTGTCTAGTCATCGAACTATTCAATGGACAATCTATTGACACGAAACTATTCCATTGTATGCGATAGACGACATGCATAATAGCAATAGAAAATCTAAAATGGAGATGGTTAAATTATTACCGATATGGTTAGAAAGTTGCACAAGCGTACTATCTCCAAAGGTACTATCTCCAAAGGTGGTCCACAAGAATAATCCAACCAAGAAGTAAATTAAAGAACACCTTTGTCAAACTCATCAACTCGCGATAGATAGAAATGATAGTGATATGTCCTAGCCAATTTGGAAGACGTTTCAGTTGTACAAATATCATGAGATATTATAAACAATTTTATTATTAATATAATAATATTTTATTATAATATTGAGATCGTGTTTATATAATTGTTGCTAATGTGATAAAGTTCAAAGATTATAGGTAACGGATTTCGTATTGCTGTAGATGACTTGGATGAAATACGAATGTCTTAAGCTTTACTTGAATATACGTTCATGGTCATAAGTTTACCAAGAGGGACAGTGTGACATTGGATAGGTCGGTGTGCTCTACACCGAACTCATATGATGAGTGCAACTGGTCATAAATTGTTGTAGTAGTTGACACCATAGCGATATTATGAGTACTCAGTTAATTGAACGAGTTCATTGACTATGACAAAAACAAATATTTTTTTCCTAATGGAATAAGTTGTAATTGTCATACCTATCAATACAAAAATACGAAGAACGGGGGACTTACATAGGCCAACTATGCAAATACGAAGTAAACTAAGACCCTGTACTACTATCACAAATGTTTAGAGACAAGTACGGTTATCAAGCAATCAATGTTGTCAGTCCTACGGCCGACAAACAATCGTATATCCCAATCAATGTGAGCAAGAAACAATAAATGATATATCATATATGAAAAGTAGTAAGGTGTCCCAAACGTCATAACATAAATGAAGCTAGTACATCAAAATAGATCAATAGCAGAGTATATAAATCATACATGATCATACAACTAGCTACAATCTAGTATATACAACCACGTCGTCCGTAGACAAATGGAACATGCTCCCTGGTACAAGGGCTAACACTTTTTCTGGCTATATATCACAAAATAATACACAACAAGGAGTTAGAGATAAAGGAAAACTCACTTGTGCTCTTGTGTTGCAGCCTTGTGAATGTGGTCTATCATGCTAGAATGATGGTAGATCCTCGAAATCCACTACAAGATATGACAATACAAAACTAGAGGGGTCAACCCCTAATAGCATGTACCAAAAAGGAGGCTAAAAGGTAGGCCAAAAACTAAAACCAAAACCAAGCACAAACACAATAATAGCAAGGTGCAACATAAAGCAACAAATAACATGAGAATTGTGCGAACCAATATACTATATCGAAATTAACAACATAAAGGAAATCGTTGAAAGTAAAGGTATAAAGTAATTGGAAGAAAGTAAATACGAAATATTAATCTAACTATGCAAGAATGGAAGATAACTATGCAATCACAATAAAGAAAACTATATAGTCTGACCAAGTATTTCCTACGACTTGATATAATTACTAGGGTTATCATAATCATAATTACTAATAAAATCAATTGAGTCATAACATACTTTAGATACCTATGTTGTTATGGATCTTGTCTTACATCAATCTTGTGTCATCTAACTTATTGTGTAAGGATCATGGGTATACAATCGAGGTTTCCACGTGTCACGTCCCGCTCCCGAATAATCGGGTACGAACCGATGCATGCCCGGCCTACACTATCGTTGACAGCGGTAGTGAGCCGTCTAGTCATCCACAGAACAATCCACTACTCATCACAGCATCTATCACGAATGTACTATACTAGCCATCACAGATCACTATACAATTATTACAACTTATACATGAATGACCAGGTACAAAGGTAGTAAAAGATAAAATTATCTACAACAATATATACAACATATACTCAATACATTCAATCAATCTCCTATACATGAATCTATATCAACATCCAGAGTAAGCTCTGCTGCTAGCCATGACAGTCTATGGAATCAATTTCACCTGTAAAACCAGTCCAGTCAGGATGGAGCAAAGCACAATGTAACTCAATAAAACTTACCACGGAGATCAATAGAACGGTACATCAAAATATAACTGAAAGACAGAGAACAAGATGAATATAAAATATGTACTAGCTACGTATACATATGTAATTGGATGTTATCAACATGTGGGGACTAATATGTAATCAGGCATATAAATATGCTATCAATCAATTAATAATCAGACATGTCTGACGACAATGTTATCAGACAATCAATAATCAGGTATGTCTGATGACAGTGCTATCAGTCACGCATGAAATGGACATCAGGCATATGGTGTATCCTACCAGGCAATATTTATCCAATATTAGTCAATGACATGTCTTAGTACGTCCCCCACCCGATACGAGAAACAATGCAAGCAATCAATCGAGAACAAGTGAAATACATGACACGATGACTATGTGTGTGCAATACATACAATGATGGTAATACTGAGTATATGTACTTACCTTTTCCTTGTAATTTTTGATGTCATCTAAAGCACCTAAAAATAGGAAATTAGAATTAGGAAAGGGACCCAAAGATTGTTTCTCATAATTACTAGAACTAATCAATTAGAATATCTCCTATAACCATACTAGCCCAAGGTGGAAGCCCACTGTCTTATAATATGATCCTCTAATATATGGCCATGCAACATGAATAACCTGGACTATTCTGATTATTACTAATTTCTAACTTAACTACTTAGTTATTTAGTTCAAACCAACACTAGGAAGATTACTGTCCCGGCCAAAAGCTTCATCTAGCCTAATGGCAAGCTCTACCATGATTCAATCATCAACTATTTTATTAAAACAATAGTTAAACTAGTGGCCCACACTCTATAGTCTGTGAGCCTAAACAGACTCTGTCCTAAGGTCCAATAAACCTGTGCTCTGTTTAAACCTATTCTAACGGCTACTGAACAGTAGCTTGGGATTCAAATTATTCCAAATTCACTCTGCAATATCGTGATTCCATCGGGACTAACTCCGACACCTGTGTCAAGAATAACATATGCCTGCGACACTCAACTGGACACGCCAATACAGAGTCTTCTCTTAAAGTCAGCAGTCTGAACCTCTGTACCGTGCTGGTATGGACACGACATCTCCACAACTGATCTTCGAATCCCCAAGCTAGACTCGATGAATATAGATACTGAATAGAAGAAACAAAATACCTGGATGCTCAAGAATAATCAGATGGGTCTTCAGTTTCTGACACCAAGGCAAACGTATCCAGAACAGTCCACACAGCTGGCTCAGTTATTTTGTCGAACATGTAATGTGCATAAAGAAAAAGCAACAATATGAGTTTAGTTTGAATTTATAATGACTCCAAATTTGGAAAGAATTCAAAGGATCAAATTCAAAACTCACTATAGATCACAAGGATTCAACCAAACCAAGAACACAAGGATTATGAACGAAACCTATTCAAAATACTGCCGATACTTCCATCAGAAAAGTTCAGATGCTTCCAAGCAAAATTAATAAAAAGGCGAGAAGATGAAGGAACTTACGAATCAGTACTCGATCAAGAATCTTCTTGCTAAACCAGGATACGAAGACAAGGAAAATACTGATCCATGAGTCCACGTTCGACGACACTCCTATTGAGTAAGAAACGAATCAAAATTGATCATTTCAACAGTCAATTCCAATTCGATCAAAATTAGCTTATAGATCGATGAAAGAGCAAGAAATTAACTCGAGAGCTCATCTAAATGAGTCGATTGCTCAAGCTCTAGTGCTCGCTCGAACTAGCTACTCTTCCATGGACAGAGCTTCCAAGTCCAGTTCCTTCATGAGAAAAAGAATCTCAGATCAAAATCGAGACCACAACGAGGACTTAAGGAAGATGGAAAATCGATCACTCACTGGTCTTCTCGCCAAGTCGTTGTCGTCACAGCGACGGCTTCATATCCGCCACTTTGAACTCGGACTAGATCGTATGGTTGAACGTCTTGAGCTCTCGAAGACGAAGGAAGGAATGGTGAGGGGAAATTCCAGCAGGGCTTCGCCGCAAGAGTGGTGATGAAGAAGAAGGGGGTCTGGGGTCCTTATATAGCCGCGGTACTGGTTAGGGATGTGATCGGATGGTCGATCATGAGTTCGGCCACGTCGATGATCGCTCGTCGACGGTGGAGATGAAGTCGACGGTTAAAGAAGTAGTTACGATCGAAGGGTCGGAATGAAAAGGGCGGTGGGAAATCTGTCATTACCACTTTTCTAGCTTGAGGATATTTTGGTCATTTTTAAAATTTTGGAATTATTTGCAATTATTTTGTATTAATTATAATTATTAGAATTTTTAAGTGATTTTTAGTATAATTGATTTGGTGCTATTATTGACTTTGACTCAGGGTGACTTAGGAGACTGTCCTAGAAGCTAACCTAGGTCATGACTACTTGGTTAGAGTGTGTAACCCTAGCTTGACCTAAGTTAGAAATATCCTAGTCATTAGATTTAATTTGGGGAAATTAGGATTTGAATAGGTTAGTTAATGGCTTGTGGTTTCACAAGTCATAATTTATGACTTAAGCCATAGAGGCCCAAAGCCCAACACCATGTAACCCTAGCCCAATCTCCACTTGGCCGGCCACACTATCCTAGGGATTCCCCTATAAGTAATCTCCTCAAAGTTAGGGCTAGCCTCCTTTAGGAAGTTCTAAAGTTTAAGAAAGAGGTATGCTCCAACTTCAATAATTCCTAGAAATTCCTATTTAATTCCTTTTTCTCCCAAATCAATTGCATTAGGCTTTAAATTTATTCTACTTGCTGTTGGTATTGAGAAATTTTAGGAGAGAAACAATTTGGGAGAGTTTTGGAAGCTTGAGGATTCACTCATATTGGGGCTTTTTGAGCCTTTGCAAACCTATAGGTGTAACACCCATATTCTGAATACGTATTTTGTCAAGCTTGCATGTATTTCAGACCTGTATTTATTTTCTCGAACTTTGGCATGTACTTGTAATTGGCTTGACTTGCAGATTTTGGTTCTCGTAATTGGGTTTTAGCTGGCTTGGTTTATTTTGTGAAGGAGAATTGGTTTGATTTGGTTTGGTTTGGTTTAATATGCATGGAATACCTTAGCCTATGCTCCACCCCCAACACAACACAACTACCCTCATTAAAATCCTACCAACCTTTTCTCTCTCCTAATAACTCTTTTATTTATTTTCTCCATCTCCTTCTTCTTCCTTCCTCTACACAACTCACCAACACCCATAGGCAAGTGCACCTTGCCACCACATGAGAACCCTATTTTATTTGTCCATTAGCTAGAATAGGCCATGGAGATGAACATTAGTGCTTGACATTTTATTGATTTGGAGTCTCTATTGTTCTAGATCTAGGTTTTAACTATTTTTGGATTTATACGGTTTTGATCTATTTTGGCTAGATTTTTGTGAGTTTTGATGCTACCATGTGGAAGAGAATTCAATTTTACTCAAGTTAGACCTTTGAAAATCTAGATTTGGCTTTGATTTGACAAAGATATGAAAATTTGAATTCTCGGTGTTCTTGGTGTTCTTCTCGGCCTGGAGTAGCAGGCTGCAGCCTGCGCTCTTTAGCGCAGTGCTGGACTGCGCATCCCCTCTCGGCCTGCGCTCTTTAGCGCAGCGCCGACCGTGCTGCTTGTCCCTTGGCGAACTGCGCTCAGCCCCATGCGCCAACCCTTCCTGCGTACTTTACCCTGCGCAGTTCACTCCTGCGCAGTCTGCTTATGCGCAATCCACCCCTGCACAGTTCACTCCTGCGCAGTCTGCTCATGCACAATCTAACCCTGCGTACTTCACTCCTGCGCAATCTGACCCATGCTTCATCCCTCCTGCGCACTTCACTCATGCGCAATCTGACTCATGCGCACTCGACCCATGCGCCATCTGCCTCTGCGCCCTGTGCCCCTGCGCACTTGGCACCCAGCGCAGCTGACACCCTGCGCAATCCAACCCCTGACCCCTTGCGCAAACCATTGGCTCTTGGAGTTTTGGTTTTATTTCTTTAAGCTTGTCTCTTCTATAGCCCTGTATATTGATATTTTATTAGATATTTTACGCCCATTTTATGTCCTTACGCCTTTTGTCATGAACTTGATTTTACTTAATATGTTTGGAATGACTATTGTACATGGCATGGTATGACAAGGAACTAGCATAACACGACAGTGACCCGTAGTGGAGCACTCCTGACATGACCAACCTGACATGATAGTGGCCCGTCTTGGCGCACTCCTGACAAGTACCCTGACATGATTTATCTTGATGCTGTTGCGACGGCTAATTTGACTCGTATAATCAACTTGACACCGTGGGTGTTCCTGCTTGCTTGCTTGTGCAATCCACTTGTCTTGTCTTGCATCATGTCTAGGACGTGACTCCCTGGTTTCCCACGGTCAGGGATTCGCACTGAACATGGATTAGGCTAATGACTAGATCTAACTATAGTTCATGGAGAATTTCCAGTCACAGGCAATCTTGTTATCTGGGCGCTCTTAATTGGACTTGTAGCTTGCCGACGAGTAGAGCACATTTTCAGCGCACTGTCATGTGTTGCACCCTCTAAGTCGCCTAAGGGTATATCGTCTCTGGGACGATGTACCCAACCATACTCTCAACCTGCGGAAGGATAACTAGATGGTCTGCAGGACTTGGGACTGGGAATTTCTCACTTGCATCTCGTTAGTAATTAAGGCTTGTGATAACCCTAGTTAGTTAAGTAGTAAGCCGTAGTAACTGCTTGGCCGCTTGTGAATGGATGGAGTCCAGCCTTGTCTAAGTCTTGTCTAGTCCCTGTACCTGGCTACTCTTGTACATGCTTATTTTACTTATTATTAAACAATAAATGGGTGGAGACAGAGTGCTATTCAGACGAAGGGTTACAACCCCGGTCCTTGTCTGGTTTAAGGGTTATAATCTGGTTCCCGGAATGGTTCCACGTCCCTAGTCGTTTATTGTCCTGTGGTTCTCTTTAATACTTGTACTTTTCTTTTATTTTCTTATGTCCTGATATGCTGGCTTTTGTTCTTATTTCGTGGCCTCCCTTGTGGCACTTGCTCTTTCTGGGGTTTGACCCAGCTGGTTTTGTGTGGCCAGATTTCGGAGCAGCTTCCGAGGATCTTTCGAACCTCCAGCCCGATGGTGGCGACTAGAAGGAACCCGGGCTACGAGTGGGTTTTCTATTTTGTTTCGCTCACTCTATTGTAAAGTTATTCTTTTGAGGCGTTTAGCCGACGAGCACCTGTTAGCTCGATGCACTTTACTTACTGTCTGCCTACGGGCTGTAAACATGATTGACAAATCCTAGGGTTGATCATGTATGACTTAACTCTTGCTAGTCCTAGCATTTTGTACGACTAGCTTCATGATCAGCTGATATGTAATATTTGGGACGCCTTTTATTGTATATTTGGTGGTCAAACATCTTGTGATCATATTACTTGCTTGAGATTGAGACAATATGCTTGACATAAGAGACCGTTGGCTTGTAGTAAACCCTCATATCTAGACAGCCGTGACCGTGTAGTTGAGATGTATTCTATTTCAATATACGTAGCTGGCTATGTACGCCCCCGCTCTCCAGTATTCTGGTTCTGGGGCGTGACATGGTTTAAGTGGTGGCCCATGCAGGTCTTGTCAATCAAGAAATGTGAGGGTTTACCGAATAGATGTCTCAATCAGTATTCGCCCTTGATCTCCGCCCGTATTTTCAAATCCCTAAAATTCTTGCCCTGATTACATGCTTGTATCATTGATCTGTCCTGGTCCTTTCTTATTGTTTTCCTGTGTCGTCTTCCTCAGCGGCACTATACCTGCCCCTACCAATCAGCAAGGTGGAGCACTTCATGTGGACCAGCAACCCGGAGATCAAGTCCAGCATTCGAGAGTAGCCTCCAGAGTTGTGCCTTCTGGAGGAGAGCCCCCAGTTCAGCCCGTTCAGCCTGCCGAGCCGGATGATGGCACCTTGGTAGGTCTCATCAGGGCCTTGATAACTTCTCAAGATCGCATAGGAGATGCCTTGTACCAGACTGTGGCAGATGCTTTGACCAGAGGCGGTCATCCAGGAAACAGCGCGGCCAACAGCTTCAAGCGATTGAACCCTCCCTTCTTCGATGGCAGCGAGGATGCGATTGCCGCGGACGCTTGGCTTCAGGATACCGAGGTAGTTCTGGAAGCAGCTAGAACACCTGAGAATGAGAAGGTGGCGGTGGTACGCCTGCAGTTGTTGGACTTAGCTCGCAGTTGGTGGGCAGCGCAAGCCATGGGATTAGTGGCACCCATTGCTTGGGCCGTGTTTAGAGAGAGATTCCAGACGAAGTATTTCGATGCTGTGGCTCGATACGACCTGCAGACCAGATTTACCAACTTGAAGCAAGGAGGCAGAACAGTCGACAGTTATACATCTGAGTTTTCTAGGCTCAGTAGGTTTGCCCCCACCTTGGTGGCGATCGAGTTTGATAGGGCCCAGCGATTCCAGCAGGGACAACATTTGGAGATCTTGTTGGCAGTCGAGCAGTTCGAGCACCAGACGTTCGATGCAGTATTGAGGGCAGCTAGGAGGCATGAGTACACCTTCCAGCGGATAGTGGATAGGACCGGAGGCAGGAAGCGGTCCCACAGTCAGATGCACCAATCATCAGCTCCAGCCCCAGCAGCTAGAAGTTTGACCATTGGAACTCCGAGGCGGGCGGCCTCAGTAACGTCGGTTCAGCATTCGACCACGACGTACCCGCAGAAGCAGAAGCAGAAGCAGACTTCCGCAATGGGATGTTCTCATTACGGGAAGCCAGGCCATGTAGTGGCAGATTGTCGTAGGGCGCAAGGATTGTGCCTAGCTTGTGGAGCGGCAGATTACAACATAGGAGCCTGCCCGAATATGGGTAGTTCTTCCTTTTCCAACCTAACCAGTCCATCGGTTAGGGGACCAGCACCCATGCAGCAGCAGCAGTACCCGAGGCTATTATTGCCTCAGGCCCAGGCATTCCAGCAGCAGTGTGCCCAGGCTCCAGTGCAGAGCAGGCAGAGAGGTTTCCAGCAGAGGGGATCCGCAGCTAGAGGTCAGGCCATGATGATGGCTATGGAAGAAGAAGTTGCACCAGGTGAGGTAGTGGCAGGTACTATTCTCGTCAACTCTTTTCCAGCATTGGTATTATTTGATTCTGGTGCATCGCATTCATTCATGTCTGCACGATTCGCGACACGGATAGGATTGGAGCCCGAGTCATTATCAGTGAGGCTTAATATACTTACTGGTAATGGTCTTGTGGAAGTAGATCGAGTGTTTTTCTCTTGTGGGATCGTAGTTAGCGGTAGAGAGTTCCCTGCTAGATTTATAGAATTCCCTATGGCAGACTATGATGTAGTCTTAGGCATGGATTGGTTGAGGAACCAGTATGCTAGGATAGACTGCCATGTTGGCAGAGTTGTTTTTAGCATTCCAGGCGAGCCAGAGTTTTCATTTTCCAGAGGCGCGGTGGAGCCATCTTCTCCAGTATTACGGATGGCAGTAGTAGCAGTACAGTTGCCCCGGATAGTTGAAGAATTTCCAGATGTCTTCCCAGAGGAACTTTCAGGGATGCCGCCGGAGCGGGAGATCGAGTTCACTATAGACTTGATCCCCGGGACAGCACCAGTGTCAGAGCGAGTCTACAGGATGACGCCTTCAGAGTTGGAGATTTTGTACAAGATGATTGAAGAACTCAGGACCAAGGGATTCATTCGTGCAAGTGGATCGCCTTGGGGAGCCCCGATGCTTCTTGTGAAAAAGAAGGATGGTACGTCCAGGCTATGTGTAGATTATCGTACCTTGAACTCAGTGACAATCAAGAACAGATACCCTCTCCCGAGGATAGATGACTTGTTTGATCAACTCAAAGGGGCTTCAGTGTTCTCGAAGATAGACTTGCGGTCAGGATACCACCAGACCATAGTCAGAGAGCAGGACATCCCGAAGACAGCATTTAGATCGAGGTATGGACATTGGGAGTTTCTTGTTATGCCCTTTGGAGCGACCAATGTGTCGGCAGTATTCATGGACCTCATGAATCGCATTTTTATGCCTTACTTGGATCAGTTCGTGATCGTGTTCCTAGATGATATCTTGGTCTACAGCAAGAGCGAAGCAGAGCATGAGCAACATCTCAGAATCGTCCTTCAGACGCTTAGGGAGCATCAGTTGTACGCCAAGTTCAGTAAATGCGAGTTTTGGCTCGATCGCATTTCGTACTTGGGTCACATCATTACTCGAGGAGGAGTGGAAGTGGATCCCCAGAAGATTGTGGCTATCGAGTCATGGCCAGTGCCTAGTTCAGTGGCAGAGGTTCGCAGCTTCCTTGGATTGGCCGGCTACTACCGGTGATTCGTTTTAAATTTTGCAAGGTTTTCAGCGCCGATGACCCAGTTGACTCGTAAGGATGTGCCGTTTGTTTGGACAGCAGAGTGTCAGGAATTATTCGAGAAGTTGAAGCGAGGATTAATAACGGCTCTCGTTCTCACGCTTCCAGATGGGACCGAAGGATTCACAGTTTATTGCGACGCTTCAGGTAGAGGATTGGGATGTGTCTTGATGCAGCATGGGAAGGTAATATCTTATGCATCACGCCAACTTTGTGACCATGAGAAGAGTTACCCGACCCACGACTTGGAGCTAGCAGCTGTAGTGTTTGCACTTAAGTTGTGGAGGCACTACTTGTACGGAGATAGAGTGGAGATATTTACTGATCACAAGAGCCTGAAGTATGTTTTCACCCAGAAGGACCTTAATATGCCGCAGAGAAGATGGCTTGAGCTACTGGTGGATTACGATGTGAATTTGCAGTATCACCCAGGGAAGGCCAACGTTGTAGCAGATGCGTTGAGCCGGAGAGCCGGAGTTTATTTCTTGACGGCACAACCAGAGTTATTGGCAGATTTTCAGAAGATGGGGATTGAAGTGGTTCTTTCTTCCAGTATGGCATTGATGGCTAGTCTACAGGTTCAGTCCAGCATAGTTGAGAGGATCCGGACGGCACAATCTACAGATTCCAAGCTTCAGCGGCTCAGAGCAGAGTATGAGGCAGGAAGAAGGCCAGAGTTATGTATTCATGAGGATGGTACACTTCGACACGGCTCTCGTCTTTGTGTACCCAGTGGAGATATCAGATAGGAAGTCATGGTAGAAGCTCACAGTTCGTAGTATTCTATTCATCCTGGTGGTACGAAGATATACCGTGATATCCTTCAGCACTTCTGGTGGAATGGCATGAAGAGGAAGATAGCCCGGTTTGTCTCTCGATGTTTGGTTTGCCAGCAGGTTAAAGCTGAACATCAGAGGCCCGCTGGACTTCTTCAGCCCTTGCCGATTCCAGAATAGAAGTGGGAGCATGTGACCATGGATTTTGTGACTGGATTGCCTAGATCCCCAGCTGGTAGAGATGCTATTTGGGTGATAGTTGACAGGCTCACGAAGGTGGCTCACTTTCTTCCATTCAGAGTTGGGCAGTCAACGGCTCAGTTGGCAGAGATGTACCTCAGGCTGATTGTCAGACTTCACGGTGTGCCAGTCAGCATTACCTCGGATCGAGATTCAAGATTCACGTCACACTTTTGGCGTAGCTTGCAAGAGAGTTTGGGAACTCGTCTCCAGTTCAGTTCAGCATATCATCCACAGACAGATGGCCAGTCAGAGCGCACGATCCAGACTCTTGAAGACATGTTGAGGTCTTGCACACTTGACTTCGGTGGTTCATGGAAAGATCACCGACATCTTGTGGAATTCTCGTACAACAATAGTTTCCAGGCCAGTATCCAGATGGCTCCGTTCGAGGCTCTGTATGGTAGGAAGTGCAGATCTCCGCTAGCGTGGGATGATGTTGGAGAGAGACAGATGCTCGATCCAGAAATGATTGCCCAGACAGTTGAAGTGGTCAGAAGGATCAGAGATTGTCCTTGAGTTGCCCAAGAATGCCAGCGACATTGGGCCGATGCTCATCGGCGACCCCTAGAGTTTGCTATCGGCGACCATGTATTCCTTAAAATTTTGCCTAACCGCGGCGTCATTCGCTTTGGCGTACGGAGAAAGCTTAGTCTAGGTATATAGGGCCGTTCGATATCCTGGAGCGAGTAGGAGATGTATCCTATCGTCTTGCTCTTCCGCCGTCGCTAAGTGAGGTGCATGATGTATTCTATGTGTCCCAATTACAATGGTACGTCCCGGACCCGAGCCATATCCTGGATCATTCGAAACTGGTTGTTGGTACCAACCTTTCGTATGAGGAGAGGCCCGTGTCTATATTGGACCGGAGAGAGAAGATACTCAAGAACAAGACTATTAGTTTAGTCCGTGTTGCTTGGGGTCATCACTCTCTAGGTGAGTCAACGTGAGAGCGTGAGGATGATATCCGATCGCGATATCCCTACCTGTTTGGCTCGTAAGGTATAATGTCTTCCTTATGCCTTATGTTTTCCATCCCTTGCTTGTATGTATGAATGTCTGATTGCTTGCCTGGTTATAGCTTGCCTGTGATTAATATAGCTTGTTCTTGTCTCTCTAGCCTCTTAATTAAATTCTGAGGACGAAATTCTTTTAAGGTGGGTAGAGTTGTAACACCCATATTCTGAATACGTATTTTGTCAAGCTTGCATGTATTTCAGACCTGTATTTATTTTCTCGAATTTTGGCATGTACTTGTAATTGGCTTGACTTGCAGATTTTGGTTCTCGTAATTGGGTTTTACCTGGCTTGGTTTATTTTGTGGAGGAGAATTGGTTTGATTTGGTTTGGTTTGGTTTAATATGCATGGAACACCTTAGCCTATGCTCCACCCTCAATACAACACAACTACCCTTATTAAAACCCTACCAACCTTTTCTCTCTCCTAATAACTCTTTCATTTATTTTCTCCATCTCCTTCTTCTTCCTTCCTCTACACAACTCACCAACACCCATAGGCAAGTGCACCTTGCCACCACATGAGAACCCTATTTTATTTGTCCATTAGCTAGATTAGGCCATGGAGATGAACATTAGTGCTTGACATTTTGTGATTTGGAGTCTCCATTGTTCTAGATCTAGGTTTTAACTATTTTTGGATTTACACGGTTTTGATCTATTTTGGCTGGATTTTTGTGAGTTTGGATGCTTCCATGTGGAAGAGAATTCAATTTTACTCAAGTTAGACCTTTGAAAATCTAGATTTGGCTTTGATTTGACAAAGATATGAAAATTTGAATTCTTGGTGTTCTTGGTGTTCTTCTCGGCCTGGAGTAGCAGGCTGCAGCCTGCGCCCTTTAGCGCAGTACTGGACTGCGCATCCCCTCTTGGCCTGCGCTCTTTAGCGCAGTGCCGACCGTGCTGCTTGCCCCTTGGCGAACTGTGCTCAGCCCCATGCGCCAACCCTTCCTGCGCACTTCACCCTGCGCAGTTCACTCATGCGCAGTCTGCTCATGCGCAATCCACCCCTGCGCAGTTCACTCCTGCGCAGTCTGCTCATGCACAATCTAACCCTGCGCACTTCACTCCTGCGCAATCTGACCCATGCTTCATCCCTCCTGCACACTTCACTCATGCGCAATCTGACTCACACGCACTTGACCCATGTGCCATCTGCCCTTGCGCCCTGTGCCCCTGCGCACTTGGCACCCAGCACAGCTGACACCCTGCGCAATCCAACCCCTGACCCCTTGCGCAAACCATTGGCTCTTGGAGTTTTGGTTTTATTTCTTTAAGCTTGGCTCTTCTATAGCCCTGTATATTAATATTTTATTAGATATTTTACGTCCATTTTATATCCTTACGCCTTTTGTCATGAACTTGATTTTACTTAATATGTTTGGAATGACTATTGTACATGGCATGGTATGACAAGGAACTAGCATAACACGACAGTGACCCGTAGTGGTGCACTCCTGACATGACCAACCTGACATGATAGTGGCCCGTCTTGGTGCACTCCTGACAAGTACCCTGACATAATTTATCTTGATGTTGTTGCGACGGCTAATTTGACTCGTATAATCAACTTGACACTGTGGGTGTTCCTGCTTGCTTGCTTGTGCAATCCATTTGTCTTGTCTTGCATCATGTCTAGGACGTGACTCCCTGGTTTCCCACGGTCAGGGATTCGCACTGAACATGGATTAGGCTAATGACTAGATCTAACTATAGTTCATGGAGAATTTCCAGTCACAGGCAATCTTGTTATCTGGGCGATCTTAATTGGACTTGTAGCTTGCCGACGAGTAGAGCACATTTCCAGCGCACTGTCATGTGTTGTACCCTCTAAGTCACCTAAGGGTATATCGTCTCTGGGGCGATGTACCCAACCATACTCTCAACCCGCGGAAGGATAACTAGATGGTCTGCAGGGCTTGGGACTGGGAATTTCTCACTTGCATCTCGTTAGTAATTAAGGCTTGTGATAACCCTAGTTAGTTAAGTAGTAAGCCGTAGTAACTGCTTGGCCGCTTGTGAATGGATGGAGTCCAGCCTTGTCTAAGTCTTGTCTAGTCCCTGTACCTGGCTACTCTTGTACATGCTTGTTTTACTTATTATTAAACAATAAATAGGTGGAGACAGAGTGCTATTCAGGCGAAGGTTTACAACCCCGGTCCTTGTCTGGTTTAAGGGTTATAATCTGGTTCCCGGAATGGTTCCACGTCCCTAGTCGTTTATTGTCCTGTGGTTTTTTTTAATACTTGTACTTTTCTTTTATTTTCTTATGTCCTGATATGCTGGCTTTTGTTCTTATTTCGTGGCCTCCCTTGTGGCACTTGCTCTTTCTGGGGTTTGACCCAGCTGGTTTTGTGTGGCCAGATTTCGGAGCAGCTTCCGAGGATCTTTCAAACCTCCAGCCCGATGGTGGCGACTAGAAGGAACCCGGGCTACGAGTGGGTTTTCTATTTTGTTTCGCTCACTCTATTGTAAAGTTATTCTTTTGAGGCGTTTAGCCGACGAGCACCTGTTAGCTCGATGCACTTTACTTACTGTCTATCTACGGGCTGTAAACATGATTGACAAATCCTAGGGTTGATCATGTATGACTTAACTCTTGCTAGTCCTAGCATTTTGTACGACTAGCTTCATGATCAGCTGATATGTAATATTTGGGACGCCTTTTATTGTATATTTGGTGGTCAAACATCTTGTGATCATATTACTTGCTTGAGATTGAGACAATATGCTTGACATAAGAGACCGCTGGCTTGTAGTAAACCCTCATATCTAGACAGCCGTGACCGTGTAGTTGAGATATATTCTATTTCAATATACGTAGCTGGCTATGTACGCCTCCGCTCTCCAGTATTCTGGTTCTGGGGCGTGACATGGTTTAAGTGGTGGCCCATGCAGGTCTTGTCAATCAAGAAATGTGAGGGTTTACCGAATAGATGTCTCAATCAGTATTCGCCCTTGATTTCCACCCGTATTTTTAAATCCCTGGAATTCTTACCCTGATTACATGCTTGTATCGTTGATCTGTCCTGGTCCTTTCTTATTGTTTTCCTGTGTCATCTTCCTCAGCGGCACTGTACCTTACCCTGCCGATCAGCAAGGTGGAGCACTTCATGTGGACTTGCAACCCGGAGATCAAGCCCAGCATTCGGGAGTAGCCTCCAGAGTTGTGCCTTCTGGAGGAGAGCCCCAAGTTTAGCCCGTTCAGCCTGTCGAGCCGGATGATGGCACCTTGGTAGGTCTCATCAGGGCCTTGATAACTTCTCAAGATCGCATAGGAGATGCCTTGCACCAGACTGTGGCAGATGCTTTGATCAGAGGCGGTCATCCAGGGAACAGCGTGGCCAACAGCTTCAAGCGTTTGAACTCTCCCTTCTTCGACGGCAGCGAGGATGCGATTGCAGCGGACGCTTGGCTTCAGGATACCGAGGTAGTTCTGGAAGCAGCTAGAACACCTGAGAATGAGAAGGTGGCGGTGGTACGCCTGTAGTTGTTGGACTTAGCTCGCAGTTGGTGGACAGCGCAAGCCATGGGATTAGTGGCACCCATTGCTTGGGCCGTGTTTAGAGAGAGATTCCAGACAAAGTATTTCGATGCTGTGGCTCGATACGACCTGCAGACCAGATTTACCAACTTGAAGCAAGGATGCAGAACAGTCGACAGTTATGCATATGAGTTTTCTAGGCTCAGTAGGTTTGCCCCCACCTTGGTGGCGACCAAGTTTGATAGGGCCCAGCGGTTCCAGCAGGGACTGCATTTGGAGATCTTGTTGGCAGTCGAGCAGTTCGAGAACCAGACGTTCGATGCAGTATTGAGGGCAGCTAGGAGGCATGAGTACACCTTCCAGCGGATCGTGGATAGGACCAGAGGCAGGAAGCGGTCCCACAGTCAGATGCACCAATCATCAGCTCCAGTCCCAGCAGCTAGAAGTTTGACCATTGGAACTCCGAAGCGGGCGGCCTCAGTAACGTCGGTTCAGCATTCGACCCCGACGTACCCGCAACAGCAGAAGCAGAAGCAGACTTCCGTAATGGGATGTTCTCATTGCGGGAAGCCAGGCCATGTAGTGGCAGATTATCGTAGGGCGCAAGGATTGTGCCTAGCTTGTGGAGTGGCAGATCACAAGATAGGAGCCTGCCCGAATAGGGGTAGTTCTTCCACTTCCAACCTAACCAGTCCATCGGTTAGGGGACCAGCACCCATGCAGCAGCAGCAGTACCCGAGGCCGTTATTGCCTCAGGCCCAGGCATTCCAGCAGCAGTGTGCCCAGGCTCCAGTGCAGAGCAGGCAGAGAGGTTTCCAGCAGAGGGGACCCGCAGCTAGAGGTCAGGCCATGATGATGGCTATGGAAGAAGAAGTTGCACCAGGTGAGGTAGTGGCAGGTACTATTCTCGTCAACCCTTTTCCAGCATTGGTATTATTTGATTCTGGTGCATCGCATTCATTCATGTCTGCACGATTCGCGACACGGATAGGATTGGAGCCCGAGTCATTATCAGTGAGGCTCAATATACTTACTGGTAATGGTCTTGTGGGAGTAGATCGAGTGTTTTCCTCTTGTCGGATCGTAGTTAGCGGTAGAGAGTTTCCTGCTAGATTTATAGAATTTCCTATGGCAGAATATGATGTAGTCTTAGGCATGGATTGGTTGAGGAACCAGTATGCTAGGATAGACTGCCATGTTGGCAGAATTATTTTTAGCATTCCAGGCGAGCCAGAGTTTTCATTTTCCAGAGGCGCGGTGGAGCCATCTTCTCCAGTATTGCGGATGGCAGTAGCAGCAGTACAGTTGCCCCGGATAGTTGAAGAATTTCCAGATGTCTTCCCAGAGGAACTTCCAGGGATGCCGTCGGAGAGGGTGGTCGAGTTCACTATAGACTTGATCCCCGGGACAACACCAGTGTCAGAGCGAGTCTACAGGATGGCGCCTTCAGAGTTAGAGATATTGTACAAGATGATTGAAGAACTCAGGACCAAGGGATTCATTCGTGCAAGTAGATCGCCTTGGGGAGCCCCGATGCTTCTTGTAAAAAAGAAGGATGGTACGTCCAGGCTATGTGTAGATTATTGTACCTTGAACTCAGTGACAATCAAGAACAGATACCCTCTCCCGAGGATGGATGACTTGTTTGATCAACTCAAAGGGGCTTCAGTGTTCTCGAAGATAGACTTGCGGTCAGGATACCACCAGATCAGAGTCAGAGAGCAGGACATCCCGAAGACATCATTTAGATCGAGGTATGGACATTTAGAGTTCCTTGTTATGCCCTTTGGAGCGACCAATGCGCCGGCAGTATTCATGGACCTCATGAATCGCATTTTTATGCCTTACTTGGATCAGTTCGTGATCGTGTTCCTAGATGATATCTTGGTCTACAGCAAGAGCGAAGCAGAGCATGAGCAGTATCTCAGAATCGTCCTTCAGACGCTTAGGGAGCATCAGTTGTACGCCAAGTTCAGTAAATGCGAGTTCTTGCTCGATTGTATTTCGTACTTGGGTCACATCATTACTCGAGGAGGAGTGGAAGTGGATCTCCAGAAGATTGTGGCTATCGAGTCATGGCCAGTGCCTAGTTCAGTGGCAGAGGTTCGCAGCTTCCTTGGATTGGCCGGCTACACCGGCGATTCGTTTCAAATTTTGCAAGGTTTTCAGCGTCGATGACCCAGTTGACTCGTAAGGATGTGCCGTTTGTTTGGACAGCAGAGTGTCAGGAATCATTCGAGAAGTTGAAGCGAGGATTGATAACGGCTCTCGTTCTCACGCTTCCAGATGGGACCGGAGGATTCACAGTTTATTGCGACGCTTCAGGTAGAGGATTGGGATGTGTCTTGATGCAGCATGGGAAGGTAATATCTTATGCATCACGCCAACTTCGTAACCATGAGAAGAGTTACCCGACCCACGACTTGGAGCTAGCAGCTGTAGTGTTTGCACTTAAGTTGTGGAGGCACTACTTGTACGGAGATAGAGTGGAGATATTTACTGATCACAAGAGCCTGAAGTATGTTTTCACCCAGAAGGACCTTAATATGCGGCAGAGAAGATGGCTTGAGCTACTGGTGGATTACGATATAAATTTGCAATATCACCCAGGGAAGGCCAACGTTGTAGCAGATGCGTTGAGCCGGAGAACCGGAGTTTATTTCTTGACGGAGCAACCAGAGTTATTGGCAGATTTTCAGAAGATGGGGATTGAAGTGGTTCTTCCTTCCAGTATGGCATTGATGGCTAGTCTACAGGTTCAGTCCAGCATAGTTGAGAGGATCCGGACGGCACAATCTACAGATTCCAAGCTTCAGCGGCTCAGAGCAGAGTATGAGGCAGGAAGAAGGCCAGAGTTATGTATTCATGAGGATGGTACACTTCGACACGGCTCTCGTCTTTGTGTACCCAGTAGAGATATCAGACAGAAAGTTATGGCAGAAGCTCACAGTTCGCAGTATTCTATTCATCCCGGTGGTACGAAGATGTACCGTGATATCCGTCCGCACTTCTGGTGGAATGGCATGAAGAAGAAGATAGCCCGATTTGTCTCACGGTGTTTGGTTTGCCAGCAGGTTAAAGCTGAACATCAGAGGCCCGCTGGACTTCTTCAGCCCTTGCCGATTCCAGAATGGAAGTGGGAGCATGTGACCATGGATTTTGTGACTGGATTGCCTAGATCCCCAGCTGGTAGAGATGCTATTTGGGTTATAGTTGACAGGCTCACGAAGGTGGCTCACTTTCTTCCATTCAGAGTTGGGCAGTCAACGGCTCAGTTGGCAGAGATGTACCTCAGGCTGATTGTCAGACTTCACGGTGTGCCAGTCAGCATTACCTCGGATCGAGATTCAAGATTCACGTCACACTTTTGGCGTAGCTTGCAAGAGAGTTTGGGAACTCGTCTCCAGTTCAGTTCAGCATATCATCCGTAGACAGATGGCCAGTCAGAGCGCACGATCCAGACTCTTGAAGACATGTTGAGGTCTTGCACACTTGACTTCGGTAGTTCATGGGAAGATCACCTATATCTTGTGGAATTCTCGTACAACAATAGTTTCCAGGCCAGTATCCAGATGGCTCCGTTCGAGGCTCTGTATGGTAGGAAGTGTAGATCCCCGCTAGCGTGGGATGATGTTGGAGACAGACAGATGCTCGGTCCAGAAATGATTGCCCAGACAGTTGAAGTGGTCAGAAGGATCAGAGATCGTCTTTGAGTTGCCCAAGATCGCCAGCGGCATTGGGCCGATGCTCATCGACCACCCCTAGAGTTTGCTATCGGCGACCATGTATTCCTTAGGATTTCGTCTAACCACAGCGTCATTCGCTTTGGCGTACGGAGAAAGCTTAGTCTAGGTATATAGGGCCGTTCGATATCCTGGAGCGAGCAGGAGATGTATCCTATCGTCTTGCTCTTCCGCCGTCGCTAAGTGAGGTGCATGATGTATTCCATGTGTCCCAATTACAACGGTACGTCCCGGACCCGAGCCATATCCTGGATCATTCGAAACTGGTTGTTGGTACTAACCTTTCGTATGAGGAGAGGCCCGTGTCTATATTGGATCGGAGAGAGAAGATACTCAAGAACAAGACTATTAGTTTAGTCCGTGTTGCTTGGGGTCATCACTCTCTAGGTGAATCAACGTGGGAGCGTGAGGATGATATCCGATCGCGATATCCCTACCTGTTTGGCTCGTAAGGTATAATGTCTTCCTTATGCCTTATGTTTTCCATCCCTTGCTTGTATGTATGAATGTCTGATTGCTTGCCTGGTTATAGCTTGCCTGTGATTAATATAGCTTGTCCTTGTCTCTCTAGCCTCTTAATTAAATTTCGAGGACGAAATTCTTTTAAGGTGGGTAGAGTTGTAACACCCATATTCTGAATACGTATTTTGTCAAGCTTGCATGTATTTCAGACCTGTATTTATTTTCTCGAATTTTGGCATGTACTTGTAATTGGCTTGACTTGCAGATTTTGGTTCTCGTAATTGGGTTTTACCTGGCTTGGTTTATTTTGTGGAGGAGAATTGGTTTGATTTGGTTTGGTTTGGTTTAATATGCATGGAACACCTTAGCCTATTCTCCACCCTCAATACAACACAACTACCCTTATTAAAACCCTACCAACCTTTTCTCTCTCCTAATAACTCTTTCATTTATTTTCTCCATCTCCTTCTTCTTCCTTCCTCTACACAACTCACCAACACCCATAGGCAAGTGCACCTTGCCACCACATGAGAACCCTATTTTATTTGTCCATTAGCTAGATTAGGCCATGGAGATGAACATTAGTGCTTGACATTTTGTGATTTGGAGTCTCCATTGTTCTAGATCTAGGTTTTAACTATTTTTGGATTTACACGGTTTTGATCTATTTTGGCTGGATTTTTGTGAGTTTGGATGCTTCCATGTGGAAGAGAATTCAATTTTACTCAAGTTAGACCTTTGAAAATCTAGATTTGGCTTTGATTTGACAAAGATATGAAAATTTGAATTCTTGGTGTTCTTCTCGGCCTGGAGTAGCAGGCTGCAGCCTGCGCCCTTTAGCGCAGTGCTGGACTGCGCATCCCCTCTTGGCCTGCGCTCTTTAGCGCAGCGCCGACCGTGCTGCTTGCCCCTTGGCGAACTGTGCTCAGCCCCATGCGCCAACCCTTCCTGCGCACTTCACCCTGCGCAGTTCACTCCTGCGCAGTCTGCTCATGCGCAATCCACCCCTGCGCAGTTCACTCCTGCGCAGTCTGCTCATGTGCAATCTAACCCTGCGCACTTCACTCCTGCGCAATCTGACCCATGCTTCATCCCTCCTGCGCACTTCACTCATGCGCAATCTGACTCATACGCACTTGACCCATGTGCCATCTGCCCCTGCGCCCTGTGCCCCTGCGCACTTGGCACCCAGCACAGCTGACACCCTGCGCAATCCAACCCCTGACCCCTTGCGCAAACCATTGGCTCTTGGAGTTTTGGTTTTATTTCTTTAAGCTTGGCTCTTCTATAGCCCTGTATATTAATATTTTATTAGATATTTTACGTCTATTTTATATCCTTAAGCCTTTTGTCATGAACTTGATTTTACTTAATATGTTTGGAATGACTATTGTACATGGCATGGTATGACAAGGAACTAGCATAACACGACAGTGACCCATAGTGGTACACTCCTGACATGACCAACCTGACATGATAGTGGCCCGTCTTGGCGCACTCCTGACAAGTACCCTGACATAATTTATCTTGATGTTGTTGCGACGGCTAATTTGACTCGTATAATCAACTTGACACCGTGGGTGTTCCTGCTTGCTTGCTTGTGTAATCCATTTGTCTTGTCTTGCATCATGTCTAGGACGTGACTCCCTGGTTTCCTACGGTCAGGGATTCGCACTGAACATGGATTAGGCTAATGACTAGATCTAACTATAGTTCATGGAGAATTTCCAGTCACAGGCAATCTTGTTATCTGGGCGATCTTAATTGGACTTGTAGCTTGCCGACGAGTAGAGCACATTTCCAGCGCACTGTCATGTGTTGCACCCTCTAAGTCACCTAAGGGTATATCATCTCTGGGGCGATGTACCCAACCATACTCTCAACCCGCGGAAGGATAACTAGATGGTCTGCAGGGCTTGGGACTGGGAATTTCTCACTTGCATCTCGTTAGTAATTAAGGCTTGTGATAACCTTAGTTAGTTAAGTAGTAAGCCGTAGTAACTGCTTGGCCGCTTGTGAATGGATGGAGTCCAGCCTTGTCTAAGTCTTGTCTAGTCCCTGTACCTGGCTACTCTTGTACATGCTTGTTTTACTTATTATTAAACAATAAATAGGTGGAGACAGAGTGCTATTCAGGCGAAGGGTTACAACCCCGGTCCTTGTCTGGTTTAAGGGTTATAATCTGGTTCCCGGAATGGTTCCACGTCTCTAGTCGTTTATTGTCCTGTGGTTTTTTTTAATACTTGTACTTTTTTTTTATTTTCTTATGTCCTGATATGCTGGCTTTTGTTCTTATTTCGTGGCCTCCCTTGTGGCACTTGCTCTTTCTGGGGTTTGACCCAGCTGGTTTTGTGTGGCCAGATTTCGGAGCAGCTCCCGAGGATCTTCCGAACCTCCAGCCCGATGGTGGCGACTAGAAGGAACCCGGGCTACGAGTGGGTTTTTTATTTTGTTTCGCTCACTCTATTGTAAAGTTATTCTTTTGAGGCGTTTAGCCGACGAGCACCTGTTAGCTCGATGCACTTTACTTACTGTCTGTCTACGGGCTGTAAACATGATTGACAAATCCTAGGGTTGATCATGTATGACTTAACTCTTGCTAGTCCTAGCATTTTGTATGACTAGCTTCATGATCAGCTGATATGTAATATTTGGGACGCCTTTTATTGTATATTTGGTGGTCAAACATCTTGTGATCATATTACTTGCTTGAGATTGAGACAATATGCTTGACATAAGAGACCGCTGGCTTGTAGTAAACCCTCATATCTAGACAGCCGTGACCGTGTAGTTGAGATGTATTCTATTTCAATATACGTAGCTGGCTATGTACGCCTCCGCTCTCCAGTATTCTGGTTCTGGGGCGTGACATAGTTTAAGTGGTGGCCCATGCAGGTCTTGTCAATCAAGAAATGTGAGGGTTTACCGAATAGATGTCTCAATCAGTATTCGCCCTTGATTTCCACCCGTATTTTTAAATCCCTGGAATTCTTGCCCTGATTACATGCTTGTATCGTTGATCTGTCCTGGTCCTTTCTTATTGTTTTTCTGTGTCATCTTCCTCAGCGGCACTGTACCTGACCCTGCCGATCAGCAAGGTGGAGCACTTCATGTGGACTTGCAACCCGGAGATCAAGCCCAGCATTCGGAAGTAGCCTCCAGAGTTGTGCCTTCTGGAGGAGAGCCCCAAGTTTAGCCCGTTCAGCCTGTCGAGCCGGATGATGGCACCTTGGTAGGTCTCATCAGGGCCTTGATAACTTCTCAAGATCGCATAGGAGATGCCTTGCACCAGACTGTGGCAGATGCTTTGATCAGAGGCGGTCATCCAGGGAACAACGTGGCCAACAGCTTCAAGCGTTTGAACTCTCCCTTCTTCGACGGCAGCGAGGATGCGATTGCAGCGGACGCTTGGCTTCAGGATACCGAGGTAGTTCTGGAAGCAGCTAGAACACCTGAGAATGAGAAGGTGGCGGTGGTACGCCTGCAGTTGTTGGATTTAGCTCGCAGTTGGTGGACAGCGCAAGCCATGGGATTAGTGGCACCCATTGCTTGGGCCGTGTTTAGAGAGAGATTCCAGACAAAGTATTTCGATGCTGTGGCTCGATACGACCTGCAGACCAGATTTACCAACTTGAAGCAAGGATGCAGAACAGTCGACAGTTATGCATATGAGTTTTCTAGGCTCAGTAGGTTTGTCCCCACCTTGGTGGCGACCAAGTTTGATAGGGCCCAGTGGTTCCAGCAGGGACTGCATTTGGAGATCTTGTTGGCAGTCGAGCAGTTCGAGAACCAGACGTTCGATGCAGTATTGAGGGCAGCTAGGAGGCATGAGTACACCTCCCAGCGGATCGTGGATAGGACCGGAGGCAGGAAGCGGTCCCACAGTCAGATGCACCAATCATCAGCTCCAGCCCCAGCAGCTAGAAGTTTGACCATTGGAACTCCGAAGCGGGCGGCCTCAGTAACGTCGGTTCAGCATTCGACCCCGACGTACCCGCAACAGCAGAAGCAGAAGCAGACTTCCGTAATGGGATGTTCTCATTGCGGGAAGCCAGGCCATGTAGTGGCAGATTATCGTAGGGCGCAAGGATTGTGCCTAGCTTGTGGAGCGGCAGATCACAAGATAGGAGCCTGCCCGAATAGGGGTAGTTCTTCCACTTCCAACCTAACCAGTCCATCGGTTAGGGGACCAACACCCATGCAGCAGCAGCAGTACCCGAGGCCGTTATTGCCTCAGGCCCAGGCATTCCAGCAGCAGTGTGCCCAGGCTCCAGTGCAGAGCAGGCAGAGAGGTTTCCAGCAGAGGGGACCCGCAGCTAGAGGTCAGGCCATGATGATGGCTATGGAAGAAGAAGTTGCACCAGGTGAGGTAGTGGCAGGTACTATTCTCGTCAACCCTTTTCCAGCATTGGTATTATTTGATTCTGGTGCATCGCATTCATTCATGTCTGCACGATTCGCGACACGGATAGGATTGGAGCCCGAGTCATTATCAGTGAGGCTCAATATACTTACTGGTAATGGTCTTGTGGGAGTAGATCGTGTGTTTTCCTCTTGTCGGATCGTAGTTAGCGGTAGAGAGTTTCCTGCTAGATTTATAGAATTTTCTATGACAGACTATGCTGTAGTCTTAGGCATGGATTGGTTGAGGAACCAGTATGCTAGGATAGACTGCCATGTTGGCAGAGTTGTTTTTAGCATTCCAGGCGAGCCAGAGTTTTCATTTTCCAGAGGCGCGGTGGAGCCATCTTCTCCAGTATTGCGGATGGCAGTAGCAGCAGTACAGTTGCCCCGGATAGTTAAAGAATTTCCAGATGTCTTCCCAGAGGAACTTCCAGGGATGCCGCCGGAGAGGGTGGTCGAGTTCACTATAGACTTGATCCCCGGGACAACACCAGTGTCAAAGCGAGTCTACAGGATGGCGCCTTCAGAGTTAGAGATTTTGTACAAGATGATTGAAGAACTCAGGACCAAGGGATTCATTCGTGCAAGTAGATCGCCTTGGGGAGCCTCGATGCTTCTTGTGAAAAAGAAGGATGGTACGTCCAGGCTATGTGTAGATTATTGTACCTTGAACTCAGTGACAATCAAGAACAGATACCCTCTCCCGAGGATAGATGACTTGTTTGATCAACTCAAAGGGGCTTCAGTGTTCTCGAAGATAGACTTGCGGTCAGGATACCACCAGATCAGAGTCAGAGAGCAGGACATCCCGAAGACATCATTTAGATCGAGGTATGGACATTTAGAGTTCCTTGTTATGCCCTTTGGAGCGACCAATGCGCCGGCAGTATTCATGGACCTCATGAATCGCATTTTTATGCCTTACTTAGATCAGTTCGTGATCGTGTTCCTAGATGATATCTTGGTCTACAGCAAGAGCGAAGCAGAGCATGAGCAGTATCTCAGAATCATCCTTCAGACGCTTAGGGAGCATCAGTTGTACGCCAAGTTCAGTAAGTGCGAGTTCTAGCTCGATCGTATTTCGTACTTGGGTCACATCATTACTCGAGGAGGAGTGGAAGTGGATCCCCAGAAGATTGTGGCTATCGAGTCATGGCCAGTGCCTAGTTCAGTGGCAGAGGTTCGCAGCTTCCTTGGATTGGCCGGCTACTACCGGCGATTCGTTTCAAATTTTGCAAGGTTTTCAGCGCCGATGACCCAGTTGACTCGTAAGGATGTGCCGTTTGTTTGGACAGCAGAGTGTCAGGAATCATTCGAGAAGTTGAAGCGAGGATTGATAACGGCTCTCGTTCTCACGCTTCCAGATGGGACCGGAGGATTCACAGTTTATTGCGACGCTTCAGGTAGAGGATTGGGATGTGTCTTGATGCAGCATGGAAAGGTAATATCTTATGCATCACGCCAACTTCGTAACCATGAGAAGAGTTACCCGACCCACGACTTGGAGCTAGCAGCTGTAGTATTTGTACTTAAGTTGTGGAGGCACTACTTGTACGGAGATAGAGTGGAGATATTTACTGATCACAAGAGCCTGAAGTATGTTTTCACCCAGAAGGACCTTAATATGCGGCAGAGAAGATGGCTTGAGCTACTGGTGGATTACGATGTGAATTTGCAGTATCACCCAGGGAAGGCCAACGTTGTAGCAGATACGTTGAGCCGGAGAACCGGAGTTTATTTCTTGACGGCACAACCAGAGTTATTGGCAGATTTTCAGAAGATGGGGATTGAAGTGGTTCTTCCTTCCAGTATGGCATTGATGGCTAGTCTACAGGTTCAGTCCAGCATAGTTGAGAGGATCCGGACGGCACAATCTACAGATTCCAAGCTTCAGCGGCTCAGAGCAGAGTATGAGGCAGGAAGAAGGCCAGAGTTATGTATTCATGAGGATGGTACACTTCGACACGGCTCTCGTCTTTGTGTACCCAGTAGAGATATCAGACAGAAAGTCATGGCAGAAGCTCACAGTTCGCAGTATTCTATTCATCCCGGTGGTACGAAGATGTACCGTGATATCCGTCCGCACTTCTGGTGGAATGGCATAAAGAAGAAGATAGCCCGATTTGTCTCTCGGTGTTTGGTTTGCCAGCAGGTTAAAGCTGAACATCAGAGGCCCGCTGGACTTCTTCAGCCCTTGCCGATTCCAGAATGGAAGTGGGAGCATGTGACCATGGATTTTGTGACTGGATTGCCTAGATCCCCAGCTGATAGAGATGCTATTTGGGTTATAGTTGACAGGCTCACGAAGGTGGCTCACTTTTTTTCATTCAGAGTTGGGCAGTCAACGGCTCAGTTGGCAGAGATGTACCTCAGGCTGATTGTCAGACTTCACGATGTGCCAGTCAGTATTACCTCGGATCGAGATTCAAGACTAACGTCACACTTTTGGCGTAGCTTGCAAGAGAGTTTGGGAACTCGTCTCCAGTTCAGTTCAGCATATCATCTGTAGACAGATGGCCAGTCAGAGTGCACGATCCAGACTCTTGAAGACATGTTGAGGTCTTGCACAATTGACTTCGGTGGTTCATGGGAAGATCACCTACATCTTGTGGAATTCTCGTACAATAATAGTTTCCAGGCCAGTATCCAGATGGCTCCGTTCGAGGCTCTGTATGGTAGGAAGTGTAGATCCCCGCTAGCGTGGGATGATATTGGAGAGAGACAGATGCTCGGTCCAGAAATGATTGCCCAGACAGTTGAAGTGGTCAGAAGGATCAGAGATCGTCTTTGAGTTGCCCAAGATCGCCAGCGGCATTGGGCCGATGCTCATCGGCCACCCCTAGAGTTTGCTATCGGCGACCATGTATTTCTTAGGATTTCGCCTAACCGCAGCGTCATTCGCTTTGGCATACAGAGAAAGCTTAGTCTAGGTATATAGGGCCGTTCGATATCCTGGAGCGAGTAGGAGATGTATCCTATCGTCTTGCTCTTCCGCCGTCGCTAAGTGAGGTGCATGATGTATTCCATGTGTCCCAATTACAACGGTACGTCCCGGACCCGAGCCATATCCTGGATCATTCGAAACTGGTTGTTGGTACCAACCTTTCGTATGAGGAGAGGCCCGTGTCTATATTGGATCGGAGAGAGAAGATACTCAAGAACAAGACTATTAGTTTAGTCCGTGTTGCTTGGGGTCATCACTCTCTAGGTGAGTCAACGTGGGAGCGTGAGGATGATATCCGATCGCGATATCCCTACCTGTTTGGCTCGTAAGGTATAATGTCTTCCTTATGCCTTATGTTTTCCATCCCTTGCTTGTATGTATGAATGTCTGATTGCTTGCCTGGTTATAGCTTGCCTGTGATTAATATAGCTTGTCCTTGTCTCTCTAGCCTCTTAATTAAATTTTGAGGGCGGAATTCTTTTAAGGTGGGTAGAGTTGTAACACCCATATTCTGAATACGTATTTTGTCAAGCTTGCATGTATTTCAGACCTGTATTTATTTTCTCGAATTTTGGCATGTACTTGTAATTGGCTTGACTTGCAGATTTTGGTTCTCGTAATTGGGTTTTATCTGGCTTGGTTTATTTTGTGGAGGAGAATTGGTTTGATTTGGTTTGGTTTGGTTTAATATGCATGGAACACCTTAGCCTATGCTCCACCCTCAACACAACACAACTACCCTTATTAAAACCCTACCAACCTTTTCTCTCTCCTAATAACTCTTTCATTTATTTTCTCCATCTCCTTCTTCTTCCTTCCTCTACACAACTCACCAACACCCATAGGCAAGTGCACCTTGCCACCACATGAGAACCCTATTTTATTTGTCCATTAGCTAGATTAGGCCATGGAGATGAACATTAGTGCTTGATATTTTGTGATTTGGAGTCTCCATTGTTCTAGATCTAGGTTTTAACTATTTTTGGATTTACACGATTTTGATCTATTTTGGCTGGATTTTTGTGAGTTTTGATGCTTCCATGTGGAAGAGAATTCAATTTTACTCAAGTTAGACCTTTGAAAATCTAGATTTGGCTTTGATTTGACAAAGATATAAAAATTTGAATTCTTGGTGTTCTTCTCGGCCTGGAGTAGCAGGCTGCAGCCTGCGCCCTTTAGCGCAGTGCTGGACTGCGCATCCCCTCTCGACCTGCACTCTTTAGCGCAGCGTCGACCGTGCTGCTTGCCCCTTGGCGAACTGCGCTCAGCCCCATGCGCCAACCCTTCCTGCGCACTTCATCATGCACAGTTCACTCCTGCGCAGTCTGCTCATGCGCAATCCGCCCCTGCGTAATTCACTCCTGCGCAGTCTGCTCATGCGCAATCTAACCCTGCGCACTTCACTCCTGCGCAATCTGACCCATGCTTCATCCCTCCTGCGCACTTTACTCATGCGCAATCTGACTCATGCGCACTTGACCCATGCGCCATCTGCCCCTGCGCTCTGTGTCCCTGCGCACTTGGCACCCAGCGTAGCTGACACCCTGCGCAATCCAACCCCTGACCCCTTGCGCAAACCATTGGCTCTTGGAGTTTTAGTTTTATTTCTTTAAGCTTGGCTCTTCTATAGCCCTGTATATTAATATTTTATTAGATATTTTACGTCCATTTTATATCCTTACGCCTTTTGTCATGAACTTGATTTTACTTAATATGTTTGGAATGACTATTGTACATGGCATGGTATGACAAGGAACTAGCATAACACGACAGTTACCCGTAGTGGTGCACTCCTGACATGACCAACCTGACATGATAGTGGCCCGTCGTGGCGCACTCCTGACAAGTACCCTGACATGATTTATCTTGATGCTGTTGCGACGGCTAATTTGACTCGTATAATCAACTTGACACCGTGGGTGTTCCTGCTTGCTTGCTTGTGCAATCCACTTGTCTTGTCTTGTATCATGTCTAGGACGTGACTCCCTGGTTTCCCACGGTCGGGGATTCGCACTGAACATGGATTAGGCTAATGACTAGATCTAACTATAGTTCATGGAGAATTTCCAGTCACAGGCAATCTTGTTATCTGGACGCTCTTAATTGGACTTGTAGCTTGCCGACGAGTAGAGCACATTTTCAGCGCACTGTCATGTGTTGCACCCTCTAAGTCACCTAAGGGTATATCGTCTCTGGGGCGATGTACCCAACCATACTCTCAACCCGCGGAAGGATAACTAGATGGTCTGCAGGGCTTGGGACTGGGAATTTCTCACTTGCATCTCGTTAGTAATTAAGGCTTGTGATAACCCTAGTTAGTTAAGTAGTAAGCCGTAGTAACTGCTTGGCCGCTTGTGAATGGATGGAGTCCAGCCTTGTCTAAGTCTTGTCTAGTCCCTGTACCTGGCTACTCTTGTACATGCTTGTTTTACTTATTATTAAACAATAAATGGGTGGAGACAGAGTGCTATTCAGGCGAAGGGTTACAACCCCGGTCCTTGTCTGGTTTAAGGGTTATAATCTGGTTCCCGAAATGGTTCCACGTCCCTAGTCATTTATTGTCCTGTGGTTCTCTTTAATACTTGTACTTTTTTTTTATTTTCTTATGTCCTGATATGCTGGCTTTTGTTCTTATTTCGTGGCCTCCCTTGTGGCACTTGCTCTTTCTGGGTTTGACCCAGCTGGTTTTGTGTGGCCAGATTTCGGAGCAGCTCCCGAGGATCTTCCGAACCTCCAGCCCGATGGTGGCGACTAGAAGGAACCCGGGCTACGAGTGGGTTTTCTATTTTGTTTCGCTCACTCTATTGTAAAGTTATTCTTTTGAGGCGTTTAGCCGACGAGCACCTGTTAGCTCGATGCACTTTACTTACTGTCTGCCTACGGGCTGTAAACATGATTGACAAATCCTAGGGTTGATCATGTATGACTTAACTCTTGCTAGTCCTAGCATTTTGTACGACTAGCTTCATGATCAGCTGATATGTAATATTTGGGACGCCTTTTATTGTATATTTGGTGGTCAAACATCTTGTGATCATATTACTTGCTTGAGATTGAGACAATAGGCTTGACATAAGTGACCGTTGGCTTGTAGTAAACCCTCATATCTAGACAGCCGTGACCGTGTAGTTGAGATGTATTCTATTTCAATATACGTAGCTGGCTATGTACGCCCCCGCTCTCCAGTATTCTGGTTCTGGGGCGTGACAATAGGTAATTTCTAATCCACACCATAAAGTAGGGTTTTTATTGCATATTCAGGAAGCCTAAGCCTACCCTAACTTTAGGTATAGCTAAGCCTAGGATTCGTGTCCAATACGTGTCCGTATCGGACACGTATCAGTGGATGTATGAATGTGTTTGATGAAATGTCCCAAAGGGCATTTCGATTGAATTTCTGGAATGTTTTTGAGTAGGATTCTAGGGTTTAGTGTTGCTTATGGATTTCCAGTGTCCTGATGTGGTTTTCGTGTCGTGTCGGGTTGCGATGGACACGGGAACACGCGGTTGCACACACGCGCGCGAGCTGTGTCGCTCCCCTGCTGCTCGGGGTCATTTGCGTCGTGGATACGACACATGGACGCATGGTATTGGACACACATGAGGAGGCAGTGACTGACACCACGTGTGTCAAGTAACACGACCTATCATGTTGTGTCGGACACGGAATCACGCGTGCACTGTGCGTACACTGTGCGTGCACAGCCTACTATTGGATTCACTGTTTTATTTCCAGTTTTAATGCTTTAATACATGTTTTCAAGTACTAAATTAGATCCTAACATGATTACTGATCTATGATTAATTAAGTTTACATGTTGGTTTAGGGGTTGGATGGAGAAATTGGTTTCGATTGGGTTAATTGCCTGTTCGACTGATACTGTTCTGATACTTGAGTTTTCAGTATTTCCTAAACATTTAAATTCTTGTTTTATTGATGTTTTCCACTGTTAAATGTTTTCCCATATATTGTTAGTTCATATTTAGCTTAGCATTACAATATCAAAGGCTGTATGGTTTGAGAATAGGAATTGGACATGGGTTGGATTTCGAAATTGCTAAAAACTGAGAATGGTTTCTTCTCAATCCTGAACTGATTTCCTTCTTCATACTGAGTTTGAATGATTTCAATTCTTAATACCTGAAGTAGTTCTTTCCTTCCCTCTTAAACTGAAATGAATGTTTGATTCTTAATAAAACCTGTCATGTAATTCCAGTTTCCATTCACTGATTTATTCTTCTTTACTGAACTGATTTCCATTCTTTTTACATTGTCAATGCACTTTCCTGTCAACTGATTTCCTATTTTCCTGAGATGAATTTCCAGTTTATCATTCATGGAATTCCTGTTTTAAACCAAAATCTGAATGTGAATACTCATATTCTTTGGGTATTGTTAACTGTTATGTGTATGATATAGGTATCTAGTTAAATTGAATGCTCATTTCATTCATAATAAACTGAATTCCCTTCCTATAACCTGTCAGCTATTTTTCCAGATTTTCCTAAGCTATGATTTGTTTCATGTAACTGTCATGTGAACCTAGGATTAGCCACTGTTCTTCCCTTAACACTTCACTGATATTTTGTACCCATGGTTGCCTATCACACTAATTTCTAATGCTCACTGTTCAGGATTCACTTAACACACACAGGTTATCTCATGCCATGTCTCACACTCTCTTGACACTTCACTCATGCACACACATGCCCTCTTGCACTCTCAAGTCTCCATTCACACACACACACATGTACACCACCACATCCCCTTTCCTATTTCTCTATGTATGTGTATATATATACATGTATATATATTTATGGGTATGTGGCATGTACTTATATGTATCCTATATATATGTGTATTCAATATTATATTAGATACATTATTAGGATGTGTATTTCTATATTAGATTATATCAATATATCTTTGTGTGTATTAGATATAATTTGACTTGTGTATATATATGATATGGTTTGGTTTATAGGTATGATATAGCCTATGGCCTATGGGTGTGTCTATTTGCCTAGTGAGTCTAGATTGGACTTGTATAGCCTTGTTAGACCTAGAACAAACTTGCTAGACTAGTATAGACTTGTTTGACTTAGGTTTGACCCAGTTGACCTAGTTTGACTTCTAGGATTGACCAGAGTTGACCAAGAGTTGACTTTGGTCTATATTGACCTAGATTCATGTAGAATGCATTGACTTGCATCTTATTATCATTTTAGACTCATAGTGACTTGTACTGTTCTATAGGAGACAGATACCACTCATCGGACAGTACTTTTATCTTGGACATTCAGATAGCAGGCGAGTACATTCTCTGATCTTTTTATACCTGTCTGGAACTATATTCTTTCTCTAGATTACTTTACTTGATGCTGATACGTATCTTCACGGATTAGTACTATATGGATCCTTTTCTGTGAGGTTATCCCTCTACGGGTGCATCGGGGCATCAGGTACTCCTTGTACTCGTACTAGTTCATGTATTTACATGTTCTCATGTGCCTTTATGTACTACCATGTGCCTCATGTACTACTCATTACATGAGTT
Organism: Iris pallida; assembly: GCA_029216955.1. NCBI lineage: Eukaryota > Viridiplantae > Streptophyta > Magnoliopsida > Asparagales > Iridaceae > Iris > Iris pallida. Next base: position 6,689,058 of record JANAVB010008998.1, read on the forward strand.
CACGTATCTTTAGCTGTATTCATGTGCCAATAACGTAACTTGAATGGATCCTTGTGTATTGATTGGGGCGGGGTGAGTAGAATTGGTTATGTGAACCTTATCCCCAGTAGGTATTCATGTGCCTCTTAGTTCTATTCATGTGCCCCTAAGCCGTTTACATAACCCTATTGTACTCTAAATCACTTAGCCACTTACAGTCTTTACTTATCATGTATTTACTTTCAGTTACAAAATATCTCCTATTTTTTCGTACTTTCTTTCCAGCATTTCCTGTATTTTACTCTATTGCATGCTTTATACTCCTTACCTGTTATGAACTGTTTTGAGAGATATGTGCTCGTTCCCGTCCTGATTGGACCTGTTGAAAATTTTACAGAGGACGAGGAGGAGGCCTGCTTAGATACTTTCTATGGGACAGCCTTAGAGGACACTTGCGATCCGGACTTCCAGTCGGATCCCTTAGCTGTAGAGACTCTTGCTCCGTAGATATCTTTATCATATTTCATTGTATTAGAGTTTGAGTTGTTTATTTGGATCTGTATTATTTCTGGTTGTCAGAGGAGTTTATCATAGACACTTAGCTTTCTCTCTATTTGTATTTCCTGTGGATTTGGGTCTCGCATCTTTTATATCATTATATCTTATCGTATTCTACCTTAGATGTGATTGAGTTATATTCTGTTATGTCACCCCCATTCGGGGAGTATAACTGCTATTACCTTAAACTGTTAGATGTTATGACCTAGGACAGCGTTCTACCGTCGACACTGCGGCGTAGGCTGGACGTAGCCACGTCTCGTGCCCTTACTCTAGGGTGCGGGTCATGACACGTTTTTAGTGGTGGCCCATACAGGTCTAGGTTGGAAATGTAGTGGTATTCGAACTAGAATATCGCTGCAGCCTGCAGTAGGAATTAGTATATTTTGAAGGTACTCAATCACACTAGAAAAAACTCTGTATCAGATTCCGTATATCTATTTTGCTGCTTATTGTCTACCTTAGAAATTTAAACTGTCCTTCTTTGATATTTTGACTCATTCTCAGTAATTGTTTCTTGTTTGATCTGTGTCTCCAGGATGGTTGAGACGAGATCGCATCGCCCTGGACTAGAAGACGCTGGAGAGGGGTCTAGCATATCTCAACCTCAGCAGCAGCCAGCTCTCGTTGCCACAGGGCCAGTGCAGCCCTCAGGAGTCGGTGTTTCTCCAGCTTTTGGAGGAGCACCTCCACCAGTCAGGAGGCCGAGCATTGTGATTCCTGAGATCCTTCCACCACAGCAGCCTCCGTCTGCGGGGATGGTAGATGCTGCACATCTCTTCTCCTTCGTGGAGAGGATTTTAGAGTCCCATCAGCAGCAGCAGACGAGGCAGACTACCGATTTTCATCAGGGGATCGACGAGGCACACCAGCTGGTTCGTACTACAGTCGAGATGGTTACTGCTCAGGGGGCCCAGCAGCAGCCCCGTCGGAGGGAGAAGGACATACAAGACTTTCAGAAGATGCATCCCAGAGAGTTCTTCGGCACAGAGGGCATCCATTATGTAGACGACTGGATAGAGCATATCGAGGAGATTTTTCAACTGGCGGAGATACCAGATCGACTCCAGATCGAGGCGGCGGGCAATCAGATGTAGGACTTAGCCCGTACGTGGTATTAAACAGATCCCAGGGTGGGAGTTGAGGGCCAGACTTGGGTCCAGTTCAAGGAGCTGTTTAAGGAGCAGTTCTTTCCTGATGTGGCCTTGGGAGGTATCGAGGCACAGTTTGAGGGTCGGGTTCAGGGGAACTAGACTGTAGCTGAGTATGCTGGGGAGTTTTGTAGATTGGCCCGTTTCATAGATGACTTGACAGAGAAAACGAAGGCGAGGAAGTTTCGCCGAGGCTTGATTAGAGAGGTTCGGTCGCTGACTAAGAGCGACCGGAACGCTACATTTGCTGAGATATTTTCTGGGGCTATGGCAGCGGAAGACGACCTAGGGTTGAAGCAGAAGAGGGGTCGTGACTTCCAGGGTGGTAGCAGCAGTCAGGGGCAGGCCAAGAGGCCTCACTTTCAGCAGCAGCAGCCGTAGAGGCCAGTTCAGCAGTATCAGCAGCAGTATCAGCCGCAGCATCAGCAGCAGGGTCGGACACCTTTTCAACAGGTGCAGTATTAGCAGCAGAGAGGGCAGAAGGCACCCCGTCAGCAGCAGGTAGTCGTTTGTGCCTTCTGCAAGAAGCCGGGACATATGATCCATGAGTGCAGGAAGAAGCTAGGCAAGTGCCTACTTTGTGGTACGGGGGATCACCAGTTGAGGGATTGCCCTGGGGCTTTTGGACGTGGAGCTCAGGGAGGTGGAGCCAAGGCTCCAGCAGGCCAGCTGAGGGGGCCATTGCAGACCCAGCAGCAGAGGTTCCATCAGCACCAGCAGCAGGCACGAGGTGGACAGCAGGGGCGATCTTTCGCCATGGTGGCTGAGGATGCAGAGGCCGTAGGGGAGCTGGTAGCAGGTTCGGTTCTTCTCGACTCCCTTCCAGCATTTACACTCTTTGATTCCGGGGCTTTCCACAGCTTTGTGTCAGTATCGTATGCTATTAGACACAGTCTGGTTTCCAAACCATTGCCTAGGACCTACAAGATCACGACCGGGGGTGGGGTCATCCTCATGAGTGATGTTTGCAGAGGACGGAGTGTCATATTGGGAGGCCGAGAGTTGGGAGTGAGTCTACTCGTCATGCCACTACCGAACTACGATATACTATTAGGTATGGACTGGCTGAGTAGACACCACGCCCGTTTTGATTACCGAGGGGGTAGAGTTTTGTTTGGGGCGCCAGGAGAGCCAGAGTTTGAGTAAACCCGGCGGCAGGCAGAGCAGGACAGTGGAGTCTTCTGTGGAGTTTCAGTTGAGGAGCAGGTGTCTCCACAGCCCTTGATCGCAGAGTTTATGGACGTATTTCCAAAGGAGTTGCCAGGGCTTCTACCGGATAGGGATGTAGAGTTCTCGATAGACTTGGTTCCCGGCGCGGAACCGATTTCTCAGCATGTCTATCGAGTGAACAACAGTAAATTGGTGGAGCTGAAGAAGCAGGTGGATGAGCTGCAGGATAAGGGCTTCATCCGATCGAGTTCTTCACCTTGGGGTGCACCGGTACTCTTCGTACCCAAGAAGGATGGGTTGGTACAGATGTGTATCGAATACAGGGCACTTAACAACCTGACGATCAAGAACAGATACCCACTGTCGCAGATCGTGTCATGACCCGCACCTAGTATAAGGGCACGAGAAGTAACGAATGCCCAGCCTACGCCGCAGTGTCGGCGGTAGAACCTTGTCCTGAGTCACCATATCTAACAATCTAAATAAGCTATGAATAGAGTGTAAAATAATGCGTAACTCAATCACAATACTAAGATGGAAATAGAAGAAGAATCTCAAGAGAGTCACAAATAAAAGTTTAGGAGAAAACCACCAAAAATAATCTCAAGTACAACTCATAAAGTATCAAACAGAAAATACAAAATAAAGTACTAAGTCTCAGCTAGACTATGGGCAAGTCCCCAGCGACTGTGGGATCCTCCTGTGGGTCCACGTCGCCAGTGTCATCTAAGCCAATGCCATAATAAGTAGGACAATACTCCTCATCATCACCTGTAAAATTTTTAACATGCCCAGTCAGGACGGAACGAGCACATATCTCTCACAACAGTTCATATCAGGAATGGACATATAAAGCAAGCTATAGAAAACTATACACGAATCGCTGTAAAAAGAAATCAACAAGAGAGAAGATATAAGCTGAGATATAATATGATAAATAAGAATGTAACCTTCTACGTGAATCAGAGCATGAATTGGTTATGTAAACAGCTTGGGTTGCACATGGATACAGCTATGGAATGCACATGGATACCTACTGGGGATAATGATCACATAACCAACTACACTCCCCCTGCCCCCAACCAATACACAAGGATCAAAGCATGTTAGGTTATTGCACATGGATAACAACTACTGTATACATGGAACTCATATGGTCATGAGTGTACATGAATAACATATGAGTGCACATGGATAAATGTGAATACATAGAGTACATGATGACCATGATAAAGTACATGAATATGACATACTCGATGTATTCGAGGGGATAACATCGCTTGAAAAGATCCAGAGGGTACTAATCCGTGTGAACGTCGTGTCAGCATCAAGTATACTAGTCTATAACAAGAGTACATATCCAAAGAAGCATGAAAAGATCAGAGAATGTACTCGTCTGGCAATCCGAACTGCTGATGATGAAAAGTGACTGGACTGGAGTAATAAGATCCTATTTAAAACAACCACATGTCATAATACAGTCTAAATATCATAAGGAAAACCTTCAATGCAAATTCTACATGATTTGGGTCAATCTAAGTCAAAGTCAACCTTGGGTCAACTTTGGTCAACCAGAGTAGTCAAACTAGGTCAAAGTTTGGTCAACTAGCCTATAAGTCAAATTTTAGGTCACTACTAGTCCTAGCGTTGATTTTGGGTGTTGAGTTGGTGTTATCTTAGGTCCAAGGAAGCCTAAGCCTAACAACCAATGAAATTCAAATAATACTACCTTAACCCACAATACGCTATGTCTAGTATCCATACTTAGACTAATATCTACTAAACTCTAGGCTAGCGTATTTCTTAGTAAGTTTTCTATTTTAAAAGAAGGCAATCTCAATGCTAGATCCTCACTACTCAACCCAAGGCACCCTCACATTGGACACATGCACTTGGCATGCCTACTGCTACTGTCACTGCAGTTTGCCTATTACCTTTGCCTATTTCCTGAATTCTTCATCACCAAACACCCCCATATCAATTCAACTACCTAACCAATACACACATACATATATACATTTCAAAACCAATTTCTATTTAACAACAACAACTAATCAATCAACTGGACTGGACATTACTAATTCTTAACCCACAATTAAACTGAACCTGGTATTACCCAACTCTCACCAACAAGTAAATTGAACTTAGCATTCCTGAAATCAATCCTAAATCAACCCAAATATTAGCTATAGGCATGATACCCTATATTGATACATACTCGAATACCCCATGTCAAAACCAAACTCGAACACAACCCTCTCTATTATGCAAACTAGTAGGTATCCTCTAGGTAGGGTTATATAGGATCTATAGGTTGGTTTACACAGGAAATTATATTGAAAATATGATGGGAACAGTTCGAAACACTGAAACAGGAAAGAAACTGAACTTAAAGCCCGATACTCAAACACAAAACCTAACATGACCTAAAACCATCCTAAAATAAAGATAATCGAAACTAAAGGTTGGTAACGTGTCACGTGCATGAACATGAGGTTCAGGTGCAGTTGTGTCCAAGGAATAGGAAACGAAGTGTCCAGGATACGCGAGTATCAAAACTGGAATCCAGTCCTCGTGCACGCGTGTCACGCGACCTAGGGCTCGACACAGACCCAACTATGACACGTGGTCGCTTTTACAAGTAGCCCACATATAGGGCTACTAGCCCACGTGTCTGCACTGGGCACACGACGCGTGTCCGAGTCGTACGACACGCGTATCCGACGCCAAAATTGGGCGCGCACGATAGTGTAAAGCCCATGCCGCGTCGATTTCTCTCTCGTCTCTCTACGAAACCCAACCAAATTTGTTGGGCATCACGACTGACCTTGCCCCTACCCACAACCCAAAAATCGTGCGTCGAGTCGCCGTGTCCAGCGAGAACGGACACAGCAGCAGCAAGGCATCGAGATGCCGTCTCGTGCTGCGTGTCCAACCCAATTTTGGGACACGAGACGACACAGAAACCTAACATAAAATATATTTATACAATCTACATCTAAAGGCCTACAGGATCATGTAATTAGTTTTCCTAAACAGCATTATTGAATTCTAAGTGGCAATTCGTCGAACACCTTAAACCCTAATTCGATACGTATCCGACACGCCTATCAAACAGACACAAAATTTTACCAAACTGCATGGGTGGGTCGAGGGTACCTAGATGCATGCTACCATAAAGAAAAATCAGGAAAAACTATAATATTTAGGTGTTTACCTATTAAGAGTTGAAATATTAATGAAACTGACTCCTCGAACAATGAGACGACCAGTTTCTACTGAGCAAACGCCTCCAACTCCTTGCTAGCAATGCTCCAGCAAGTTCTCCTTCTTTCCACGATCACAACGCACTTCGTTTGAGGTGAAACGGAGGTCGGATGAGAAAGTTAGGGTTTTGGAGAGCTGGAAACTAGGGTTTTGTAAAAGGGGTGTCAAAACTAATGCAAATGCTTATATAGGGAGGGGGGTTTCCTGTTTGGCCGGCCATGCTCATCCTTCTAGGGTTAGGGTTGGTTCATGGGCCCCTCTTCTCTATCTAAGTTGAGTTTAATCCCACTAACAGAAAGGCTTAAAAGGCAAATTAATTAAATAGCCTAAAAATGGTCAAATGGCCTTCTAAATTGAACCAAAGCCTAAAATAAATTCTAATTAGATAAAAGATCATCATATGTCATGGTTAATCTCTAATATGGATTATCTAAGGTTAAACCAAATGCTAAAACAAACATAAGCCAAAAGTATCTAGAAAATCACCAAATGACTAAAATGACTAAAATACCCTTATTTCAAAAAGTGGGTGCTACAAGTCTACCCTCCTTAAAAATAATTTTGTCCTCGAAATTAAAGACAAGCTGCATAAGTAGGAAAGATAGAAATTATACCTCACTGCTGAAAAAGATAAGGGTACTGCTCACGCATCTCATCCTCCCTCTCCCAAGTAGACTCACCGGGGGAGTGATGCCTCCATGCTACGCGAACTAATGGTATTGTCTGGTTCCTCATCACCTTCTCCTGTCGATCCAGAATCTCTACAGGCTGCTCTGGATAACGGAGATTAGGTCCCACCTCAATCTCAGAATGGTCCAGTACATGGCTAGGATCTGCCACATACCGTCTCAACTGCGATACGTGGAATACATTGTGGACTCCCGCTAAGAAAGAAGGTAAGTCCAGTCTGTATGACACGTCGCCAACCCTTCCGCTGATGACGAAAGGTCCGACATAGTGTGGGCTAAGCTTCCCTCCTCCACCGAAACGAATAGTGCCTCGAGTCGGTGAAATCCTCAAGAATACCATATCTCCAACCTAGCACAAGCATGGTCTCAATTAATAAAACAATCACACAATCAACAAAACACAAACAACAAATTTCTAATCCTAAGTCTAAGCTATACCTCAAACTGCAAAGGTCTTCGGTGGCTGTCGGCCCAATGTCGCTGTCTGTCCTGCGCCATGCGAAGTCGATTCCTGATGAGCTTCACCTTCTCGGCTGCGTCAACAACCATCTCCGGTCCCAATAAAGCTCTCTCTCCAACGTCATCCCAAGACAATAGAGTACGACATCTACGTCCGTACAAAGCCTCGAATGGTGACATCTCTATACTGGCTTGGAAGCTGTTATTGTATACAAACTCCACCAAATGTAAATGGTCCTCCCAAGAACCTCCAAAATCTAGGACACAAGTCCGCAACATGTCCTCGAGCGTCTGAATAGTCCTCTCCGACTGTCCGTCCGTCTGAGGGTGGTACGCAGTACTGAATTTGAGCTGAGTACCCAAACTAGTCTGCAAACTCCGCTAGAAATAGAAAGTAGAGCGCCTATTCCGATCCGAGACAATGCTCACCGGAACTCCATGTATCCTGACAATCTGTCGCATATACAACTCTGCTAGCTTCTCCGTAGACGTCCCCACTTTGAATGGCAAAAATTGGGCCGATTTGGTCAACCTGTCCACGATGACCCAAATCGTATCTTTCTCTCCTGGTGTACGCGGCAATCCCGAAACAAAATCGATCGTGATGTGCTCCCACTTCCACTCCAGAATGGGCAATGGCTGCAATAGTCCTCATGGCCTTTGTCTCTCCACCTTAACCTGTTGGCAGACTAGGCACCTGGCTACAAAGCGTGCTACCTCCCGCTTCATCCCATACCACCATACATGATCCTTTAAGTCTCTATACATCTTGTTGGCACCTGGATGTATAGTGTACTGAGAGCAATGGGCCTCCTGCATAACCTGCTTCCGAAGCTCTCCGCTAGGCACACACAGTCTAGAACCGTGCCTCAATGTGCCGTCCTCTGCAATACCGAACTCCATATTTGCCAATCCTGCTCGAACCTGCTCTCGGATGTACTGCAGGGTAACATCATCAAACTGAGCTGACTTGATCCTCTCTATTAAGTCTGACTGAATCTGCAGGCCCCACATCTGCATCTGAACTCCTGGCATGATCACCTCAATCCCCAAACTCTCCAAATCTGCTAATAGATGACGATCCATCGTCAAGCACATAGCTACCGGATACCTACTCAAGGCATCAGCAACCACATTGGCCATCCCTGGATGGTACTGTAATGAAATATCGAAGTCCTTAATCAACTCCAACCATCTGTGCTGCCTCATGTTGAGCTCTTTCTGTGTAAACACATACTTCAAGCTCTTGTGGTCTATGAAGATCTCCATATGCTTTCCGTATAGATAGTGCTTCCACAGCTTCAGAGCAAAGATAACCGCCGCCAACTCCAAGTCATGGGTAGGGTAGTTCTTATCATACGGACGTAACTGCCTGGATGCATAGGCAATCACCTTCCCATGCTGCTGCAAAACGCAACCTAATCCCTTCTCCGAGGCGTCACTGTAGATAGTGAACCCGTCTAATCCTGATGGCAACGTCAAAATCGGGGCTATCGTCAGTCGCTTCTTCAGCTCATCGAAAGCAACCTAACACTCCTCTGACCAGACAAACTCTGCGTCCTTCCAGGTCAACCTAGTTAATGGCTCTGTAATCCGGGAGAAATCCTGAACAAACCTCCTGTAGTATCCCGCCAATCCCAGAAAGCTCCTGATCTCTGCAACTGAACTCGGTGCTGTCCACGCCTCAACTGCCTTGATCTTCTTCGGGTCGACTGAGATCCCATCTTCGGTCACCACATGACCTAAGAAATCAACTCAATCCAAAAAGAACTCACACTTCGAGAGCTTGCCGTACAACTGCTCCTTCCTAAGAGTCTCCAGAACCACTCTCAAATGCTCCTCATGTTCCTCTGGGGTCTTCGAATACACTAAAATGTCATCGATGTACACCACCACGAACTTGTCCAAATACTGGTGGAACACCTTGTTCATCAAGTTCATAAACACCGCCGGGGCATTAGTTAACCCAAACGGCATCACCATGAACTCAAACTGGCCGTACCGAGTCCTGAAAGCTGTCTTCGAAATATCCTCCTTCTTCACCTTCACCTGATGATATCCCGACCTCAGATCAATCTTAAAAAATACCTTCGCTCCGCTCAACTGATCGAACAGGTCATCGATCCTCGGCAACGGGTACTTGTTCTTGATCGTGAGGCTATTGAGTGCCCTGTAGTCGATACACATCCGTACCGACCCATCCTTCTTCGGTACAAAGAGTACTGGCGCACCCCATGGTGAAGAACTTGATCGGATGAAGCCTTTGTCCTGCAACTCATCCACTTACTTTTTTAGCTCCACAAGCTCACTATTGTTCACTCTATAGACATGCTGAGATATCGGCTCTGCGTCGGGTATCAAGTCTATAGAGAACTCCACATCCCTGTCCGAAGGCAACCCTGGCAACTCCTCCAGAAACACATCCATAAACTCAGCTATTAGTGGATGGGGCATACTCTGCTCCTCTACTGAAGCTCTGCAGAAAACTCCGCTGCTCTGCTCTGACTCTCGTCTGGTGAACTCGAACTCTGGCTCTCCTGGCATGCTGAAAAGAACTCTACTCCAGCGGCAATCTATACTGGCATGGTGCCTGCTCAACCAATCCATACCGAGTACAATATCGTAGTTCGGTAGTGGCATCACGAGCAGACTCACATCCATTTCTTGGCCTCCTAAAACTACTCTCCGATTCTTGCAAATATCATTGACGAGGATGATACCACCCCCAGTCATGATCTTGCAAGTCCTAGGCAAAGGTTAAGAAGAAAGCTGGTGTCTAATGGCAAAAGATACAGACATGAAGCTATGGGAAGCACCAAAATCAAATAATGCGAATACGGGAAAAGAGTCGATAAGAACAGAACCTGCTATCAGATCGCCTACTGCCTCGGTATCCTCCGCTGCCATGGCGAAAGCTCGCCCCTGCAGGCCTCCTCTGGCCTGCTGCTGATGCTGAACAAACTTCTGCTACTGAGTCGGTAAGGGTCCACTCTGCTGCTCCACTGGTGCCTTGGTCCCTGCTCCCTATCCTTTACGCCCGAAAGCCTCAGGACAGTTCCTCAACTGATGCTCTGATGAACCACAGAGTAGGCACTTGCCTAGCCTCTTCCTGTACTTACTCCACTTGTGCCCTGGCTTCTTACAAAAGTCGCAAGTGGCAGCCTGTTGCTGTCTCGGTGCCTGCTGACCCTGTCTTTGCTGTGCTTGCTGGAATGACCTCTACTGCTGGAAGGCCCTCTGCTGATGCTGCTGCTGAAAATGGGGCTTCTTGGCTGGTCCTCCACTGCCACTGGCTGCATGGAAATCACGGCCTCTCTTCTGCTTCAGCTCCAATTCATCCTCTGCTGCCATGGCTCCTATCAAAATCTTCTCAAATGTAGCATTCCTATTGCTCTTGGTTAAGGACTTGACTTCCTTAACCAAACCCTTCCTGAATCTCCTAGCCTTTGCTGTCTCATTAAGGCCCTCCACAAATCTGTCCAGGTGGCAGAACTCTCCGGCGTACTCCTCTACAGTCTGGTTCCCCTGAACCAGGTTCTCAAACTGCGTCTCCAACGCGCCAAGTGCAGTATCAGGGAAGAACTTCTCCTTGAAAAGCTTCTTAAAATCCTTCCAAGGTTGCCCCTTAGTACCAACCCTGGGGTCAGTCTGGTACCAAGTGCGGGCAAGTTCTTGTATCATACTGCCTGCTGCTTCCACCTGGAGTCTAGCCGGTATCTCTGCGAGACGGAAAATCTCCTCTATGTGCTCGATCCAGTCGTCCGTATAAAGGATACCCTCTGTACCCTTGAAGTCCCGCGGCCTCATCTTCTGAAACTCCTGAATACCTAGAGTCCTCGGCTGGTATGGCTGAATCTTCCCTCCTTGTTGTGGGGAAGTTGCCCTCTCTACTGCCACCATCGCTAATTGGTGGGCATTATCAATGCCCTGTCTCATGTCATCTGACTGACGTCGCTGCATCTCCATCATCTGCTGAATAAGAGCGAAACACTGTGCCGCATCAATTGTCCCCTGGGGCGGTAGTGGTAGCATCCCCTGCACTCCTGGGGTAGTCTCCAGAACTGGTGGAGGAACACCCCCAAAAGTAGCAGACGAGCCCACCTGAGCTGGAACAAGAGGCACTATGGTCCCTGGAGCCTGCTGGGTCAGACGAAAAGTAGCCGTCCTCTCAGTGGTATCCCTGGAGCCAGAGTGCTGCGATCGTGTCTCCACCATCCTGAAGACAGATCAAACAAGGAATCAATTACTGAAAAAGAAGCGAAATCATCAAAGGAGGATAGTTGTTTTCAAAGGAGACAATTAACAACAAGAATTGATAAGAGTTTTTCCTAATGTGATTGAGTACCTTAACTTATTCCTATATCCTACTGCAGGTTGTAATGATACTCTAGTTCGAGTACCACTACGAATTACACTAGTTGTGATTGGGGACCTGCATGGGCCACCACTAAAAATGTGTCACGACTCACACCCAGTGTAAGGGCACGAGAAGTAACGAACGCCCAGCCAACGCCGCAGTGTCGGCGATAGAACGCTGTCCTGAGTCACCATATCTAACACAATCTAAATAAGCTATGAATAGAGTGTAAAATAATATGTAACTCAATCACAAAACTAAGATGGAATAGAAGAAGAATTTCAAGGGAGTCACAAATAAAAGTCTAGGTGAAAACCACTAGAAATAATCTCAAGTACAACTCATAAATATCAAACAGAAAATACAAAATAAAGTACTAAGTCTCAGCTAGACTATGGGCAAGTCCTCAGCGACTGTAGGATCCTCCTGTGGGTCCACGTCGCCAGTGTCATCTAAGCCAATGCCATAATAAGTAGGACAGTACTCCTCATCATCACCTGTAAAATTTTTAACATGCCCAGTCAGGACAGAACGAGCACATATCTCTCACAACAGTTCATATCAGGAATGGACATATAAAGCAAGCTATTGAAAACTATACATGAATTGCTGTAAAGAGAAATCAACAAGAGAGAAGATATAAGCTGAGATATAATATGATAAATAAGAATGTAACCTTCTACGTGAATCAGAGCATGAATTGGTTATGTAAACAGCTTGGGTTGCACATGGATACAGCTATGGAATGCACATGGATACCTACTGGAGATAATGATCACATAACCAACTACACTCCCCCTGCCCCCAACCAATACACAAGGATCAAAGCATGTTATGTTATTGCACATGTATAACAACTACTGTATACATGGAACTCATATGGTCATGAGTGTACATGAACAACATATGAGTGCACATAGATAAATGTGAATACATGGAGTACATGATGACCATGATAAAGTACATAAATATGACATACTCGATGTATTCGAGGGGATAACATCGCATGAAAAGATCCAGAGGGTACTAATCCGTGTGAACGTCGTGTCAGCATCAAGTATACTAGTCTATAACAAGAGTACATATCCAAAGAAGCATGAAAAGATCAGAGAGTGTACTCGCCTGGCAATCCGAACTGCTGATGATGAAAAGTGACTGGACTGGAGTAATAAGATCCTATTTAAAACAACCACATGTCATAATACAGTCTAAATATCATAAGGAAAACCTTCAATACAAATTCTACATGATTTGGGTCAATCTAAGTCAAAGTCAACCTTGGGTCAACTTTGGTCAACCAGAGTAGTCAAACTAGGTCAAAGTTTGGTCAACTAGCCTATAGGTCAAATTTTAGGTCACTACTAGTCCTAGTGTTGATTTTGGGTGTTGAGTTGGTGTTATCTTAGGTCCAAGGAAGCCTAAGCCTAACAACCAATGAAATTCAAATAATACTACCTTAACCCACAATACCCTATGTCTAGTATCCATACTTAGACTAATATCTACTAAACTCTAGGCTAGGGTATTTCTTAGTAAGTTTTCTATTTTAAAACAAGGAAATCTTAATGCTAGATCCTCACTACTCAACCCAAGGCACCCTCACATTGGACACATGCACTTGGCATGCCTACTGCTACTGTCACTGCAGTTTGCCTATTACCTTTACCTATTTCCTGAATTCTTCATCACCAAACACCCCCATATCAATTCAACTACCTAACCAATACACACATACATATATACATTTCAAAACCAATTTCTACTTAACTACGACAACTAATCAATCAACTGGACTGGACATTACTAATTCTTAACCCACAATTAAACTGAACATGGTATTACCCAACTCTCACCAACAAGTAAACTGAACTTAGCATTCCTGAAATTAATCCTAAATCAACCCAAATATTAGCTATAGGCATGATACCCTATATTGATACATACTCGAATACCCCATGTCAAAACCAAACTCGAACACAACCCTCTCCATTATGCAAACTAGTAGGTATCCTCTAGGTAGGGTTATATAGGATCTGTAGGTTGGTTTACACAAAAAATTACATTGAAAATATGATGGGAACAGTTCGAAACACTGAAACAGGAAAGAAACTGAACTTAAAGCCCGATACTCAAACACAAAACCTAACATGACCTAAAACCATCCTAAAATATAGATAATCGAAACTAAAGGTTGGTAACGTGTCACGTATATGAACATGAGGTTCAGGTGCAGTTGTGTCCAAGGAATAGGACACGAAGTGTCCAGGATACGCGAGTATCAAAACTGGAACCCAGTCCTCGTGCACGCGTGTCACGCGACCTAGGGCTCGACACAGACCCAACTATGACATTTGGTCACTTTTATAAGTAGCCCACATGTAGGGCTACTAGCCCACTTGTCTGCACTGGCCACACGATGCGTGTCCGAGTCGCACGACACGCGTATCCGACGCCAAAATTGGACGCGCGCACGACAGTGCAAAGCCCGTACCGCGTCGATTTCTCTCTCGACTCTCCACGAAACCCAACCAAATTTGTTTGGCATCACGACAGACCTTGCCCTTACCCACAACCCAAAAATCGTGCGTCGAGTCATCGTGTCCAGCGAGAACGGACACAGCAGCAGGGCATCGAGACGCAGTCTCGTGCTGCGTGTCCAACCTAATTTTGGGATACAAAACGACACAGAAACCTAACATAAAATATATCTATGCAATCTACATCTAAAGGCCTACATGATCATGTAATTAGTTTTGCTAAATAGCATTATTGAATTCTAAGTGGCAATTCGTCGAACACTTTAAACCCTAATCCGATACGTGTCCGACACGCCTATCAAACAGACACAAAATTTTACCAAACTATATGGGTGGGTCGAGGGTACCTAGATGCATGCTACCATGAAGAAAAATCAGGAAAAACTATAGTGTATAGGTGTTTACCTATTAAGAGTTGAAATATCAATGACACTGACTCCTCGAACAATGAGACGACCAGTTTCTACTTAGAAAATGCCTCCAACTCCTTGCTAGCAATGCTCCAACAAGTTCTCCTTCTTCCCATGATCACAACGCACTTCATTTGAGGTGAAACAGAGGTCGGATGAGAAAGTTAGGGTTTTGGAGAGCTGGAAACTAAGGTTTTGTAAAAGGGGTGTCAAAACTAATACAAATGCTTATATAGGGAGGGGGTTTCCTGTTTGGCCGGCCATGCTAGTCCTTCTAGGGTTAGGGTTGGTTCATGGGCCCCTCTTCTCTATCTAAGTTGAGTTTAAGCCCACTAACAGAAAGGCTTAAAAGGCCAATTAATTAAATAGCCTAAAAATGGTCAAATTGCCTTCTAAATTGAACCAAAGCCTAAAATAAATTCTAATTAGCTAAAAGATCATCATATGTCATGGTTAATCTCTAATATGGATTATCTAAGGTTAAACCAAATGCTAAAACAAACATAAGCCAAAAGTATCTAGAAAATCACCAAATGACTAAAATGACTAAAATACCCTTATTTCAAAAAGTGGGTGCTACAGATCGATGATCTCTTTGATCAGTTGAGCGGAGCTCGGGTGTTCGCCAAGATTGATTTGAGGTTAGGTTATCACCAGGTAAAGGTGAAGAGGGAGGATATTCCCAAGACCGCTTTCAGGACGCGGTACGGGCAGTTTGAGATTTTGGTTATGCCGTTTGGGCTGACTAATACACCAGCAGTGTTTATGAACCTAATGAACAAGGTGTTCCACCAATACTTGGACAAATTTGTGGTGGTATTCATTGATGATATCCTGGTGTAGTCGAAGACAGAGGAAGAGCACGAGGTGCACTTGAGAGTGGTTCTAGAGACACTCAGGAGGGAGAGATTGTATGGCAACCTCTCGAAGTGCGAGTTCTTCCTAGACAGGGTTGACTTCTTGGGTCATGTGGTGACTGGAGATGGTATCTCAGTGGATCCGAATAAGATCTTAGCAGTTGAGGCTTGGGCAGCGCCGACTTCAGTGGCAGAGATCAGGAGTTTCCTGGGGCTGACAGGATATTATAGGAGATTTGTGCAGGATTTCTCCCGGGTTGCATAGCCGTTGACTTGATTGACCCGGAAGGATGCTGAGTATGTTTGGACAGAGGAGTGTCAGTCAGCTTTTGATGATTTGAAGAAGCGGCTTACGAAAGCTTCGATTCTGACATTACCTTCAGGATCAGGTAGATTCACTATTTATAGTGATACTTCAGGAAAGGGGCTGGATTGTGTCTTGCAGCAGCATGGAAAGGTTGCCTATGCTTCCAGGCAATTATGTCCCCATGAGAAGAACTACCCTACCCATGACCTGGAGCTGGCAGCGGTAATTTTTGCTCTGAAGTTTTGGAAGCACTATCTATATGGCAAGAGGGTGGAGATTTTCACAGATCACAAGAGCTTGAAGTATGTATTTATATAAAAAGAGCTCAACATGAGGCAGCGCAGATGGTTAGAGTTGATGAAGGACTTTTACATCTCACTTCAGTATCACCCGGAAAAGGCCAACGTGGTTGCCGATGCCTTGAGTAGGTATCCGACAGCCATGTGTTTGACTATGGATCGGCACTTGCTCGCAGACTTGGAGAGCCTTAGGATTGAGGTGATTATGCCCGGAGTGCAGATGCAGTTATGGGACCTTCATATACAGTAGGACTTGATGGAGAGGATCAAGGCGACGCAGTTTGATGATGTGGCTCTGTGGTGTATCCGAGAGCAGGTTCGTGCATGGTTGGTGGATGGCGAGTTTTTACTTGCAGAGGATGGTGCCATGAGGCACGGTTCTATGTTATGTGTGCCTAGCAGGAAGCTCAGAGAGCAGATCATGCAGGAGGCTCATAGATCGCAGTACTCTATACATCCTGGTGCCAACAAGATGTATAAGGATCTGCGAGAGCATGTCTGGTGGTACGGGATGAAGCGGGAGGTAGCTCGCTTCGTAGCTAGGTCCTTGGTCTGTCAGTAGGTCAAGGCAGAGAGGCAGAGGCCTGGAGGATTATTGCAGCCGTTGCCCATTCCAGAGTGGAAGTGGAAACATATCACCATGGATTTCGTATCTGGGTTGCCGCGTACACCAGGAGGAAAAGACACAATTTAGGTCATCGTTGACAGGTTGACCAAATCGGCCCACTTCTTGCCATTCAAGGTGGTTACGTCTATAGAGAGGCTTGCGGAGTTGTACATGCGACAGATAGTCAGGATTCACGGAGTCCCCATCAGTATTATCTCAGATTGGGATAGTCACTTTACTTCCCATTTCTGGAGGAGTCTCCAGACTAGTTTGGGCACACAGCTCAAGTTTAGTACTGCATACCACCCCCAGACGGACGGACAGTCAGAGAGGACTATTCAGACGCTTGAGGACATGCTGCAGACGTGCGTCCTGGATTTTGGAGGTTCCTGGGAGGATCATCTACATTTGGTGGAGTTTGCTTACAACAACAGTTATCAGGCTAGCATTGAGATGTTATCTTTTGAGGCTCTGTACGGGCGTAGGTGTCGTATACCCTTATCTTGGGATGGTGTTGGAGAGCGAGCTTTACTGGGACTAGAGATGGTTGTTAACGCAGCCGAGAAGGTGAAGCTCATCAGGGACAGACTTCGCGTGGTGCAGGACAGACATCGGCACTGGGCCGAGTAGCAACCGAAGGCCGTTGGAGTTTGAGGTACAGATTTAGAGATAGGATTAGAAGTAGGTTGTATTTTTTTGTTTGTTTGATTGATCGTGTTTGGTTTTTAGTAACTTGAGACCTTGCTTGTGATTAGGTTGGAGACATGCTTTTTCTGCGGATATCTTCGACTCATGGTACGATACGTTTTGGTGGAGGTGGAAAGCTTAGCCCGCACTTCATCGGCCCTTTCATTATCAGCGGGAGAGTCGGTGACGTGGCATACAGGCTAGACTTGCCACCTGCACTAGTGGGCATCCACAACGTATTCCACTTATCACAGTTGAGACGGTACATGGCTGACCCTAGCCATGTGCTCGATCACTCGGAGATTGAGGTTGGACCTACTCTCAGTTATCCAGAGCAGCCTGTGGAGATTCTGGATCGCCGAGAGAAGGTGCTGAGAAACCAGGTGATACCCTTGGTACGCATCACATGGAGGCATCATTCTCCAGGAGAGTCTACCTGGGAGCGGAAGGATGAGATGCGTGAGCGGTACCCCTATCTTTTTGGACCTTGAGGTACACTTTTCTATCATTCTCAGCAGTTAGTTTCACCTTTAATTTCGAGGACGAAATTATTTTAAGGGGGTAGATTTATCACTACCAATTTTCTAGCTTGAGGGTATTTTGGTCATTTTTAAAATTTTGGAATTATTTGGGATTATTTTGTATTAATTATAATTATTAGAATTTTTAAGTGATTTTTAGTATAATTAATTTGGTGCTATTATTGACTTTGACTCATGGTGACTTAGGATACTGTCCTAGAAGCTAACCTAGGTCATGACTACTTGGTTAGAGTGTGTAACCTTAGCTTGACCTAAGTTAGAGATATCCTAGTCATTAGATTTAATTTGGGAAAATTAGGTTTTGAATAGGTTAGTTAATGGCTTGTGGTTTCACAAGTCATGATTTATGACTTAAGCCATAGAGGCCCAAAGCCCAACACCATGTAATCCTAGCCTAATCTCCACTTGGCCGGCCACACTAGCCTAGGGATTCCCCCTATAAGTAATCTCCTCAAAGTTAGGGCTAGCCTCCTTTAGGAAGTTCTCAAGTTTAAGAAAGAGGTATGCTCCAACTTCAATAATTCCTAGAAATTCCTATTTAATTCCTATTTCTTCTAAATCAATTGCATTAGGCTCTAAATTTATTCTACTTGCTGTTGGTATTAAGAAATTTCAGGGAAGAAACAATTTGGGAGAGTTTTGAAAGCTTGAGGATCCACTCATATTGGAGCTTTTTGAGCCTTTGCAAACCTACAGGTAATTTCTAATCCACACCATAAAATAGGGTTTTTATTGCATATTCAGGAAGCCCTAGGCCTACCCTAACTGTAGGTATAGCTAACCCTAGAATTCGTGTACAATACGTGTTCGTATCGGACACGTATCAGTGGATGTATGAATGTATTTGATGAAATGCCCCAAAGGGCATTTCGCTTGAATTTTTGGAATGTTTTTGAATAGGATTCTAGGGTTTAGTGTTGCTTATGGATTTCCAGTATCCTGATGTGGTTTTCGTGTCGTGTCGGGTCGCGGTGGACACGGGAACATGCGGTTGCACACACGCGCGCGAGCTGTGTCGCTCCCCTGCTGCTCGGGGTCATTTGCGTCGTGGACACGACACGTGGATGCATGGTATTGGACACACACGGGGAGGCAGTGACTGACACCACATGTGTCAAGTGACACGACCTATCGTGACGTGTCGGACACGGAATCACGCATGCGCTGTGCGTACACTGTGCGTGTACAGCCTACTGTTGGATTCACTGTTTTATTTCCAGTTTTAATGCTTTAATACATGTTTTAAACTGCTAAATTAGATC
The DNA here is from genome assembly GCA_029216955.1 of Iris pallida. Taxonomy (NCBI): domain Eukaryota; kingdom Viridiplantae; phylum Streptophyta; class Magnoliopsida; order Asparagales; family Iridaceae; genus Iris; species Iris pallida. Next base: position 6,708,196 of record JANAVB010008998.1, read on the forward strand.
CTAACATGATTAATGATCTATGATTAATTAAGTTTACATGTTGGTTTAGGGGCTGGATGGAGAAATTGGTTTCGATTGGGTTAATTGCATGTTCGACTGATATTGTTCTGATACTTGAGTTTTCAGTATTTTCTAAACATTTAAATTCCTGTTTTACTGATGTTTTCCACTATTAAATATTTTCCCACATATTTTTAGTTCATATTTAGCTTAGCATTACAATACAAAAGGCTGTATGGTTTGAGAATGGGAATTGGACATGGGTTGGATTTCGAAATTGCTAAAAACTGAGAATAGTTTCTTCTCAATCCTGAACTTGTCACGCCCCAGTCCCAAAATACGTAGAACTGGGAACGTAGACATGCTAGCTGTATTTATACGAAGTAAACTCCAATATATGGAAACCTCGTATGGATACATAAGCTGTAAAATGCAGTAGAACCATAACTAATCTCATCCACACAAAAATAAAAGATATCATATAATGATAAAGAATTGTCTTGATACAATATGTTGGGCGGAGACAAATCTACTACCAATAAGTAAAAAAAATACATGGGAAATAAAATAATTTTGACGAGCGAAGCGAAGACGATCCAAGTGCAATCATCCTCGAAGAAATAGCGATGAACACGGCTAGAGCTAGAACACCTGCGAAAGACAATAGTACACACCTGGCGAGATAACCAGGTCCTCAAAGGGACGTAATAAGACACATAATATCTTGCCATATAAACTGAATAAATATTGCTCAAATAAATAAGGGATGCATGCAATAGGGTACCTAACCGTACTATAGTGAATGCAATAAGAACAAACCTTTGATGCATGGGCCGGGTCGGGAATATCAGGAATCAGACCGTATCTCCCACTGGAGATAACCGACAATCAGGACCGTACCTCTCACTGGAGATAACCGGCTATCAGGACCATACCTTCCATTGGAGATAACCGACAATCAGGAAAGTGCATATATGACCCATACATTAAGGAACTGTTCTTCCCACCCAATGGCTATTATGTTGTATCCACAACAGAGAACCTCTATAACCGCTAAGTCAAACTAAGCATGCAACCGCTATTAGCGGTTATTTCTATCGCACGACTTATACGTACCGGTGGCCAGCCAGTCACGCATGTCCGAGTCCTACATGTGATTTACCACAATGTGGTATAAATGTGTCAAGGCCTATGAATGTAACACACAAAGGTGGTCCCTTAACTCTAAGTTTAATGTGTAAGAAAAATAATACATAGAGAAAATATAACTGAATAGTAAGTTCTAACAGATTATGCCATGTATCACAGTTTATTTTGCATAAAAAAAATAATGAATAATGCATGAGATATGAGCTAAAATAAATAAACAGCAAATGGCAAGGTATCTTGCCTAAGGTTATGTGCAAAAGTGAATAATCCAGTAGCTCGAACAGACAAAAAAACGAAGCAAGAGAAGCCAAATCCTGCAGATGAATCCGGATGCTGCAACAAACATCACGAACGAGTTTGGAATAAAGATATGCCTAGGAAATGCCTGTTCAAAAGTTAAATTCTGGAACAAGGGCAAAATCGTAATTTTGGGTCAAAACGATGTCCGTCTTTGGACCCGCTTTGTATCGAAATGTGTGCCAATATCTACGGTCTCTAAAGTCGTCAAACTATATGTCTACGGATTTGTTTCGATGAGACGAACCCAACGGTATGTCCAATTTTGGATTCCGGTGAGCCGTGCACAAAATTGCCCATTGAGTGGGATTGTGGGCCCGCTAAAATGGCGTCCCGATCAATCTTCTCAGAATTGAACCAAACTTGGCTCACAGGACCAGAAAATATTTCGAGTCCAATGGCGCAAGTTTCGTCGCGAATTGATGAGTGTACACGAAGTTGTGACTTAATTTGCAAAAGGTCGATACGGGGGTATCTCGACGGATACACACTGATTTCGTCATGCCCATGCAACGAAATTGGGTTCCGTCAGTTCTCACACGTTGACAACATCCATACGTGCCTTTCGATGCGTATAGTGCACGACCACGTACCCCAGTTTGTCGGGGCGCACGCCTATCTGATGTTTTTCCACTTTTTGAAAACAGAAATTAAAATTTTTCGTGAAACTTTAACAACGTGTAACTTTTTACACACTAGATAAAAAGTGAATCCAAAAGGTGCGTTACAATCTCGGTTATGTTGTTATTCTTTGCCTTCAATTATTTTTTATAAAATCCTATTGTACAGAAAGAAAAGTGGCCGACAAGTTGGTATTTTAAAACAGTTTTTAATATTCCAGAAAAGTAGTTTTTCTCTAAATTTGCCTCGATTTTTTGAGCAAGTTGGATGGCTATGTTGAAATCCACCTAGAGGATCTCGAAGAGGGTCAAGTCTACTTTCCAGAAAATCTTACGGATCGAAAATCGGTACTACGAGTAAAAAGTTACGTCATAGGGAAGTAAGGTACCTTGAGTGGGAAAACTGCTCCGTGGATGACGAGGGGCTGACTTTCGACGCTCCGTTCGTCGCGCACAAAACTCCGTCGCTGGTGAAACGAGCTCCTAGGCGAAGAGGGTATGTTCTGGTACAATTTTTGTTTTGGGAGTCTAAGGTTTCGATGTCTGGGGAGGAAGTAATATTTATAATAACTTGGGACAAAACCTAATACTAATAAACTTTATAAATAGTTGTGGACCCACTTGCTCGCGGAAAAATTCTTGCTTGCTGCGTACAGAGCAGCAAAAGGAGAGGGTGGGGGCCCGCCCACTTATGTGGGTGGGTGTTTTTTTTTTTTTTTTTTCCTTTTCCTTTTCTTATTCTTTTTAAACCTTTTCTATATATATATATATATATTTTTTTTTTCTATATATATATATATATATATATATATATATATATATATATATATATATATATAAATTTCTACCATAAATCTTATTTAAAAATTTAAATACCAAATTAAATATTATCTACCCAATTATTTAATATATTTAAACATATCGACATATATATAAAATTCAAAATCATAATAAATCAACTAAAAATAATAATAATATCTCTATAGAATAATCATGTTTATTAAATCTTTGCAAAATAAATTTTAATAATAATAAATTAGTAAAATCTTTCCAATGGGTGAACTTCTACCGCACACCCTTATCCAGGTCCAAAAATATGTACAAATATTGCACGATATTATTTAATAATAAAATACCAATAATAGTACGAATAATTAAATAATTAGAAATTGCACATAAAATTCTAAAATAATTTAGAAAATATTTGTATATACATAAAATATGCCTACATGGCCCCATTTGGTCACACTACATGCTTACATGGGCTTGGGTTCGGTCCGGGCCCAGTTCGGACTGATTTGGGCCAACCGGGTCATCTAAAAATCAATATAATAAATAATATTTAATTAAAATAATTTAAATGGGTCAATTCATAACTCGGCCAGGCTTTTCTAGTTCGGACTGAATTATGGCTAAGCCTTCCACGACATGACTAATATACTGGTCAAAGTACACTGCTACATCTTTCGTGCCAAAGTTCATGGTCGCCTTGTGCTCAAAACACAACAATGGCTAAGGTCATTTTAATAATTAATAAAAACCATAAATTATATAAATTAAATTTGAAGTCTAATAAAAATAATAATAAAATAATTAAAAAATAGTGGTTTTACATTCTACCCAACTTACAAGAATTTCGTCCGCGAAATTTAGGATTAATAGGGTAGATAGGGTTGAGGGATAGGAAGAGTTCGTCAATACCAAAATGCAATTAAATTTTGGAGGAGGCGATAAAACGCCGTTCAACACCACCATGCAATAGAAAATTGTGGAATCGATATATACAAAAATATATCATGGTTAGAAAATTGAATAAGGGTTTCTAATGAAGGTAGCAAAATTTTGAATATCCAATTTTAGAGAATAGTAAGGAATTGAGTAGGCCAAAGAGAATAAATTAGACATTTAGGAGATGTGATTCCTTAAGGGAGAAATTGATACTAATCGTCTTGGTCGAGGGTTTGATTAAGTGATGATTAGAATCACTCTCGTGCGTTCAAGTGGGGTTGGAAGGCACAATGAAATTTCCAGGATTGGAGAGTAGAAGAGTTTAAGGTGAGGATATAGCCACATGAGTGGGTCAGTGGCTATCTAAATTCGTGTTGAAACAACTGATAGGAAAATGAAAGGTGATATCTTGCATCTATCTATCATGCACAGTGCCTGGTCTTTCTAATATAAGTAAAGTAAAAACAATTAAGAGTTCAAGGACGATGCTATCGAGTACGAATACGTGGTTCATAGGCGACGAAAATAATTCAAATGAGAGTTGTCAATGCTATCGTGGATGAGACTCTAAGGTAAGTTTAACTATGTCTCCATCCACGTAGAATAATACATGAAAAGCGAACCAAAGTGCAATAGGTTGATCAAACCATCATGCACCGGTTCTGATTAGACAATATGTTAGTGGGTGCACCCAATAAAATATGTCATGATCAAGCTTGATAACGAAATAAGCTTGCAAAACTGAAGCTACATTAGCAGCATGAGATAGTCAAAATATGAGCAAGGGAGGTACTGATGAAGAAAATTTTAAATAGTCCAAGATCTTTTTAAAATCAAGTCTTGCCCGAAGTGTGGGCCTATGCAATCGTCCTAGTGTTTGCTTGCTTATGGCTTAGTTGGCTAATGGGTTAGAATCCTTTAGATTCCATAGTCTAAGTAAACTTATCAATATGGGTCACAAGGACAAAGGCTTTGTTGGACTGTGAGGTATTCTACCCAACTTACAAGAGTTAAGCTAGTAGTGTGATGGGACAATGGGTTAAGCAATCAAGATAAAGTACAAATTTAAGAATTTAAGGAATTAAGTAGAACAAAATCACATATCGGGTCGAAAGAATTGAGTGGAGGTTGAATCCCTATCCGTGGTTGAAAAATATATCGATATCATGGTACAGATTATAGTTTAGCCATTTTGACTAGAAGGTCATATCAAGAAATAGAGTACAAGGAGACGTATTTTAGTGGGACATGATATATCTACATGAAGGTGGGCTTGTCCAGGCTTTATATATGAAATTTGTTGGAAGGAAAAGTTCTAGTATTATACTCCAAATATACAAGTCACGGTAGGAGGCGCCAGAAGATCAAAAATAGAAAGTGGGAGTTCACGAGGTGATAATTAATGCACAAAAATAAAGAAGATCAAGTTAAAGCATGAAATAAAATTAATTAACGAATCCAGTAAAATAATAATTTAGGGACACCGTTCTAGTAAGAAGATAGGCTTCTAGATGAATACAGTTAAGGAACCATTAACTCATTATTCAAATTACAAATGTGTTAGAAGGTCGCAATTAAAAAGATCTAGAATTGAAGGAAGGTCGAGTAAGTCGAGGTGGAAATACAGTCACATAGCTGGGTAGATGACTAACAACACTTGTGTATATACTACTATCATGGTCATAAGTGACATGACAATTAGTGTGGAATACTTCTAACTCATTAGGGCTACCTTTGTGGCCCACCATTAATATTTTAACTCGTGTTTCCTCCAACAATTTTGTCCCCAGCCTGTGGAAAGATGAGATTTACGATAGAAGGATCAAGCAAGATGCAATCAATGAGTCAAGTGAGAGTTCGAAGATGGAATCGAGATAGGAGGTCAAGTATGTGGATGAGATCCTAGACTTCTAATCTTATTCGCAGGCTTGCTTGGTACGGTAAAGTAACCAAACAATTTATCTTGACCTGCATGGGCCACCACAAAAATATGTCACGCCTCAGTCCCAAAATACGTAGGACTAGGAACGTAGACATGCCAGCTGTATTTATACGAAGTATACTCCAATATATGGAAATCTCGTATGGATACATAAGCTGTAAAATGCAGTAGAACCATAACTAATCTCATCCACACAAAAAATAAAAGATATCATATAATGATAAAGAATTGTCTTGATACAAAATGTTGGGCGGAGACAAATCCACTACCAACAAGTAAGAAAAATAAATGGGAAATGAAATAATTTTGGCGAGCGAAGCGAAGACGATCCAAGTGCAATCATCCTCGAAGAAAAAGCAATCAACACGGCTAGAGCTAGAACACCTGCGAAAGACAATAGCACACACCTAGTGAGATAACCAGGTCCTCAGAGGGACGTAACAAGACACATAATATCATGCCATATAAACTGAATAAATATTGCTCAAATAAATAAGGGATACATGCAATAGGGTACCTAACCGTACTATAGTGAATGCAATAAGAACAAACCTTTGACGCATGGGCCGGGTCAAGAATATCAGGAATTAGGACCGTATCTCCCACTGGAGATAACCGGCAATTAGGACCGTACCTCCTACTGGAGATAACCGGCTATCAGGACCGTACCTCCCATTGGAGATAACCGGCAATCAGGACAGTGCATATATGACCCATACATTAAGGAACTGTTCTTTCCACCCAATGCCTATTATGTTGTATCCACAACAGAGAACCTCTATAACCGCTAAGTAAAACTAAGCATGCAACCTCTATTAGCGGTTATTCCTATCGCACGGCTTATACGTACCGGTGGCCAGCCAGTCACGCATGTCCGAGTCCTACATGTGACTCACCACAACTTGGTATAAATGTGTCAAGGCCTATGAATGCAACACACAAAGGTGGTCCCTTAACTCTAAGTTTAATGTGTAAGAAAAATAATACATTACAGGAAATATAACTGAACAGTAAGTTCTAACAGATTATGCCATGTATCACAATTTATTTTGCATAAAGAAAATAATAAATAATGCATGAGATATGAGCTAAAATAAATAAATAACAAATGACAAGGTGTCTTTCCTGAGGTTATGTGCAAAAGAGAATAATCCAGTAGCTCGAACAGACAAATAAACGAAGCTATAAAAGCCAAATCCTGCAGATGACTCCGGATACTGCAACAAACATCACGAACGAGGTTGGAATAAAGATATGTCTAGGAAACGCCTGTTCAAAAGTTAAATTCTGGAACAAAAGGCAAAATCGTAATTTCGGGTCAAAACGATGTCCGTCGTTGGACCCGCTTTGCACCGAAATGCGTGCCAATATCTACGGTCTCTAAAGTCATCAAACTACATGTCTACGGATTTGTTTCGATGATATGAACCCAACGGTATGTCCAATTTTAGATTCTGGTGAGCCGTACACAAAATTGCCCGTTGAGTGGGATTGTGGGCCCGCTAAAATGGCGTCCCGATCAATCTTCTCAGAATTGAACCAAACTTGGCTCACAGGACCAGAAAAATATTTCGAGTCCAATGGCGCAAGTTTTGTCGCGATTTGATGAGTGTACACGAAGTTGTGACTTAATTTACAAAAGGTCGATACGGGGGTATCTCGACTGATACGTAGTGATTTCGTCGCGCACATGCAACGAAATCGAGTTCCGTCAGTTTCCACACGTCGACATCCATATGCGCCTTTCAATGCGTATTGTGCGCGAACACGTACCCCGGTTTGTCGGGGCGCACGCCGTATCGGGTGTTTTTCCACTTTTTGAAAACATAAATTAAAATTTTTCGTAAAACTTTAACAACGTGTAACTTTTTACACACTAGATGAAAAGTGGATCCAGAAGGTGCGTTAAAATCTTGGTTATGTTGCTATTCTTTGCCTTTAATTATTTTTTACAAAATCCTATTGTACAGGAAGAAAAGTGGCCGACAAGTTGGTATTTGAAAATCGTTTTTAATATTCCAGAAAAGTGGTTTTTCTCTAACTTCGCCTTGCTTTTTCGAGCAAGTTGGATGGCCATGTTAAAATCCACCTTGAGGATCTCGAAGAGGGTCAAGTGTACTTTCCAAAAAATCTTACGGATCGAAAATTGGTGCTACGAGTAAAAAGTTACGTCGTAGGGAAGTAGGGTACCTTGAGTAGGAAAACTGCTCCGTGGATGACGAGGGGCTGACTTTCGACGCTCCGTTCGTCGTGCAGAAAACTCCGTCGATGGTGAAACAAGCTCCTAGGTGAAGAGGGTATGTTCTGCTACAATTTTCGTTTTGGGAGTCTAGGGTTTTGAGGTCTGTGGAGGAAGTTATATTTATAATAACTTGGGACAAAACCTAATTCTAATAGACTTTATAAATAGTTGTGGACCCACTTGCTCGCGGAAAAATTCTTGCTTGCTGCGTACAAAGCAACAAAAGGAGAGGGTGGGGGCCCCGCCCATTTACGTGGGTGGGTGGTTTTTTTTTTCCTTTTCCTTTTCTTATTCTTTTTAAACCTTTTCTATTTATAACCATGTATATATATATATATATATATATATATATATATATATATATATATATATATATAGAACCGTTACCTTTATTGATAAAGAGGGTAATGAGTACATCCGACCTCATGGTAACAAGTTACAAAGAAAGAAAATGGAAAAGACACTACTCTAGAGCCCAAAGTGGGATAGACGGACGATGACGACAACTCGAAAGCGACTTCCGAAATTGTCGCTTCACCTCCCGGACCAAAAAGTCCGACCCAGCACCCCGTCCTTCATATCGATGCCTGTTCCTGTTCTTCCAAAGCACCCAAATGATCGCACCAGCCAATGATCTCCGATGATGACTGTCCTGACCCCGCCACCACCGTTGAAGAAAAACCAGAAAGTCACTATGCATCCGTGCCTTGAAGAAATCCCAGAAAGCAGACCAAACCGTCATAGCAAGATCCCCATGGAAAAATATATGTTGAAGGTTCTCCCCATGCCCAACCTGACAACAATGACACCTGGAAGCCAGATGGAATCCAATCTTCTGAAGGATGTCATCAGTAGGAAGCCGGTTGTGACAGACCCGCCACATCAGAATGCTCCACTTCGCCGGAATACACTTGGCCCAAATATTAGAGAAGAGTGATGATGTAGGGTGAGAAGTCCGACAACATCTCCAAGCCGCAGCCATCGTGAGAGAACCTTTCCGCTCACCCCAAACTAGTGAATCAGGATCCGAAGTACACGTCAGATTCGTCTCTCTGTGCCGCCCCGCTGCCTCTACTCCAAACAGACCCAAGAACAAGGATAGATCCCAACCAGTGGCTGTCCAAAATGATCTAATAGCCGGACCACCATTATCAGAATTCCTTGCCCTCGAATCTCTGATCTTTCTTCCCCTATCCGAAAGAACCCGAACAGTCACCGTACATTGGGGAAGAGCCACCCTTCTCCCGGCCAATCTAGCCGACCTCCGAAGCTCCCCAGTGCCCAATCACTGTGAGGCCATCGAATCAGCAGCCTCTTCCGCAACCTGGTCCCCCATGCTGGCCACAAAATGACCCGTCCGGCCGACATCAGCAGACTCTCTCGCCTGTATTCGGCTCCGCCCCCGAGTCCGTCTCCCCGTTCTACGCCTGGTCCTAGAAGTCACTCCCTCAGCCGGTGGAATAACAACACTATCCAATCGTGGGCCCCCGGAATCCAGTACTCACACCTCCCTGAACCCTCACCACGCCCAAGTCTAAATGAGATATACGGTTCCGCCAATTTCCTTCCCCACAAAATCCGTCGCCAAATATGGGAGCACTTGGAATTCATAAACGCATCACATGGATGACGCTTATGAAAATATTTCGATTTAAGAAGCTCCACCCAAAGGCCCTTCCCATGCCTCAACTTCCACCAAAGCTTCATGGAAAAGGCATCGATAATATCATTCAGACACTTGATCCCGAGGCCTCCTTCGGACTTAGTCCGAGTAACGAACCGCCACGCCAGCCAACTCCTCTTGGCCACCCCATCCTTGCTACCCCAAAAGAAAGCCGCAAACATCCTCTCAATCATCCTGAGAACGGCCCGGGGAGGACAACAAGCAGCCAATGTATACATAGGGATAGATGAATGTATATTCTTAATAAGGACCAACTTACCCCCAGGAGATAGTATCTTGTTCTGCCACCCCGTCAGCTTCGAACGGATTTTATCCAGCAAGTAGCTAAACATCCCCTCATTCCTTCTCCCACAAGTTAGCGGACAACCCAAATAAGAAAATGGCAAGGTACCGGTACTAATTTCGAAGAGAGTAAAAATAGTCCGAGCACGATCCTCACCCAATGGTGTCGCAGTATAAAAGGAAGATTTGGAATAATTGATCTTCTGTCCAGAAACAGCCTCATACCTATGTAGTACTTGCTAGAGAGCACGTAATCCAGCAATATCCCCTGAAGTGAAAATAAGAACATCATCCGCATAAGCCAAGTGCGATATACGCGGTCCCCCAATCGGAGTGTGAAATGAAGATCTCCTATTAGATTCTTGAAGAAGCTTGAGGTTCCGAGAGAGTACCTCCGCAGCAATAATGAAGAGAGCCGGGGAAAGAGGATCCCCCTGCCGGATCCCTCTAGAAGCCGAGAAAAAAGTAGTAGGAGTGCCATTGAGTAGAACCGCATACCGGGTATCCGCCAGGAGACGATAAATAAGATCACATAAGACCTCATTAAAACCAAATCTCCGAAGAACCCTCAGGAGGAACTGCCAGTTGACTCTGTCATAGGCCTTCTGCATGTCCAGCTTAATAGCAACATTTCCTCCATGGTTGGGTTCCCTCATAGAAGCCACCATATCCTGAGCAATAATAATGTTGTCCATAATCTCTCTCCCCTGAACAAAAGCACTTTGCTCTGGAGAAATAATATTGGGAAGATATTTCTGCAACCTGCAAGCAATAATCTTGGAAATAATTTTGTTACAGAAATTGCAAAGGCTAATAGGGCGGAAATCAGAAAGGTTCCTCGGGTGCTCGACTTTGGGGATAAGAAATAAGAAGGTGTCCGCAATGGAAACCGGAAGCCGTGCACCCAAGAAAAATGAACCAACGGCTTCCTCCACGCCAGCAGCAATAATGTCCTAACAAACTGAGAAGAATCTCCCAGAAAAGCCATCCGGTCCGGCGCCACTAGCCGGGTCCATCCCCCGAATAATCTCCAACAGCTCCGCTCTGTCAGGACAGCGAACAAGATCAGAATTATCCTCCATAGAAATGATTCTAGGGATGACATCAAGGAAGGCATCCTCATCAGAAATAGGGTCAGCTCTAAACAGCTTCGAGAAGAATAAAGACGCCTCCGTCGCTACCTCCTCAGCCGATCCAGTTTCTGATCCATCAGCCCGAATAATTTTCTGAATACCCGCCTTTCTTTGCCTGCTCCTGGTGCACTCATGGAAAAACCGAGTATTTTTATCTCCTTCCAGGTCCCATCTCAATCTGGCTTTTTGTTTCCAGAAGGACTCCTCAACCTGGACCTTTTGCTTCAATCTGGCAACGGCCTCCATCCAGGAAGCCCTTCCCCTCTCTGAAGGATGAAGCTCATAATCCTACTCCGCCGCCAAGGCAGCGTCCTCGGCCTGACGGACCTCCTGAAAAATGTCACCAAAAGTAGCTCTGCTCCATCCAGCCAGAACATACCTCGTCGTCCTCAACCGCATGCCCAGCCGCTCAAGCGCATCATAATGCCAACATGAATTCCACGCCCGAGCCACTATCGAAAGAAAATCCGGATACGAAGTCCAAAAGTCCAGAAAACGGAAGCCTCTGCGCAGAAGTGGAAAAGCTGGCTGGCAGGATATCAAAAGAGGAGAATGGTCCGATTCTGCCAGATTAAGATGCTCGCAAGAAACCTGGACACCATCCAGCCAACTACCTGTCACAAGAAGCCTATCAAGACGGGATCCCTGACGATCAATCCCCGTCTGCCCGTTCACCCAAGTATAGATGCTACCTCTGAAACCAATATCGGATAGCCCACCAGCCAACTGGAAGTCAAAAAAATCCGTAATGGCCCTCGTGTCAGGAGGACGGCCTCCAAATTTCTCATCCGGAGAAGCAATGATATTGAAGTCCCCGCCCACCACCCAGGGTAAGGCCATGTCCCTGGCTTGGCCGTCCAGTAGATGCCTCCACATAGTCCTCCTTCCCTGTCGTGTCCCTGCACCATGAACTATCGACAACCGTACCGGAACCGAGAAATAACTCAAAGAAAGCTGCACCGTGATAGCCTGATCACATGAGTCAATACAATTGATCCCAAGGCCTGACTTACAGAAAATCCAAATATTGCCCTTATCATTGCAAAAGCTAACATCAAAACCCAACCTCAGTTGATAAGAGAGAAGCTTAGAGGATATCACCTTGGGTTCGATAATGGCAAGAACCTGAATCGAGTTGATCATACACAAGGACCTGAGACGGGATAAAGTAGCTCTGTTCGCCGTCCCCCGAACATTCCAGATAAGGAATTTAACCATAGACCCTCTGGGGGTCCCGCCTAACTCGGGAAGCATGTGATCGTAGAAGTCGATCCGACTGAGGAGCCATCGACTTCCTTCGCCTACCAGCCGCCTTCTTATAAGGAACCATCTGCCAGTCTTCTTCACGACCCTTGGAGATAGAGGTGTAAGATCTAGCCTCGGGCAGAGAAACCATATCATCACCCGGAGCTGAATCATAACCCCGGACGGATAGAGGACCGTGACCGGCCTCCTCCTACACCACCAAGCTATGATCTTCAGTATCCGAATCAGTCGCTATAACTCCCTATCCCAGTTGGCTATGGATAATAATAGGAAGGACCGGCAAATCAATAGGCCCAATGCCCCGCTCTGGGCCCAACTGCCCATCCGAGCTAGAGCCTGGGCCACTGCGTCCCTCCATCATGGGCCGCCCGTCAGCCGAACATAGAGCCAGCTGGCCCGAAGATGACTCCCCCACGTACCAGGAAGGCGGAGCGGAATTCGTGCGAGTATCAATACTCTCGTGCAATCCGTGCTGCGTGGTCCCCGTGCTATCATCACGCCCCCCGACGTGCCTCCACATCTGCCGTGTCCCTTCCCTTTTTCGTGCCTTGATCGTCTCCTCCTATGACCCCTGCTAATCCTACGACCACCCACTGGGCCGTCCTCCTCAGGCACAACGCCTGGAGCAATACCGACGGGGATGGGCGGTCTCTCAGCTACTTCCGCGGAAGAAGGCTCCACTTGAGGTTGCCCACAAGCACTCTCAACGTGACCATGATGGCCACAAGAGACACAGTAGAGAGGCCTCCGCTCATAGACAACTGGCTACGAGTGAACACCATCAGGCAGTTGGAAGAAGACCTCCTGTTGAAGTGGTTTGCTGACGTCCACTTCAACCAATACCCTGGCTACCCCCGGCCTAGAAAATGAAGTCGTAGCCCTGTCCGTAGAGAGAGGAGTGCCGAGACCAGGTGCGATGGAGAGAACCGCATTGGTATCAAACACGCAATGGAGAAGCCCGGGGAAGGCCACCCAGATGGGGACCCGAGGATCCTCTCTCAACGGCAAAAAGTCCACCGAAGACCGGAATATCACCATCGGAACCCGACCAACGAACCAACAGTCCTTAGACCGAATCCGAAAAAAATCACTCTCGATATGAGGCCTAATGAGAACATGTCGATCATCGATGGCCTTCACTTCAACCAATCCCCTGAAACCCCGTGAAGCAAAAACCTTCCTAATATCATCAACATGAAGTCTCCGCCGAGCAAACTTGCCAATAAGGTCCAGCCCGCACGGTGTCGTGAGGGCCTCCATATCTGACTGTGAGAAGACAACCACCTTCCGACCATTGGCAACAATGGCTGGACGGAAGTCCACCCTCGGCAGAACACCTGTCGACACCGACGCGGTTCCGCCCACCACCGCAGCGAAGGACCACCCCGTGCCAACCGTCCCTCCACCTGACACCTTCACCTTAGCTGCCGCCGCTGTCGGAGGGGCCACCGGCAGCACCACCGCGTCACGTACAGGACATCCGCTAGGGACATGGACGAATCTCCCCCCGCAGCCAAGTCGCACCCAAGAATGATGCCGCCCGCCATGCAAAAACCAGAAGGGCCATGGCCCCCCGACGCCGATCCATTGCCGGAAGGACAAAGCCTCCCTCCGGAGCAGCCAACCTCACCTCGTCGAAGAGAACTTCGACAACACCGCGCTCATCCTGGTCGCCTCCCAGGTCGGCGTCACCCGCCGCTCGCTGACCTGGAGGACCGGAAGCCGAGCTATGGCCATTAGGGGCGGAGCCCCTCTCCGTAGCAGCATCGTTAATGAGGTTGACTCCAGCCCCCCGCTCAGTCGGGTCACCCTCTAGTGCGACGTCACCAGGGTGGCCGGAGGCTCCCGTCGCCTGGCCAGGGAGGGCGGAACCCCCCGCCAGATCTGAAGGCCAAAGCCCAGTCGCCTGTGTATGGCGATCAATGCCATCCCCCCGCGCAGTCGGGTCGCCCCCTAGGGTGACGTCACCAGGGTGGCCGGAGGCTCCCGCCGCCGAGCCCGGGGGGGCGGAGCCCCCCGCCGGAACTACCATCCAGAACCAAGTCGCCGCTGAAGAGCACTCCGCAATATACGCGCAGCCCTAGCGATATATATATATATATATATATATATATCCATCATAAATCTTATTTAAAAATTTAAATACCAAATTAAATATTATCTACCCAATTATTTAATATATTTAAACATATCTACATATATATAAAATTCAAAATCACAATAAATCAACTAAAAATCACTACTAAAATAACCCATTTTAGCGACGTCAGAAGACGTCGCTAAATAAGGAAAATACGTCGCTAAAATCTATTTGCGACGTATTTAGCGACAAAAATTTGACGTCGCTTATAGGCAAGTCGCAGATGACACTTTAGTCGTAAAACGTCGCTATTTGCGACGCAACGTTCAGTGTCGCTAGACGTCGCAAATTTGGCGACCGATAGCGACGTAACGTTACGTCGCCAAAATTACGACGTAAAGTGACCACTTTGCGACGCTGTAAACTTTATATATGATGACATGTCATAGCAGCCACGTGGACAATTTAGCGACGTATGCCCTCAGCCCACGTCAGCAGTTTAGCGACATCTAGCAACGTTACGTCACTATTTAGCGACGTATAGCGACGTCTACTTCCCGTCGCAGTATATCGCAGACCGTCGCTATACGTCGCATATATTATAAAAAAAATTTAAAAAAATATAATTGGTATTTTTGTTATGATGTGTGTCTGTGTTTACAGTGTGTGTGAAGTGCAGTGTTCGAACTATCGACAGTTTCGCTTACTGTTCTATGTTTTATCTTGGATAGAAAGAGCAACAGTTCAGGGTGCACTTCTCAGAGCTTCCTCTTCACGTCCTTCATCTTCTCGGGATACTTTACGACGTCCCGAGAAAGTGAAGGACGTGAAAATGAAGCTCTTAGAAGTGCACCCTGAACTATTGCTATTTCTATCCAAGATAACACATACAACAGTAATCGAAACTGTCGATGGTTCCGAACACTGTATTTCATATTCACTGTAAACACAGACACACATCATCACAAAAATACACATTATATTTTTTTAAAATTTTGGCAGCACCTCCTTTGTATATCAGATCATTGCTTATAACCCAGCGTAGGTATATTTGTCATCCCCGTCGCAGATATCACAAAGTAAATATCACAATAAAAATATGAGGCAGTGCAAAGTAAATATCACAGACACACATCCTCACAAACATCCAATAGAGTCAAATAAAAATGGAAGATGATAAAAAGTCTCCCACCAAGTGTATAAATAAAAGTGTACCAATAAACAAGTTGCCCATAGGGCCAATACATACAAGTCATAAAAAACCAATAAAATCACTGCGGACCCCTGTCGCGCAACTGAAATAGAATATAGTCATACTGCTCCTAGGTGAGCTGCACCGTAGGGGCAGTAGGAGGCAGTGCAATGTCTGGAGTCGGAGCCGTCGATGGACCGGGAGGATGCATCTGCTCCAGCTCTTGCAGTCGGTCACCATAAACAGCAAGGGTACTCACCACCCTCTCAGTACTCGCCTCAAGCGAAGCCGAAACCTGAGTGAGTGAGACAGACATGCTCCTCTGCGATCCCTCCAGCTCGACCTGTCTACGCTCTGTGCGCTGCGTAGACTCGATGAGCGTCTGTAAGCTGGCAGCTGTAGCATGATGCAGACTCATGTGCATCATGAACAAAATTAGGTGCATCATGAACGAAACTAGGCCCCACAGCGTCGAAAACTATGTTTACGCACCCGTCGTCGTATGCATGATTATCTGAAACAAAATTAGGTCCCGCATGCATATATGGCTCAACATAAGGCTCCGGCTCTGATGCTAAAGACACAAGTTCTCCGTGTGCGATATACTGATAGTAATTAGGCATGAAACCCCTCGAGTATAAATGATATGTCACTTCCACTTCTGGATAATATTTTACGTTATGATATTTCACACACGGACACTTAATTTTGGTGCCGTCCATGTACTGAGGGAACGCCTTAGCAAACTGCAGGAACTGCTCTACTTCTGCTATGTATTCATCCCGCACACCATATATATCATCAGGACGATGATTGTACATCCATGAACGATTTCGCAAGTAGTAATTCATATCCATTTGGAAATAATTCTGCAAAGATGGACACACATTATCCAATAGGCACAAATTCGTATATTATATCTTATTAGGGACACACATTAGTAGCGGACAGTTACTAATAACAATGATATGCAATCTAGGTCAAACTAGGTTATACTAAGTCAAACAAAGTCAAATAAGGTCAAGCTAAGTCAAACAAAGTCAAACAAGGTCAAAGTAGGTCAAGGGTTGACCTATAGTTGACTTTGTCAACTCTTAGTCCAATCTAAGTCAAATATCCTATTTCTAGTCATTACCTACCAAGGTACCGTTTACCTTATCGCTATTGGTATCCAATACCAATACCTTAAGTTGGTACCCTTTACCTTATCGCTATTGGTACCCTTTACCTTATCGTTATTGGTATCCCAATACCAATACCGCGGTAACATGGTTGGTACATTAAGGGTCTTTGACAAGGTTTATAAAAATAACTAGTAAATCTCTATCCCAACTAATAAATAGTTAACCTTGGTCAAACAAGGTCAAATCTAAGTCAAATATCATATTTCTAGTCATTACCTACCAAGTCTGGTTGATATTATTGCATTGCATTGCTAGGTTTGCCAAGTCTTCATCCATGTGTACACCTAGCTCATTTTGTTTCCTAAACTAAAAGAAATGAAACACTAGAAGACGCAAAATCCATATGGCTAGTTCTATACAATTTAAATGTATCCTTCTACAAATTTCAAGATATTCGTTTAAATAATGAGTTTGTCAAGAATTTTGGGTTAAGCAGATTTCGACATTAGAATTAAAACTTTGAAAGAGCTTTTGTTTATATATGGACATGTATATAATTTTTTTTTTGTAAAAACCTTCACAACTACTCATTAAATGAATTATCAAACATGAATTTGCTTAATCATAGTAGACAAATGGAAACAGCCAAGGTGAACCTGAATTTAAACGAGTTAAACCCATTGGGGAGATGAATTTGCTTCATCAAAAATCCTAACCATAGTAGACAAATGGAAGAAGGAAAGTATTTAACATGGGGACTCGAGGGCGATGATAGGACGTCTCGACCCCATTAGGGAGATTCGATGGCGATCTGCAGTAATCACGACCATTGAAAAAACCTGTTACGTTCCAGAACCAAAATACTGAAGAAGAAAAAAACAGATATCGAGGGTTATACGAACATAATACTTCAATAACCTGAATAAGTACAATCACTATTGTACAATTAGATTTGGGGATGACTCTAGCAATCTAACAATCAATATATTGGTTTGTAGACAAACATTAATCTCAATCCAAAATCAACACAAAGAACACAAGTAATTTATAACGAATACACTAAAGCATCCCCAAACGCAATTCAATACTATAAAGTCTAGAATCAAAGAGAGTATTAAACATAAAAGATAGTATCAAATGTACATAGCTATGTTGTCAAGGCGACTAGAAACAGTTCCAGAAAATAAGAGCTAACACTTGTTCTATAACATGCGATAAAGAAAATTTAAAAGAATAGAATAGTAGGAGGAATGGGGAGTCGAAAGCAGCAAAAGAATCTTCGAATTTGCTATAAAAATCTTGGAAAGAAAAACGAGATAGATTAATCCCCTAGTAGCAAAGTATCTATTTCTTCGTTGCTTGTCTCCAAATCTGCTATGTATTGCGTGTCTGCAAACCACCTAAAATATTTTTCTCATCTTGTCCTAATTAATCCTTATGTGTGTGTGTCTGTGTGTGTGTGTGTGTGTGTGTCTGTGTCTGTGTCTCTGTGTGTGTGTGTGTCCGTGTCCGTGTGTGTTCGTGTGTGTATGTGTGTGTGTGTTCGTGTTCGTGTGTGTCCGTGTGTGTATGTGTGTGTGTCTGTGTCTGTGTTTGTGTGTGTGTGTCCGTTTTCGTGTGTGTCTGTGTGTGTGTGTGTCCGTGTCCGTGTGTGTGTGTGTGTCCGTGGGAGAGGAGGAGGAGGAGTTAGGGTTTACCTGACGAAGGGGAGTAGCTCGAGGAGGAGGAAGAGCACGACGGGGTAGGGGTCGCCGGTGGGGAGTCACCGGAGGAAATCGCGGGGGGGGGGGGGGGGGAGTCGCCGGAGGAAATCGCGGGGGGGGGGAGGGGGGAGTCGCCGGAGGAGATCGAGGAGGGGGAAAAATTGGGAGGGGGGAATAATTTTCGAGTGGGGGAAAAAAGAGCACAGCGTGCCCTAAGTAAAATATTTAGCGACGTCACCAGTAGACGTCGCTAACCGTCGCAATAATTTTAATATAAGCGACATATTTTAATAATATGTCGCTGGACGTCGCTATTCAGCGACGTAGTTTATATAGTATCGCGGAACGTCGCTAGCCAGCGACGGATTGCGACAGCAATAGAAGGGAGTCGCTATATTATATGTTTAGCGACGGAATTTTATTCCGTCGCTAATAGAACATATTTTAGTAGTGAATAATAATAATATATCTATAGAATAATCATGTTTATTAATTCTTCGCAAAATAAATTTTAATAATAATAAATTAGTAAAATCTTTCCAATGGGTGAACTTCTACTGCACACCCTTATCCAGGTCCAAAAATGTGTACAAATATTGCACGATATTATTTAATAATAAAATACCAAGAATAGTACGAATAATTAAATAATTAGAAATTGTACATAAAATTCTAAAATAATTTAGAAAATATTTGTATATACATAAAATGTGCCTACATGGCCCCATTTGGTCACACTACATGCTTACATGGGCTTGGGTTCGGTCCGGGCCCAGTTCGGGCTGATTTGGGCCAACCGGGTCATCTAAAAATCAATATATTAAATAATATTTAATTAAAATAATTTTAATGGGTCAATTCACAACTCGGCCTGGTTTTCCTAGTTCGGACTGAACTATGGCTAAGGCTTCCACGACATGGCTAATATACTGGTCAAAGCACACTGCTACATCTTCGTGGCAAAATTCATGGTCGTCTTGTGCTCAAAACACAACAATGGCTAAGGTCATTTTAATAATTAATAAAAACCATAAATTGTATAAATTAAATTTGAAGTCTAATAAAATAATAAAAAAATAATTAAAAAATTAGAGTTTTACAAAACTGAATTCCCTTCTTCGTACTGAGTTTGAATGATTTCAATTCTTAATACCTGAAGTAGTTCTTCCCTTCCCTCTTAAACTGAAATGAATGTTTGATTCTTAATAAAACCTGTCATGTAATTCCAGTTTCCATTCACTGATTTATTTCTTTACTGAACTGATTTCCATTCTTTTTACACTGTCAATGCACTTTCCTGTCAACTGATTTCCTATTTTTCTGAGATGAATTTCTAGTTTTTCATTCATGGAATTCCTGTTTTAAACCAAAATCTGAATGTGAATACTCATATTCTTTGGGTATTGTTAACTGTTATGTGTATGATTTAGGTATCTAGTTAAATTGAATGCTCATTTCATTCATAATAAACTGAATTCCCTTCCTATAACCTGTCAACTATTTTTCCAGATTTTCCTAAGCTATGATTTGTTTCATGTAACTATCATGTGAACCTAGGATTAGCCACTGTTCTTCCCTTAACACTTCACTGATATTTTGTACCCAGGGTTGCCTATCACTCACTGATTTCTAATGCTCACTGTTTAGGATTCACTTAACACACACAGGTTATCTCATGCCATGTCTCACACTCTCTTGATACTTCACTCATGCACACACATGCCCTCTTGCACTCTCAAGTCTCCATTCACACACACACACACATGTACACTACCACATCCCCTTTCCTATTTCTCTATGTATGTGTATATATATACATGTATATATATTTATGGGTATGTGGCATGTACTTATATGTATCCTATATATATGTGTATTCTATATTATATTAGATACACTATTAGGATGTGTATTTCTATATTAGATTATATCAATATATCTATGTGTGTATTAGATATAATTTGACTTGTGTATATATGATATGGTTTGGCTTATAGGTATGATATAGCCTATGGCCTATGGGTGTGTCTATTTGCCTAGTGAGTCTAGATTGGACTTGTATAGCCTTGTTAGACCTAGAACAGACTTGCTAGACTAGTATAGACTTGTTTGATTTAGGTTTGACCTAGTTGACCTAGTTTGACTTCTAGGATTGACCAGAGTTGACCAAGAGTTGACTTTGGTCTAGATTGACCTAGATTCATGTAGAATGCATTGACTTGCATCTTATTATCATTTTAGACTCATAGTGACTTGTACTGTTCTATAGGAGACAGACACCACTCCTTGGACAGTACTTTCATCTTGGACATTCAGATAGCAGGCGAGTACATTCTCTGATCTTTTCATACCTGTCTGGAACTATATTCTTGCTCTAGATTACTTTACTTGATGCTGACACTTATCTTCACGGATTAGTACTATATGGATCCTTTTTATGAGATGTTATCCCTCTACGGGTGCATCGGGGCATCAGGTACTCCTTGTACTCGTACTAGTTCATGTATTTACATGTTCTCATGTGCCTTCATGTACTATCATGTGCCTCATGTACTACTCATTACATGAGTTCACGTATCTTTAGTTGTATTCATGTGCTAATAACATAACTTGAATGGATCCTTGTATATTGATTGGGACGGGGTGAGTAGAATTGGTTATGTGAATATTATCTCCAGTAGGTATTCATGTGCCTCTTAGTTGTATTTATGTGCCCCTAAGTCTTTTACATAACCATATTGTATTCTAAATCACTTAGCCACTTACAGTCTTTACTTATCATGTATTTACTTTCAGTTACAAAATATCTCCTATTTTTCTGTACTTCCTTTCCAGCATTTCCTGTATTTTACTCTATTGTATGCTTTATACTCCTAACCTGTTATGAACTGTTTTGAGAGATATGTGCTCGTTCCCGTCCTGATTGGACCTGTTGAAAATTTTACAGATGACGAGGAGGAGGCCTGCTTTGATACTTTCTATGGGACAGCCTTAGAGGACACTTGCTATCTGGAATTCCAGTCGGATCCCTTAGCTGTAGAAGCTGTTGCTCCATAGATATCTTTATCTTATTTCATTGTATTGGAGTTTGAGTTGTTTATTTGGATCTGTATTATTTCTGGTTGTCAGAGGAGTTTATCATAGACACTTAGCTTTATCTCTATTTGTATTTCCTGTGGATTTGGGTCTCGCATCTTTTATATCATTCTATCTTATCGTATTCTACCTTAGATGTGATTGAGTTATATTCTGTTATGTCACCCCCATTCGGGGAGTATAACTGTTATTACCTTAAACTGTTAGATGTTGTGACCTAGGACAATGTTCTACCGCCGACACTGCGGCGTAGGCTGGACGTACCCACGTCTCGTGCCCTTACTCTAGGGTGCGGGTCATGAAAAAATCTACGGTTGAGATAAGAAAGAAGGATCTAGAAGCTGGTCCCCGTACGTGGCGCTGCTGCAGCTTCGTCGTCGGTTTCGTTTGAGAGGAGGAAAAGGAGGGAAACAAAATGTGGAGAGAGGATTTAAAATGAATGAATGTTTGAGAAGTGAGTTTAAATGGTTGAGTGAAGTGGGCTAGCTATGCGGCCCAAGGTTGTTTGGGCTTCTTGGCCCAAAGTGGTTTGGGGAAATTAAAATAATTTTCATTCTTAATTAACCAATCAATATTAATTAGAAATCAAAACATAATCTTAATATATAAAATAAACCTTTAAGTATTAATCTAAAATATCTAATTAAAGGTTATTAAAAGAACCATAAATATAGAAGATTATTAATTTAAGATATTTTACTTTAAGAATACTTAATAAAGATAATAGGGAAATACCCAAATTCATTTAAAAAGTGGAGTTACACCATGTCCGAAGAACCCGATCCAACAAGGTAGCATGTAATTCAGAAACCTCCTCTGCCAATGCATTAGCAAATATACTAGCTAATAGTCCCAGTTATTTAAGTTTCAATTTTCAAGCCATGCACACTAAGGAATAATCCTATATGATGCACTCAAAGAAGCTTGATAATTGTCTAGCTGGTAAGAAAATTGTACCCTGCATCCCTGTATGTGATACATTAAACAACCCTTCGAAGTAGACTATTTTCTATATGAGACATTATACTGGTGGTATACCGACGATATACTTGCCAGTATACTTCCTTTGTAGTAATAGGCCAAACTTAGTGTTGGTTAGTACTGAAAATGCATGCAGGTTTAATAAAACAACCAAGCAAATGCACACATATAACCTAGACCTACTCCATGTCACTAATAACATATTGTTTAAACTCCACGAAGTATAACACAAAATCAGGTATGTGACAAGTCATAAACGAACTTGTCATGACACGAGCTTCTACTAGAAATGAAATAAATTTCTTGAGGATTATATGAGATGAGTCTACTTGAGACTCTAATATGCTTGTTACGAGCAAGCTAACTAACACAATCCTACAAACGTGTCTACTACAAACAATGTGCATGTCTAATCAAATAGGGTTAAGAGTCAGAATACTCAGTTAAATATGAATATGAAAAATGAGCAATCGAAAACATAATGTAAGTCCTCTGAATTTTGTATTTTTAATTAATTTCTTTAATAATATATACTTCTATTTTAAATTTATGACTATAAATACACTTTAACATAGCTTTAACTTTTGAAGCACAACATTGGCCAATTTTCGAAATCAATTTCATATTCATGGTCTAGGCAAGTCCACCTTCGTTAGGCATATCATGTCACACTCAAATATATTTCCATACACTATATTTTTCTTGTCCAACTTTCGGGTAAAAAATGGTCATTTTAACCTTCACCGTAATTTCGATGTGATCTTCCAATTAGAATTGGGGACCCAAATCCGATCCAAACTTTTCGATCCAATATATAATTTTGACCTATTTTGAGCCTACTACACACATGCCAATAGTGTCCTACTCAATTGAGCTCCCATGTGCTATATTTATTTTCAAATGACATACAAGACCCATTTAATAGTCTTTCAGAGCCTATTTTGGTTTAATAAATCATACCGACTGAAAACAAGGTCAACAAGCCTTAGTAGAGTCTATGTTAAGTTGCCATAACTTAGTAAGATGATTTTAGATTGATTTTATTAGATTTTGTCTAGCCACATTGGCTTAAACCCATCCAAAGATTCATATTCCATAAATGGAAATCAAATAAAATCTTTAAAGATACACATATACAAATTTTTTGATTTACACCACCAAACGTAATCAAATATGTCCTAAACCTTCTCTACCAAAACCCTAACCTTCCTAACTAATCTTGGCGCCACCCCTCTCCCATTAACCCCAAAATCTAATCCTTGCTTTAGCCCGAGGCCGAAAACATTGTAGAAGCATGAAAAATTTCAGCTGAAGACATCCCTTCGCCAAAGCGCAGAAGATGCAAAAGACTCAGGCTCAGTACTAAAAAGACAAACCGGAAGATATGTAGAGAAGTCCCTTTATTGTCATGTCTACCAAAGTCTAGTACAGACACATCAGGACTATACATAAGGGACTAATTCTGTTCTTCTATATAGGATCTAGCACAGATTCGACATATGCCAAGAGGAATCTACAAGGGATAAAGTCTTCGTCGAAGCGCAACCTTCATTCTTCTCGATACACATGCTGGAGGATTGACCTCCACCAGAGCATGTTCTAATTTTCTTGTGGGCGCAGCCTCTCAGAAACATATCAGTAACTCAACACTTTGAAGAAGCCAGAGCCTTCAAGCCAAAGGCGCAGCTACGTGCCTGCGCCAACCTCCGAAACAAGATGGTAGTAGGCCCCCCTTCCCTTCTTTTATTTCAGAAGCCAGTGCCTTCACTCCAGAGGTGCAGCTACCTGCCTACGCCAATCTCAGACGCGCAAGGGTGTTATACCATTCCCTTCGTAGCCAATGACTTCACTGTTCAGAGGCACAACCACTTACCTGCGTCCGCATGAGGTGCAGGATGGTGATATGCTCACACCATTTCCATTCCCACGGCACGGTCGTCTGCTCCGGATAAGAAGCTTAAGTCACTCCTCTATAAGAGAATTGGGAACTCCTATCGCAACCAATGCAAGTCAACCTGTCGCTCCAAAAGCATAGTAACCTCGCCAACCTGAAACACAAGCCTATTTGTCGCCTACAGCACAGTGACTTCGGTAGCATGAAACACAGCTTCATAAGTTGCTCTATATGCACAAAAGTCTCATCGTCATTCGAAGCCAAGTCCACTCATCGTCTAAAAGCATAGAGGTTCCGTCGTCTCCAGAAGCACGGTCTACTCGTTACCCTAGAAGCACAGGAGCACTTAGTCCTCACCAGAGGCACAGGAAGCGTGGGTCCACCCAAATTGGTTTGTTTAAACTGTCTTTTGCAGAGAAGATTGGGATAAAATCATGATTGATATCATATCAGATTGATTTAAATCTTAGAAGTGGATCAGTTAGACTCCAAATCTAGGATAAAATCCTAAGATTTACTCGACTGTATTCGAACAAGCAAATCGGCAAGCACCACGTGTCACCTCCTTCGGTTATGTTTATAACCAACAGAGATCTCATTTGAGGGGAATCTCGATGACCGCCACGTGTCAGCCTCTTGATCGGTGATCCCAGAATCTCATCCACCTATCAACCAAAG
This sequence comes from Iris pallida, assembly GCA_029216955.1. Taxonomy (NCBI): domain Eukaryota; kingdom Viridiplantae; phylum Streptophyta; class Magnoliopsida; order Asparagales; family Iridaceae; genus Iris; species Iris pallida. Next base: position 6,733,287 of record JANAVB010008998.1, read on the forward strand.
AACCAACCAACCAACCATCTTCAAGGGATCTTCTCATCCTAACAACCTTTTGATCGGTGACCCCAGAGTCCCAACAAAGGCACCAGAGAGCTATAGCACGGTTGATTCGTCGTCCGATCGTCAACGGAGTAAAGAAGCCACTACAGCGCTCGATCTACACCATCACACTTTTCAAGAAACCTTTTCTCCCTGTACTTAAAATATACTGTTTAGGACTTCCTTCTTTGTGCATTGATACCTTAGACGTTCAATAAAGCAAAAATTTCGTTCAATCTTTTGTTATGTTGAACAAAATGGCGACTCTATTGGGGACTACCATCTCCTCCAACGAGAAGGCGGTAACGCAATCTGATGATAACTTGCTGGGAGCTTCTCAAGACATCTTGGCCGTACGCTTCGACCAGCAGGCTTCTGAAGATCTCCGTTCTGATGAAAATTCGAAGATTTCGAAGCGATTCGTACAACCGAAGAAGACTCGACGTGTCTGGAGGCCTAAGGCGGCTACAGCCAACAACACGATGGTGGGAACTACGTCTCAGGACCCCTTCAACGTCAAGGCCATAGAGAAGATCCCGACTGCCATAGCCTTATCCCCTCGTCCAATTCGTATCTCAGGAAAGCATGGCGAGGAAGATGGTGGTTCCATGGTTGATCTGACAAAGGAACGATGCCAAAGGAAGCGCACACCCGTCCAACCCCTCACGACAGGAGTATTGCTGGTAAGTAGATTTGTCTTCGACAGAATCGCTTTCCCTTCAGGTAAACTTTGGCGGACTCTGAATACTACTCGCCCGCTGGGGGTAGTAGGAAGAGATCCCAGGTGGCTCGTGCTTCGTACAACATGCGTGCGACACCAACGACAGATCAGGGGCCGGTGTTGACAGTAACACGCGTAGCCGACGGAAAGCTATACAAGAATGGCTCTTACACTCCGATGCCTCAACCAGTCGAATCTTCCTTCCACTGGTGTACTCCTGTGCGTAGGCCAAGCCAGGGGTACGTCCCACGGAGAGTAAGCCACGCGAGTAGCATTCCCGCAGGAGAGACAGGAGGCTTCCTCTCCAGACCCGCTCTGACCGTGCTTACATGCAGCTTCCCTGCATGTACAATGGGAGTGCTATGACAGATGATCCAGCCCTCTTCCAAGCGGAAGAAGAATCTGTAGCGTAAGCCGTGCCTAAATCAAGGCACTCTTGTACCCAGATTACTATTAACTGTCGTTGTCAGCAAACGGCTGCGCCATCGCCGAGGAGGCATTCTGTCTTCCAGAGACTCTACTCCACCTCGACCCCATGCCAGAGGCTTAACAAGGGGTCAGTGAGCCATAGAGAAGATGAGCCCCGCATCGCCACATGCTATACGGTGCAAGGTTCCAGAGCTTTCAAGAAGCCCTTCCAGAATCCTTCTATATCAGTTGCTAAACCGAAGATGAGGTCAGAGAACAGTAAAGCTAAGGTACCCGATGCAGGTGTGTTCCAAGGCACTTGTTCCAAATCTGCGTTGGGTGCCTTATCAAAAACAGGGGGGAGCCAGCCTCCTACCATGTACGACAACCCTGTATTCCAATCTGACGAGGTGCAATACGACATAGATGTCTCTATTGGTGCAGTCAGTCACCAGACCGGGGTAGCAACCATACTGAGTTCGAACAAGATCACAATCTTACGGTATATCCTTAGGACAACGAGACTCAGGCGTCTGAGCTAGAAAGTGAAGGATCCACGGCTCCCTTGAGTCAACCTCACACTCGGTCTGTGTTTATGACCGATCGCAATATGGAAGACAACAACGAAGCTCTCAGACGTATCGAAGTCCTCAAGACGAAGTTAGATACGCTGACGGACACCATGAAGACCCTGTCCTCGGTCATAATTGACCTTAAGAGTAGCATGGCCCCCACTGCCTCTACATCTGTGCGTGATCCGCCAACCAATGACGAATCCAGCAGGTTGCCTACTGCCAATCAAGCAGGACCATCCTCGTCTACACCATAGCTACAGGCTCCGCAATGCCGGCCGAGATACAATAGGCCATCAAGGGGCTGTATGCTCGTTATAATGCCAAGGAGAAGCAAGCAACGCTCCAGAAGATGGCAATCCGGCAGCTATACCCATTCGAGTGGGACAACGTCGTATATCCTCCTAAATACAATTCGCAGACGCTTACACCTTATGAAGGGAAGGGGTCTCCCCGACAATACTTGAGGTACTTTGCCTCAATAACAGGGCACCTGCCCAAGGATGATGCCCTCCTGTCCAACATATTCATAGGAGCCCTGCAGGGGGTAGCCTATGAGTGGTTCTGCAGTCTTTCGGACGACTGCATCTCGTCATTTGAAGACCTGAAGACACGGTTCGTGGACCGATTCTATGAAGGAGGCATGGATATGACCATGTCAACCCTCATAGAAATTATCCAGAAGGAAAAAGAGCCTGTCCGTGCATACATTGAGCGCTTCCACCAGGCAGCCCTCATATTACCACACGACATGCCCGAGCCCATGCTTATGGACTCCTGCCGAAAGAACATGCTGCCCGCTATAAAATTGTGGCATAGTACTCCCTGCATGGAGTGGACGCCTTTCATTACAGAGGCGGATGCCGCACAAAGGAAAGCCCAGGATGAATAACTCCCGGGGCTACACTTTTCTACGCCCGAAGACAAGGGTAGACGCTCGTCCAACAACAACCCTAAAGACGGAAAAGACATAGAAGCCATGACCGTCAACATCCCCAAAGGTTCAGCAACTGCGAACCCCAAGTCCGCGGAAGCGCAGAGACCGAAGGAGACTTACTCCTTCAATGACGAGGATACGCTGGAGCTTTTCGAGATGATTACGAAGAGTGGCAAACTATCCATCCTGGCACCCAGGTGTCCTGATAAAGTGGAAAAGGTGGACCATCCTAAGTACTACCGTTATCACCAGTACATCCATCACTTAACACAAGACTGCTATATATTGAAGGGGCAAATTCAGTGCCCCATTAATGCCAATGTCATATCGTTGGATTACGATGAGAAGACCATCATGGCCAACATGGTTACTCTCCAGTTCGAGAGTTTTCCAGCCACAGAGGTACAAGATGGCATCATCCCTATTCTAAAGGCGACGATGGAAGTAGTCAAACTTCCACCAGCATGGGACAACGCTCAAGGGCTCGTCCTGTTCTCTATGCCTCAAGGTGAAGTCATGTGGATACATCCTGACTTGGTTCCCGACATGATGACATCTACGACCATTTCTGCCAAAAGGAAGAAAAGCAAGGCATGCCGTATGGTGTACACGTCGACCGACGATGCTTTGGTGACCACTCTCTCGGCACAGAGGCAAGTGGAGAGCCAGGCTCCAGACCAGGAGGAGTCTCCACCAAATACTCCCTCTGTTCCAGATATATCAGGAGCAGGTCCACCTCAGATCCCTAAGGCACTAGAGGTGGGTCCATCCCGAGCCCCTACCGTAGACAATTAGAAACAAAAGGAGGTTCGTTTCGACAAACCTCTCAGAAAGGATCCGACAATCGGGCCTATCAAGCCTTACACTTCGATATTGTAGCACAGCTGGCTAATACTCTGGCTAGATTATCACTTTTTGAGCTCCTCCGCCTCTCTAAGGAGATCCGAGATGCGCTCAGTGAAGCTTTACAGAACGCCGAGTCCTTCCTCACCCAGGTTCGGCCACCGAAAGTGTATCTTGCAGCTTGCCCACATTGCCACAACGTGGTCGAAGTGATTCCTAGTATCACTTTCACCCAGCAAGATATTCTTCTAAAGAATAACCGGCACAACCGCCCCCTGTACTATATGGGGTATGTCGGTGCCATTAAGGTCGATCGCATCCATATCGACCCAGGTTCCTCTTTGAGCATTATCCCAAGAAGCCTGCTTCAAACTTTAGGGGTTCCGATGCATCGGTTGACAGCCTCGAACCCAACAATCAGTGGCTTCAACGCGAGAAAGAGCGAGCCCTTGGGCAAAATTCGCCTGAAATGTCACATCGGCGACCTTCATACTGAAGTGACTTGCTATGTCATTGATGCAGACATAAATTATAACATACTGCTAGTACGACCATGAATCCATGAGTACATGATTGTCCCTTCCACCCTACATTAGTGTATAAAATATGTGGCCAGCGACGGGACTATCAAAACGGAGTTCGCTGATATCGACCCATTCCGAGGACTTGAAGCCTACTATATGGATGCTGATCTGTACAAGTCAGTCCCCTGGGATGACGACAGCAATGATGCTGACGACGAGGCAGAGATAGCTTCAGAAAGCACTGCAGTAGCCAAAGAACCTTTAAAGGTTTGACTGAAAGGGAGGCCTACCAAGGTGTCAACGCCTATTGTTGTTAAGCTTCGGGGCAAAGCTCCACCTTCGCCTCCAGTGATGATGGAAAATAGTCAGGACCCTATAGGAATGAGGTTACCCGGAGGTCCCCAAGGTTGACCATGAAGGAGCAGGAGGATCTGACCACCATTTCCTTGATGGTCAAGCTGAAAGGGAGTCATCCTCCTTCTCCTCCAGCGACAGCTCTAGTCTTCACTGACGAAGAGCTAGATGATTACGTCTGTGCCAAAACAGAGGCCCACTCTTTCGATGATGTAATCCCTCGGGACAAGATATCCCACTTCATCAACAGAAAGTTGTCATCGAACTACTCTGGCGCATGCTGGAACACCAAATATTTTTTGGACAATTCTCTGTGTAAACTACAGACGCAAGTGACAATTGCCAACCATGTGAGCCGAGTTATCCCTGCCCGAGGTGCCTACTTCGTAGTTCCAGCTAGGAAAAAAGAAGAAGAACCCATCATATTCGGTCGATTGGAGCATCCGCAGCGAATAACTCCTGAAGACCAGACTTCGACAGCGGCAAAATGAAGTTTTACCGCTACATGGCGCAGGCCAAAAACCTTATCTAGAAGATGGGCTACGACCTGAATAGCAATAAAGGGCTCAACTATGGCAAAGGTCGGCGTCTTCCCTTACGGATTCGTGCTCCAAAGAGAAAAGCTGAAAACTACTACCAATGTATTCGTCGAGGGCTGGGGTATGTTACACCTACGACCACCTCAGAAGATTCAGAAGAAGAAGTCATGAGGTACTCATACTCTTATGACTCCTCAGCTTGGGACTCCGATACCAGCATGGGTCAAGTCTTTAAGAAGATGTTGTCTGCTAACATGATCACTAATCAGTTAACCATCGAAGATAATCAACGCAGGCGGTTACAAGAGTTAGAAGCACTGGATGAAAAGTGCTTGCTCGCACAATAAAAGATTGAGCTTTACCAAGCTCGCATCTCTGGGGCCTTCAACAAAAAGGTCCGCAAAAGATCCTACCAGGTGGGCGACCTCGTTGTAGAAGTATAGAAAATTTTCAGCAAATGAAGTCCCATGCGCCCAAGCCAGTGGAACTCCATGCGCCCAAGCCAGTGAAGCTCCATGTGCCCAGTCAGTGAAGCTCGATGCGCCTAGTTAGTGGAACTCAATGCGCCCAGCCAGTGAAGCTCCATGCACCCAGCCAGTGAAGTTTCTTGTGCCCAAGACTAGCTCCTCCAAAAGGAGGGCGTATAGCCTGAGACATGGCTATGCGCCCAAGCTGAACTCAGTCAAAGCCATGATCAAAACGTGCACCGAAGCGCACGGCCACGTCAGTCTCCACGAGAAATCGTGTACCGAAGCATGCGGCCACGTCAACACCACGACCAACCCACGATCTTGCAACCTGTATGCGCCTACGTCCTATACGCCCAAAGCAGGACTATGAGCCCACATAAAAACTAGTGAGTTTCCTCCTGTGGGCGCATAACATCATCCCAGCTCAAGAACGACTATTAAAGGGGGGCCTCATCCCTCTTCAAAATACAGAACGAAGAGCATTTTCAAGAGCGAAATTGCTGCACTTCTTGCCAGTGAGCCGAGAGTTAGCAATTTTCTTAGGTTTTTTTCCAATTTTGTAACCGGAGTGTTAACGGAGTAAAGGAGCAACTGTCGCTCGATCTCCATTGTCCCATTCCCCAGAATTCTTTTTATACTCGAGGATCCTCAGCGCAGGATCTCTCAGGCGCACTCGATTTGTGGTGCCTTACGCCAACAAAAAAAGACAACATTTTCTTTTTTTTTTGTGTGTGTCCAAAAAAATTACGACTCTGCTGGGGACTACCTTTTCCTTTGACGAGAAGGTGGTGACGCAATTCGATACCGACAAAGTAGGGAGCACTCAGAAGATGCTGATCGTAAAGTTCGATCAGCAGGCGTTTGAAGAGATGCTCTCGAGGGATGGCTCTACTCCCTCAAAATCAGTGAATCCAAACAAGTCTCACAAGACTTGGCTTCCGAAGGCTCGTTGTGCATATCCTGCTAGTGTCATAGCAGATATACAAGTGGAGGACTCCGTCACATGGGTGCATGACTCTGCCATAGAAGTTCTCCAAATGGAGAAGGCTCACACCATTCCGGGCTCTACTAGCCCAGTGACTTCTTCCCGTTACAACCAACAACAGGGTGTTCAACACCCGAGACTTGGCAAAGGAAAATACTACGATGCCAAGAATCGGGGTGTGCGACACTCTGTCCAAACCCGACGAGGCTCACAAACAAAGAAGATAAAACTGGAATAAAACAACGCTGCTCTACCAAGCATGCGCCCAAAGCCATGCGCCTAAGGGAGCGTTTGGGAGCATAACCCCAACCAGAACACATCTGTCTTCAGCAGGCTGGGCATCCAAAGCCATGCGCCTAAGGCTATGCGCCCAGGCTCTCTGGATCTATACTATGCGCCCACATCAAGGAGGCTCAGACATGCTGTCAAGGAGCATGCGCCCAAGTCTAGTCTCCAAGGCCTATACACCCACAACAAAAAGGCAGGTCCCAACGCGTATAGCACGGGACTGTCTTCAAGGACATCACAAAACTTAGGTGTGGGGGTTTCCCCTGTACGTGAACTAAGTCTAGATGCATCTACTCTCCTTACGAACCCGCATACAAAGCTCGACAATGCATGCAACATAGGTTGTGAGGCAAAACTCCCTTCCGCTGACTTGCACGACATGATAAATTATAAGCATAAAGCAAGGGAGGACATAACAATTCATAGTACACATCCGTGCACCAGTATTATTATCAACTATTGTTGCTCCAAAGCAACGAGAGTGCCTCAGAGAAAGTCCGTGTTTCGACGGTTGCACTTCTCTAAAGATGAGAAGCCACTGTGTGTTTCATCCAACATGGCTTCATGGGGTCCCCCTTACGAAAGTCCAAATCAAAGACGGTGGACTACAAATCCAACTTTATCTCTCAGTTTCACGAGAAGGAGAAGAAGAAGTCTACTAACAGATGGCCAGCAGGCTGTCACATCTGAAGGAGTTTATATGGGTACTCGGTCAAAGGCAAGGTTCCATACAGACGACGAAGAATCCCAAGCTGGACGTAGTTTTCCCTCAGAGTCTGAAGTGGATGACCCTCACACTAGGGGTAGCCTTCCAGAAGACGATGATCCCTCTGAATCTGATGGCGACTATCTGCCTCCTCTATCTGAAGATAAAGGACTGGTCCACTCGGAGACAGACAGTATCAGCACCAGTTGTTCTGTTTCGTATGTTCTTCTTCGCATGTTATCTACATACATGGCGGATGGAGAAAGACCTGAAGAAGTAAGTGATCAGACCAGCAAAAGTCTAGAGGGTCTTGAAATAGTATTTGCCAAGATCACCGATATGCTTACCAGTATCATGGCAGTTCAAGCTGCTGGGGCTGTTCCTCCACCTCAGCAAAATATCTCAGTCCACGCTAGTCCGGCTCACAGCAACAACCCTCCTTCACTATAAAAGGAGTATCATTCCGTTGTACCTTCTCTAAATCTTACAAATGCTGGGGGTGGTCCTTCGCCAACAACACCTGACAACCTTTCAGTAGCCGTTTTCCAACCCTGCTCAATCAACATGATGCAATTGATTCCCTGGTCGCTCGTCTCGACACCATCTCACACAAAGACGAGCTTCAGAATATGGGGATATCTCAACCGTATTCCCCTGAGTGGGAGAACGCTACTTACCCGCCTAACTACAAGCCGCTGACGCTGAATTCATTTGACGGGTTGACTTCTCCCTCGATAGCACATGACGTACTTCAACATGCAGACTCTGCACTTGCCCAAAGATGATTCATTTTTGTCAAAGCTGTTTATCATCGAGACCAAGCAAAGGAGGACTGAGTCTGTCATCGCCTTCATCGAACGCTTCAGGCGGCTAGCACTGAAGATGCCCTTTGGCATACCAGATTCTGAACTTATGGATACTTGTCGACATAACTTCCTTCCTACAGTAAAGTTTTGTCTGGGTATACACAAGTATGATACATGGCCCACTTTTATTGGGGCCGCTGATGCTGCTGAAAACGATATTCCTAACTTGGAACTACTGGGGTTGAAAATACCCACATCCGAAGATAAAGGAAAACATCCTCAAACTATCCCTATTCGTGAAGGTAAAGGGAAAGAAGTCCCGAAAGTCGACACATCCAAAGAAGCTTCCAATTCTCAGGGCGTCTCCGAGAAACCTAAGGAGACCTTCTCCTTTGACGAAGATGATGATCATTACCATCTTTCACACATTGACAAAGGGTAATAAGCTGACATTGTCTCCACCACGACGTCCTACAGAGGCGAGCCAACTCAACGATCCCAAGTACTGTCTCTATCATCAGTACGTGCATCATTCCACCAAAGACTGCATCGTCCTAAAGAAAAAAGTACAACAGCTTATCGACAGCCAAGTAATCAACCTCGAAGCTGGAGACAAGGTCGTACTTCTAACATGATCCCTCTTCAGTTTGGTGACTTTCCTTCCACAGAAGTCCCATACGGCGTAGTCCCGATTTCCAAAGCGATAATGGAAGTCGTCAACCTACCGCCATCTCACAACTCAACATTGGTCCTGTTCATGACTGAACGTGGTGAGATCATGTGGGTCCATCCGGACCTTGTGTAAGAAGTGACGCAGGGGGTAGTACCTCCCAAAGCAAAAAAGGGTAAGAAGTACAAGTCATGCCATATGGTATCCACTCCCATCTACGAGGTTCTATCTGTCTAGATGCGCTCGGGAAAGACTTATCTTCGGATGTACGATTCCGCACTAGAAGAAGCAGTACCTCCTCAAGCTCCTACTGCCCCTACAAGCTCAAAAGCCAGCCCGACTAAGCCTCAAACTACGGATAAAGCCAAGCAGAAGAAGACGCAGTTTGACAAGTCTCTGAAGGCGCCAGCTCCCGAAGGCATGGATCGGCCCTACAACTTTGACATAATGGCTCAGCTAGCCAATACACCTGCCAGGTTGTCTCTGTTCGATCTATTGAGACTTTCCAAAATAATACGGAAGGCCTTAATTGATGCATTACTACATGCCGACTCTTACCTCGCCGAAGTCAAGGCCCCCGCTGAAGATCCTGTCTCCTGTCCCCACTGCCACAGTACTATAGAAGTGGTACCCAACATCATCTTCTCACAGGAGGACATGCTACTCAAAAATAATTGTCATGATAGACCCCTGTACTATACAAGGTATATCGGAGCGATCAAGGTGGACCACATGCACATCGATCTAGGATCCTCCCTTAGCATCATTTCTAGAAGTCTGCTTCAAATTTTTGGAATCCTTCTGCATAAACTGTCTGCAACCAACACAACAATCATGGCTTTCAATGCTGGTCGAAGCCATCCGCTGGGCAAGATCCGTCTCAAGTGCCAGATCGGTGATCTCTGAATGGAGGTTTCTTACTATGTGATCGATGCCAATGTATCCTACAACGTCTTATTGGGGCGTCCATGGATACACGAGAACATGATCGTTCCTTCCACACTTCACCAGTGCTTCAAATACATCAACAGCGACGGTGTCGTAAAGACGGAGTTCGTCGATGTCGATCCTTTTAAGGGCATCAAAGCTTACTATGGAGATTCGATACTTTACCAATCTCTACCCTCAAGAACAATGGCAACAAAGCTGATAATGAAGCTGAAGCAAGTCCATCCTCTAATAATGGTCCCCTGATTATCCGAGTCAAAGGACGTACTACTCCAAAAAGTACTCTGAAGTCTCTCATAATTTGGGTGAAAAAGAAGAACCATGACAAGGTCAAACCATTGACCATCACTATCAGCAGGACACCTCGGGAGGAACCTGCTGATACCCGTCCTCCCAATCATAAAAAATTACCCTACGTGGTGAACTCGGCCAAGACTGTGGCTCCTCTTCCAGATGATGATCCTCTCAATGAGTATATTAATACTCATAATAATGTACCTTCAGCGGATGATGTTATTCCTGAAGAAGAACTTGCGTATTTCTTTAGTAAAGGTTTATCTTTAAATTACTCCGATGTCTATCAATCTGTAAACCACTATATGGATACGATATACTCCCTAGAAAATAGCATAGGACCACACCTCTGCATGCCGGTCACGACGCCTCACCTACGAAAAAAAGTTTACCCTGAAGATATCCTCTACTTCATCATTCCAGCCAGAAAGAAGGATGAAGAATTAATCATCTTCGGTCGTATAATTGGCGAGAGAAAGTTTGTTCCAGACTCTACTTCTTCCAAGCACAACACAGAAGCTGACTATAACTCTGGGAAAATGCAACTTTTCTGGTATAGTTGGCAGGCGAAGAACATCATCCAGAACATGGGATATGACATCAAAAGCAACAAAGGGCTAAATTACGGCCAAGGACGACGGTGCCAATATGATACTTTGCTCCTCCAGGCAAACCCGAGAACTACTATCAACGAAGCGGTGTTGGTTTGGGCTATGTCACTTCTCCAACAACTCCCGAAAGATCAGATGATGAAGCAGATCGTTGTTCTCATTCTTCTGATTCGTTCCTCTGAGACTCAGACTCCAGCGTCCGCGACATGTTCAAAGCAACTCTGTCCGTCAACATGGTTTTTGTCGACCAAATTACAGACGATGTCCAATCAATTGAGCTTGAATAATGGGCTCAAAAGATGGATACTAGGTGGGAGCTACGCTTTGAACAATGGAAACCACCTACCGAAGACGAAGTCATCCAAGTCAATCTAGGAGATGAACCATCTTTCAAACCAATCTTCATCAGCAAAAGTCTATCTGGCGATGAACGCCAATCTCTTATACATCTTATAAGAGAATACTTTGATGTATTCGCATGGAGCTATGAAGACATGTCAGGCTTGGACCCTACAGTCGCCATGTACCGCCTGAACATTTCGTCTAAAGCTAAGCCAGTGAAGCAACAACAACAACAATTTCGACCAGACGTCATGGAAGCTATCGAAAATGAAGTCAAGAAGCTCATTGCCAGTGGATTCATCCGCGAGGAACAACATCCAAACTGGGTTGCCAACATCGTTCCAGTCATGAAAAAGAACGATAAAGTTCGAGTATGTATCAACTACCATGATTTGAACTCTGCATGTCCGAAGGACGAGTTCCTTCTACCGATCACCGATGTAATGATTGACAATACTTATGACTTCAAGCGGATGTCCTTCATGGATGGGTTCTCAGGCTACAACCAGATCAAGATATTCTTCGACGACGAGAAGCACACATCTTTTCGAACACCGTTGGGGGTATACTGCTATACTGTGATGCCCTTCGGATTGAATAATACAGGGGCAATATACCAGCGAGCCATGCACATAATTTTTTGTGATCATTTGCACAAAACTGTGGAGTTCTACGTAGACGATATCGCAGTCAAAAGTCGTCTCAAGGAAAACTACCTCCAAGACTTGAGAACGGTGTTCGAACTAATGCGTGCACACCAACTCAAGATGAATTCAACCAAGACTTTTCTGGGAGTCTCCAGCGGCAAGTTCTTTGGTTTCGTCATTACTTTAAAGGGTATACATCTAGACCCGAAGAAAGTGAAGGCTATCCTCGATATGCATCCTCCAAGAAACCCAAAAGAGTTACGCGAACTACAAGGAAGGCTAGCCTACATCAGACGATTCATTTCTAACCTGTCTGGAAGGTGTCAACCGTTCACTCAGCTCATGGAGAAAGACGTATCTTTCGTCTGGATTGAACAATGTCAATGCGCATTCGACGACATCAAGGCGTACCTTACAAGCCCTCCATTATTGGTAGCTCCAATAATGGGGAAGCCCTTCTTACTATATGTCTGCGCTATGGACCATTCTCTCGGTGCCCTATTGGCTCAGAAGAACGAAGGCGGCCATGAACAGGCAATCTACTACCTCAGCCGCACAATGTTGGGTGTCGAGCACAAATATACATCTGTGGAGAAGGAATGTCTTGCACTAGTATTTGCCATCCAGAAGACACGCCACTATGTGCCTGGACAGACTATCCATATTATATCTAAAGTCAACCCTCTCAGAATACTCATGACAAAACCAGCCTCTCTCAATTAACATTTAGCTATATGGGCAATACTGTTGACTTCATATAATATGATCTTCGTTCCTCAGAAGGCAGTAAAAGGCCAAGCATTATCTGACTTCCTAGCTGCTCGTCCGGTGCCAGAATCGTCCAAACTCTACGATAAAATCCCCGACGAAGTGATGGAGTCTAATACTGCAACTGAAGAAATACCCATTTGGTGAATGTTCTTTGACGGCGCATCAAGAACAAGACCTAAAAAAAATATTGTGGCTGGAGTAGGTATCATGCTTGTGTCACCTGATCATCTGGTTATACACCGTGCATATTCTCTCGTAGAACTATGCTCCAACAATATGGTCGAATATAATGCTCTATTAATCGGCTTACAACTGGCGAAGCAACTGGGAGTTGACTATTTAGAAGCTTACGACGATTCCAAGCTAATAGTTAGTCAGGTCTGAGGGGATTATAACGTTTGTCATGAAGATCTCATCCCCTACCACAGAGCAACAATCGAGTTGGCGTCTACTTTTGCTGGATTCTTTATCGAGCATGTGCCTCGACTACAGAATATAGAAGCGGATGCTCTAGCCGGTCTCGTTGCTTCCTTGACCATTCCAACCAATACTCAGCAGTCGATCATAGTGTCTGGTCGAGAATTATTCTGTGTGAAAGATGCCTTGCATATTCATCACAGTTACAAAACGGAAACAAGCGTCGGTGCTAAAGATTGGAGATTTCCCTTCATAGACTATGCTGTCTATGGAATCCTCTCCGAGGACCCGAAGGAGGCAGTATCCATCCAAAGGCGATCCCTCAGATTTTACTACGATACAGCTACCAAGATGCTGTACCGACGCTCTTACGACGGGCTACTGTTACGATGCTTATCAGACACAAAAGCCAAATATGCACTCCGGGAGGCTCACGATGGAGTTTGTGGTGTACATCAACCAGGCCCCAAATTACAAGATCGCCTCAAACGAATAGATTATTACTGGCCCACAATGATAGCAGATGCTGTTGAATATGCAAAGAAGTGTAGAGCTTGCTACTTCTACGTCAATTTCATTTATCAACCTTCGGAGATTCTATACCCGATGGCAGTATCTTGGCCGTTTGAAGCCTGGGGCATGGACGTCATAGGACCAATCATACTGCCATCCTCCAAAGGACATCGGTTCATCCTAGCTATAACCGATTACTTCTCCAAATGGGCGAAAGCTATACCGCTCACCGAAGTGAAGACGTCAAACGTGATCAGTTTTATCAAATATCACATCATCTACCGCTTCGACCTACCTCGCAGGATCATCCATGATAATGGTCCATAGTTCGCAAGCCATGTATTCTATCGATTCTGTGATAAGAATCGAATCCAGAATGTAGCCTCTACTACCTACAATCTAGCGGCTAACGGGCTAGTAGAAGCCTTCAACAAAACTATCATAAAACTTCTCAAGAAGTTCGTGTCTTCAAACAAGCATGATTGAAACAAGAAGCTCGATGAATGTCTATGGGCCTATCGTACAACGGTCCAAACTCCAATAGGCAGTACGCTATTCTCTCTGGTTTATGGGAGTGAAGCAGTTCTTCCCCTAGAAATCCAGATTCCTTCTCTTCGACTAGCCCAAGCCAGTGAGCTGACTACCGAAGAAAGCTACCGTCTGCGACTCCAGGAGCTCGAAGCGCTAGACGAAAAATACTTGTTAGCTTAGCCATGCATTGAGCTATATCAAGCACGCCTTTCTAGAGACTTCAATAAAAAGTGAAGGAAAGGATCTTCCAAGTTGGCGATCTGGTCTTAGCAGTGAGAAGACCAATGGTCATGACGCACAAAACAAAAGGATAATTCCAGCCTAAATGGGAAGGTCCTTTCATCATAGAATCAGTGTACTCTAACGGTGCGTACCGGCTAACCAAGCCTAATGGTGACTTGCTCATGATGCCTATCAACGGCAAGTTCCTGAAGAAATATTATGTGTAACCTCTTTTACATAATGTTCACATGTGTTCAGTTATGTAAATGTACAGTAAGATGTTAATATGATTCAAAAACCTATCTAACTATTATCCGTATTTCAAGAGTCTTGAATACGTCCTGGATAATATGTCCTCTAAATATTTTCGTAGTGGAATCATTCTCGTTTTTGACTTCTTCCAAACTCGGTTTGACGAAAACAAGTCACGTTCCTATTACCTCTGAATTGTTTTCTGATAATTATTTCCCCATCGGAATGATTAAATGTTTTGCCACATCCACATAACTTCTGAGCAAAGCATTCATCAAGGATAATCATATTCCTATTACCACTGAATTATCCACTCCCCTCCAACGTTATATATCTTTCCACGTCTATATTACCTCTGGTCAGATATAGAACATCCTCTGCTATTATGTCCATATTACCTCTACTAGCAGTTTCATTCAACTTATTATCTATATTCAAATAACTTGAATATAAAACGGATAATAGGTCCACATCATAATTCCCCAGCGGAATACCTACCAGAAATATCCTTACTACGTCCATATTACCTTTAGCATCAATATTTCATAAAACCACATTCACTTCTGAAAAGATTCTTTATTTTGTACTTGAACGTCTATCAAAAGACGGGAAAAAGGTACAAGAGCCGTGACGGCAAAAGAGGAAAAAAGAGTTACAAAATCTATGGGATACACAGGCGATTGATGTGTCCCTTAGAGCCGAAATCTAAGCCTCAGATTTTACAGTAGCTCGGCGTCGTGCCTCTTCTTGACGAGCGGCTTCATCTTCAAAGAGGATCAGACTCTGATGCTCCCCCTCAAACTTTGCCAGCTGTTCTTCTAAACGGGCAGAAGTGGTGGCAGTCGTGCAGCTTGGGACAAATAATCCTCCTGTTCAAATATCGCCGCCCGCAAGTCAGCTTCCAGTTGGGCGATCTCGTTCTTGATCTGCACAATATGATTATACTTCTCAGTGATCTGCGCAGCCAGCCTATTCTTCGAGGCAGCACGAGCCTCGTTTGCAGCATTAAACTGGCCATACTGGTCAGCCAGCTCGCCGATCTTCCGAACAAGGGCTTTCTTCCTTGCCTGGAAGGTAGCCTTTTCCTCCGCAAGAGCTGTCATCAAAGCCTCATCCTTTGTATGGAACAACAACATCGGGCTCCGCTGTATGGCATCTCGGAACCTGGCCACCTGACCCTCAAGGTCATTTAGCACCTTCCTTAGAGTGTTGGCCCACTCTCCGTAGCCAACCATGCTCTCGAGGGCCGCTACTTGACATTCGGCAACAACCCTCACAGGGCCGAAGGCGGCATTCCGATTCATGACTCCAGGAAGCTTCACTCTTAGTACAGAGTAGAAAGCTTTGACAACTTCCTAGGCCATCTCCTCATCTTTGGTGGAGGTCGTCGGAGAAGAGGCTTGGAAAGTTTTTTCCACTTCAGGAAGAGATACCTGACAAGAAGCCGAACCAAACAAGAAAATCCATTCCACCAGAAACCACTTCTGATTATCATATGTCTTGTCTACATTACCTCTGATATCGATAGTCTTCCGACTTGACGCCTGTACCCAACACGGGATAAAAGTCACGATGTCAAGATCTTAAAACCTATCACGACCATGTTACCTCTGTTGGGTTTTGTTTCAAATCTATTACCCGAACAACCAGGTGTGCCAAAGGGTAATAGGTCCACGAAAGTATCATTCCAATCTATTTGCTCGCATTTCTGGATACACAAAGGGGCAATAGGTCCAAACAAAAAAAGAGAGAGGGGCCCTCCAGCGGGATACCCTTTACATAAATGCTGTATTTGGCTCTCTAATACAAACACCACAGATACCACAAGCAAAGAATGGAGTGAATATATTCAGTTTATTCAAAATCAGTTACATTCACATGACTACATCTCATGAGCAAAACAAAATGTTCTTCATCTTTTCATCTGGGCAAGAAATAGAGGATTACATTTGATGTCCAAAAGAAGTGAGACATAAAGCTAAAGACGGACAGAAATACTAAGACAAAATACATACATTTATGGGAGCCCGCAGATCCTAGCTGTGTCGAAGCATATATCATTCCCTCAACTATTTTGCATATGAAGGATCTATTTAATTAAGGTCCTCAGCCGGGCAGGTAGGCCAAAACTCACAGTGCTACTACCCTCAGACTTGGGATCCTCCTATATAGTAGCTTAAATCTTGGGAGTAATCCCTTTCCCGATCAACGCCAATTCTTCTTTTACCTCAATTTTTGGAATCACCTCCTCCTTAACGAACGGTGACTCTTATTTGATGAAAGAAGACAGCACCTCCTCCTTCACAATGGTCCCAGCCTTTGGCATGGATGCTGCAAGAAGCAAGGACAGAAAATGTTAGACTCAGAAGTTCGCAAGAAAAACTAAGTTCTAAAGGGCTCTTATGCGCACAAAGGGCTATATGCCCAAAGGGCTATGCGCCCAAAGGGATATGTGCCCAAAACATGTGGGCACATAACACATGAACAGTACGTGGGCGCATAACATGCCACAGCTGGAGGGCGCATAACATGGCAACATATGGGCGCATAGCATACCACAATATTGGCGTATGACTTCTGTGGGCGCATAATGATGCTCACAGAAGCATATTGCCTTAGGCGCAAGTACCCAGGCAGAAGGAAAGTCCAAGTGTCGCAAAATAACGCTCACGACTTTGGTTTTGAAGCATGCCCTCACCCAGAATCTAGTCCTGTACAGCCAATGACTCTACCGCGGGAGGAGAGCCACTCGGTGCAGCTCCCTTGTCCTTCGTGGATCTCTTGGCGACCTTGGGAGACATGGTTCTCGAAGAAAAAAGATGAAAAGTTTTCTAAAAAATTCAAAGAGAAGGGAATAATGAGCTTTCTTTCTCCTTTAGGACCTATTTATAGGCACGGGCCACTTTATATGCGCCTACTGGCTTTATGCGCCCATGCGCCCATTGTATTATATGTGCCCACAACGAACTATGTGCCCACGTGAAGAACCAGCTTCCTGTACACTATGTGACTGTCCCTTGCTGACGTGGACGATGTAATAAAGGATGGACCACTTCAAATTCTACTCCGATGAATCTGACAATTCAGATTTTGAGGAAGATCTCAACAGTCGTATCTCTCTAAAATACTATGTGTCCAAGGAGAGAGCCGTGCTATGTGACCATTGCATCACGAGAAGACGATCCATGCTTCTTTCAAAGTATTTTGAACTTGTTCAAGTATCAAAAACTTTGAAGGAGGTCTTGTGGAAGCATGAATTTTTTTTTGCAAATGAAGCCCCATGCGCCCAAGCCAATAGAATTCTATGCGCCCAAGCCAGTAAAGCTCCATGTGCCCAGTCAGTGAAGCTCCATGCGTCCAGTCAGTGGAACTCCATGCGCCCAGCCAGTGAAGCTCCATGTGCCCAGCCAGAGAAGTTTCATGCGCCCAAGACTAGCTCCTCCAAAAGGAGGGTGCATAGCCTGAGACATGGCTATGCGCCCAAGCCTGACTCAGTCATAGCCATGATCAAAATGTGCATCGAAGCGCACGGTCACGTCAGTCTCCACGAGCAGTCGTGCACCGAAGCATGCGGCCACGTCAACACCATGACCAACCCATGATCTCACAACCTGTATGTGCCTATATCCTATGCGCCCAAAGCAAGACTATGCGCCTATATAAAAACCAGTGTGTTTCCTCATGTGGGCGCATAACATCATTCCAGCTCAAGAACGACTATAAAGGGGGGCCTCATCCCTCTTCAAAATACAGAATGGAGAGCATTTTCAAGAGCCAAATTGCTGCACTTCTTGCCAGTGAGCCGAGAGTTAGCAATTTTCTTAGGTTTTCTCCCACTTTTGTAATCGGAGTGTCAACGGAGTAAAGGAGCAACTGCCGCTCAATCTCCATCGTCCTATTCCCCAGAATTCTTTTTTGTACTCGGGGTTCCTCAGCGCAGGATCTCTCAAGCGTACTCGATTTGTGGTGCCTTGCACCAATAAAGAAAATATAGCATTTTCTTCTTCTTTTTTGTGTGTGTCCACACTCGTCTTGGCAGTATGGAGACCGATAGTGATAACCCACAAGATGGCTGGAAAATTCGAGCCCAAGTGGGAAGGGTCGTTCGTCATAGAAATGACGTACTCCAACGGTGCTTATCGGCTAGCTAAGCCTAATGGGGACTTGCTAATGATGTCCATCGACGACAAGTTCCTGAAGAAGTATTACGTCTGAATATAGAACCAGCATAGGCACCCACATCCCCTGAAAAGGGTGTCCATAAGTTCTGGTAAGGGGATCTCTTTTCCTCCTTCCTGTATATCCTCTCAAGTAGATGAAGCACTTAATGTCCATATTACCTCTGGATTGCTCCTCTACGCCTGGAAGATGCGACTACCATGTCCACATTACCTCTGAGTAGTCTTTGTTCTCGCATCAGTTCTATGATTATCCCGGCGGTCTAGAAAATAGTTCACGTCCATATTACCTCTAGATTGTTGTTGTATACCTCAGCAAAGATCAAGCCTACCACGTCCATATTACCTCTGGTCAGGCAAATCTATTATGAAGATTCCCTCTTTATTCTGGAGACAAAAGCGAAGGAAACAAGAAAGCTTCTACATAAAAAACCATGTGGCTACAAGGACCTATTACAGACCCTTCGTAGTTACATACACAGAAGTAAAAAAGCTGAAATGACGGTGACAGAGCCAATCACTTCCTGGTCAAAAGGAAGCGACTAACCGAAGCTGCTACTGGCCCGAGCCGAGGATGAAGACCAGCACAGGACTCCCCTATCTCCCCAGCTGGCCGGAGAGAGCAACCACAGCAGCAGGCCTTGCCATTCCTCGATCAGCATGGCAACCAATGCGAAGTCGTGAAGCTATGGTTCGAGACACCATTGATGCCCATGACATCCAGAACAAAGGATGTCTTGAGATCCAGTGGTAGTTCTACTACAACTTCTTTGGATGGAAAGATTTGCCACCGACGGGCGCCTCAAGCAAATAACATGATCATCAGGAGTTGAACATCGGGCAGGCAAGGCCATTATTGAAGCAGCTGAGTCTTCTCTTGAAGGAAGACAATCCTTTATGTAGGCTGTTCGCGTGGTCCAAGCACGAGCCAGACATCGGTCAGAAGGAAGCTTACAAGTTAAGCTAAAGCTCTGCTCCATGACAGATGATAGTACTGCGAGTGACCAAAGAAACGTGACTCTGAACCTCCTCTGCTAAAGAGATTCGCGATCCCTGCAAAGACGCAAGAGGCTATAATATCAAAAAGCGATCAGGAGCCCATGCTCTGAAATGATGACTCAGGACAATTAATGCTAAGAGCTAGGCTTGAAAGCAGCCATCACCCAGCTTGTATAGTCCTGACATGTGTTCATGCTTCTGTTCAATGTATCCCGAGCTTGACTCAAGTTTGGGACACTTTGAAGGGGGTCTTGTAGAAGCATGAAAAATCTCAGCTAAAGACATCCCTTCGCCAAAGCGCAGATGATACAAAAGACTCTGGCTCAGTACTAAAAAGACAAAACAAAAGATATAAAGAGAAGTCCCTTTATTGTCATGTCTACCAAAGTCTAGTACAGACACATTAGGACTATATATAAGGGACTAATTCTGTTCTTCTATAAAGGATTTAGTACAGATTCGACAGAAGACTAGAGGGATCTACAAGGGATGTAATCTTCATCGAAGTGCAGCCTCCTTCTCGATACACACGTTAGAGGATTGACCTCCACCGGAGCATGTTCTGATTTTCTTGTGGGTGCAACCTCTCAGAAGTATATCAGTAACTCAACACTTTGAAGAAGCCAAAGCCTTCAAGCCAATGGCGTATCTACCTGCCTGCGCCAACCTCCGAAACAAGATGGTGGAAGCCCCCTCCCCTTCTTTTATTTCAGAAGCCAGTGTTTTCACTCCAGAGGCACAACTACCTGCCTGCGCCAATCTCAGACTTGCAAGGGTGTCATACCCTTCCCTTTACAGCCAACGCCTTCACTGTTCAGAGGTGCAGCTACTTACCTACGTCCGTATGAGATGCAGGATGGTGATTACACTAACTCCATTCCCACGGTGCAGTCATCTGCTCCAGATCAGAAGCTTAAGTTACTTCTCTATAAAAGACTTGGGAACTCCCATCGCAACCAATGTAAGTCAACCTATCACTCCAAAAGCACAGTATCTTGCCAACTTGAAACACAAGCCTACTTATCGTCTACATCACAGTGACTCTGCTATTCTAAAACACAGCTTCATATG
This sequence comes from Iris pallida, assembly GCA_029216955.1. Taxonomy (NCBI): domain Eukaryota; kingdom Viridiplantae; phylum Streptophyta; class Magnoliopsida; order Asparagales; family Iridaceae; genus Iris; species Iris pallida. The sequence goes on from JANAVB010008998.1 coordinate 6,753,942, forward strand.
TTGCTCTATATGCACAGAAGTCTCATCGTCATTCGAAACCAAGTCCACTCGTCGCCTGAAAACACAAAGGTTCCGTCGTCTCCAGAAGCACGGTCTACTCGTCGCCTCAGAAGTACAGCAGCACTTAGTCCTCGCCAGAGGCACATTAAGCATGGGTCCACCCCAATTGGTTTATTTAAACTGCCTCTTATAGAGAATATTGGGATAAAATTATGATTGATATCTTATCAGAATAATTTAAATCTTAGACGAGGATCAGTTAGACTCCAAATCTAGAATGAATCCCAAGATTTACTCAGCTTTATCCGAGCAAAAAAATTGGTACGCGCCACCTGTCACCTTCTTTGGTTATGTTTATAACCACCAGAGATCTCGATTGAGAGGAATCTCGATGTCCGCCATGTGTCAGCACCGCAGAAGTACGCACCGTGTAATGACGACAAATTCTTTCATATCTCAGGAATCCTAATGCATATCACATATGTGCTCGATTCTCTATAAATAGAAGGAGTTCCTCTTCCACCAAGCAATAAATAAAAAGTGAGAGGGAACATTGACAATCGACAATCTTCAAAGGAGCGACGATCTCTATCCACGAAAGTCGACCACCCTCATCCAACTATCAACCAAAGAACCAACCAACCAACCATCTTTAAGGGATCTTCTCATATAGACAGCCTCTTGATCGGTGACCCAAGAGTCCCATCAAAGGCGCCAGAGAGCTATAGCAAGGTTGATTCATCGTCAGATCATCAATGGAGTAAAGGAGCTACTGTAGCGCTCGATCTTGTCACAACCTGCACCCAGTGTAAGGGTACAAGTGTGTAACAGCACCCAGCATACGCCATAGAATCGGCGATAGAATGCTATACTAGGTCACTATCTAAACAACAACTCGCAAAATATATAATTTACTTGTCATAATCTCAACTCCGAACGAAGGACAAGTATAGATATAATATAACTCAATCACAGTCTAAGCACAATAAGACAAGACAGAAGTCTATAACGAAAACGCTAAACAACAACAAAATATAAACTACTAAATAGTAATATCTCAAGAAACTCAAATATAAGTCAATATCAACTTATTATATTTCAAGTTCTAAATATGAAATCTAAACAAGCCTATTAGCTAGTTTTTCGATCACTTCTGAGAGTCGGGCCCAAAGTAGCTAAGCCATCTCCTGGTCCATAGTAAGTATGATAAGTTTCCTCAGGGCAAACATCTGTAATATTTTGTCAATGATCCAATCAAGAAAGGAGCACATCTCATCTAGAAATCTCAAGTAAGTGACAAAGACGATAAAGTAGTTATAGACAGTTATATTGATGAACATGGTAAGTTTAGACAGGTAGTAAAGTAGAACAATAGTTTAAACAAGTCAGGAGAGCATGACAATGGAGACTGTAAAAGTAAAACTAACTGAACTTGAAAAGATGTGATATAAGTCCAGATAATATAGCATAGACAAGTGTGATCCAGTGTGAGTCCTAAACATGATGCTGACTAGTGTGTTTTGAAATAGCGAGATTGACATGTAAACGATAGGGATAAATATAGCTCATTGTACACTTGGCAAGTGTACGACTTCTATCATTCCAGATTAGACCATATGGGGTGATTCTAGTATTTTTGGGACTGTTTACATGTCTACTCGAATATTTTCCCGTCCAACAAGTACAAGTGAATTCAGAAAAGGACACAAAAATAAAGTACAAGTCCAGCCAGAACATGATGATGCCAGTAGTGAGTCCAGTGGGGTGATTCCAGAAATAGAGGCCAGACATGTAAAAAGGTGAGTGTCGCATGTAGTGGATCTAGAAATATCAATCCATGTTAAAAAACAATCAATAGAACTAACTAGTACTGAAATACAATAATCATCAAATAAATGAAAGAACTGTCAGAGAATGTACTCGCTTGATACCCTGTGCGACTAATGAATACATATGTCTGAACTGGAGTAGCTGAGTCCTATTTAGAGCAATATAGGTTAAAATTTGTTTAATATATAATAAATAAAGTTTACAATACAATCTATATGATTCTAAGTCATTCTAGGTCAAAGTCAACTCTTGGTCAACTCTGGTCAACCATTCTAGTCAAACTAGGTCAACCTAAAGTCAACTAGTCAATTAATCTAGGGTTTGGTCAAACTTAAGTTAACATGTCAATTTAAGTCCATTTGGGTCAATTCTAGGTCAAGTTTGACCCACAGTTGACTTTGGTCAACTTGGCCAACAATTTGGTCAACTATGCCTAGTTAGGCCTATAGGATCAATTCTAAACTAACTCACTAACCGTAGGCTAATATCTTATACTAACAACAATTATATATTTAGATACATTCAACTTTATATATATATATATATATATATATATATAGGGAGAAGAAACTTTTATTGATGTGTAAGGCACAAAATGCCGAAGCCTATACAAGTAAACGTGCCACGCGCGTAAAGACAACAAAAATAGGAAAAAGCGACAGTCGTGACAAAGGATGATCGCAACCCAAAATGGCTTTGTGCCCTACCGGCGCGCATGCTAGATGCCGGTAAAGGCTAGAGCCTCCCAAAAGCTAGCCGGAGAGTGGTGGCTACGCCAGACGGATTTACGCACCTGTCTGGACGCCTCCCTGATCAGTTGTTCAAGGTTGTATTGGCGCCCTTCATACCTCCATTTGTTTTGATTCTTCCACAGGGCCCAAATGTCGGAGGCCGCAACGATCTGGTGCCCATGAGACCTGCTCCAGTTGGCCAGGAGATCGTTAAGGCCGCCCGGCTGATGGTCTAGCCGGCATTTGGCATAAAGGCTCATCCACATTTGTGTTGCGAGATCGTCGGAGATAAGGATGTGCTCCGTATTTTTTGTTTGGTGTGATGTGCAGCAGTGGCACCGCGAAGCCAAGCTGAAATCGAAGGAGGTTAGGATGTCATCGGTAGGCAGTTTCCGCCGGTGGGCTCTCCAAATCAAAATGGACCATTTGATTGGGATGTATGTCTGCCAGAAAGATGCGATATAAGGGAAAGTTCGGTGACTGCAGGACTCACTCATCCCCAAACCAATGTTTATGGAACATTGACGAACGGCCGTCACCTAGCTTGAGGCAAATGAGGGGTTCTGCGAGGTAACGACCTTGCAGGATACGTCGCCAAGTCCTAGAGGATCTGTTATTGGCGATGGCAGTCGCGGGATGAGAGAGTCTGAAATATCTCGCCTTCATGAACCTGGACAAAAGGGAATGGTTCTTGCAGAGCTTCCACCACAGCTTCATGGAGATGGAATTGACGATGTGGGGTCGTCTGCCGAAGCCCAGCCCTCCCTCCTTGGTGGATTTGGCCATAGTGTCCCAGCCGGCCCAGTGGTGCTTGTCTTTGCCATCGGTGTGACCCCAGAAGAAGTTGGCGAATAGAGATTCTAGCGAGTATAGAACCTTTTTCGGGGGAGGGGGGCATACGACAAGGGTATAGATGGGGATGGAGGATAGTACATGTTTGATCAGAATCAACTTTCCACCAGCGGATAAGGTTGTATTGTACCATCCCTTAATTTTAGACATGATTTTGCTAACAAGACTCGCGAAGATGACTGAGTTAGATTTTCCATAAACCAAGGTAGCCCAAGTAGGAGAAAGGCGGATATGTAGTAGAAAAGGAAGTAAGGATGGAGAGCACCGCCGAGTGGGTCCTGTCAGCTTTGTAGTGAGTGTAGATGACGCTTTTGTTGGTGTTGATTCTTTGGCCCGAGCATCTGGAGTATTTCTCAAACGTTCTGTGAACCACCTCAACAGATCCGATATTGCCAAAGAGAAAATAAGGATGTCATCGGCATAGGCCAAATGTGTGATCAGAGGGCATCCGGTAGTAGTGTAAAAGTGGTAGAATCTGGGAGTATTAGGTATATTTTTGAGGTTTCTGCTGAGCGCTTCCGCCGCAATGATGAAGATAGTGGGTGAGAGATGGTCGTCTTGTCCGACCACGCGGCTGGCTGGAAAGAAACCTGCTGCTTGATCGTTGATGACGGTAGAAAACCATGAGTTGCAGATCGAACGAAAGATGATGTCGATCTAAGATTCCGAGAATCCGAAGTCCCTGAAAACCTAAATTATGAATTGCTAGTCCAGACGATCGTATGCTTTCTCCATGTCAAGTTTAATGGTGACGTTTCCCCCACTTGATGGGAATTTCATGCATATGATCATTTTTTGTGCTAGGAGGATGTTGTCGATGATGTTCCGCCCTGGGACGAAGCCACTTTGTTCTTCGGAGATAATCTTAGGGAGGATAGCGGACATACGGTTGTTGAGAATCTTCGAGATAATTTTATTGGTGAAAGTGCAGAGACTGATGGGTCAAAGTCTTTGAAGGTCTCCGGGTTATCTTTTTTGGGCATGAGGATGAGGATGGCACGGGAGATGGATTTGGGGTAGGTGGCCCCTTGGAAAAAAGCAAAGGTAGCCTCAAGGAAGTCTGCTACAATAATATCCCAGCAAGATCTGAAGAATACTCCAGAATAACCATCCGGCCCGGGGGCGCTGAGTTCATCGAGGGCCCATACCGCGGCCTTGACTGCCTCAGCGGAGGGGGAGTGAGCAGCTGCTCATTATCCCTTTATATATATATATATATATATATATATATATATATATATAAGGAAGGAAATGAAAATCATGTGTGTGTGTGTATGAAGTGCTGGTGTGAGAGGACAGAGGGGCTGCTGTTGATTGAAGGGGACAGATTCAAACCTGGACATAACTCAGGAAACACAACATAATATATATATATATATATATATATATTAAAAAAAATATATATATAAATAAATATATATATATATAAATAAATATATATATATATATATATATATATATATATATATATATATATATATATATATATATATATATATATATATATATATATTAAAGGAAAAAATATATATATTAAGGGAACAACCTTTTATTCATAGCGAAGGGAATACAGTTACAAGACAAAACCATCCACCCTACGAGAACCAAACAGCTAGTGTGTACACCTGATTGTAGCCTTAGAGATTTGTCTATGGATCTCCTGCACGAGCAACTCCTTCGAGAGCTGATGGCCTTCATAGCGCCATTTGTTTCAATTTTTCCATAACACCCAGATAATCGCCCCTACTCCTATCTGTCGTCTATGGAGATGCTTCCCCCGCCACCACTTATGCAATCTCTGTAACAAAGTCGAACTCTTTCCCTTCAGCTGAAAGTCATGCTGCATTAGAAACCATACCTCCGTAGCCAGTTCCCCTGAGTGTAAAATATGCTCCATGGATTCAACCGAGCTAAGAACACAACAATGGCACTTGGATGCCATGCTGTATCCTATACTCATAATGTGCTCATCAGTAGGAAGCTTATGATGAAGCACCCGCCACAGCAGGATAGACCATTTATAGAGTATACATGTACCCCATATGTGAATGAACGAAGGAATGAGCGGCCATTGTCTTCGGGAAATATCCCATGCCGAGGCGAGAGTAAACCTACCCGACACCCTTCGCCTGTGTAGCCCCATCCCATCTTGTAGAATGAACTGATTAGCCATTTCTCTCCCAGCCAATATCCGCTTCCAAACATGGGTGGAGTTCGACGTGATCATCACCTCAGTCGGGCTTGTCTGAGAACAATATTTTGACATGAAATACTGTACCCAAAGACTCTCCTGTGTTATGAATTTCCACCATAATTTGATTGTGAATGCCTTCATAATATCCTCAAATCTCTTGATCCCCAAGCCACCCTCCGACTTAGTACAAGCAACTACATCCCATCCCAACCACTTCCTCTTGGGAGCACCATTGATCGAGCCCCAAAAGAAGGAACTAAATATGGCCTCCATACGCTTGAGGACTGAGCACGGGGGGTCACACGCAGCCAGTGTGTACACGGGTATTGAGGTTAGCACAGATTTAAGAAGCACTAACTTTTCCTCCGGTGATAAGATCTTATTGTGCCAGCCATCAATTCGAGCCCGAACCTTGTTGAGAAGTTCGTCATACATATCTGCATTCGTACGACCTGCTGCCATAGGACACCCGAGATATGTGAAGGGTGGAGAGCCAATGACAAACCGTGTTCGATCTCCCAGCTCAGCGATTCGGTCAGGATGAGTCTTCTCCGAGACGTAGAGTGAAGTCTTAGCTATATTAAGTTTTTGCCCAGAAGCATCTTCATATCTTCGCAGAGTCTCCTGGACCAATGAAATCGATCTTAGATCACCTGCTGAAAATAAGAGCACATCATCAGCATATGATAAATGAGTAATAGGCCTGCATCCTCTAGAAGAAATAAACGGAGTGAACCCCTCCGTGGATGGCAAGAGCTTCAAACTTCGAAAGAGAGCCTCAGCTGCTAGGATAAACAATGCTGGAGATAGGGGATTACCCTGACGAACTCCTCTGAATGCCTGGAAATATCCTGCCGATTTACCATTGATAAGAGAAGAAAACCAGACATTGTTCTGCAGTCTTAACACCATGTTTACCCATTTGTTGTGAAACCCAAATCTCCATAACACCTTAAGTAGAAATCTCCAATCTACTCGATCATAAGCCTTCATCATATCCAACTTTATAGCAATATTACCTCCCTAATGCTTCTTATTCATCCTAGCCACTATCTTTTAGGCTAGGATGATATTATCAACAATTTCACGGCCTTTGACAAATCCACTCTGTTCGGGAGAGATAAGCTTGGGAAGAAGAGGAGCCAGTCTAATAGCGAGGGTCGTCGAAATTATTTTATTTAAAACTGAACACAAGCTAATAGGTCGATAATTCGAGAAGCATTTTGGGTGTTTAATCTTGGGTATCAACACCAAAGATGTGTTCGTGATGGCCCGGGGAAGAGAGAATCCATCAAAGAACATACCCACAGCCTCGGTTACATCATCACCAATAATCTCCCAACCGCTCAGGAAGAACTTCACAGTGAATCCGTCGGGTCCCGACGCACTATTCAAATCCAAAGATTTGATAGTGTCAAATAGCTCCTGCTTAGCCGAAAGGGCTATGAGACTATCATTCTCACCATCCTCGACCAAACATGGGATCACCGAGAGTAAGTCGTCATCTTCTTTGATCTCCCCTCGCTGATACAACGCCGAATAGAATTCGACAGCATGAGATTGAATCTGGGCTTTATCAGTCAATAATGTATCATTAGGAGTAGAGATTGAGTGTATACGGAGAGCCTTCTTTTAGTTGACGCATTCATGAAAAAAATACCGTATTCTTATCCCCAAGTCCCATTTCAGACGAGACTTTTGCCTCCAATACTCCTCCTCAATACGAACTCTTTGTTTCAGTAATGTAGAAGCCTGGGAGAGAGCAACTTTATTCTCCGTTGAGCCGTCCGCTTCGCAAACTAATTCAGCAGCGAGAACCTTATCCTTTGCTTCCTTCACTGCTTGAAATAGATCTCCGAACGTAGCACGACTCCACTTAGACAACGCCATCCTGCACGCATCCAAGCGAAGAGCAACCGTCGTGAGACCATGGCGATGATCCACTGAATGCCAAGCTCCGTGAATCAGCTGCAGAAAATCATCATGCTTAGTCCAGAAATCTAAAAATCTGAATGGCTTATAAATATCTTGCTGCTGTGCCATAAGTTTAACCAGGATAGGCGAGTGATCAGATTCAGCCCGATTCAAACGTTCTTCAACCGAACAAGGAGCCAATTGATGCCATAAACTATCCATGAACACTCTATCCAAGCGCGAAGCATGACGATCCGACTTGTCAGATTTTACCCAAGAGAATGCGCTACCCGTAAAAGGCAATTCGGACACTCCCGCAGACAATTGGAAATTAGCAACCTCCTGCATAGACACCGCTTCGACACGTCTACCCCCACTTTCTCTTTCCGTCGTAGAACAACATTAAAATCACCCCCGACTATCCATGGTAACCTCTGAGAACATTGCAGTTGAATGAGTCTATCCTAAAGTAGCCTACGACCTTCTTTCTTGTTGTCCCCATGATCAATCGACACCAAAGTCTCGACAGTCAAACTAGGATCAACAAGCCGAACTGAAGCTGCCTGATCGAACTTATCCACAAGGGCAAACTCACTGCTAGCGTTAGCCATAACCCAGATATTTCCCTTAGCATTAGAAGAAGCATAGGAGAATCCTAGCTTAAGCCGATAACGCAAAAGCTGCTCACTATCAACTTTGGGTTCAATTATAGCAAGAAAAGTTACTTTATGCAGTCTTATAAGAGTCTTCAGTCTTTTAAGAGCCATAACGTTGGTGACCCCCCTAACGTTCCATATGAGGAAGTTATACATTAAGGGTTTGAGGAGTACCAGCTTGTGCCTTGCTTGCAGCCGAGCGCGTGATTCGATCAGTTGGCGCCACCATCTTCGTCCCCTTCCTCCGGGCCTTCGTCGCCTCAGATAACCCCTCAACAAACCTGCCTATACGGCAGAACTCCCCGGCGTACTCCTCGACAATATGACTGTTCTACACCAAAGCCTCAAACTGTGTCTCGAGGGCACCAAGCGTTGCATCGGGGAAAAAGTTCTCCTTGAATAGTTTCTTGAAAGCTTCCCAAGTCTGCCCAACTGTACCAACCCTCGGGTCTGTCTGGTACCACATGCGAGCCAAGTCCTGTCCGCCTCGATCTGTAGCCTCGCTGGAATCTCTGCCAGCCTAAAGATTTCCTCCATGTGCTCAATCCACTAATCTACGTACAGGATGCCCTCTGTACCCTTGAAATCCTACGGGTGCATCTTCTGGAAATCCTGGATGCCCTTCTCCTTCGGCTGATACGGCTGCTGAACTGCCAGAGGCTGAGTTGCTGTCCTCTCAACTGCCGTTAGGGCCAGATCGATGCCCCGGCTGAACTCTACCATCTGACACGGCTGCTGGGCCTCCATGAACTGCTAGAAGAAAGTGAATAGCTGGACTGTGTCAACGGATCCTGAAGGCGGCTGCTGCTGCTGAAGCATCTCTAGGATAACTGGGCTCTGCCTGCGTACTGCTGGTGGAGGGGCTCCTCCGAATATAGCTGAAACACCCAACCCAGCTGGCATGACGGTGCTGCGGTATCGGGGGCTGGCTGTACAGGACGAAAGATGGCAGACCTCTCAGCAGTATCCCTCGGTCCGGAGCGATGAGATCTAGTCTCGACCATCCTGGAGACAAATCAAATAAGGAATGAATACTGAGATAGAAGCGATAAATCAAGGGAGGACAGTTAATTTCAAGGAAGGCAAATCATCAAGATGTATAGATGGCATGAATTAAAGCAGAATTTTTCCTTACTGTGATTTGATACCTCTCCGTTGAAGGCTATCGCTCAATCCTATCGTTGGCTCGCAGCAGTACAACTAAGTCGTCGTACTACCACGATATCGTACTAATGCGACTCTCGACCTGTATGGGCCACCATTAAAAATGTGTCACGACCAGTTCCCACTGTGAGGGCACGTGTACGTAAGATCGTCCAACCTACGCCGCTGTGTCGACGGTAGAACGTTGTTGTAGGTCACTATCTAAACAACAATTCACGCAATTATATAATGTACTTGTCAAAATCTCAACTCCGAACGGAGGACAAGTATAGACATAATGAATCTCAATCACAGTCTAAGCACGATATGATATCACGGAAGTTCATAACTAAGACTAAATAACAACAACAAACCAACTACTAAATAATAATAATCTCAAACAATCTCAAAACAAAACATGTCTCAACTTATTACAATTCAAGTTCTAAAACATAAAACTAAACCAAGTCAACTAGCTAATCGCTCGATCACTCTGAGTGGTGAGGCCAAAGGTAGCTAAAACATCTCCTGGTCCATAGTAGTAGGGCAAGTGTCCTTAGGGCAATCATCTGTAAGATTTTCAACAGGTCCAGTCAAGACAGGAACGAGTACAACTCATCTAGAAAACCCATGTAAATGACAGAGAACTATAAAGTAGTTATAGACAGTTTTATTGATGAACATGATAGTTTATATTCAGGTGATGGTATAGAGAAATAGTTAAGATACAAGGAAAGTAAGGTAACTAAAACTAGAGAAGAATCATGGCAATAAAGAATATAAAATAAGATTTTAGCTGAACTAGAGTAACATGATAAGTCCAAACAGTAAATGTTAAACAAGTGTAAATCCTATGTAAATATAATACGGGACGAATCTAATACAAGATGAATCCAGTACAAGATGATTCTAGTCAGTGATCAAGAATCCAGGTGAGACCAGCTATATTCTAATAATGTGTTTTAAAATACCGAGATCGACATGTAAACTGCTGTAGGTATCAGGCACATCACTCACTGATCAGGCGAGAGATGGCTATACTTCCAGTAGATTCCAGTTGGAAGATTTCAGATTTGGGGTATGTCTACATGTCTTACTCAATATTTCTCCGCCCCGTAATACAAGTGAATCCAGAATTCGATACGAGAATCGAGATGAGTCCAGCCAAACATGATGATACTAGCAATGATTCCAGAATGACTCCATTAATGGAGGCCAGACAAGATGGTATGTGTGTCGCATACATAAATCTATAAATATCCATACGTGTTGTAACAGAGAATCACATAAAACTAACTAGAACTGAAGTACAGTAATTGACAATTAAATGAGAGAACTATCAGAGAATGTACTCGCCTGATACTCTAAAAAGAGTAGTATAATATCAGATATCTGCACCGGAGTCACAATGTCCTAAATATAGCAATACAGGTTATAATGTGTTTAAAATATGATAAATAAAGTTTACGATACAATCTACATGATTCTAGGTCAATCCAGGTCAAAGTCAAACTTGGTCAACTCTGGGTCAACCCTCAAGTCAAACAAAGTCAACATCTAGTCAAACTAGGTCAATTGGTCACATATAGGCTCAATGTTGTCTTTTGGTCAACTCTAGTCAATCTTGAACTATTGGGTCAAACCTTGGTCAATTCTAGGGTTCTACTTATTTATAGTGAGACTTATAAATCACTCAATACACTAACAATTCCTAATTCTTACAACATATAACTATATCTAATTGACATTACATATATATATATATATATATATATATATATATATATATATATATATATATATATATATATATACATACTCCATCTCTCATATCAAGCTTATTGGAATATCCTAATATGCATAACTATGCTACTTATAGGATATGGATATTCCATAACCCACAAATACAACCTTAAGGGTATCAACCAATTTCTACTCACTAGTAATATTGCATTTAAGGGTATGAAACATATAAATATACTCATAGATAACCCTAGTCTATAAGACATATATTCATACAATACTAGACTGAATCCTTAGACATATATCAATAACTAAACCTATTTCCTATCTAGTACTAACACAACCATGAAACTAAAACTAACCTTCCTAACTCACTCCCCATGATACATGGGTTCAATCACAAGGACATGGCCAAGTGGCCCTCACTCTCTAATCTTTTATGAACCATACGCACAAACACCCTCACTCTTAGTCTAAGGCCTCACCCTTCCTAATATTTCCCTGAAATCTCATGCCAAGCCCCTGGCCTGCCTGCCTACTGAAGGACAACAAACACTTCTATCATTCACCCCTCATGCCAAACCAGAGCAGCCTACTGCAGGACTGCCAATGCCAAACTAGGTAGGATTCCTGGCTGCTACCTGCCGGCAAGCAACAACATGTGGCAGAGCCACAAGCTACTGAAACTGACCAACTCAACTCTCTACACCCAATATCAAACTAAACATTTAAAACCAATGTTCAACATCAACCTAAACTCAGGAATCGAATACCATATTAAATCATCCTAATCTACTGATATCAGCAGGAAACTAATGACTGAACCAATTTTTTCACCAAGGACTTAACCAATTTACACACACCAACAAAGGCTAACACCCAAACCACCTTGTCACAGTCCTAATCCTTCTTATGAATCTCTGATACATGCATCCTAAACAAATTCCAACATATACTAATATCTAAGATTCAATCCCTAACCCAATGAACTAATTAGTTTTCCTCTAATACCCCTTTATTAGATTATATATGATACTAGCCCCAACTGAGATAAGTATCAGACATGTGAACAAGGTGTGTCAAGAGTGTATCAAGTGAGTGTCAGCGTACAGCAAGTGGTGTGTCAACTATGTGTCAAACATGTGTCAATTATCAGAACCAATAAACAAGTGTCAATGTAGGATGTGAAGTGTATCAGGACATGGTGTTCGAGTGTCATTGCAGGCAGTAAAGTGAGTAATGTGGGAATGTGTTAATGTGCATTGAGTGAGTGTGTGAAGTGTTAGAGTGTCATGGTGTCAATCACGTATCCATGTGTGTCCTGAAGTGCCAAAATAGTGAATAAGAAGAGTGGCCAGTGTATTGATGAACTCGACCAAAATTCAAACCCAAATACCAGTGAAAACCTAATCAAATGCAGGATTGAGTGTGCCAACATGAAGTGCACATGATTGGGTGTTAAGGGGATGAATTCATGTCCTCCCAAGTAGACACAAAGTGTCCCAAACAATTAAACACGCACAGTATCAGAACGCCAGGCACTATGTCGTACGGCCAGTTCAAGGCCTCGTGGGCACGACACAGTATCCTAGTATCCACGTGGTCGTGCACATGTGTTCGCCAGTTATAGGGCTAGGTTTGTGTCACCCTGATATGTGTACAGGTGTCGCAGTATCTTTGTTTGAGTCGCGTATCAGAGCTAAAAATCTGCGTGTACACAGTGAGGCAAAAATCCGTGCGAACGCGATTTCTTCGTACACACACATCGAGAACTCATGAAACTTTATGGGTGTTATTTCACACACTAGGCGCACGTGTCTACCAAGTTTCATCTAATATCGTGTCGTGTCTTGTGTTGACCCCGAGTAGCCGGGGAGCCGTACGAGCCCCGTACGTGTCTCGTGCATAAGGTGTGTGACCATTTTGGACACGAATACAACCCCAAATCGTGCTCAGTCAATTTGATATACAATATAGACCTAATTAGCTACAAATACATGTAATTAGTTTTGCAAATTACAAAAATCTATTTCTGTGTGGCATTCTAACAAACACTTGCACATACACATTGATACGTGTCTGATACGGACACCAAATGGACAAGATTTCCTATCAAACTTGAGAGACAGCTAGTGGACACCTAGAGGCTATTATGCAAATAAATCAGAATTAAAACATAGTTTAGGGTGTTTACCTATAGAGTGTCAATGACAAGGAAAAAGCCCCAAATAGAATAATTCTCCTTGCAAGCCAATAGCTCCAAATTGTACCAAAACTGAGATTTCTCTCCATGGACAAAAAATAGATTAGGATTAGACTTTAATGCAAGAAACTTGAGTCCAAAAAGAATTAAAATGGAATAGTTATGGATTGGGAAAGATTGGCCAATACCTTTCTTTTTCAAAAGTTGATTTGATACAAAAGAGGCAAGAAGAATAGGAAGAGAGATTTTATAGTAAGGAGATCCCTATGTGGCTGGCCATAAAGGGGGAAATTGGGATTAGGGTTATAACTAATGCGCTTGGGTCAAGTTTCAAGGATGAAGGAAATCACTCCTTAAGTCAAAAGTCCATGAACATAATCATTTTATTCTCTACAAGAAACTTGATTCTAAATGACTTAACTTGGGTTGACTTAAGTTAGACTAGGGTCCCACCATGCTATTCAAGTCACCATAGCTAGAGTTAACATCAAGGTTAGTCTCTTAAGTCACAACTAGTAAAAGTCAAAATTAACAACCATCTATCCAATAATTAATCAAATAATTCCCATAAGTCAAAATGACCAAATTACCCCTAAGCTAAAAATGATAAATAAATATCCCAATCATATGGTTAGGCTCTAGGTCAGACAGTCTCTAGGGTTTCACCAACAACACATCAAAATCATAAGTCATAGTTTTTAAATAGTTTTAAAATGATTAAAAATCACCAAAAATTATAATGTGATATAAATATGAATAAATAAATAATCAAAATTACAAAAGTTCAAAATTACCTTCATTTGGAAAACTGGGTATTACACAGACTCAGTCCTTATTTGTTTGGTCTCGATGAGGGTGGACATACTAACATGCATGCCACTCTCATAAAACTTGTTGAGGAATAACCTTTCCAAGTCTTTAAAAGAATTAATACAACCATCAGGAAGATTGCAAAACAATTCAAAAGCTACCCCTGCAAGGTGCTGATAAATAGCTTTGATAAAAAAAGATCGTCCCTGGGTAAGTGTAGAGTCTGCGTGCTGAAGTATGTCATGTGTTGACGAGGAAAACTCATCCCATCAAATAAATATAGCATTAGTGGCTTATAGTTATGAGGGAAAGTAGCATTCTCCTATTCATGAGGATGTGGTTGAGATATCCCCATCTTCTGAAGCTCGTCTTTGTGTGAGATGGTTTCGAGACGGACAACAAGAGAATCAATTGTATCCTGTTGATTGAGCAGGTGTTGAGAAGTGGCTGTGTACGGTTATCAGGCGTCATTAGTAAAGGACCACCTCCAGCATTTGCAATATTTAGAGGAGGCACAATGGAATGATACTCCTTCTGCAGTGAAGGAGGGTTGTTGCTATGAACCGGACTAACGTGTGCTGAGACATTTTATTGAGGTGGAGGAACAGCCCCAGCAGCTTGGACCTCCATGATACTGGTAAGCATATCAGTGATCTTGGAAAATGCTGTTTTAAAACCCTCAAGCTATTTGTTGGTCTGATTATTGGCTTCTTTAGGTCTTTCTCCATCCGCCATGTATGTAGATAACATGCGAGGACGAACAAAAGAAACAGTACAACTAGTGCTGATACTGTCTGTCTCTGAGTTGAAAAGTCCTTCATCTTCAGGTAGGGGAGGTAGATAGTCACCATCAGACTCGGAGAGATCATCGTCATCTGGTAGGCTACCTCCGGAGTGAAGGTCATCTGCTTCAGACTCTGAGGGAATACTACCCCCAGCTGAAGGATCATCACTGTAATCACCACTTTTCTGAAATGAGGGTAATTTTGAACTTTTGTAATTTTTATCATTTAATAATAATATTTAAATCATATAATGATTTTTGGTGATTTTCTATATTTATTTTATATTATTTAGATGGGTGAATTGTGATTTTGGTTGTTGCTAGCTTAACCCTAGAGGATGCTTGACTTAGAGACTAACCATGACCAAGGAGACTCGACCATGTGACTAGATTGGCTAATTACCTATTTTTAGGCTATGGGTATTTTAGTCATTGTGTATTACTTTGAATTTTATTAATTATTAATTAAATTGATTGTTGTGTGGTTTGGATTAGTGTTTTGGTAGGACCAAGATGGTATAACCTTAGTCAGCCTTGACTAGAAGCCTAATAATGTAATTAGAAGTATTATTGGCCTTTTAAAATTTAAATTAGAATTATTATTTATTTTTAGAATAATTTATTTCATTTTTAAGCTATTTTCTCTTAAAACCTTTTTAACCCTTTTTGACATGGGCCTTTTAGCAACTCATGGAGTGCTTGTCCCATGTGTAAACCCTAACCCTAATACCCCCTAGCATGGTCGGCCACAAGCAGCCCCCTTCATTTGTGTAAAAATTATTAGCCTCCACTAGATTAAGAGCAAACCTAATTTCTCTTTTCTCCAAAACCCTAGTTTTCTCATCTGGATTACGTTTCACCTCAAACGAATTCAGTTGCACTCGTTGGGAAGAGGAGAACTTGCTGGAGTACTGCTAGCAAGGAGTTGAAGGCATTTGCTCGAGAGAAATCGGCCGACAAAGTGTCCGAAGAATTTCTTTTATTGAGATTCCGACTCTCAATAGGTAAACCTCGTTCTACCTTTGTTTCTTCTAAATTTTCTTCATTATTGAATCCATATAGGAACCCTCGATCTGTGTATGAAGTTTGGTAGGATTTTGGTTTCCTTTGATAGCGGTATCGGATACGTATCGGTCTTATGTAGCACGTGTTCGGCAAAATGCCACTTAGAACTGAAAAGTATTATTTTTTGATTCTGTTTCCACAAACTTCGTCCTAATATGATTTGTAACAACTTTTTTAAAGATGGATCAGAAATTGACACGATTTCAGTGTCCGAACGGACACGGACATACGTGCACGAAATCCCGTACACGGTCTCGTGCACGCCCTGCTGTCTTTGAGTCATAACTCGATGCACAGGGCTCCATCTCACGTGAAATTTCATGAGCACGTGGGGGCAACCTCTGCCCACATGTTTTGAATATTTCATGATGTTTTGTCGAGGGAGCGCAAAAAAATCGGACGTGCACTGGTCAGCCCACACAGTGCACGTGTTTGTATTTTGTAATATATCTAAAACTATGTTTTTTTTCTTTAAATGAAAAAAATGTAAATTTGTTTAACTAATACAAACTTAAATTTTATTATTAACTAAATATGGAAAAAATATTTAAAAATAAATATTCAATTTATTATTCTACGCGTTTATCGATAACTAACGAAACTATAAAAACCAAAAGAAACCAAAACTATATTACACAATTACAAGACCACAGAGAAAGAAATAAAGACTGGGCTTATGCCCTTACAACACTTTACATAAATCAATTGAATTAAAGTAACTAAATTGTAGGTGAACACTGAACGCCGGGAAGCTGTCCATTCACCAGGCCGAGGCCCTGCACCCAAAATACTATTGGCCAGTAACACGTTCTAAAATAATAATTTAATTTAAAATATAAAAATATGGTAAGTCACAGACTTGGTCCAAAATTTCATGTTGCATTCTAGCTTATGCCTCAACGTCCGAAAATTTCAGTTTTGTTTGCATTTCGCTAGGGCCCATGGACTGATATGGTCGTCGCCCAAAAGTGGTATCCGAAAGTAAACAAACCAAGAAACTGTCAAATTTCAAGAACTAAACTCGAGAAATAAACCAAAAAGGTTTTCAAAATATTTTAGAAAAATTGGGCATCATCTCCTTTGTAACTAGGATGATCTAGCCACATTGGCGATTCCCACACAAAATCCAGTATCGACAAATATAACTCCATCTTTCCAAATTTCATCCACCAAAACACATAACTATTTCCCAATCATTTTCCAGAAGCCAAAGCAAAGGAAAACCACATCAACTCATAAAATATATCCACAGAAGAAAGCAATTATCCACAAAACCTAAACTAGGATACTCTGGACCACAGAACCATTTCGAAAGGAGTTTGAAAAGTCTGAAACCTCAACCGAAACAAAATCAAGCCGATTCCCATAGCGGAAATGGAGACCGTGTCATCATCGACTCTACGGGAGGGATGAACTACTGTGATTAATCAAAAATTACCTAATATTCGTTGGTCGGGGAGCCACGAGATAACTCGGAAATACCGAAACAACGTTCGGACAACGGATCGGTGCTCGTGTAACCCCACTTTTCCAAATATCGAAATTTATAAATATATTTTATTATTAATTGGAATTTATTTGGTTTAATGTATTTTAGTTATCACTAATCTATGTTTGGGTTTAATCATTTAAACCTATTTAAGTTGGGCCCAAACCAGGAAGCCTAACTCTATCATTTTAAATCCTGTTTAGTGAAAAGTAAGTTCACTTTTCTTACTTAGTTTTGAGCCTTGGGCTATTTTCCCTGGACACTAATTCAAGGGCTTCCTCCTCCTTTGGAAAGACTACTGTGATTCCAATTCAAATTCTTCTCGTTCAGTTGAGAATTTAAATTCTCAAATGAGCTCCACACTCTTCCTAACCGTTTCTGACAGCAGCCATGTGCAAATCGAATTGCCAGGGAGAGGATGGGGATTTTTCCCGCCAGCCATAACCTAATTCCCACGCTACCTGGCCTATTTAAGCCTTCTTTCCAAGCAACAAATTCTCTTCATTCCTACAGCCTTTCCTTCTTCTCTCCTCATTCTTACAATCTTTCCTACCAAGAGCTTGGTGGCCATGAGGGACTTGGCATTGGTTTGCAGTCGTTCATCAACTGTGAAGGAGCCATTGCCTTGAATCCTAGATCGAAGCATATCAAATCAGGTGAATAAGAATGATTTTTGTAGCCAACTATTTCACTGCCATTTAATTCCCAGTTCTTGAATCGTTTAGATCTCGATCTACTTTTGATATATTGATGAATTGTTAGAATGAATCATTTAGGACTGTGGGTTTGAGAATCATTCCATCTTGTTAGCAGCCCCTGTTTTCCCAGGCCATTTATGGGAATGACCAGTTGATCAAATCTTTGGCTCATCTACAAGTAGGTATTCGATGTCGATTCCAATTAAATCCTTGTATCCTGTTAAGTATGGAACATCCTTTAATTTTTCCATTTTGTGATCATCTCCTGCAACCTGTTCGACCTCTTGTTTCAGATGTTTGAGTTTGGATCAAGGGAGTAGCTGGGTGTCTTTGAATCTCAGATCGATCGGTTTTGATCAACCAGGTAATTTTGAGGGCACTAACATCTTCCTTGGACAGTTCCTAACATTACAATATGTTATATTGATTTTGTGTTCCATGTGTTAGTTTAAATGCCTGAACAATTTTAGTCCAATTTTTCTGGGTCATAGAGATTAATCAGGTAATTATGTCTCCTTGTGAATAAAAATTGTTTTCCTAATTAATAGTAGCTCGTGGGGTGATTTGGGTTCGAATGTTTATACTGCAGGCATCATGATTCATTGATGGGCCTGGGATATATTGCAGGCATCATGATTCTTTGATGGACCTGGGTATATCACAAGCATCATGGCTCAGTGATTAACCTGATTATTTTTGCCTTGTGGATCAGTGATGAACTGATTTATTGTGGCCTTGTGGATCAGTGATGAACTGATTTATTGTAGCCTTGTGGATCAGTGATAAACTGATTTATTGTGGCCTTATGGATCAGTGATGTCCTCATTCAGGACTGTAATATATCTACTGATAATTGACTCATTTATATCATGTCCTGATTGAGTATGAACACATCCTAGGAGCCTGAGCAGAGCATCCTGTTCACTAGAAGTTTATACATATAGTTTAGTTGTAGGAAATGGGATTAATATGGTAGAATTAATGATTTAATTTGGCATTTGAGACTGAATATTATCTAAGTTGGGGACTGAATCAGGAAGTTCCTATTTAGGATCGATTTGCCCCATGTTTTGGGTTGGACTGAATGCTAAGGCTGATATCTGAATACTTGTGTGGAGATTATTCAATTACAGGAACCTGAGTTGCCTATGCAAACTACTTTCAGTTGAATGAACCTGAAATAAACTTGCTACAGTTGGTTCATCTCATGAAACTGAATTTCAGTGCCATGTTGGACACCATCAGTGCCATGTTGATTTCAGTTCTTTTACCTGAAATTCAGTCCTTGTTGATTACATGGAACCAAGTTGTGTAGTAGTGTTAGTTTTGGAAAAATCTGTGTACATATAGATATTACTGCTGGGAGGTTTGTAATATATTTCGAACCTGAGAAATGATTGGGTCAGTTAGTTTGAATACCTGCTTTTTCCCTCATATTGATACTGCATTCCTGGCAGCAGGGGATCAATGCATATGTTGTAGAATCATTCACTATCTTGGGCTAATGTATATATATATTAGAATTTCCATGTATCAAGTTGAACATGGGATTAAGTTTCATTTGATTTGAGATTATATCTCATGTAAAATCTGAACCTGGGATTAAGTCTGATCTGATCTGCAATTTCATCTCAAATGAACCTGAGATTTCACCCTAGCTGTCAATACCCCTCTTTCCCTTTATTGAATATGTATAGTTCATGCTACCCCAATTAGAAAACCATGATGTAAACTGTTGTTCGAGTCATGACTCATATGGTTAGTAAGGAATGCCAGGAAATTAATGATTAATTGTCTTATGTTGTAGGATATTTATTTTAGTAGAATTTGTGGAAGTTAGAGATATGTATATAGAGATTTAGTAACCTTTCTAGACTAGAGACACCTATTTTGTTAACTTATCAGATTGTAAATTCATAAATAGGAGGATATCTAGCTCTATTGCCTACATTTGATCACCCGGAGCCAGGCAAGTATACTCCTCTGAATTGTTCATTTCTCATGTCTTCATTATTCTTTCTTGTATCTCTTGATGACACGATATATCACGACATTGTCTCATTTCATGTTCCATGTTTCATTGTGTCTGGGAGGGGAAATACTATAGAGATGTGATCAAACCCTGTTACTATTCATGTGAATAGCTTGGGTCCCGCACCGTGCACGTGGGGCCAAAGCCGTACCATTTCATTATTATTGCATCTACCCAAGCCGATCACACTCTAGAAGTATTTTAAACATTGCACATGTCAGGATTCAGTATTGTATCTCAGGATTTCATGGTTGTATTTCATGTTCAGGCTGTATTTCATGTTCAGTTTGTATTTCATGATTCAGGTTGTATTTCATGTTCAGGACTCTTACCATGTTTCCCTGTTTTACTTTCAGTATTCCTATTCAGTTCATGTCTTGTTCTCATTTCTTGTACTTTATATTATTCCTGTTTCTTGATTCATACCATGATGTACATATTCATTTCTTTGGATATACTTTGCTCCGCTCCTGAATAGGATATGTTGCAGGTGAGTTGGAGGCTTTATGTGATACATTCTATAGCGAGGAGCCTATTGATGCAGGAGAGCTAGCTGGTGCAGCTCATGACTTAGAGGCTGCAGAAGCCTAGAGATTTCCTTTAGTTTTCCTATTTCCATGTATTTGAGACTAGTAGACTTTCTATCTTCTGGAATGTAATATGTTCTGATATTGTACTTTACTCTGGGATACACTTATAGATGCTGTGTTTCATTCTTGTCTTGATATCTGTTTAGTTTTCCTAGAATGGTACAGCTTACTTTGTTATTCTATGACAAAGGCTGGGCGTGTCCGACTCGTATCCGGTTATTCGGGAGCGGGTCATGACATGTTTTTAGTGATGGCCCATGTAGGTCTATCCTAATGGTACCTAGGTCTTAGCGTACTATTGGGGGACTTGATTTACACTAGGGAAACTTGAACACAGTATAGGAAAATCGAGAATTAAGGGTATATCAGGTTTATTATGTTTTCAGGTGCATTGATTATTATAAAAACATTATTTATTAGGTTTTAGGGTTTGTCGTTCATCAAAGTTTTCTTTTTATACAGGATGGTTGCCACAAGGAAGACCGTAGATCAGACTGGAGTTGCAAGCGGTTCTGGAGCCGCAGGCGGTACGGAGTAGCCCGCACCAGATGTTAAGGCAGATCTGCTTCCGCCAGCGCCTCCTATCTTTCCAGCACTGCCGCCGACGATGACATTTGACGGCAACCAGGCGATGGCGATGCTTCAGCACTTTCTGGAGGCCCAGAACCATCAGGTAGCGCAGTTCAGAGCGATTGTCATCGACGCACTGAGGACCAGAGAGCCGGCAGCACCAGCGCCAGCACCAGCACCAGCACCAGTCGTACCTCCAGCACCACGAGGACCGAGGCCAGGGACGGCAAAGGAGTACCAGAACCTCTGCCCGCTAGACTTCTGGGGCAACGAGGGGATTCTCTATGCAGACGAGTGGCTAGAGAATGCAGAGAGGACCTTGAGGTTGGCGAACATTCCAGATGACACGAAGGTGGAGGTGGACAGCATGCGACTCTTCGACTTGGCGAGGACATGGTACCGGAAGGAGCCCCAGTTGACGGAGCCCCATGCATCTTGGACATTTTTCAAAATACTGTTCAATGAGAAGTTCTATCCAGAGGTGGAGAGGGATGAGCTGAGGATACAGTTCGAGGCACTACAGCAGGGGACTATGACGGTCGCAGAGTATACTTCGGAGTTCACCAGACTCAGCCGATTCGCTGAGAGCCTAGTTAGAGATCCAGAGGACAGGGCCTGGAGATTCAAGAAGGGTCTGAACAGGGAGCTGCGGCATGCGGTTGCTATTAGCCAGGCGACTACCTACACTAGCATCCTTAAGATCGTCTAGGCAGTCGAGAAGGAGATGGACCCGAGGTCCAAGTGGGATAGGGATGTCGGCAGCAGCAGTTACCAGGCGCCAGCGAAGAGAGTACAGATACAGACTTCGGCGAGGCAGCATCAGCAGGCAGCAGTTCAGCCTCGTCCGGCCAGAGTTCCAGCAGCTCAGCATCAGAGGCAGCAGGGGATCACTTGTACATATTGCCATCGACCGGGACACCACGTGGAGGTCTGTCATAAGAGGCTCGGACTTTGCCTCTTCTGCGGATCAGACGCACATCAGATGAGGGACTGCGCTCAGGCTATAGCCAGACTAGCAGGAGGACCCCGAGGAGCTGGAGGACCACCGCCTGCACCACCCAGAGCATTACCTGCACCCCAGAGAGGAGGGCCTCTACCACCCCAGCAGCAGAGGTTTGCACAGCATCAGCTGCAGCAGAGGGGAGGAGCACAGCAGGGACGTACTTACGTCTTGGCCGCAGCTGAGGAGGAGGCAGCTCCAGATGTCATCACAGGTTCTGTTATCATTTATTCATTTCCTGCCATTATCTTATTTGAATCTGGATCCACACATAGCTTTGTATCATATGAGTTTCTGCATAGACACGGCTTCACACCCAAGCCCTCTCGGAGGAACTGTCAGATTATGATAAGAGGTGGGATTGTGCCAGTCAGTGAGATGGTGGAGTGCCCTATCACTATAGCTGGACGAGAACTTAGGGCTCGACTTCTGGTGATGCCATTGCCTGGATTCGACGTAGTCCTCGGCATCAACTGGATGAGCGAGCAGTTTGCTGTAATAGACTGCCATGAGGGGAAGGTGACTTTCAGCCCGCCAGGACTTCCATAGTTCGAGATCAGCAGACAAGTTACAGAAAGGCCAGAGGGAGTCTACTTCGGAGCAGTTGCAGAAGACCAGGAGTTGCCGCATCCGCTGATTGCAGAGTATCTCGACGTCTTCCCCGAAGAGTTGCCAGGATTGCCGCCAGATCGAGACGTGGAGTTCAGCATCAACCTAGTGCACGGATCAGCGCCGAAGTCCCAGCATTGTTACAAAATCAACCCGAAGGAAGCTGCAGAGTTGAAGGCTCAGATTGATGAGCTTGAGGGCAAGGGATTTATTCGGTCCAGTGCTTCATCCTGGGGAGCACCGGTACTTTTCGTGCCCAAGAAGGATGGGACGGTGAGGATGTGCATTGATTACCGTACACTCAACAACATCACCATCAAGAATAGGTACCCCTTGCCGCGTATTGATGAGCTGTTTGATCAGCTGAGTGGAGCGAGGGTCTTTTAGAAGATTGACCTTCGGTCGAGGTATCACCAGATGAAGGTTCGGGAGCAGGATATTCCGAAGACAGCCTTCAACACTCGATACGGCCAGTATGAGTTCTTAGTGATGTCGTTCGGACTTACCAATGCCCCCGCAATTTTTATGAACTTGATGAATAAAGTTTTTCACAAGTACTTGGATAAGTTTATCGTAGTCTTCATTGACGACATTCTGATTTATTCGAAGACGGAGGAGGAGCACGTGGAGCAACTGCAGATTGTGCTAGAGATACTGCGGAAGGAGAAGCTGTATGGGAAACTCTCGAAATGTGAGTTTTTCTTGGACCGGGTAGAGTTTTTAGGGCATGTGGTGACAGGAGAGGGGATTTCTGTAGATCCCAACAAGATTGAAGCAGTAGAAGCTTGGGCACCTCCCACATCAGTAGCTGAGATTCGTAGTTTCCTGGGGCTAGCAGGATACTACAGGAAGTTCGTAAAGGACTTTGTCAGGATAGCAGAGCCTATGACGAAGCTTACGCGGAAGGACGAGGAGTTGATCTGGAGCGACTCTTGCCAGTCAGTATTTAAAGAATTGAAGAGAAGACTCACGACAGCACCAGTTCTAGCTTTGCCGTCGGGATCAGGAGGATTTGTCATCTACAGCGACGCTTCAGGGAAGGGTTTGGGATGTGTGCTTGAGCAGAACAAGAAGGTTATAGCTTATGCTTCTAGATAGTTGAGGCCCCATGAGAAAAACTATCCTACACATGACTTGGAGCTTGCAGCAGTCATATTTGCCTTGAAACTGTGGAAGCATTACCTGTATGGAGAGCAAGTGGACATCTTCACGGACCACAAAAGCTTGAAGTATGTCTTTACTCAGAAGGAGCTGAATATGAGGCAGCGCAGATGGCTGGAACTCATGAAGGACTTCGACATTAGTCTGTAGTACCACCCTGGAAAGGCGAATGTGGTTGCAGATGCTCTCAGTCGATATCCTATTGCTATGTATCTCACCATGGACCGGCATCTCTTGGAGGATCTGGAGAGCATTGGGAGTGAGATTGTTCTCCCAGGGTATGGAGGTCAGATGATGCATATGCGGATACAGT
This sequence comes from Iris pallida, assembly GCA_029216955.1. Lineage (NCBI taxonomy): Eukaryota > Viridiplantae > Streptophyta > Magnoliopsida > Asparagales > Iridaceae > Iris > Iris pallida. The sequence goes on from JANAVB010008998.1 coordinate 6,778,329, forward strand.
CAGGGTTGCTAGAGAAGATCAAGGAGGCCCAGCTGCTTGATAGGGGAATCCAAGGTCTTAGAGCTCAGGCAGAGTTAGGTCTGCTTGACGACTTTACCATTGCGGAGGACGGATCCTTGAGGCACGGGAGTCAGCTGTGTGTGCCCAAGGACTTACGGGAGGAGGTGATGCAGGAGGCCCACCAGTCGCAGTATTCTATACATCCTGGATCTACCAAGTTGTACAAGAATTTGCGTGAGTATGTTTGGTGGTATGGGATGAAGAGAGAGGTCGCCAGATTTGTTTCCAGATGCCTTGTGTGCCAGCAAGTCAAGGCGGAGCGCCAGAGACCAGCAGGACTACTCCATCCTTTACCTATCCCGGAATGGAAGTGGGAGCACATTACCATGGACTTCGTCTCTGGATTGTCGCGTACTCCCAGTGGCAAGAACGCTATTTGGGTGATCGTGGACAGATTGACAAAGTTCGCTCATTTTATTCCATTCAAGGTCGGGTTGTCGACCGAGAAGCTTGCAGACCTCTACATGCGTCAGATCGTGCAGATTCACGGAGTACCGGTTAGCATCATTTCAGATCGAGACAGCCGCTTCACATCACACTTTTGGAGGAGTCTACAGATGAGCTTGGGATCACAGCTGAAGTTCAGCACGGCCTATCATCCACAGACGGACGGGCAGTCCGAGAGGACCATTCAGACTCTGGAGGACATGCTGCGGGTTTGCGTACTCAACTTCGACGGTTCGTGGGAGGACCATTTGCATCTTGTGGAGTTTGCCTATAATAACAGTTATCAGGCTAGCATTGAGATGACCCCGTTCAAGGCACTGTATGGGCGGAGATGCCGTACGCCGCTATCTTGGGACGACGTTGGCGAGAGAGCGTTGCTTGGGCCAGAGATGGTGGTAGACAAAGCTGAGAAGATCAGACTGATCAGGGATCGTCTAAGAGTTGTGCAGGATCGACAAAAGCACTGGGCGGACAACAGCAGACGGCCATTGGAGTTCGCAGCTGGCGATAGGGTGTTCCTGAAGATCTCACCGACCAGAGGCGTCATTCGGTTCGGCAGAGGCGGGAAGCTCAGTCCGAGGTACATCGGACCTTTCGAGGTGACAGCACGGATTGGCGAGGTGGCGTATCGACTAGCGCTTCCAGCTAGCTTGAAGGGAGTACACAGCGTCTTCCACGTATCTCAGCTTCGACGTTATATTTCAGACCCGAGCCATGTGGTGGACTATTCTGAACTGGAGGTGGGCCCGAGTTTGACCTATGAGGAGCAGCCAGTAGAGATCCTGGACCGGAGGGAGAAGCGACTGCGGAACCAGACCATTTCTCTTGTCCACGTCATGTGGAGACACCACTCTCCGGGAGAGTCCACATGGGAGCACGAAGATGAGATGCGAGAGCGCTACCCTACATTGTTCACTTGATTGTATTCTTGTATTTTGAATTTCCAGATTTCAATAAATAATTTGAGGTGTTTCGTAAATCAATTTTGGTGTGTTTCTGAATTTCGAGGGCAAAATTTTTTCAAGGGGGGAGATTTGTAACCCCACTTTTCCAAATATCAAAATTTATAAATATATTTTATTATGAATTAGAATTTATTTGGTTTAATGTATTTTAGTTATCACTAATCTATGTTTGGGTTTAATCATTTAAACCTGTTTAAGTTGGGCCCAAACCAGGAAGCCCAACCCTATCATTTTAAATCATGTTTAGTGAAAAGTAAGTTCACTTTTCTTACTTAGTTTTGAGCCTTGGGCTATTTTCCATGGACACTAATTCAAGGGCTTCCTCCTCCTTTGGAAAGACTACTGTGATTCCAATTCAAATTCTTCTCGTTCAGTTGAGAATTCAAATTCTCAAACGAGCTCCACACTCTCCCTAACCGTTTCTGACAGCAGCCATGTGCAAATCGAATTGCCAGGGAGAGGATGGGGATTTTTCCTGCTAGCCATAACCTAATTCCCACGCTACCTGGCCTATTTAAGCCTTCTTTCCAAGCAACAAATTCTCTCAATTCCTACAGCCTTTCCTTCTTCTCTCCTCATTCTTACAAACTTTCCTTGCAAGAGCTTGGTGGCCATGAGGGACTTGGCATTGGTTTGCAGTCGTTCATCAACTGTGAAGGAGCCATTACCTTGAATCCTAGATCGAAGCATATCAAATCAGGTGAATAAGAATGATTTTTGTAGCCAACTATTTCACTGCCATTTAATTCCCAGTTCTTGAATCGTTTAGATCTCGATCTACTTTTGATATATTGATGAATTATTAGAATGAACCATTTAGGACTGTGGGTTTGAGAATCATTCCATCTTGTTAGCAGCCTCTGTTTTCCCAGGCCATTTATGGGAATGACCAGTTGATCAAATCTTTGGCTCGTCTACAAGTAGGTATTCGATGTCGATTCCAATCAAATCCTTGTATCCTGTTAAGTATGGAACATCCTTCAATTTTTCTATTTTGTGATCATCCCCTGCAACCTGTTCGACCTCTTGTTTCAGAGGTTTGAGTTTGGATCAAGGGAGTAGCTGGGTGTCTTTGAATCTCAGATCGATCGGTTTTGATCAACCAGGTAATTTTGAGGGCACTAACATCTTCCTTGGGCAGTTCCTAACATTACAGTATGTTATATTGATTTTGTGTTCCATGTGTTTGTTTAAATGCCTGAACAGTTTTAGTCCGATTTTTCTGGGTCGTAGTGATTATGTTCGATCCTTAAATCAAGAGCTCCTTCAAGAACAATCAGGTAATTATGTCTCCTTGTGAATAAAAATTGTTTTCCTAATTAATAGTAGCTCGTGTGGTGATTTGGGTTCGAATGTTTATACTGCAGGCATCATGATTCATTGATGGGCCTGGAATATATTGCAGGCATCATGATTCTTTGATGGACCTGGGATATATCACAAGCATCATGGCTCAGTGATTAACCTGATTATTTTGGCCTTGTGGATCAGTGATGAACTGATTTATTGTGGCCTTGTGGATCAGTGATGAACTGATTTATTGTAGCCTTGTAGATCAGTGATGAACTGATTTATTGTGGCCTTGTGGATCAGTGATGTCCTAATTCAGGACTGTAATATATCTACTGACAATTGACTCATTTATATCATGTCCTGATTGAGTATGAACACATCCTAGGAGCCTGAGCAGAGCATCCTGTTCACTAGAAGTTTATACATATAGTTTAGTTGTAGGAAATGGGATTAATATGGTAGAATTAATGATTTAATTTGGCATTTGAGACTAAATATTATCTAAGTTGGGGACTGAATCAGGAAGTTCCTATTTAGTATCGATTTGCCCCATGTTTTGGGTTGGACTGAATGCTAAGGCTGATATCTGAATACCTGTGTGGAGATTATTCAATTGCAGGAACCTGAGTTGCCTATGCAAACTACTTTCAGTTGAATGAACCTGAAATAAACTTGCTACAGTTGGTTCATCTCATGAAACTGAATTTCAGTGCCATGTTGGACACCATCAGTGCCATGTTGATTTCAGTTCTTTTACCTGAAATTCAGTCCTTGTTGATTACATGGAACCAAGTTGTGTAGTAGTGTTAGTTTTGGAAAAATCTGTGTACATATAGATATTACTGTTGGGAGGTTTGTAATATATTTCGAACCTGAGAAATGATTGGGTCAGTTAGTTTGAATACCTGCTTTTCCCCTCATGTTGATACTGCATTTCTGGCAGCAGGGGATCAATGCATATGTTGTAGAATCATTCACTATCTTGGGCTAATGTATATATATTAGAATTTCCATGTATCAAGTTGAACCTGGGATTAAGTTTCATTTGATTTGAGATTATATCTCATGTGAAATCTGAACCTGGGATTAAGTCTGATCTGATCTGGAATTTCATCTCATATGAACCTGAGATTTCACCCTAGCTGTCAATACCCCTCTTTCCCTTTATTGAATATGTATAGTTCATGCTACCCCAATTAGGAAACCATGATGTAAACTGTTATTGGAGTCATGACTCATATGGTTAGTAAGGAATGCCAGGAAATTAATGATTAATTATCTTATGTTGTAGGATATTTATTTTAGTAGAATTTGTGGAAGTTAGAGATATGTATATAGAGATTTAGTAACCTTTCTAGACTAGAGACACCTATTTTGTTAACTTATCAGATTGTAAATTCATAAACAGGAGGATATCCAGCTCTATTGCCTACATTTGATCACCCGGAGCCAGGCAAGTATACTCCTCTGAATTGTTCATTTCTCATGTCTTCATTATTCTTTCTTGTATCTCTTGATGACACGATATATCACGACATTGTCTCATTTCATGTTCCATGTTTCATTGTGTCTGGGAGGGGAAATACTATAGAGATGTGATCAAACCCTGTTACTACTCATATGAATAGCTTGGGTCCCGTACCGTGCACGTGGGGCCAAAGCCGTACCATTTCATTATCATTGCATCTACCCAAGCCGATCACACTCTAGAAGTATATCAAACATTGCACATGTCAGGATTCAGTATTGTATCTCAGGATTTTATGGTTGTATTTCATGTTCAGGCTGTATTTCATGTTCAGTTTGTATTTCATGATTCAGGTTGTATTTCATGTTCAGGACTCTTACCATGTTTTCCTGTTTTACTTTCAGTATTCCTATTCAGTTCATGTCTTGTTCTTATTTCCTGTACTTTATATTATTCCTGTTTCTTGATTCATACCATGATGTACATGTTCATTTCTTTGGATATACTTTGCTCCGCTCCTGAATAGGATATATTGCAGGTGAGTTGGAGGCTTTATGTGATACATTCTATGGCGAGGAGCCTATTGATGCAGGAGAGCTAGATGGTGTAGCTCATGACATAGAGGCTGCAGAAGCCTAGAGATTTCCTTTAGTTTTCCTATTTCCATGTATTTGAGACTAGTAGACTTTCTATCTTCTGGAATGTAATAAGTTCTGATATTGTACTTTACTCTGGGATACACTTATAGATGCTGTGTTTCATTCTTGTCTTGATATCTGTTTAGTTTTCCTAGAATGGTACAGCTTACTTTGTTATTCTATGACAAAGGCTGGGCGTGTCCGACTCGTATCCGGTTATTCGGGAGCGGGTCGTGACAGCTCAGAACAGCGATGGACAGCGGGCAGCACTGTCACGGGGTCACGGATCACGGGAACAGGGAGGCGGAGACGGGAGACGGCCGCGAGGGGGTCGCCGGCTCGTCGCGCAGGGGGTCGTCGGGCTCGTGCGCACTGGGGGTCGCCGGCTCGGGCGCACAGGTTGACGCTGGCTCGGCGGAGGGGGCGCTGGCTCGGACGAAGGGGGCGCTGGCCTTGGGTGGCGTCGGAGGTCACCGATGGGGCTCGGTCGGGGTCGCTGGGAGGGGCTCGGGTTTGGGCTAGGGATTTGGGGATGGGAAGAGTTAATATGAGAATGGAGAAGGAGAATGGAGAGCTTAAATAGGAAAGATTTGGGGGTTACGGGAGGAAAAAGGAGGGGTCGGGAGTTTCGAAAGGGAAGGGGTGTTGGCGGCGGTCGGGAACAAAAAAGGGAATGAAAAGGTCGGCTGGAGTTTGGGAAGTGAGAGAGAGAGAGAGAGTTAATGAGAGTTGTAAATTAATTAACTTATATAAAATAAAAATACTTTTACAAACAAATTTCAATTAATTCTAAAGCTAATCTTGATATAATTATAAATAACATAAAGATGAAAATCGAGTTTGGGTTCGGTGTCGAAAATGGATCGAGACGGATTCGGGATGGGTCAAGCCAAAATAAAAATTCAATGAATAATTAAAAAAATATGATTTTTCTAAATTAATCTATTTAATAATAATAATAAATTAGCAAACAAAATATCCAATTTAAATAATGAAACCGTAATTTACGGGTTTTACAACCATCCCTCCTTAGGAAATTTTGTCCTCGAAATTAAAGGATAGGATTAGGAGGTACCTCAGGTCTCAAATAGAAACGGATACTGCTTTCGTATCTCATTTTCTCGCTCCTAGGTAGACTCGCCTGGAGAGTTGTACCGCCACATCACTCTGGCTATGGGCGTCATAGAGTTCCTGGTTTTCTTCTCACCTTTGTCTTAAATTGCCACTGGCATCTCTGGTACTGTGAGGCTAGGTCCAATCTTCAGCTCTGAATGGTCCATGATGTGGCTCGGATCCGGAATGTAGCGCCTGAGCTGTGAAACGTAGAAGACGTTGTACACGCCTTCAAGACTAGCTGGTAGAGCTAATCGGTACGCTACTTCTCCGACTCGGCTCAAAACTTTGAATGGGACGATGGACCTGGGTCTCAGCTTTCCTGCTCTGCCGAATCTGATAGTTTGTCTGGTAGGAAAGACCTTGACGAAGACACTATCTCCTGCTTCAAACTCCAGTGGTCGACGACTGCTGTCAGCCCAATGCTTCTGCCTATCCTGAGCAATCCTGTGCTTGTCTCTAATCGCCTTTACCTTCTCTGCTGCATCGGTCACCATCTCAGGTCCAAGCAATACTCTTTCTCTTACGTCGTCCCAAGCAAGTAGAGTGCGGCAATGACGTCCATAAAATGCCTCGAACGGAGTCATACCGATGCCAGCTTGGTAGTTGTTGTTGTAGGAGAACTCAACCAAGTGCAAGTGGTCTTCCCAAGACCTACAAAATTCCAAGACGTAAGATCTCAATATGTCTTCTAGTGTCTGGATGGTTCTCTCCGATTGTCCGTCAGTCTGGGGATGGTAGGCGGCACTGAACTTCAATTGTGTTCACAGACTGTCGTGCAAGCTCTTCCAGAAGTGAGAGGTAAATCTGGTATCTCTGTCAAATACAATACTTACCGGAACTCCAGGAATCCGGTAGATATGCTGCATGTACAGAGCTGCCAACTTCTCGGTAGATAGACCAACCTTGAATGGAATAAAGTGAGCTGACTTCGTCAGTCGGTCCACAATAACCCAAGTGGCATCCTTTCCTCCTTGGGATCGAGGCAGTCCTGACACAAAATCCATCGTTATGTGTTTCCATTTCCACTCCGGGATGTCTAGCGGCTGTAACAGTCCTGCTGGTCTCTGTCTGCTAGCTTTTACTTGTTAACAAATTAAGCATCTAGCCACATATCTGGATACGTCCTTCTTCATTCCGTACCACCATACTAAGTACGCATATCCCGATACATTTTTTTATTTCCTGGATGTATGGAATACTGTGACTGGTGCGCTTCTTACATCAGCTCATTCTTCAGTTCGCCAGTTGGTATGCAAAGCCTCGTACCATGCCTTAGTGCTCCATCGCTGGTGATTGAGAATCCTTCAAGTGTTCCTGCCAGCACTTGATCTCTGAGTTTTCAAAGCGTCTCGTCTTAAAATTGTGTTTCCTTGACTTTGTCCATCAGACTTGAACGCAATTGCAACTGCATCATTAATGATTCAGCTCCTGGTACAATTGCTTCTCTTTCCAATTTCTTCATTTCCTCTTCAGGCAGTACAATCTCTAGTCCAAGCTTCTCTATGTCTTCTAGCAAATGCCGCTCCTTGGTCAAAAATATTGCCATCGGGTATTGGCTAAGTACATCTGCAACAACATTGGCCTTACCCGGATGATACTGCAGGTCGATGTCGAAACCTTTCATCAACTCCAGCAATCGCCTCTGTCGCATGTTCAGCTCCTTCTGAGTGAAAACATATTTAAGACTTTTGTGGTATGTAAATATTTCCACTCTCTCCATAGAGGTAATGCTTTTACAGCTTCAGCTTGGACTTTCTGGACCTCAAGCACTCCTCGTAACAGGCCTACGAGGTCGGTGGGGTCCACGGGCACTGGTGGGGCAGCTGGATCGGGCACTACCGCAGGGGCTTGCTGTTCAGTCTGGGAAGATATAGGATATGTAACTTGAGTAGTAGTATAAAATTCACGGGTTTCTGGTACATTATGGGGACGATCGGTCAGCTGCCGAGGTGTAGGATCCGGACTTGATTGAGGAGGTAGGGTGTGATCGGGTGATGACAAACCATCGCCATCAGTGTTGGTCTTGTCTGTGGCCATACTCTGGAAGATTTAGGATTGCAAAATATAAGCAAGGTAGCCTACTAGTCTATAACAAACAAAAATATTTATTTATAATATATTTCGGTCCTATGTTGTGACAAATTAATGTTCTAGTGTTCTAAATATTTCTAAATTTGTTTACCTAAGTTGTTGAACTTACCTGCATGGGCCACCACTAAAAATATGTCACGACCCAGTCCCAAATTGTTGGGTCGAATCAGATCATCCCCAGCCTGCACCGTTGTGAGACGGTGGCAGTAAGATGTATTCACTTGCAGGTAATCTCAACAACACAATATATTTGTCACAACTTCTAAAATTACGAATATTAAAACTTTGTCCAACAGAAAGTTTCATCTGATACATCTGATAATATAAAATTGAAATAAACTGTCTTAAATTCAAACATCATAACTAGAAAGAAAATGTCATCATCTAGAAAGATGGCTCATCCGTCTCGAGGTCAACATCCTCCGATTGGGACTCTGGCAGCACAGCTGGGTAAAGCTCAGGATCGTAATAGCTATTAAACAATAGCTCAGCTTCATCAATGGGACCTATTGGAGGTGGGGGATCCAGTCAGGAAAGGAGCAAAGTACAATTATGAAAATCTAACAATTCAAATAGTAATGGAATAATTACAATCTTAATAGTTTGAAACATTTAAACAATATTTTCCATGTAATTTTTCCAACAATTGAAAACAATGTGATTTGAATAGGTAATGTATATGACCGGCTTGGGTTCTACAATTGTATCCTAGCGATACGATACGGCTTATCCCTGTGTGTAAGAGGGGTAAGCTCGCACAATTATGCAATATGAAGGTATTGGTCATAAAACACTACACTATTCCCCCAATATCCCACAATCAATAATAGTCAATACTCTAGGAGAGAGTTTCGTGTAGCAATGTGGTTTAAGCATGCAAATTATTAATTAATAATTAAATTGCCAAATAAACATAACCGTACTTGCCTAGGTTTATGACTGAATTGGAATTCGGTACTGGAAAAGAAATCAGATTTGTCCTCGAAATCCTATAGTTAAGTTCTGACTTAAAACCATCATCATTGAACCATATCTAGGTGTGCTAGTTACAATCTCTAAAATTGATCCTAGTCAAGTTTTATGTTATTCTATCATAAGACTTTTATCGATGTGATGTAAAATTATTAATTTAACGAAATAAAAGTCAAGTTAACATTTATTGGAAAAATTCGCATTTTCCGATTATTTGGCAAAACTTTGTATTTTGTAATATATCTAAAACTATGTTTTTTCTTTAAATAAAAAAACGTAAATTTGTTTAAATAATACAAACTAATATTTTATTATTAACTAAAAATGGGAAAATTATTTAAAAATAAATATTCAGTTTATTATTCTACGCGTTTATCGATAACTAACAAAACTAGAAAAACTAAAAGAAACCAAAACTATACTACACAATTACAAAACCACAGAGAAAGAAATAAAGACTGGGCTTATGCCCTTACAACACTTTACATAAATTAATTGAACTAAAGTAATTAAATTGCTGGTGAAATCTAAACGTCGGGAAGCGGTCCATTCAGCAGGCCGAGGCCCTGCACCCAAAATACTATTGGCCAGTAAAACGTCCTAAAATAATAATTTAATTTAAAATATAAAAATATGGTAAGTCTCAGACTTGGTCCAAAATGTCATGTTGCATTCTAGCTTATGCCTCAACGTCCGAAAATTCTGATTTTGTTTGCATTTCGCTAGGGCCCATGGACCGATATGCTCGTCGCCCAAAAGTGGTATCCGAAAGTCAACCAACCCAAAAACTGTCAAATTTCAAGAACTGAACTCGAGAAATAAACCAAAAAAGTTTTCAAAATATTTTAGAAAAATCAGGCAGCATCTCCTTTGTAACTAGGATGATCTAGCCACATTGGCGATTCCTACACAAAATCTAGTATAGACAAATATATCCCTAGCCTTCCAAATTTCATCCACCAAAACACGTAACTATTTCCCAATCATTTTTCATAAGCCAAACCAAAGGAAAACCACATCAACTCATAAAATATATCCACAGAAGAAAGCAATTATCCACAAAAACCTAAGCTAGAATACTCTGGACCACAGAACCATTTCGAAAGGAGTTCAAAAAGTTCAAAACCTCAACCGAAACAAAATCAAGCCGATTTCCATAGCGGAAATGGAGACCGTGTCATCATCGACTCTACGGGAGGGACGAACTATTGTGATTAATAAAAAATTACCCAATATCCGTTGGTCGGGGAGCCGCGAGATAACTCAAAAATACGGAAACAACGTTCGGACAATGGATCGGTGCTCGGAAGAGCGATGGACAGCGGGCAGCGCTGTCACGGGGTCACGGAGCACGGGAACAGGAAGGAGGAGATGGAAGGTGGCCGCGAGGGGGTCGTCGGCTCGGCACACAGGGGGTCGCCGGGCTCATGCGCACAGGAGGGTCGTCGGCTCGAGCGCACAGGGGGTTGCCGGCTCGGCGGAGGGGGCGCAGGCTCGGGCGGAGGGGGCACTGGCCTCGGGCGGCGCTGGAGGTCGCCAATGGGGCTCGATCGAGGTCGCCGGGAGGGGCTCATGTTAGGGCTAGGGATTTGGGGATGGGAAGTATGAATATGAGAGTGGAGAAGGAGAATGGAGAGCTTAATTAAGAAAGATTTGTGGGTTACGGGAGGGGAAATGAGGGGTCGGGAGTTTCGAAAGGGGAGGGGTGTTGGCGGCGGTCGGGAACGGAAGAGGAAAAGGAAAGGTCGGCTGGAGTTTGGGAAGTGAGAGAGAGAGAGAGAGTTAATGAAAGTTGTAAATTAATTAACTTATATAAAATAAAAAAACTTTTACAAACAAATTTTAATTAATTCTAAAGCTAATTTTGATATAATTATAAATAACTTAAAGATGAAAATCGAGTTTGGGTTCGGTGTCGAAAATGGATCGAGACGGGTTCGGGACGGGTCAGGCCAAAATAAAAATTCAATGAATAATTAAAAAATATACAATTTTCCTAAATTAATCAATTTAATAATAATAATAAATTAGCAAACAAAATATCCAATTAATTAAATAATAAAACCATAAATTATGGGTTTCACATGTGGACAGGACACAGACACGATTTCGACTCCGTGAGTACCCGAGCACGTATCACATATTGAGGCCAACGTATTTGCCAAGTTTCGTGAATTATAGTTGTGTACGTTTTGGGTCTTAATGTGGATTTCAGATTTTTCCTTCAATGTAAATTTGAATAGTTTTGTAATATTTTGTTCTTCTGAATTTTAAGTATCAAATCCTGAGTTTACGATTCGTATGTGATATTCTGGGTTTGTGGGAATTGATCTATGGTTTTATATCCTATTTAATTACCATTTACATAAACAATTTGAATTTTTCCTTTATGTATATATATGTATATGTGTGCATATATATATATATATATATATATATATATATATATATATATAAAATATATATATATATATATATATATATATATATATATATATATATATATACAAAATATATATATATATATATTTTTTTTATATATATAAATGATTTGTATATATGTAAATATGTTGGAATGAGGATTCAAGCTTCTGATTTCCAGGTTTGAGTCCACTTCTCGGATTCGAGTAGCCTATTTCCTTTACCTATATGAGTATGTATATGTTTATTTATGTATATGTCTATGTATGTATAAGTTTCCCTTAAAATAGATATATGTGTATATTTATTTATATATGTGATATATCCCATAGTTAAGTACTTGGTTTTTAATCTCAGATTTGATTCATAACAGCAGTCCTTTATCATAAAACTTCCTTCAAGTCTCATATTATATATTTATATGTGTGTGTGCGTATATATATATATTTTATAAAATATATTTTATATATATATATATATATTATATATATATATATTTTTTTATAATATATATATATATATATATTTTATATATATATATATATATATATATATATATATATATATATATATATATATATATATATATATATATATAACCTTAATGAATGTGAATATACCTATATGTATGTGGATTGATTATGAATGCAATCATAGGGTATTGGGACATATTAGGATCGACCCAATGAGCCTAGTTTAGTCGAGTTGACCGACAAGTTGACCAACTTGACAAAAGTCAACTTTGGGTCAAACTTGTTCCAAATCTACTCAAACGAACTCGTAATGACTTGTAAACTTGTTTGTGACCTAAAAATTAGTAAATAGACTAGTTGACTTAGAGTTGACCAGGTTTGACCTGAGTTGACAAATGTTGACTTTAACCTAGAATGACTTAGATGCATGTAGAATTGCATTGTAGCCCTTTCATATAATATATTAGACCATGTTGTGACTTGTGGTTACTTTAAATAGGTTTACATCACTCCAGTTCAATTACACATCCTCATTAGCAGCTCAGATTGTCAGGCGAGTATATTCTCTGACCGTTTCATTCTTGCTTGGACATATTTACTTGTTATAGACTAGTTTACTTATCGCTGACACGATGTTATCACGGATTAGTACTATATGGATCTCTTTATGCGATATTATCCCTTCGGATACATCGGATATATTGTGCTCATGTACTTTATCATGTGCATCGTCTTCTCTTTGTATTCGTATTTATTTATGTATACTCATGTGACATTCATGTACACTAATGATCATGTGAGCCTTCATGTATAACCCATTATGCATATGGACTAGCTATCCATGTGACACAATACTTTTATGTGCAATAACATAACCTGGACAGATCCTTGTGTACTGATTGGGGCATAGGGAGTATTTATTTGGTTATGTGATCTACACCATTTCATGTATAACTCCAAACTAGATTTAAGTCATGTATAACCTAAGCCGGTTTACATAACCAAACATGTGCTTTAAATCACGTAGTTAGCTAAGTTTTCTTATCTATATCATGTATATCTATTTCCACTACATCATGTTCTTCTTTTTACTGTCTTTCTACTATTTCTTTACAGCAGTTCATGTATAATATTCAATAGCTTGTTTCATATTTCCTTTCATGTTATGAACTGTGTGAGAGATATGTATTCGCTCCTGTCCTGACTGGACCTGTTAAAAATATTACAGATGATGAGGATTGCTGTGACACTTACTATAGAGTAGGCCTAGTTGACACAGGTGACCTGGACCCTCACCAGGATCCAGTAGTCGCTGAGGACTTGCCATGAGTTAGATTAGCTTATATCTTTATCTAATTGTTGAGACACTGTGTTTGTATTGATATATTATTATGGTGTGGTTTACACCGGGATTATTATTCATATTGTGACTCTCTGTTGAGATTATCCTATCTTCTTTTCCATCTTAGTTGTGATTGAGTTTACTTATTATATTATTATCCTTTCGGAGCATATTCTAATTGTGTTAGATATTGTGACCTAGGATAGCGTTCTACCGTCGACATTGCAACGTAGGCTGGACGTACCCACTTCTCGTGCCCTTACACTGGGTGCGGGTCGTGATAATCACCTCCAGCTTAGGAGTCCTCGTCATCTATACAGAATCTCGTCCTCGATCGAGTACCCATATAGACTCCTTCAGATGTGACAGCCTGCTGGCTATCTGTTGGCAGACTTCTTCTTCTTCTGTTCGCAGAACTGAGAGAATAAGTTGGGTTCGTGGTCCACCTTCTTTGATTGGGGCTCCCGTAAGGGGGATGTAATGCCCCAGTCCCAAAATACGTAGGACTAATAACATAGACATGCCAGCTGTATTCTTACGAAGTATACACCAATATATGGAAACCTCGTTTGGATATATAAGCTGTAAAATACAGTAGAACCATAGCTAATCTCATCCACAAAATGAATGAATAAAAGATATCATATAAAGATAACGAGTTGTCTTGATACAATATGTTGGGCGGAGACAAATCCACTACCAACAAGTAAAGGAAAAATACATAAGAAAAGATATGAATTTGGCGAGCGAAGCGAAGATGGTCCAATTGCAATCATCCTTGAAGAAATAACGATGAGTACGACTAGAGCTAGAGCACCTGCAAAAGACAATAGCACACACCTGGCGAGATAACCAGGTCCTCAGAGGGACGTAACAAGACACATAATTTCATGCCATATAAACTGAATAAATATTGCTCAAATAAATAAATTAATCGAATTTATAACATGGTCCAATACGTACCTACTGAACGAGCGTACCATCCCCCAACCTAACAAGGACAGGAGATGGTAAACTAATTCACGGTGACGTATCTTTCCATGCTATGAATCCAATATGGTATCCAGACCCCAACAAGGTTCAATACCTTCTCATCGAAGTAGTAAGTCACACCTACAACCAAACAAGGACAAGATGTGATGAACTAATCCGCGACAAGTTATTGTTCCAAGCCACGGTCAGATACAAATACCCAAACCAAAAGTACTTGTACCTAACGGATAAGGTAGCCTACCATTCTAAGTAAAATGTAGTTAAGAACAATCATTCCTACGCATAGGCCCTGGATAAATAGGATCGGCATAGTCCCCCCTTGGACACCAGAGGCCCCATCAGTAAGAGCATGACGTTCCGCAGAATCATCAGTGGCCGTCTGTAATCATGGGTCATCAATCCCGTATCTCCAGCGGAGAGTCCGGGTCACAAGGAAAGTGCATCGAAGCCCATATGCTAAGGAATTGTCCTCCCCGTCCAATGCCTACTATGTTGTATCCACAACACAAACCATTATAACCGCTAAGTCAAACTAGCATGCAATCTCTATTAGCGGTTATTCCTATCTCACGGCTTGTACGTACTGGTGGCCAGCCAATCACGTACTTCCGTGTTCTACATGCGACACACAACTTCGTGTTACAACGTGTCAAGGCCAATGAATGCAACACACATGGCGGTCCCTTAAATCTAGGTTTAATTTGTAAGAAAATAATACACAGCAGGAAATATAAATGAACAGTAAGTTCTAATAGTTATGCCATGTATCACAGTTTATTTTGTATAAAGAAAATAAATAATGCATGAAATATGAGCTAAAATAATTAAACAGCGAATGGCAAGGTGTCTTGCCTGGTAGGATGCCTGATGTGCTGCAAAAATTACGGTGGCATGAACTGCGACATTGGTGCACAACTGTGCAAGGTGACCTCTGATGGTGACACGGACAGTTCCATTGGGTCCAGAAGGGTCAAATTGGTTAGGACATAAGGTAGTCTCGAAATTGGCGAAAGAATAGGAATAATGGGATTGGTCATGGAAAGGAGAAAATCAAAGAAAATAGATAATAAAATATTTATGATTTTTGAGAGCTATTTACTTGAAAATAGGATTTTATTTAGTAAAATAATTAAATTAATTATTTGTAAATCCAAAAACTCTTTTTAGGGAGAAAACTCTAAGTTTTGAAAAAAAAAAACAATTATTCCTAAGTAGAAAAACTATATTTTCTATATGAAAATATTTAAGTACTTTTTCGAAAATAATAAGGAGTTATTTAGGCCAAAACTATAATTCGTCAAATATATATATATATATATATATATATATATATATAAAATATATATATAAAATATATATATATATATATATATATATATATATATATATATATATATATATATAACTCAAAAAAAAAATATATATATATATATAACTCAAGAAAATATTTTAGAATCAAAATTCACTTTGAAATTCGCTAGAAAATGTTTGTAAAATTTTCTAAATGATAATAATAATGCAATTAATAAGTTTAGCAAAACCACAATTAATAATAATAACAGTAGTAATAATGATAATACTAATAATAATAGTGATAACAATAATAATAATAATAAAATAAAAATAATACTAATATTAACATCTTACTAATAACAGCACAGCTGTTTAAAAGATTTGCAGAATAGAGTAAGAATCTAATAATAATAATAATAAAATAATAGATATTAAAAGAAACAAAACTAATCAAAACAACCAAAAAAATTAAAACCAACAAGCTGCTGGCTTCCCTTCTATACTAAGTAAATTAATTAAAATAATAATAATAATAATAATAATAATAATAATAATAACAATAATGATAATGATAAATAAAATAATAATAATAATAATAATTATAATAATAATAATAATAATAATAATAATAATAATAATAATAATAATAAAATGTACTGAACTGTTCTCTTCTCGAGAATAGGAAGAGAACCCCCCAACCTTATTAGTTTCTAAAAATGTGGGAATCCCAGCCGAGAGTGCTCGGAGTAGGCGAGCGGAGAGGGAGATTTAGGGTTTTGATCGGAAAGAGAAGGGGAGAGCGGGAGGAGTGGAAAGGAGTTGGAGCGGCGGTCGGACACGGAGGCTGGGCGGAGGCGGCGCTCGCTCGGCAGAGGCGGAGCGGGGAGATCGGCTGTGCGGGGGTTTGCGGCCACGGCGATGGGCGCGCCGGAGGAAGAAAGAAGAGGCGGAGGAAAGAGGTTCGGCGCACAGGCGACACGGAGAAACGGCAGGAGCATACGGCTACTCCGGCGTGGTCGCGGAGGAAAGCGGAGAGAAGTGAGCGGCGGTCGGCCGAAGAAGTCGACGGAGGACGAGGCTAGGGCAAGTGCGGCCACGGCGGCGGACCTGCTGCGGTGGGCGCGTGGCGAGGCTAGGGCGACGACGGCTAGGGGAGATCGGGCTTCGTCAGAGGGGGTGGCTCAAGGCTCAGCGGCGAACACGACACCGGCGGTCGGATGTGAGTTTTAGGTTAGGGTTTTTAATTTTGGGGATTTTTGGTCGATCCGGCCATTGGCCGTGGGGGTGGTGGTGTCGACTACGGTGATTGTGGTGGTCGTGGTTGGTATTGACGGGGTCGGCAGGAGGTGGTGAAGGGTTGGTCTGGTAGTCGAGGACGAGCATATGATGGTGCTGCTAATGGTGGTGGCGATGAGTGGCTGGAGTCGAGGATGTGGCGAAGTTGGGTGTGTCGGCGTAGTTTAAGGGTGACGGGGTTGTTGGTGGCAGAAGACGGGTACAGCGAAGGAGATGGCAGCGGACGAGACGGGATAGGGTTTAGGATTAGGACTAGGGTTTGGGAATTTATTGATGTCAGGGTGTGTCCGACACGGGGAAGAAAATAAATAATATACATGTAAAATAATAGAATAAGATTTTGGATGGACACAGACACGATGCACGTAGAATTATGGAGAAATTTTTTGGAAGATGAGTTGTGGAAAAAATAATGGAGGAGTACCAGCCTATTTATAGGATGTGGGAATTACCATTTGGATAGGATTAGGATATTTAAAACCCAATTTAGATATTTCTTAATTTAATTTAAAAGCAATCAAATCCAAATTCAAATCCAAATCCAAATCCAAATCAAATCAAATTCTCTTAGTTTAAAATCAAATCAATCTCAAATATAGATATTAGTTTACTATTTAAATGTATCCATGAAATCAAGTCAAAATTCAAATCTCCACAATAATTTCGAAATATATTTTCCAAAATTATTAATAATAATAATTTCAAAAATTATATTAATATATTTAAATATCTTTGAATAATAAATTATTAATATTAATAAATCTCAAAAATTACATTTTTATTTAAAATAAACTAGCAAGATATTTATGAAATATGTGCATGTACTAAGAATATTATTTATTCTAAATAAAAGGCTTTACATAAATAAAATCATAAATTTAGAAAATTTTGATAGCTAAATTAATTATTACATATATTATTTTGAAACTATAAAAATAAAAAAATATTTTTCTCAAAATATGTACGCTCGCACATATTCGCACTCGTCGAACAATTTACGAAAAATAAAATTTTGTGCGCGACGTACAATACGACTACACGACGTACAATACAATATTTTAAATCGGTACCAAATTCAATAAATAAATAAAATAGTAAAAATTTAGGGGTTTTACATCCTACCCAACTTAAAAGAATTTCGTCCTCGAAATTAAGAATTAGGAGGGGGTGAAAGACACAAGGGGGTATCGGTGTGGAATAATCGTTCACAACGTCCCACACAATCATGCATTAGGAAATCGCGACTTCAATATCGGCGAGAGTAATCATGGGATAGCTCGAGAAGAAAAATGTGTGAGGTTTAAAGATAAAACACGCGATAAAGGCTAGTGTGTTATCTAGAGAAGAATAGATTAGAGACCTTAAAGGTATGGTTTCTTAGGAGTTGGTTGCTGGCACGATTGAGAGAGATTTGGATCACTCCTAACTTAAGTGATTAGAAGGTCATGAGAGTAAATATAGGGCCGAGATAAGAACGAGCAGTTTAGGATGAGGATATAACAACCTTGAGTGATAACGGTCATAATTAGTAGAAGGCTAGAGGGAGTTCTAGTACTACGCCTTCGTCTTTCTAAAATAGGTGAAGGCGAACGCAATAAGGAGTTTCAAGACGATATTATCGAATCCGAGTACGTGATTCAAGGGCGACCGAAAATTTTAAAGGAATTGCCAAGGCAGTCGCGGATGGAATTCTAAGGGGAAAGCTCAACTATATTCCATCCACGTAGATTGATATATGAAAAAGGTGAACCAAAGTGCACTCGGTTGATCAGACCATCATACACCGGTTCTGATTAGACAATATGTTAGTGGGAGCTCTTCCAATAACATATGTCTTGAACAAGCTCGATAAAAAGATAAACTTGCAAAAACTAGCTAAATTAGCATCATTAGTTTAGATAGTAAAAATATAGGCACGATGGTAGATAAATAAAATCAATTATGAATAGTTTAAGAGTCATAAGGATCTAAGTCTTTTATTCCTATACAATCATTCTATGGTTTATTGACCAAGGCTTGGTTGACCAAATGGGTTAGATTCCTCTAGTCTCTATGGTCTTAATAGTCAAGGGCATGTCAGGTCGTGGGGTATTCTACCCAACTGAAAAGAATTAAGCTAAGGGTGTTTTGGGACATCCAACTAGTAGGGTCAATCATTAGCAAGCACGAAGGGAAGATAAGAATAATGATAGAAGGAATCAAGCAAGATGCAATCGATATCAATGAGTCGAACGGTAGCTCAAAAAATAGAGTCGAGGGAAGAGGTCAAACATGTGGATGAGATCCTAGACTTCTAATCCTATTCGCAGGCTTGCTTGGTACGGTAAAGTAACAAAACAATTTATCTTGACCTGCATGGGCAACCACAAAAATATGTAACGCCCCAGTCCCAAAATACGTAGGACTAGTAACATAGACATGCCAGCTATATTCATACGAAGTATACACCAATATATGGAAACCTCGTATGGATACATAAGCTTTAAAATACAGTAGAACCATAGCTAATCTCATCCACAAAATGAATGAATAAAAGATATCATATAAAGATAACGAGTTGTCTTGATACAATATGTTGGGCGGAGACAAATCCACTACCAACAAGTAAAGAAAAAATACATAAGAAAAGATATGAATTTGGCGAGCGAAGCGAAGATGATCCAAATGCAATCATCCTCGAAGAAATAGCGATGAGCACGACTAGAGCTAGAGCACCTGCGAAAGACAATAGCACACACCTGGCGAGATAACCAGGTCCTCAGAGGGACGTAACAAGATACATAATATCATGTCATATAAACTGAATAAATATTGCTCAAATAAATAAGTCAATCGAATTTATAACATGGTCCAATACGTACCTACTGAACGAGCGTACCATCCCCCCAACCAAACAAGGACAAGAGATGGTAAACTAATTCACGGTGACGTATCTTTCCATGCTATGAATCCAATATAGTATCCGGACCCCAACAAGGTTCAATACCTTCTCATCGAAGTAGTAAGTCACACCTACAACAAAACAAGGACAAGATGTGACGAACTAATCTGCGACAAGTTATTGTTCCAAGCCACGGTCAGATACAAATACCCAAACCAAAAGTACTTGTACCTAACAGATAAGGTAGCCTACCATTCTAAGTGAATATAGTTAAGAACAATCCTTCCTACGTATGGGCCCTGGCTAAATAGGATCGACATAGTCCCCCCATTGGACACCAGAGGCCCCATCAGTAAGAGCATGACGTTCCACAGAATCGTCAGTGGCCGTTAGTAATCACGGGTCATTAACCCCGTATCTCCAGCGGAGAGTCCGGGTCACAAAAAAAGTGCATCGAAGCCCATACGCATAGGAATTGTCCTCCCCGCCCAATGCCTACTGTGTTGTATCGACAACACAAACCACTATAACCGCTAAGTCAAACTAGCATGCAATCTCTATTAGCGGTTATTCCTATCGCACGGCTTGTACGTACTGGTGGCCAGTCAATCATGTACTTCCGTATTCTACATACAACACACAACTTCGTGTTACAACGTGTTAAGGCCAATGAATGCAACACACATGGCGGTCCCTTAAATCTAGGTTTAAATTGTAAGAAAATAATACACAGCAGGAAATATAAATGAACAGTAAGTTCTTACAGTTATGCCATGTATCACAGTTTATTTTACATAAAAAAAATAAATAATACATGAAATATGAGCTAAAATAATTAAACAACGAATGGCAAGGTGTCTTGCCTGTTAGGATGCCTGATGTGCTGCAAAAATCACGGTGGCATGAACTGCGACTTTGGTGCACAACTGTGCAAGGTGACTTCTGATGGTGACACGGACAGTTCTATTGGGTCCAGAAGGGTCAAATTGGTTAGGTTGGACATAAGGTAGTCTCGAAATTGATGAAAGAATAGGAATAACGGGATTGGTCATGGAAAGGAGAAAATCAAAGAAAATGGATAATAAAATATTTATGATTTTTGAGAGCTATTTATAATACTTGAAAATAGGATTTTATTTAGTAAAATAAATAAATTAATTATTTGTAAATCGAAAAAATCTTTTTAGGGAGAAAACTCTAAGTTTTAAAAAAAACAATTATTCCTAAGTAGAAAAACTATATTTTCTATATGAAAATATTTAAGTACTTTTTCGAAAATAATAAGGAGTTATTTAGGCCAAAACTATAATTCGTCAAATATATTTATATATATATATAACTAAAGAAAATATTTTAGAATCAAAATTCACTTTGAAATTCGCTAGAAAATGTTTATAAAATTTTCTAAATGATAATAATAATGCAATTAATAAATATAGCAAAACCACAATTAATAATAATAACAGTAGTAATAATGATAATATTAATAACAATAGTGATAACAATAATAAAAAAAAATAACAATAATACTAATATTAACATCTTACTAATAACAGCACAGCTGTTTAAAAGATTTGCAGAATAGAGTAAGAATCTAATAATAATAATAATAATAAAATAATAGATATTAAAAGAAACAAAACTAATCAAAACAACCAAAAAAATTAAAACCAACAAGCTGCTGGCTTCCCTTCTATACAAAGTAAATTAATTAAAATAATAATAATAATAATAATAATAATAATAATAACAAGAATGATAATGATAATAATAAATAATAAAATAATAAATAATAAAATAATAATAATAATAATAATAATAATAATAATAATAATAATAACGTACTGAACTGTTCTCCTTTCAAGAATCGGAAGAGAACCCCCCAACCTTATTAGTTTCTAAAAATGTGGGAATCCCAGCCGAGAGTGCTCGGAGTAGGCGAGCGGAGAGGGAGATTTGGGGTTTTGATCGGAAAGAGAAGGGGAGAGCGGGAGGAGTGGAAAGGAGTTAGAGCGGCGGTCGGACACGGCGGTTGGGCGGAGGCGGCGCTCGCTCGGCGGAGACGGAGCGGGAAGATCGGGCTGTGCGGGGGTTTGCGGCTACGATGATGGGCGCGCCGGAGGAAGAAAGAGGAGGCGGAGGAAAGGGGTTCGACGCACAGGCGATGCGGAGGAACGGCAGGAGCAGACGGCTACTCCGGCGTGGTCGCAGAGAAAAGTGGAGAGAAGTGAGCGACGGTCGACCGAAGAAGTAGACGAAGGACGAGGCTAGGGCAAGTGCGGCCACGGCGACGGACCTGCTGCGGTGGGCGCGCGGCGAGGCTAGGGCGGCGATGGCTAGGGAAGATCGGGCTTCGGCAGAGGGGGTGGCTCAAGGCTCAGCAGCGGACACGACACCGGTGGTCGGAGGTGAGTTTTAGGTTAGGGTTTTTAATTTTGGGGATTTTTGGTCGATCCGACCATTGGCCGTGGAGGTGGTGGTGTCGACTACGGTGATTGTGGTGGTCGTGGTTGGTTTTGACGGGGTCGGCAGGAGGTGGTGAAGGGTTGGTCTGGTAGTCGGGGTCGAGCACATAATGGTGCTGCTAATGGTGGTGGCGATGAGTGGCTAGAGTCGAGGATGCGGTGAAGTTGGGTGTGTCGGCGTAGTTTAAGGGTGACGGGGTTGTTGGTGGCAGGAGACGGGTACGGCGAAGGAGATGGCAGCGGACGAGACGGGATAGGGTTTAGGATTAGGACTAGGGTTTGGAAATTTATTGATGTCGGGGTGTGTCCGATACGGGAAAGAAAATAAATAATGTACATATAATATAATGGAATATGATTTTGGATGGACACAGACACGATGCACGTAGAATTATGGAGAAAATTTATGAAAGATGAGTTGTGGAAAAAATAATGGAGGGGTACCTGCCTATTTATAGGATGTGGGAATTCCCATTTGGATAGGATTATGATATTTAAAACCCAATTTAGATATTTCCTAATTTAATTTAAAAGCTATAAAATCCAAATTCAAATCCAAATCCAAATCCAAATCAAATCAAATTCTCTTAGTTTAAAATCAAATCAATCTCAAATATAGATATTAGTTTACTATTTAAATGTATCCATGGAATCAAGTCAAAATTCAAATCTCCACAATAATTTCGAAATATATTTTCCAAAATTATTAATAATAATAATTTCGAAAATTACATTAATATATTTAAATATATTTGAATAATAAATTATTAATATTAATAAATCTCAAAAATTACATTTTTATTTAAAATAAACTAGCATAATATTTATGAAATATGTGCATGTACTAAGAATATTATTTATTCTAAATAAAAGGCTTTACATAAATAAAATCATAAATTTAGAAAATTTTGATAGCTAAAAAAATTATTACATACATTATTTTGAAACTATAAAAATAAGAAAATATTTTTCTAAAAATATGTACGCTCGCACATATTCGCACTAGTCGAGCAATTTACGAAAAATAAAATTTTGTGCGCGACGTACAATACGACTACGCGACGTACAATACAAAATTTTAAATCGGTACCAAATTTAATAAATAAAAAAATAGTAGAAATTTAGGGGTTTTACAGGGGACCCTATGACGCCATGTTGGATGAAACACACAGCTGCTTTTCATCATTAAAGCAATACAGCCATCGAAACACGGACTTCCTCGGAGGCATTTTCGTTGCTTTGGAGTAGCAACAGTTGATGACAATACTGGAGCACGGATGTACGCCATGAATTGTTGTATCCTCCCTCGCTTTACGCTTATGATTTATCTTGTCATGTAAGTCAGCGGAAGGGAGTTTTGTCTTAAAACCCATGTCATATGCATCGCCGAGCTTTGCATATAGGTTTGTAAGAAGAGTTGGTGCATCCGGACTAAGTTCACGTGCAGGGGCAACCCCGACACCTAAGTTCTGTCATGACCTTGAAGATAGCCTCGTGCTATACGTATGGGGGCCTATCTTTTTTCTGTGGGCACATAGACCCAGGAGTCTGCCTTTGGGCACATGCTTTCCAGAAGTCTTGGCAGCACGCCTAAGTCTCCTCGATATGGGCGTATATTATGGTTCAAGTGAGCTTGGGCGCATAGCCTTGGTCGCATGACCCTGGATGTAAAATCTGTCGAAGACAGAAGTCTTCTGGCCAGAGTTATGCGCCCACCCACCCTTTTGGGCACATAGCTTTGGGCGCGTGCTTGGTGAAGCAGCATTATTTTCTTCCAGCTTCGCCTCCTTCGTTTGTGAGCCTCGTTAAGATTGCACAGAGTGTCAAATACTTTAATTCTTGGCATCGTAGTGTTTTTTTTTGCCAAGTCTCGAGCGTTGAAGACTCTGTTATTGGTTGCACAAGGGAGAAGTCCCTGGGCTAGTAGAGCCCAAAATGGTATGAGCCTTCTTTATTTGTAGAGCTTCTGTAGCAGAGTCATGCGCCCACAGAGGAGCTCTATGTGCCCAAGGGGCAGAGTCCTTCGATTGCATGTCTTCTAAGACAACGGCAGGATATGCACCACGAGCCTTCGGAAGCCAAGTCTTGTGGGACTTATTTGGCTTCACTGATTTTGAGGGGGGAGA
Organism: Iris pallida; assembly: GCA_029216955.1. NCBI lineage: Eukaryota > Viridiplantae > Streptophyta > Magnoliopsida > Asparagales > Iridaceae > Iris > Iris pallida. The sequence goes on from JANAVB010008998.1 coordinate 6,802,669, forward strand.
GCCGCCCCTCGAGAGCATCTCTTCAAACACCTGCTGATCAAACTTCACGATCAATATCTTCTGAGTGCTCCCCACTTTGTCGGTATCGGATTGCATCACCACCTTCTCGTCAAAAGAAAAGGTAGTCCCCAGTAGAGTCACTATATTTTGGACACACACAAAAAAGAAGAAGAAATGCTATCTTTTCTTATTGGCACAAGGCATGACAAATCAAGTACGCCTGAGAGATCATGCGTTGAGGATCCCCGAGTACAAAAAGAATTCTATGGAATGGGATGATAGAGATCGAGGGGCAGTTGCTCCTTTACTCCATTGACACTCCGATTACAAAAGTGGGAGAAAACCTAAAAAACTGCTAACTCTCGGCTAACTGGCAGGAAGTGCAGCAATTTGTCTCTTGAAAATGCTCTCCGTTCTGTGTTTTGAAGAGGTATGAGACCCCATTTTATAGTCATTTCCGTGTTTGAATGATGTTATGCACCCACATGAAAAAATACACTAGTTTTTATGTGGGCACATGGTCATGCTTTGGGCGCATAGGGTGTAGGTGCATGCAGACGGCATGATCGTGGGTTGATAGTAGTATTGACGTGGCTGCATGCTTCGGTGCATGATTGCTCGTGGAGACTGACATGGCCGTATGCTTTGGTTCACGATTGATCGTGGGTTTGACCGAGTCGGGGGCTGTTCTGACTTGGGCGCATAGCCTGAAACAGGGCTATGCGGCCCCTTCTATAGGTGCCTAGAGTGGGCGCATGGGCTCATAACTTGCTCTAGTGGCTTGGGCGCATATCTTGCTCTGGTGGCTTGGGCGCATAGTATGCTCTGGAGACTTGGGCGCATAGCATGCTCTGTAGACTTCGGCGCATAGCATACTTAGGCGCATTTGACTTCTTTGGCTTGGGTGCATGGTTGTCAAGAATGCTAAAATTTATGCTTCTGCAATTCCAAACAATTCTGATAGAACTCGGCCAGAACTTGGTCAGGGTAGTTTGAACAGAATTTTGAATTCCCTCTAAATCTGCATCCAACGTTCGAATGCAAGATTTTTGCATCCAAACTCTACCCGAACTCTGCCCGAATTTGGTCTACAAAAACTCTATAAGTAGAGAAGAACTTTCATGTTACCAAATCACTCATTCATCCATTCCTTCTCTGAACTACTCATTTTTAAGCATTTTTTGAGAGTTATACTTTCAAATCTAGCCTATACCACTCTTAGCCAAGCTAGTATAGTTTCTGTTTAATCTAGAGTTTGTTGTTGAAGAGTTATATCGGAGGCTAAATTCAAGAAAATATCCAGTTTTCAAATCACCTTCTGGAGTCGGTCATACACTCATCGCCAAGCACGGTGTTCTGAAGTCGGTCGTGCACTTGCCCCAAGCACGGTTGTTTGCCATTGATTATAAAAGTACATAAAAATTTTATAGGAGGACTGAACTTAGACTCACAATATAAACTCGCTCGTACAATGAAAGCCTAGGAATAAAAACCTAGGTACAACAATCTAAGTACGATTGTTTATTTTTGATTCTGGGGTGACGATAGAGACTCATGAAAGCGACGGCAGCTCTGTCTTACTCCTTGGATGATTGAACGTAGCCTTGACTCTGATGAAGAAATGCTCTCGGGATGTGTGGAAAGACTCTTCTGCACGTGCCTTTGTCTCTCTGTGTGTCCAGCCGGGTAGAAAGAATCTCTTTCTCTCTGGAATTCTCCTCCTCTTTTTCTTTAGGGTTTGCAAGGGAATGACACCTTGCTATTTATAGAAGTGGGGGTGTGATCATTAGGTTTTGTAATGATTCCTCCATTGAAAAGTCGGCGGCCAATCATCTGGACCATTAATCTTGATTGCATCACATTTGGGCGGTTAATTCTTGATTGTGCTAAAAGCCGTATGGGCAATTAATGCTGATTGTAATAAATCTTCATAATTTGTCATGACAAGCTCGGATCTCCCGCCACGTGTTCAATTTGCTTAATTACAACAAATCTGATTTGATCCGAGTAATTATGATGATTATAACGAATCTAGGTTGTTATGATTTGCTAGTAGCCATAACTCCGAGGAGATAAGACCGCCACGTATCTTAATTGTCATGCAGATCATCACGTGTGTCAACTGTCCCGAGGATCGCCACGTGTCTCAACTTCATGAGTGGGACATCCTGACAGAGCCGTATGAATGCATCCTCTAAATGAACCGCATGTGGGTGGCCCCCACACTCCTAGCCACATGAAGGTAGCAGCCGCATAAAGGTGGCGGCCACATGAGGGTGGGCAACCACATGAAGATGGCGGCCGCATGAAGGAGGCGGCCGTATGAAGATGGCAGCGGCATGAAGGTGGCCGCCGCATAGGGGTGGCAGCCGCATGAGAGTGGCAGCCGCATAAAAATGGCAGCCGTATGAAGGAGGCAGCCGTTTGAGAATGGTGGCCGCATGAAGGTATCAGCCACATAGGGCTGGCAGCCACATAGGAGTGGAAGCCGCATGAGGGGCTTTAGAGTTGGTGGATCGTGCCAGCTATAAAAGATTTTCTTCTTTTCCCTAGGAACACGCCATCATATCAGAGTCATCATTTTGACTTTTCTGTCAGAGCTGTCATTTGTCAGAGCTGGCATTGTCAGGGCTACCGTCAGAGTAATTAATTCAAGCTGCTACTTTATGGCCAGTTGTCGGATCGGACAGCTTGAGGCCACGTGGCGTGGAGCCATCCAAGCCGCATGAAGGACTTTTGGAGCCGCATGAGGTTTCTTCTGTTTGTGAGCCGTATGGGATACTGAAGGACTTATGTGCCGTATAAGGCTCCTTCTGATTTGAGCTGCATAGACTTTTCTTGTCTTTTTTCATGCTTCTACAAGACCCCCTTCAAAGTTTTCAATTTGTAAAATTGAAAAACTTTGAATAAGAAGCATGGCTATATATAAGCTCTTCTGGCCGCATAGGATATTCTGACCGCATGGACTTCCTAGCCGCATGGACTTCCTAGCTGCATTAGACTGTCTGGACGCATAGGCTCCTGTCACGTCTCCCTACCACATATGCATCTCATTTATTGCCCTTGATTTGCTCTTGGATTTAAAGCCACTTTTTGGGGCAGGATCCCAAGGGTCAGTTTTAAATATTCAGATTTGCCGCGATGCCCGAAGGGTCGATTCTGTTCTTTATACAGTACGAGGATCGAGGCGTCCGTCAGTTCATGAGTCCCTCTTTTTTCTGCCTATAAATAAGAGGGTTTGTGGAACGGGAAGACTTCTTTACTTTCTCTCGTCCTCAACTCTTCTTGTCCTAAGTTGCTGCCTTCGTCTTTCTTTCGCCGCCTATCGATCAACAATGGCCTCCAAGTCTTCTACAGCTGCGGCGAAGGGTAAGGGAGTGGCATCTTCGTCAGCCACGGTGCCTGAAGTTCACCCTGACGTTCACCCTACCATTGCTGGTAAGGGTTTGGGCGGATCGTATACTTTAAAACCCTAACAAAGACGGCTCTGTTGCATGCTTTATGCACAAGCCTTTAATGCGTTCCTCGTTTTCATCGAACTGTTCAAATTGTATGGGCCGCGTGTATGTCCCACGTCCGAGCCGCATGGGGGTATACCCCATATCCGAGCCGCATGAATATGTCTAGTGGCCGTACAGGCACTTCACAAACTGAACCGCATAATGACCCGTCGTACAGAGCCGTATGAGTCTCTCTGAATCGAACCATATGAAGCCCCCTCAAATAGGACTGCATAAGTTTATCTGGACTGAGCCGCATGGTCATCTTCTAACTTTGTTTCTTTTTATCTTTTGATTTTTGCAGCATCCCTGCCGAAGGCTGAGATCATAGTGAAGGAAGAGCTGCTGCCTTCTCTCAAACAAGAGTCATCGATCGCTTGTTAAGGAGAAGGTAATACCAAAAATGGAGGAACATAAAGGAGAGATGGCGCCATTGACGTTGCTGTAAAGGAGGAGCCCCAGTCTGACGGCGGTAGTATTGGGAGTTCTGTCCTTCCTGCTCCGGACGAGGATCTTGCTCAAGTATATCCTTCGTATGAAAAATGTTTAAGGGATTAGTATATGCGCCCCCACAACTAGGATTCGTAGCCTCGCATAAATGTCCGTCTTTTGTCTTGATATTTCTGTCTGTCTTTAGCTGTAGTTTGTGTTTTGCTTCTTTTGGACATCAATGTAATCTTCTTCCTTCTTGTCTGAATGAAATGATAGAGAACTTTCCTGCCTTGCTCATGAGATGTAGTCATGTGAATGTAACTGATTTTGAATGACCGGAATACATTCGCTCTATTCTTTGCTTGTAGCACTTGTCCCAATGGGAGATTTTTTTGTGTACCTATTATCCTTGGCGTACCCTGGTTCTGGGTATGGATAATAAGTTGGAAGAGAACCAACATACATACTCAGAGGTAATGAGGACATGGTAAATATGAGGGTTTCTTTGATGGAGCCTTCCCACTCAGAGGTAATGAGGACATGGTAGGAGTGGGCTCCATGAAGGGGACATAGAACAACTCAGAGGTAATGAGGACGTGGAAGTTCTATGTGAGGGGCAGTTTATTTTGCATGGAAGGGAAACAACTCAGTGGTAACATCGACGTGGTTCTTTTCGAAAATTTGTGGATCTGTTACCCTGTTTATGCACTGAAAGTGCGGGTATTGGATCATAAGGAGGGAGCTCTTTTAGGAGAAAAGTTCAGAGGTTTAATCATACATGACTTACCACCTAAAAGATGCGATATAAATTCATCTGTAGTATCCAGAGTATAAGTTCAGCGGTACCTGCGGGTACATAACTCGATAATCTAGAGATTTGAGATCAGAATGTAAGTTCAGCGGTACCTGCGGGTACGTAACTCGACAATCTGGAGATTTGGGATCAGAATATAAGCTCAGCGGTACGAGAGGGTACATGACTCGTCATTCTGGAAGATTTGTAGTCGGGATGTGAATTCAGCGGTACCATAGGGCACGTAACTCATTACTTTGGCAGATTTGTAGTCGGGGTGTAAATTCAGCGGTACCACAAGGCACATAACTCAACACCCTGGCAGATATCATTTCAGACGTAATACTTCTGTCACTTCCCGTTCCCAGAATACATATTCTAAATACATGTACTGCTGGAATGTATTCATTTAATATTTATCATGTATTGTTCTGTATTTAAATTCCTTTAATTTTCTGTTAATTATTTTTTTGTATTTTATTTCTGTATTTTACTTTCTGCTTTAGCTTTTTTTTTGGTTTGGCTTGGATTGGTTTAATTATGTTGGTTCATCATGAACCGAAATAAACCCCCACCTACCACCACTCCTTCATTTAAAAGCCCATCCTCTTTCTCTCTCTTCATTACTTCTTCTCATTACTCTTCTTCTTCCTCATAACTCTCCCACCAACCTAGGAGAGCAAGGCAAGTGCCAACTTACTTCCTGATGGATTCCCATTATTATTGTTCCATCATCTTCCTTATTTGATTCTAAGTCTCTTTAGTACTTAGCATTTCCAATTTCCATGGCTTATTTGTTGTAGATCTAAGTTTGATACATTTTCAGGTTTCTTAGGTTTTGATCGAGTACACTTTGTTATCTTCAAGTTTCGATGGTTCCATGTTGTAGAAAATTTCGTTCTACCCAATTTTGACCTATGGAAGTCCATATTTGGGCTTGGGATGAAGGATTTATGGAGCTTGGAAGCAATGGCTTCCATGGTTCTGTTCTCAGAAAATTCGGAGAGGAAGAACAGCCACATCTTTATTCCTCAGCGCATGAATATTTCTTCCTCAGGCGCATGAGATTATTTATTTTCCAATCATTTCCCACAGCGCATAATATTATTTATTTTCCAATCATTTCCCACAGCGCATGAGATTTATTTTCCACAGCCACATCTTTATTCCTCAGCCGCATGAATCTTCCTTTCCCACAGCGCATGATATTTATTTCCTACAGCCGCATGAATCTTTCTTCCTCAGGCGCATGAGATTATTTATTTCCCGATCATTTCCCTCAGGCGCATGATATTATTTATTTCCCAATCATTTCCCACAGCGCATGATATTTATTTTCCACAGCCGCATGAATCTTTCTTCCTCAGGCGCATGAGATTATTTATTTCCCGATCATTTCCCTCAGGCGCATGATATTATTTATTTCCCATTCATTTTCCACAGCGCATGATATATATTTCCCACAGCCGCATGAATCTTTCTTCCTTAGGCGGATGAGATTATTTTTTTCCCAATCATTTCCCACAGCGCATGAATTATTTATTTTCCAATCATTTCCCACAGCGCATGAGATTTATTTTCCACAGCCACATCTTTATTCCTCAGCCGCATGAATCTTCCTTTCCTACAGCGCATGATATTTGTTTCCCACAGCCGAATGAATCTTTCTTCCTTAGGCGCATGAGATTATTTATTTCCCGATCATTTCCCTCGGGCGCATGATATTATTTATTTCCCAATCATTTCCCACAGCGCATTATATTTATTTTCTACAGCCACATCTTTATTCCTCAGCCGCATGAATCTTCCTTTCCCACAGCGCATGATATTTATTTCCCACAGCCGCATGAATCTTTCTTCATCAGGTGCATGAGATTATTTATTTTCCGATCATTTCCCTCAGCGCATGATATTATTTATTTCCCAATCATTTCCCACAGCGCATGATATTTATTTCCCACAGCCGCATGAATCTTTCTTCCTCAGGCGCATGAGATTATTTATTTCCCAATCATTTTCCACAGCGCATGAGAATTATTTCCCACAGCCGCATGAATCTTTCTTCCTCAGGCGCATGATATTATTTATTTTCCAATCATTTCCCACAGCGCATGATATTATTTATTTCCCAATCATTTTCCACAGCGCATGATATTATTTATTTTCCAATCATTTTCCACAGCGCATGAGAATTATTTCCCACAGCTGCATGAATCTTTCTTCCTCAGGCGCATGATATTATTTATTTTCCAATCATTTCGCACAGCGCATGATATTATTTATTTCTCAATCATTTTCCACAGCGCATGATATTATTTATTTCTCAATCATTTCCTACAGTGCATGAGATTATTTATTTTCCACAGCCGCATGAATCTTTATTCCTCAGGCGCATGAGATTATATATTTCCCAATCATTATTTCCCAATCATTATTTATTTCCTAATTTTTATTTTTTGAATTTGGTATTAATTAACATTGATTGTTATCTTGATTAATAATTGATCATGTGTTCCTAGATAGAACTAGGAGACTGGCTAGTCGCCTTATTGAATTAGATGGAATAAGACACGTTCATATTAACTATGAACTATTACAATCGATTGGTCAATCCCGAATATTGGCATATGGATACATGCAGGCTACAATTTATTTATTTATTTTATGAAAGCAGCATGTGTACTCTATGGTCAAGGCATGATTATTCTGTGGTTAGTTTTAATTGTTGCATTACGCTATGTAAGACCTACAACCTAACCGCACTGGTATCGTTGTAGAGTTGGACATATCGTACTTTATACGGAAGTACTCATTCTGAATGACCATGATCCACGATATAGAATTTTATTTAACATAGAAGCTACTATGTTAAATAAAATAATGATTGCATGGAGAGTATGGATTTTCGAGTTCTTACATGGCAGCCCTCTTTGGGACTATCAGCGCCCAACAGGCCGGCTAGTTCCCACAGATACTGCAATTCTGTCACACGGGCAGGGAGCGGTATCTGCTTATATTATTGTATATTGTATATTGATGACGGGCGTCCCGCTGGGACTCGTCTAATTCATGATTGGCGCAATTGATTGATTGGATAGACTAGCCTTGCTTGTCCATAGTAAGAACTGAGAAATCCTTATCGCATAATTCCAGGATAACTTGGGACTCACAGTAGCAAGCCGTAGTAGTTGTATGGCCGGTTAAGTTGATTTGTTTGTGTACTATACCTACTCTGTTACCTAACTGAGATGATCAGAGCATCAGGACATGACGGGCCAACTTCTGTCCTTGTTTGGTTGGGAGGTTGGTTCGAAGTGTCGTGATGTTACGTGAATCCCAGTAGCAAGCAGAGATCTATTATTATATTCTCTTATTTACTGGTTTAATGCCTCATATCGTGCTTCCTTGCGGTACTTGCTATTAGAGGTCTAACCTCTCTGGTTTTGTATGGCCATATTTGGAGCCGGTTCCCGAGGACTCAGCTTACCTCTACCTCCAAGATGGTCAATACTAGAGGAATGATCGCAGGAGGACTCGAGTGGGTTCCTTACTTCCCCCGTTCGTTTTGTTACTTACTTTATATTTTGCCGTTTGGCACCGACCTGTTAGTCGGATTGTCTTGCACTTACTTTTACATAATTGTAATTAAGTCAGACTGCAGCCGATAACAATTGTGTATATGTTGCTATATCATCTGGCTATGTTTTGTAAAGCCAGATCTCAAGAACATTTTGACTAAGCGTTTGGGACACCTTATTGCTTATTCTTAAATGTTCTCTGTTATTGCTTCTTGTTTGAATGATTGAGACAATAGATGTGAAGTGACCATAGCGAGACTTTCATGTAGTATGCACCCCCTTGTCCTTTAGACAACATTGATCGTATTATACGGTATTCATCTACCCGTAATACGTAGCTGGCTGAGTCATTCCCCCGCTCTCCAGTATTCTGGTTCTGGGGCGTAACAAGGTTTTAGTGGTGGCCCATGCAGGTCTGATTTCAGACTTGTGGGGTGTTTTAATTTATAGGATGTCTCAATCACACATGTTTCTTTTTGATCTCCTGATTCATTATTCTCGATTCTAGCTTGACATTCTGGTATCCTTTGACTTCATTGATCTTCCCTGTCCGACCGTTTGATTGTTCTTTTGTCCCTTTTCTTAGGGGTACTTCGTCCGCATCTGTCGGGACTAGACAGCAGCAACAAGGGCAACATAGATAACATGACCAGGTTGGTCAGCTACAAGGACGAGTACTACCTCAAGAGACTATCCAAGAAGAAGTGATAGTGGAACCAGCAGCTGGACCGCAGTATCCGGATGTTTCACCACCACCAACAGTTCCACCTACCCCTGTGGAAGTAGACACACCAGCCCTTCTGGAGATCATGGGAGGGATGATGGCTACTCAGCAACATCAGATGTTAGCCCAGCAGTGCATGCACGCTCAGTTACAAGAGCATAACGTACTACTCAACCAAGGGTTGCAGACGACATTAGAAAGAGGGGCGAGGCCAGATTCAGGAGCATCAGCCAGGTTTTGCAAGTACAACCCCCTGTCGTTTCGAGGGCACGGAGGATGCCATCTCAGCAGATGCATGGCTTAAGGATATTGAGGCTATTTTGACAGCCGCTAAGGTGCCGGCAGAAGAACGTGTGGATCAGGTGAAGTTGTTACTTCAGGATCTCGTACGTGATTGGTGGGAATCAGAGGAGGTAGGCATCAGACGTCCTGTTGCTTGGAACGATTTTACTGCAAGATTCAAGACGAAGTACTATGGAGTTGTGGCGCAGTTTGAGCTACAACAGAAGTTTATTAATCTTAGACAGGCTGGCAAGACGGTAGATGCTTATGCAGCAAAGTTCTGCAGATTGAGTAGGTTCTCCCCGGAGATGGTAGCCACAGAGAGCCAGAGGGCTATGAGGTTTCAGCAAGGGTTTCATCTTGAACTCTTGCAGTTGATAGAGGGGCACAATTATCAGACTTTCGATGAGATATTGACGGCCACTCGGAGGCATGAGATCACCAGTCAGAGGATCACGGCAAGGACTGGAGGTCAGAAGAGATCACACAGTCAGATTGAAGGAGGAGGGAGAGCATTGCCCCGAACAACAGCATCATCCCCTGGCATTCGCATTTACGATGTAGCAATGCGAGGGCCAGCACCATCCAGGCAGCAGCAACAGCAACAGAGGAAGAACCAACAACCCCCAGCAGGCTGTACTTATTGCGGGAAGATAGGGCACACTAGAGATGTGTGTCGGACATTGAACGGGCCGTATTTGATATGTAGAAATCCAGATCATCGGATTACCACATGTCCCATGAATTCGAGGTCAGGAGGACCAGTACAACAGTTTCCTGCTCTGCCAGCACCAGGGGCAGGACAATATCGAGGACCAGCGGTAGCAGTGAGGTCGTTGGCACAGCGCCCGTTCATGACACAGGCTCAAATGTTTCGGCAGCAGGAACCGCCGATGCAGCAACGCCAGCATAGACCACCCCAGCATCACCAAGGCAGGGGCCAGCGGCAGCACCAGGCTAGGCCGCAGCATGGGAACCAACAAGAAGGTCGAGGGCAGGCATTCACTCTGTCCTTGGAAGAAGCATTAGCATCGGGAGATGTTGTGGCAGGTAACATTCTCATTGCCTCTTATCCCGCAGTAGCATTGTTTGATTCGGGAGCATCACACTCATTTATATCTGCACAATTTGCAATACTGCTAGGAATGAAGTTTGAGGCATTGCCAGGGAGGTTGAATATACTCACTGGTAATGGGCTCGTAGGAGTTAGTAGAGTTATTCTAGCATGTAGCGTTGTAGTTTGCGGGCATTCTTTACCCGCCCGGTTGATAGAATTTCCTATTAGAAATTTCGACGTTACCTTAGGCATGGACTGGCTGAAAGAGAGTCATGCGACAATAGATTGTCGTAGAGGGAGTGTATCTTTTGACATTCCAGGCATGAAGCGGTTCACCTTAGTCAGATCAGTGGCAACTCGACAAGAGCAGGGAGTAGTGACGGCAATGGAAGAAGTTCAAGTCCCGAAGGTAGTTAAAGAGTTTCTAGATATATTTCCTGAAGAACTTCCAGGTCTACCACCGGTTAGAGATATTGAGTTCAGTATAGAATTGGCACCTGGAACTAAACCGATATCAGATCGAGTTTATAGAATGGCGAATTCCGAACAGGCCAAGGTATATCAGCACATAGAGGAACTGAAGGAGAAGAAGTTCATCCAAGCTAGCGTGTCACCATGGGCAGCACCAATGGTACTTGTGGGAAAGAAGGATGGGTCATCCAGATTGTGCATCGATTACAGGAAGCTTAACGTAGCAACAGTGAAGAACAAGTACCCACTACCCATGATCGATGACTTATTTGATCAGTTGAGCAAAGCTAGAGTTTTCTCCAAGATAGATCTTCGTTCAGGGTATCATCAAGTGAGGGTTCGGAAGGAGGATATTCCCAAGACAGCGTTCAGGTCGAAGTATGGGCATTATGAATTCTTAGTAATGCCGTTTGGTTTGACCAATGCTCTAGCAATCTTTATGGATTTAATGAATCGCATCTTTATGCCGTACCTGGATCAATTTGTCGTTGTGTTTCTCGACGACATTCTTGTATATTCAACTAGTGAAGAGGAGCATGAAGACCACCTCAGGAAAGTGTTACAGGTTTTGAGAGAGAACCAGTTGTATGCTAAGCTCAGCAAGTGTGAGTTTTGGTCGGATCACATTTTATTTTTGGGTCATATCATATCAGGAGCTGAAGTAGCAGTGGATCCTAAAAAGGTAGAAGCAGTAGAAAGTTGGCCAGTACCCAAGACCGTAGCAGATGTACGAAGTTTCTTAGAATTAGCAGGATATTACAGAAGGTTTGTATCAGATTTTGTAAGGCTTTCAGCACCCATGACCCGCTTGACACAGAAAGACGTACCATTCGTCTGGTCGGCAGAATATCAGGCATCATTTGAGAACTTGAAGCAGAAGTTGATATCAGCGCCTATTCTTACATTGTCAGTTGGACCCGGAGGTTTTACCGTTTATTGTGATGCGTCAGGTAAAGGACTTGGATGTGTCCTCATGCAGCATGGGAAGATGATAGCATATGCATCTAGGCAGCTTCGAGACCACGAGAAGAATTATCCAACTCATGACTTGGAGTTGGCAGCAGTAGTATTTGCATTGAAGCTATGGAGGCATTACTTTTATGGTGACCGAGTGGACATGTACACGGACCACAAAAGTCTGAAGTACATCTTTACCCAGAAGGAACTGAACATAAGACAGAGAAGATGGTTAGAGTTGATCAAGGATTACGACGTGGAGCTTCAGTATCATCCAGGCAAGGCTAATGTGGTAGCAGATGCTCTCAGCAGGAGAGGCGGCGCATTTATGTTAACAACACAAAGGCATATCTTAGAAGACCTTCAGGAGATGGGCATCGAGGTTATACTTCCTAGTGATGTAGGAGTTCTGGCGAGTCTACAAGTTCAATCCAACTTGGTGGACAAGATCAAGGCAGCTCAGGCACAAGACCCATGAATTCAGAAGCTTAGGACAAAATGTGAGTCAGGGCTCAGGAAGGAGATAAGAATTCATGAAGATGGTACACTTAGATTTAGGCCACGTCTATGTGTACCTAGTAGAGATATCAGACAGGAGATTATGGCAGAAGCTCACAGCTCTCAGTATTCTATTCACCCTGGACGGACCAAGATGTACCAAGATATCAAGCAGCACTTCTGGTGGAACGGAATGAAGAGGGAGATAGCTAGATTTGTTTCCCGTTGCTTGGTATGTCAGCAAGTGAATGCAGAACAGTAGAGGCCAACTGGGTTATTGCAACCGCTTCCTATCCCAGAATAAAAATGGGAGCATATTACCATAGACTTTGTAACTGGTTTACCGAGATCACCAAGTGGTAAAGATGCTATTTGGGTGATAGTAGATCGACTTACTAAGGTGGCACACTTTCTTTCTTTCAGAGTAGGGCAATCTACGAAGAAGTTGGCAGAATTATATATGCAGCAGATAGTCAGGCAGCATGGGGTCCCAGTCAGTATTGTGTCAGACAGAGATACCCATTTTACATCACATTTTTGGAAGAGCTTACATCATAGCTTGGGTACCAAGTTATGATTTAGCACGGCTTTCCATCCACAGACGGACGGGCAATCAGAAAGAACAATTCAGACTTTAGAGGATATGTTGCGAGCTTGCACCCTAGATTTTGGAGGATCTTGGGAGAGCCACCTACACTTGGTCGAGTTCTCATACAACAACAGTTATCAAGCCAGTATCCAGATGGCGCCATTTGAAGCACTATATGGTAAAAAGTGTAGGTCGCCACTAGCATAGGACGATATCGGAGAGAAAAAGATGTTAGGCCCAGAGATGATTGTTCAGACAGTGGAAGTGATTAAAGGAATTAGAGAGCGACTTCGAGTTGTACAGGATCGGCATCGTCATTGGGCGGACCAACATCGTAGGCCGCTAGAGTTTTCTGTTGGGGACCACGTGTTCTTGCGGATCTCACCTACCCGTGGGGTCATTAGGTTTGGCGTTCGCGGGAAGTTGAGTCCGCGGTACGTGGGCCCATTTGTTATCCTTGATAGGATAGGCGATGTTGCTTATCGTTTATCCCTTCCACCTTCGTTATGAGAGGTGCATGACGTGTTTCATGTATCTCAGTTGCGAAGGTATGTATCGGACCCAAGCCATGTCCTTGATCATTCTGAGTTGGTTGTTGGTACCAACCTGTCTTACGAGGAACAACCTGTGTCTATTTTGGACCGAAGAGAGAAAATACTCGAGAACCGAACAATTAACCTTGTCCGGGTTGCTTGGGGTCATCACTCTTTAGGAGAGTCAACGTGGGAACGTGAGGATGATATCCGATCACGGTATCCGCACCTGTTTGACTCACAAGGTATATTTTCTTTTGCATACCTTGATTGTCTTAACTCCTCATGCTTGTCACCTTATAAGTAGAATTGCTTAATGTTGTAGATTGTTAGATGTAGATACATTACTTGTTATTATCATTGTAGAATGATTGCTTACTCAATTTACTTGTATTTAGATTAGTTTAGCTTTGACGTTCTATCATGCTTGGATCTGAAATTCCGAGGACGGAATTTTGCTAAGGAGGGTAGAGATGTCACTTCCCGTTCCCAGAATACGTATTCTAAATACATGTACTGCTGGAATGTATTTATTTAATATTTATCATGTATTGTTCTGTATTTAAATTCCTTTAATTTTATGTTAATTATTTTTCTGCATTTATTTTTGTATTTTACTTTCTGTTTTAGCTTTGTTTTGGGTTCGGCTTGGATTGGTTTAATTATGTTGGTTCATCATGAACCGAAATAAACCCCACCTACCACCACTCCTTCATTTAAAAGCCCATCCCCTTTCTCTCTCTTCATTACTTCTTCTCATTACTCTTCTTCTTCCTCATAACTCTCCTACCAACCTAGGAGAGCAAGGCAAGTGCCAACTTGCTTCCTGATGGATCCCCATTATTATTATTCCATCATCTTCCTTATTTGATTCTAAGTCTCTTTAGTACTTAGCATTTCCAATTTTCATGGCTTATTTATTGTAGATCTAAGTTTGATACATTTTCGGGTTTCTTAGATTTTGATCTAGTAAACTTTGTTATCTTCAAGTTTCAATGGTTCCATATTGTAGAGAATTTTTTTCTACCCAATTTTGACCTATGGAAGTCCATATTTGGGCTTGGGATGAAGGATTTATGGAGCTTGGAAGCAATGGCTTCCATGGTTCTGTTCTCAGAAAATTCGCAGAGGAAGAACAGCCACATCTTTATTCCTCAGCCGCATGAATCTTTCTTCCTCGGGCGCATGAGATTATTTATTTCCCAATCATTTCCCACAGCGCATGATATTATTTATTTCCCAATCATTTTCCACAGCGCATGTGATTTATTTCCCACAGCCACATCTTTATTCCTCAGCCGCATGAATCTTCCTTTCCTACAGCGCATGATATTTATTTCCCACAACCGCATGAATCTTTCTTCCTCAGACGCATGACATTATTTATTTTCCGATCATTTCCCTCAGGCGCATGATATTATTTATTTCCCAATCATTTCCCACAGCGCATGATATTTATTTCCCACAGCCGCATGAATCTTTCTTCCTCAGGCGCATGAGATTATTTATTTCTCGATCATTTCCCTCAGGCGCATGATATTATTTGTTTCCCAATCATTTTCCACAGCGTATAATATTTATTTCCCGCAGCCGCATGAACCTTTCTTTCTCAGGCGCATGAGATTATTTATTTCCCAATTATTTCGCACAGCGCATGATATTATTTATTTTCCAATCATTTCCCAGAGCGCATGAGATTTATTTCCCATAGCCACATCTTTATTCCTCAGCCGCATGAATCTTCCTTTCCCACAACGCATGATATTTATTTCCCACAGCCGCATGAATCTTTCTTCCTCAGGCGCATGAGATTATTTATTTCCCGATTATTTCTCTCAGGCGCATGATATTATTTATTTTCCAATTATTTCCCACAGCGCATGATATTTATTTCCCACAGCCACATCTTTATTCCTCAGCCGCATGAATCTTCCTTTCCCACAGCGCATGATATTTATTTCCCACAGTCGCATGAATCTTTCTTCCTCAGGCGCATGAGATTATTTATTTTCCGATCATTTCCCTCAGTGCATGATATTATTTATTTCCCAATCATTTTCCACAGCGCATGATATTTATTTTCCATAGCCGCATGAATCTTTCTTCCTCAGGCGCATGAGATTATTTATTTCCAATCATTTCCCACAGCGCATGAGAATTATTTCCCACAGCCGCATGAATCTTTCTTCCTCAGGCGCATGATATTATTTATTTCCCAATCATTTCCCACAGCGCATGATATTATTTATTTCCCAATCATTTTCCATAGCGCATGATATTATTTATTTCCCAATCATTTCCCACAGCGTATGAGAATTATTTCTCACAGCCGCATGAATCTTTCTTCCTCAGGCGCATGATATTATTTATTTCCCAATTATTTTCCACAGCGTATGATATTATTTATTTCCCAATCATTTTCCACAGCGCATGATATTATTTATTTTCTATTCATTTTCCACAGCGCATGAGATTATTTATTTTCCACAGCCGTATGAATCTTTATTCCTCAGGCGCATGAGATTATTTATTTCCTAATCATTATTTCCCAATCATTATTTATTTCCCAATTTTTATTTCTCGAATTTGGTATTAATTAACATTGATTGTTATCTTGATTAATATGCGTTCCTAGATGGAACTAAGAGACTGGCTAGTCGTCTTTTTCAATTAGATGGAATAAGACACGTTCATATTAACTATGAACTATTACAATCGATTGGTCAATCCCGAATATTGGCATATGGATACATGCAGGCTACAATTTATTTATTTATTTTACGAAAGCAGTATGTGTACTCTATGGTCAAGGCATGATTATTCTGTAGTTAGTTTTAATTGTTGTATTACGCTATGTAAGACCTACAACCTAACCGCACGGGTATCGTTGTAGAGTTGGGCATATCGTACTTTATACGAAAGTACTCATTCTGAATGACCATGATCCACGGCATGGAATTTCATTTAACATAGAAGCTACTAAGTTAAATAAAATAATGATTGCATGGAGAGTATGGATTTCCAAGTTCTTACATGGAAGCCCTCTTTGGGACTATTAGTGCCCAACAGGCCGGCTGGTTCCCACAGATACTGCAATTCTGCCATACGGGCAGGGAGCGGTATCTGCTTATATTATTATATATTGTATATTGATGATGGGCGACCCGCTGGGACTCGTCTAATTCATGATTGGCGCAATTGATTGATTGGATAGACTAGCCATGCTTGTCCATAGTAAGAACTGAGAAATCCTTATCGCATAATTCCAGGATAACTTGGGACTCACAGTAGCAAGCCATAGTAGTTGCATGGCCGGTTAAGTTGATTTGTTTGTGTACTGTACCTACTCTGTTACCTAACTGAGATAATCAGAGCATCAGGACATGACGGGCCAACTTCTGTCCTGGTTTGGTTGGGAGGTTGGTTCGAAGTGTCGTGATGTTACGTGAATCCCAGTAGCAAGCAGAGATCTATTATTATATTCTCTTATTTACTGGTTTAATGCCTTATATCGTGCTTCCTTGCGGTACTTGCTATTAGAGGTCTAACCTCTCTGGTTTTGTATGGCCAGATTTAGAGCCGGTTCCCGAGGACTCAGCTTACCTCTACCTCCAAGATGGTCAATACTAGAGGAATGATCGTAGGAGGACTCGAGTGGGTTCATTACTTCTCCGCTCGTTTTGTTACTTACTTTATATTTTGTCGTTTGGCACCGACCTGTTAATCGAATTGTCTTGAACTTACTTTTACATAATTGTAATTAAGTCAGACTGCAGCTGATAACAATTGTGTATATGTTGCTATATCATCTGGCTATATTTTGTAAAGCCAGATTTCAAGAACATTTTGACTAAGCGTTTGGGACGCCTTATTGCTTATTCTTAAATGTTCCCTGTTATTGCTTCTTGTTTGAATGATTGAGACAATAGATGTGAAGTGACCATAGCGAGACTTTCATGTAGTATGCACCCCTTGTCTTTTAGACAGCATTGATCGTATTATACGGTATTCATCTACCCGTAATACGTAGCTGGCTGAGTCATTCTCCCGCTCTCCAGTATTCTGGTTCTGGGGCGTGACAACTTCTTTAGGAACTTGTTGTTGATGGGCAACATGAGCAAGTCTCCATTTTATTTTGCGAGGCGGTAAGCTCCATTGGAGAATATAACATCGATGATGAACGGGCCTTCCCACTTTGGCTGGAACTTGCCGACGGTTTTGTGAGTCATAACCATCGGCCTCCGAACTGCCAGAATAAGATCGCCCACTTGGAATGTTCTGATTTTAACCTTTTTGTTGAAGGTTCCGAAGATACGGGCTTGGTACAGCTCGATTCGTTGTTGAGCTAACAGGCGCTTCTCATCTAGGGCCTCCAACTCTTGCAGTCGACGATGGAGATTATCATCCGTTGTCAACCGATATGTGAGAGCAACATGGAGCGAGGGGATTTGAGTCTCCAGTGGGAGAATTGCCTCACTCCCATATACCAGAGAGAATGGTGTGTTCCCGGTGGCGTAGTGTCGTGTCTTCTGAATGGCGAAAACCAGAGCAAGGCTCTCCTTTTCTACGGCAGTGTATCGATGCTCCGGCCCTATCATTATTCGGCTGAGGCAATATATAGCTTGCTCATGGCCTGCTTCGTTGTTTTTTGCTAAAAGAGCACCGAGAGAATATTCTATCGCTCGTATATAGAGCAGGAATGGTCTTCCAGCAACCGGGGCTACCAGGACTGGAGGGTTCGTCAGATATTCTTTGATGCTGTCGAAGGCACACTGGCATTCTTCATCCAATACGAATGAAACGCCCTTCTTTATGAGGTGGGGGAATGGTTGACATCGTCCGAAGAGGTTAGAGATAAACCTCCTGATGTAGGCCAGCCTCCCTTGAAGGCCTCGGAGTTCACGGAAATTTCTCGGGGGGGCCATCTCCATGATTGCCTTCGTCTTCTCAGGGTCTATATGGATACCCTGGGAAGTAATGATGAAACCCAAGAACTTTTTGCTGGATACGCCCAAGAAGGATTTTATGGAATTCATTTTCAAATTGTGCGCTCGCATCAGGTCGAACACTGTCCTCAGATCATGCAGATGATCTTCCTTAGAGCGGCTTTTGACAGCGATGTCGTCGACATAGCATTCCACTGTCTTGCGCAGGTGGTATCTAAAGATGATGCTCATAGCTCTTTGATAGGTGGTGCCAGCGTTCTTTAAACCAAAAGGCATGACTGTGTAGCAGTATGTGCCAATTGGTGTTCGAAATGATATATGTTTTTCGTCATCAGAGAACATCTTGATCTGGTTGTACCCCGAGAAACCATCCATAAATGACATACGCTCAAAGCCACAGGTGTTGTCAATCATGATGTCTGTGATAGGGAGGGGGAACTCATCCTTAGGACATGCCTCATTCAGATTACGAAAGTCGATGCAGATTCGAATCTTTCCATTCTTCTTGAGGACTGGTACTATATTGGCGACCCAGTCTGGATGCTGTTCCTTGTGAATGAAACCACTTGTTATTAGTTTATTGACCTTAGCTTCAATGGCGTTCATGACGTCGGGACAGAACAGTCGTTGCTGTTGCTTGACCGGTTTTGCGTTCGGACGAATGTTGAGCTTGTGAAGTGCAACCATGGGATTCAGTCCTGGCATATCTTCGTAGCTCCAGGCGAATATGTCGATGTATTCTCTGACGAGTTGTAGTAGTGATTCTCGCTCTTCGTCCGTCAGATTCTTGATAACGAAGATGGGCTTTGGAGAGAGGACTCATCACCGAGATCGACGTGTACAACCTCATCCTCGGTGGGAGGCTCTCTTTATTCGAACCGCTTCCTCCATTGCACATCTAGTTGTTGTGTCCACGGCTCTAACTCAAGAAGTTCAGGAATGTCTTCATCTTCTTCGTAGGCATCGGCAAATGCCATATTGACGGACCAGACTTGTCTGAGCATGTCCCCGATGCTGACATCCAAATCGGAAGTAGGTGATCTGGTTGAGTGTGAGTGCCAGTCGTATTCTTCGTCTGAGCTTTCAGGGGTCGTTGTCAGTGTAACATAACCTAGCCCACATCTGTTTTTATTGTAATAGTCTCGTGGTTTACCAGCCGGGACCGATAATTGTAAGGGTAACCGCCGTCCAGTGCCATAGTTTAAGCCTAGTGTAGTTTCCAGATCATACCCTTGTTTTTGCATGAGGTACTTGGACTGGAAACTATATCAATAAAGGGGCAATCTCCCAATGTCGGGTTCGAGATCAACTTCTTCTACGCTAAATGGTTGTGGGTCATTCTTTCGGCCGAAGATGATTGGATGATCCTCTCCCTCGATTATGCGGTAAGCGTCTTCCACTGGAGTAAGTTGGTTTGCGGTGTATACATTTATTACCTGTATGTGTAGATGGGTGCCTATACCGTGTTCCATAGCATACATTGTACGAAACTTGTTAAGCTCGAGATAATTCAAAGATAGCCCTTTATTGATGAAGTAAGGTATCTTTTCTAGTAGGATTACATCATCTACAGATGGAATATCGGTGTGAGCAACCACATGCTTGGTCAGCTCTGGCTCTTCTTCAACCACCCGCTGTGTCAATGAAGACTGGGATGATGACTTAGGCAGCTTAATCATCAGGGGCTCCATGGGTGGAGCAGGATGTGGAGTTGTTGGCGTGCTAGCCACCCCCTGCTTGGTGCTCGGTTCTGGGCGGGGAGTTGTTGGCTGGCTAGCAGTCCCCGGCTTAGCGCTCGGCTGCCGATTCATACTGGAAAGACGAATCATCATCGGTTTAACAGAGGAATTGAGCTCCTCTATTTGTTGCTGGCTAGCTCTAGGCAGCCTGATTGTTAGTGGTCTTGGCGCTTGGCCAGACTTTGGCAGTCGGATTATCATCTGTTCTTCCTGTACAGAGAGGCTAATTGCGTCCTTACGCAGTGTAGCTGTAAGGGACGCAGTTATGCCAGGTTTGCGGGCTTGGAGGTGGATCGTCAGAGGTTCTTTTGATCCAGTTGCTGCCTCAGTTTGAGCTTGAGTATCTCCTTCGACACGATGCTTTTTCGACTTCTCATACAAGCATGAATCTGAGTTGTAAGATTCGACCCCTTTGAAGGGATCGATGTCGACAAATTCTGTCCTCACGAAGCCGTACTTGTCGACGTACTTGAAGCACTAGTGCAGTGTGGAGGGCACGATCATGTAATCGTGTATCCAAGGACACCCCAGGAGAATGTTGTAGGAAGTATCCGCGTCTATGACATAGCAGGTCACTTCTGACTGAAGGTCGCCGATTTAGCACTTCAAGAAAATCTTTTCGATCGGATAGCTTCTGTCTGAATTGAAACCACTAATGGCAGTACTTGTCGGCGTCAGAAGATGCATTAGGATACACAGATGGTGTAGTAGGCTCTTCGGGATGATGCTTATGGAAGAACCGGGATCAATATGCATCCGGTCTACCTTGACATCGCCAATGTACCCAGTATAATACAGAGGGTGATCATGCAGGTTGGTCTTGATAAGCATATCCTACGGAGTGAAGACGATGTTGGGTATTGCGCCTGTGCAAGTGCTGTCCTGGAGATCTGTATGCAAGATTTCCCCAGAGAGATTGGACTGAGCCAGATATGCGTCGGCGTTCTGGAGCACCTCGCTCAGTGTGACGCGAACATCTTTGGAGAGCCTCAGGAGCTCGTATAGCAACAATTTGGTCGGTGTGTTAGCCAATTGTGCCAAGATGTCGAAGTTGTAGGGCCTCTCCAGCCCATAAGACGTCTCTCTTCGGAGCGGTTTGTCGAAGCGAGTCTCCTTCGGCCTAGGCTTTTCGATCGTCGAAGGCTGCGAAGGTCCTGGAGCATCAGCAGCTGTTGGCTGATGATCTTCAGCCGAGTTACCCGGTGGAGGTTGGGTTTGTACGTCAGAGCGGGTAACAACAGCAGTAGCTTCTTCGACATCTGTCGAGATTGTGCGGCATGATTTGACTTTCCTACTTTTTTTTTTACTGGTGGAGGGAGGAGCGGACTGAGTCACTTTAGGTACTAGATCTGGATGGACCCACATGACCTCCCCTCGTGATGTGGTAAGGGGCACTAGGCCAGCATCCTGGTTTCGGGTAGGTGGAAGGTTAGCGACCTCCATCCTTGCTCTGGGGACGGATACTACTCCATCTTGAGTCTTTGTCGGAGGGAAGCTGCCGAATTATACTGACACCATGTTGGCTGCTACGGTCACCTCTTCGAAATCGATGGCCAAGGCCTTCGAATCGATGAGATGTTGGATGTATCGCTTCATTTGTTAGCAGTTTTGTGTAGCATGGTGAACATAGCGATAGTAGTGGCAGTACTTGGGGTTCTCCATTTCTGCAGGATGAGGTTCACACCTTGGAGAAGGGAGATGAATTCGGCCTCCCTGTATGAGCATGTCCAAGATGGGCTTGACATGGCCATCGTTGAAAGAATAGGTCATCTGAGGCCACTACTTCTTGCCGGCTTCGGTTCAGGCTTTGGAGCTGTGTCGGCCATCATAGCTTGTTTGCCCTTATTATCTCGATTGTTGGAGGGGTTACCACCACTGTTGCTATTGGTGCTGCGACGTTTGCCCTTGTCCTCGCCTTCTGAGACGTGCAGTCCCAATTAGCGCACTTTCTTCAATTTGTCTTCTGCGCTAGTGGCACTGATGATGAACGTCTTCTAATACTTAAACTGACTTTTGCCCATCCAGAGGCTGATCGTGGGAAGCAGCCTCTTTTGGAAAATTTCAATTAAGGAGGAATCTGGGTTACTGGAAGGCAACTTCATCGCGGTTTGGCGAAACTGCTCGATATAGTTCCTTGTCAACTCCTTTTCTTCCTGAACAACGTCCATGAGGGTAAACATTGTCACGTCTTGTCCTACCTCGTAGAACCTCTCCAGGAATATACGTTTGAAGCCGGTGAAAGAATGGATGCAGTTGTCCGGCAAGTTGCGGTACCAGTCGAAGGCGACCCCCTCAAGTGCCCCGATGAATAATCGTGTAAGGATGGCGTCGTCATGAGGCAGATGGTCGGTTGTGACCTCGAAGTAGGTGATGTACCTGCTTGCAGATGTCTTTACATCATACGGATTGATGTTGAATGGTTTATATCTTGGTGGGAAGGGAACATCTCTCCACGCAGCAGGATACGATTGTCGTATCCTGAGGTCTTGGCAGTTTTCTCGGGCATGAAACATGGCCCGGAGCCCCTGGACTTCTCTTCTTGCCTCCCTAGCCTCGTCTGCAGTGGTGGGAGCCGATATCTCAGGAGAATTATCACCCGGGTTTGGTGCAGCTGAATTCAAATTCGCATTGACCGCGAGACCCAAGCTTGTTTGGCCAGGCATTCTTCCTTGCAGAGTTGGAAGTGCCACTTTGATCTCGTCTACGGACTTGAACAAGGCATGCAGTATAGCCTCCAGAGTGTCGATGTGTTGGCGATCACTGGGACCGTCTTGGTTGCTGTCCGTCATGAATACCGTCCTCACATGAGGAGAGATGGAAGGAACGATAGAGGACGTGCCCTCTGAGTCATACCCTTGTACAGAAAAGTCGTCAGGGTATGTGGGAATGTTCTCCTCTGGTTCGGACTCAGAAAGAGTGGTACCCCCAGCTTCAGAGCTTACCTCGTCTTGAGAATTGTGGACGTCCTCGGGGACGTCGAGATCTGCTATTTCTGTTTGGTGAACCGTTTCCCCTGGATTGTCTTCTTGGAACACCGGATTGTCGTAGATGTTTGAAGGAGTGCTACCCCCGGCTCCAATGCCTCCAAGTGTGGCTAATTTCGTCTTTGAATGGGTACCTTGGTAAACTCCTCCTGTAGCGGTAGTCGACAACCGCTTAGAAGAGAGTCTCTTGATTACGTCGGTTGAGATTTTCGTACTGGAGACATTCGTTTTCTTCCCTCTACCGCTGCCAGGAATTTCAGAGAAGAATTGTAGGAGGCGATGAGAAGCGCCTCGTCTTCGGAGCTTGGGTGTTGCAGCCATTGGAAGATGGACCGCCGGTCTTCTTGTACTGCTACCTTGTTGCAGTAGCAGTTGACATTGACTTGGGTGCATTGATGTCCCTGACAGGACTCTCTACACATCAAATCTTTGTCTCTTTCCTTGGGTTTGTGAAGAATCACGTTGCACAAGTCACCCATTTTGTGGGCCCGGGAGTTCTGAGCCTATGAGTGTGTTGGCCTCCTGCCTGCTCCCTGATGTGGAGGTAGTACGAGTACTTGCCCATGATCCTTGTTGGGAGATTCTTGATAACTATGCCGTTTGTTGGCCGCCGGGGGCTGGACACGGGTAATTTTATACAACTTTCCATCAGGGGCCCGCGTAATAGTCAGCGGATGCCCTGATAGTCAGAAGTTGGGACAGCCGACTGAGCTCGTCGAGCATGCGCTGCCCGAGACTTCTTTCTTCTAGCACCTGAGAGTGCATAGTAGGAAGAGTACACGGAGATTGGCACATAAGAGCATCTGGGTTCAGGATCGCCTGAGAGGCGGTCGAAGACTGACCGTGAGCCGCATGGGATAGATGGTATACGGCTGGGATCGGTGGCCGTGCAGGCTGTTTGCATACGGCTGGTATGTGTGGCCGCATGACCCTTCTGTATGCGGCTAGGAGCGGTGGCCGCATGAACCTTCGGAATGCGGCTGGAAGTCATGACCGTGCAGGCTTCCTGCATGCGGCTGGCAGTTTTGGCCGTATGGGCTTTCTGCATGCGGCCGACTTTCGTGGCCGCATGAGTTTTCTCCATGCGGTTGGCAATTGCGACCGCATGAGCCTTTTTCATGCGATGACGCCCTTATGCGACTCTGATCGCATAGAGTTCCTCGGTAATGCCCCAGTCCCAAAATACGTAGGACTAGTAACGTAGACATGCCAGCTGTATACATACGAAGTACACTCCAAAATATGGAAACCTCGTATGAATACATAAGCTGTAAAATGCAGTAGAACCATAACTAATCTCATCCACACAAAATAAATGAATAGAAGATATCATATAACCAACTATAAAATTATCATTTGGTACATGTAGTTGGGCGGAGACAAATCTACTACCAACTATGAAAAGAAATACATGATAAGCAAAACAAAGATTTTTGGTGAGCGAAGCGAAGACGATCCAAGTGCAATCATCCTCGAAGAAATAGCGAAGATCACGGCTAGAGCTAGAACACCTACGAAAGACAATAGCACACACATCTGGAGAGATAACCAGGTCCTCAGAGGGACGTAACAAGACACATAATATCATGCTATATAAACTGAATTAATATTGCTTAAATAAATAAGTCAATTGAATTTATAACATGGTCTAATACACACCTATTGAACGAGCGTACCATCCCCCCAACCAAACAAGGACATGAGACGGTAAACTAATTCACGGTGACGTCTTTCCATGCCATGAATCCAATATAGTATCCGGACTCCAACAAGGTTCAATACCTTCTCATCGAAGTAGTAAGTCGCACCTACAACCAAACAAGGATAAGATGTGACGAACTAATCCGCGACAAGTTATTGTTCCAAGCCACGGTCAGATACAAGTACCCAAACCAAAAGTACTCGTACCTAACGGATAAAGGTGCCTAACCGTTCTAAGTGAAATGTAGTTAAGAACAATCCTTCCTACGTATGGGCCCTGGCTAAATAGGATCGACATGGTCCCCCCTTGGGCACCAGAGGCCCTATCAGTAAGAGCATGAAGTTCCGCAGAATCGTCAGTGGTCGTCAGTAATCATGGGTCATCAACCCCGTATCTCCAGCGGAGAGTCCGGGTCACAAGGGAAGTGCATCGAAGCCCATACGCTAAGGAATTGTCCTCCCCGCCCAATGCCTACTATGTTGTATCCACAATAATAACCTCTATAACCGCTAAGTCAAACTAGCATGCAACCTCTATTAGCGGTTATTCCTATCGTACGGCTTGTACGTATTGGTGGCCAGCCAATCACGTACTTCTGGGTTCTACATGCGACACACAACTTCGTGGTACAACGTGTCAAAAGCCATGAATGCAACACACGAAGGTGGTCCCTTAAATATAGGTTTAATGTGTGAGAAAAATAATACATAGCAGAAAATATAAATGAACAGTAAGTTCTAACAGGTTATGCCATGTATCACAGTTTAATTTGCATAAAGAAAATAAATAATGTATGATATATGAGCTAAAATAAATAAACAGCAAATGGCAAGGTGTCTTGCCTGGTAGAGCGCCTGGTGTGCTGCGATAATCAATGTGACATGAACTATGACTTCGGTGTAACAACCATGCAAGGTGACCTCGGGTGGTGGCACGGACAGTTCCATTGGGTCCAGAAGGGTCAAATTAGTTAGAGTGGACATAAGGTAGTATGGATTTGGTGACAGAATAGGAATAAGAGGATTTAGTCACGGACTGGAGGAATTCGAAGGAAATAATATATATAAATTAGAAAACTATTTATAATAATCGAAAACTAGTTTGAGTCTAAGTAATTATTGAAAATACTTAAAGTCAAGAAATCATTTTTCGACAAAAACTCTAAGTTTGAAAAATACAATTTTTGGTAAAAATCTATATTTTGAAAATACATTTTGTCTTAATATAATATTTGCATTTGCTAGTGATACAAATTTACGGTATATATAAAACGTAATAAAAAATAAGTAAAAAATTAGCAAATATACTACTACTACTATTACTAATAATAGTAAAAATATTAACACCAATATTAGTATTAATTTTTAAGGGAGACACAAAACCAAAAAAACAGCAAAAACAAAAATACTTTATAATAATAATAATAATAACAATAACAATAACAATAATAATAATAAATAATAATAATAGAATAATAGGTATAATAATAAATATAACAACAAAAACCATTAATAATAATAATAATAATAATAATAATAATAATAATAATAATAATAATAATAATAATAACAGCATCTAAGCTGAGAAAATGTCGTTCTTTGGGAAAGAAAAAAAGGAAGAGAGAGAGGGTGATGGGGAGCGAGGAGATCGAGAAAAGAGGCGAGAGCTCGGGGAGGAGCGACAGCAGCCGCGCGCGACGCTCGCGGTCGGTTGCGATGGCGGCGCGGGGCTCACGGCGAGGGGAAAAGCGGAGTCGGAGTGGGCGCTCGGCGGACAGGGGCGGAGGTGAGCGGCGGAGGGAAGAGAGGATCGGAGGAGTAGGTGGTCGATCAAGGGGGTCCGGTGGTGGGCTTGGGACGGGATCGGCCGGAGCTGTGCGAGAATGGCCAACGGCGGAGGGCTGAGGTCGGCAGGGTGTACGAGGCTCGGTCTGCGCTGCGCGGAGGGGGTCGGCAAGACGCGGCGCCGGCGGTCGGGTCGTGCGGTGGAGGAAAGAAAGTCGGAGGAGCGACGAAACTCGGGATCGGGCTTGGCGGAGGGTTTCGGGGGCTCGTCGGCGGGCAGCCAGGGAGGAAGATCGCGGCGGCGCTGGGAAGCACGGCTACGGGGGTTCGTCGCGGGTCAGGTCGGCGCGCGGTGGAGTGGAAACAGGGGCGGTCGGCGGAGATCCGGTGGGGCGGACGCGGCTGTTCGTCGGCGAGGCGGCCAGGTGAGTGAGTCTCGTCTTGTTGGCTCTGAGTTTGGGGTTTTCTGGGTTTTGGTTATGGCAACGGTGGCGGTGATGGTTTGAGTGTTCTGCGGGTTGGTGGTCGTGGTGGTGACGGGCAGAACGACGGGGTTGTTCGGGTGGCCGGGGTGAACGGAGATGCTGACGGCGGTGGTGGTGACGGCTGGGCATGGGTTTGCTGGTGGCCGGACGCGGTGGGGTGTAGATAAGCTGGGGTGATGATGGGAGTTTGGGTCGTGGTGGATGGTCGGGGATGGTGAGGTCGAACGGTGGGTGGTAGGGGTGCGGTTCTGTCATGGTGGCGAGGCAGTGTTGGTTCCCGGCGGAGGCGAGGGAAGCAGTGAGGAAGTCGGGGAAGAGATCCAGGGGTGGTCCGACCAAATTTAGCTAGGTTTTGGGTTAGGATTTATTGTTTTGTCGTGTCGGGGTTGTCGACATGGAAGGGAACACAATGTATATGTAACATATGGAATAAGAATTTGGATGAAAAGGGATCACATGGACACGATGCACTCACGTGGGTGGGGAAATTATTTGTGGAATAATTATGGCTTGTGGAGAAGTAACATGGAGGAGTACCTGCCTATTTATAGGATGTGGGAATTCCTATTTGGATAGGATTAGGAGAAGATTTAAAACCCAAAAATAGATAATTCGTAATTTAATTTAAAATCAATCAAATCCAATCCAAATCCAAATCCAATTAAATCTAATTAAAATCTTTTAGTTTAAAATCAAATCAATTTCAAATATAGATATTAGTTTACTATTTAAATGTATCCATGGAATCAAATCAAAATTTAAATTGTCACAAATATTTTGAAAATATGTTTTCCAAAAAATGCTAATAATAATAATTTTGAAAATTGTACTATTTATTTAAAATAAGGTAATAAATAATTATGATATATGTATGCACAAATGATATTTACATAAATATATTTTTCTAGTATACAATAAAAAATATTATTTATTATTAGTAGTTGAAGGGCCTTTAAAATGAAAAGAACAAACTTAGCAATTCTTGTATGATAGCAAAGTATTTATTATATAGTTTATTTTGAACTATAAAAATTAAAATTAAAATTAAAATATTTTTCTAAAAATATATACGCTCGTCCATATTCGTACTCGATGAGCAATTATGAAATACGTCGTTTGCGCACAACGTACAATACGACTACGCGACGTAAAATAAAAATTTTAAATCAGTACCAAAATCGATAAAAATATAGTAGAAATTTAGGGGTTTTACATCCTACCCAATCTAAAAGAATTTCGTCCTCGAAATTAAGAAGTCGTAGGGGGTGAGAAGACACAAGGGGGTATCGATGGAAAACAATCTATAACAAATCATGCCGTAAGAATTCACGATCTAGATCATAGAAAACATAATACGGTATGGTCACGGGTAATGAATGAGGGTCACGATTAAGAGAATGAAATAGATTCACTTAAATTAAACGATTAGAGGGTCTTGATAGTACCGAGTAGTTTGGGATGAAGATATAGCAACATCGCGTAAGAATGGTCATAGTCGATGGGAAGGTTAGAGGAAGTTCTAGTATGACGCTTTCGTCCTCCGAAAATAGGTGAGGGCGAAGCAATATAGAGTTCGAAGGAGGCGTTATCGAATACGAATACGTGATTCAAGGACGACTAAAAAAATTTCAAAAGGAGTCGCCAAGGCAGTCGTGGATGGGACTCTAGAGGACAAGTTTAGCTGTCCCCATCCACGTAGAACGATAAATAAAAGCGAACCAAAGTGCACTTGGTTGATCAGACCATTATGCACCGGTTCTGATTTAGACAATAGGCTAGTGAGTGGCCACTCTATAGCATATGTCTTGATTAAGCTCGATAAGGATTAGCTTGCAAATACTAGGCGATATTAGCATCATTTGTTTAGATAGTAAAACATAGGCACGAGGGTAGATGAAATAAGAACTAATATGAATAGTGTAAGTGTCATAAGGATCTAAGTCTTGTTTATTCCTATTCCATCTTCCTACGGTTTTATTGATCAAGGCTTGGTTGACCTAATGGGTTAAATTCCTCTAGTCTCTATGGTATAGATAATACCATTTGTATTCCCTTAATGGTCAAGGGTGTGTGGGGTATTCTACCCAACTTAAAGAATTAAGCTAAGGGTGTTTGGGATATCTAACTAGTAGGGTCAATCTCTAGCAGACACGAAGGAAAGAAAAGAATTTTGTTAGAAGGAATCAAGCAAGATGCAGTCGATGAGTCAAACGGTAGATAAAATCTAGGAAAGAGTCAAGTATGTGGATGAGACCCTAGACTTCTAATCCTATACGCAGGCTTGCTTGGTACGGTAAAGTAACCAAACAATTTATCTTGACCTGTATGGGCCAACACAAAAACATGTAACGCCCCAGTCCCAAAATACGTAGGACTAGGAACGTAGACATGCCAGTTGTATACATACGAAGTACACTCCAATATATGGAAACCTCGTATGAATACATAAGATGTAAAATGCAGTAGAACCATAACTAATCTCATCCACACAAATAGAAGATATCATATAACCAACTATGAAATTGTCATTTGGTACATATAGTTGGGCGGAGATAAATCCACTACCAACTATGAAAAGAAATACATGATAAGCAAAAGAAAGATTTTTGGCGAGCGAAGCGAAGACGATCCAAGTGCAATCATCCTCGAAGAAATAGCAAAGATCACGGCTAGAGCTAGAACACCTGCGAAAGATAATAGCACACACACCTGGAGAGATAACCAGGTCCTCAGAGGGACGTAACAAGACACATAATATCATGCCATATAAACTGAATAAATATTGCTCAAATAAATAAGTCAATTGAATTTATAACATGGTCTAATACACACCTATTGAATGAGCGTACCATCCCCCCAACCAAACAAGGACAGGAGATGGTAAACTAATTCACGGTGACGTATCTTTCCATGCCATGAATCCAATATGGTATCCGGACCCCAACAAGGTTCAATACCTTCTCATCGAAGTAGTAAGTCACACCTACAACCAAACAAGGACAAGATGTGACGAACTAATCCACGACAAGTTATTGTTCCAAGCCACGGTCAGATACAAGTACCCAAACCAAAAGTACTCGTACCTAACGGATAAAGGTGCCTAACCGTTCTAAGTAAAATGTAGTTAAGAACAATCCTTCCTACGCATAGGCCATGGCTAAATAGGATCGGCATGGTCCCCCCTTGGGCACCAGAGGCCCCATCAGTAAGAGCATGACGTTTCGCAGAATCGTCAGTGGCCGTCAGTAATCATGGGTCATCAACCCCGTATCTCCAGCGGAGAGTCCGGGTCACAAGAGAAGTGCATCGAAGCCCATACGCTAAGGAATTGTCCTTCATGTCCAATGCCAACTATGTTGTATCCACAACAATAACCTCTATAACCGCTAAGTCAAACTAGCATGTAACCTCTATTAGCGGTTATTCCTATCGCACGGCTTGTACGTATTGGTGGCCAGCCAATCACGCACTTCCGTGTTCTACATGCGACACACAACTTCGTGGTACAAAGTGTCAAAGGCCATGAATGCAACACACAAAGGTGGTCCCTTAAATTTAGGTTTAATGTGTGAGAAAAATAATACATAGCAGAAAATATAAATGAACAGTAAGTTCTAACAGGTTATGCCATGTATCACAGTTTATTTTGCATAAAGAAAATAAATAATGCATGAAATATGAGCTAAAATAAATAAACAACAAATAGCAATGTGTCTTGCCTGGTAGAGCGCCTGGTGTGCTGCGATAATCAA
Organism: Iris pallida; assembly: GCA_029216955.1. Classification (NCBI taxonomy): domain Eukaryota; kingdom Viridiplantae; phylum Streptophyta; class Magnoliopsida; order Asparagales; family Iridaceae; genus Iris; species Iris pallida. Next base: position 6,833,475 of record JANAVB010008998.1, read on the forward strand.
TGTGGCATGAACTGCGACTTCGGTGTAACAACTATACAAGGTGACCTCGGGTTGTGGCACAGACAGTTCCATTGGGTCCAGAAGGATCAAATTAGTTAGGGTGGACATAAGGTAGTATGTGTTTGGTGACAGAATAGGAATAAGAGGATTTAGTCACGGACTGGAGGAATTCGAAGGAAATAATATATATAAATTAGAAAATTATTTATAATAACCGAAAACTAGTTTGAGTCTAAATAAATATTGAAAATACTTAAAGTCAAGAAATCATTTTTTGGCAAAAACTCTAAGTTTGAAAAATACAATTTTAGGTAGAAATCTATATTTTGAAAATATATTTTGTCTTAATATAATATTTGTATTTGCTAGTGATACAAATTTACGGTATATACAAAACGTAATCATGAAATTAGTATAAAAAATAGCAAATATACTACTACTACTACTATTACTAATAATAATAAAAATATTAACACCAATATTAGTATTAATTTTTAAGGGAGACACAAAACCAAAAAAAATAGCAAAAACGAAAACACTTTATAATAATAATAATAACAATAATAATAATAATAATAATAATAATAATAATAATAATAATAATAAATAATAATAGAATAATAGATATAATAATAAATATAACAACAATAACCATTAATAATAATAATAATAATAATATTATTATTAATAATAACAGCAACTAAGCTGAGAAAGTGTTGTTCTTTGGAAAAGAAAAAAAGGAAGAGAGAGAGGGTGATGGGGGAGCGAGGAGATCGAGAAGAGGGACGGGAGCTCGGGGAGGAGCGACAGCAGCCGGCGCGACGCTCGCGGTCAGTTGCGATGGCGGAGTGGGGCTCACGGCGAGGGGGAAAGCGGAGTCGGAGTGGGCGCTCGACGGACAGAGGCGGAGGCGAGCGGCGGAGGAAAGAGAGGATCGGGGGAGTAGGTGGTCGAGCAAGGGGGTCCGGTGGTGGGCTTGGGACAGGGTCGGCCGGTGCAGTACGGAAACGGCCAACGACGGAAGGCTGAGGTCGGCAGGGCGTACGGGGCTCGGCCGGCGCTGCACGGAGGGGGTCGGCAAGACGCGGCGCCGACGGTCGGGTCGTGCGGTGGTGGAAAGAAAGTCGGAGGAGCGGCAAAACTCGGGATCGGGCTTGGCGGAGGGTTTCGGGGGCTCGTCGGCGGGCGGCCAGGGAGGAAGGTCATGGCGGCGCTGGGAAGGACGGCCACGTAGGTTCGTCGCGGGTCAGGTCGGCACGCGGTGGAGTGGAAACAGGGGCGGTCGACGGAGATCCGGTGGGGCGGACGCGGCTGTTTGCCGGCGAGGCGGCCATGTGAATGAGTCTTGTCTTGTTGGCTCTGAGTTTAGGGTTTTCTGGGTTTTGGTAATGGCAACGGTAGTGGTGATGGTTTGGGTGTTCTGCGGGTTGGTGGTCGTGGTGGTGACGGGCGGAACGACGGGGTTGTTCGGGTGGCCGGGGTGAACGGAGATGTTGACGGCGGTGGTGGTGACGGCTGGGCGTGGGTTTGATGGTGCCGGACGTGTTGGAGTGTAGGTAGGCTGAGGTGATGATGGTAGTTTGGGTCATGGTGGATGGCCGGGGATGGCGAGGTCGAACGGTGGGTGGTAGGGGTACGATTCTATCACGGTGGCGAGGCAGTGTTGGTTCCTGGCGGAGGCGAGGGAAGAAGCGAGGAAGTCGGGGAAGAGATCCAGGGGTGGTCTGACCAAATTTAGCTAGGTTTTGGGTTATGATTTATTGTTTTGTCGTGTCGGGGTTGTCGACATGGAAGGGAACACAATGTATATGTAACATATGGAATAAGAATTTGGACGGGAAGGGATCACATGGACACGATGCACTCACGTGGGTAGGGAAATTATTTGTGGAGTAATTATAGCTTGTGGAGAAATAACATGGAGGAGTACCTGCCTATTTATAGGATGTGGGAATTCCCATTTGGATAGGATTAGGAGAAGATTTAAAACCCAAAAATAGATAATTCATAATTTAATTTAAAATCAATCAAATCCAATCCAAATCCATTTAAATCTAATTAAATTCTTTTAGTTTAAAATCAAATCAATTTTAAATATAGATATTAGTTTACTATTTAAATGTATCCATGGAATCAAATCAAAATATAAATTATCACAAATATTTTGAAAATATGTTTTCCAAAAATGCTAATAATAATAATTTTGAAAATTACACTATTTATTTAAAATAAGGTAATAAATAATTATGATATATGTATGCACAAATGATGTTTACATAAATATATTTTTCTAGTATACAATAAAAAATATTATTTATTATTAGTAGTTGAAGGGCCTTTAAAATGAAAAGAACAAACTTAGCAATTCTTGTATGATAGCAAAGTATTTATTATATAATTTATTTTGAACTATAAAAATTAAAATTAAAATATTTTTCTAAAAATATGTACGCTCGTCCATATTCGTACTCGATGAGTAATTACGAAATACGTCGTTTGCGCACAACGTACAATACGACTACGCGACGTAAAAACAAAATTTTAAATCAGTACCAAAATCGATAAAAAATATAGTAGAAATTTAGGAGTTTTACATCCTCTTTGCCCCTGCAAGTCCAACATCATAAGGATTTCTTCTGCCGGACTTGGGGACAGCAGAGTCCTCTATGGTCTGAAGTGGGGTTGCACTACACCAAAATAGATGATTTGTGACAGTTGAAGATGTCCAACAATGACGTATTAAAACTATAGTTACATTTTCGACGGATTAAAACAGTTGTTTAGGATCAAAATTCTTTTTAAAAATTTCCTATTCCCGCAATAAAATTTCACTCTCACGATTCCCTCTCAGTCCTAACCCCCTTTCGCTTTCACTATTCTCTCACCTCCTTCCTCTATTTCACTTTTACTTTTACAGGAAAATTCACAAGGATGTGGTCGCCGCCACGACCGACACTCCTCCGTCACCAACGTAGCGATCAAGAGGCGAGAAGACATCCATTGAGTACGTCTTTTGAGTTTGTTTTGATTAGGGATTTAGGGTTTCGATGAGGACGATCGCTAGGATCTGCACGTTGGAGATGATCCGTCTGAGATGTCCGTAGGATCGGATGTGGATCTGCTGATGGACCGGATTGACGTGAAGAGGAGGTTCGGGAACTAGATCCGGGTGCTGGACCGCCACGTGGTCGGTACATGCCGCGCCGACGAGCGGATGAAGCCGCTCCTGAAGCTCGACATCTCGAGCAAAATTACGGAGGATTCAGTCGCTCCTGAAGCTCGACATCTTGAACGTCATTGCGGAGGAGTGGTTCATGGCTCAGCTTAGCTAGATTTCCTCTATTTTCCCATCGTTTATTGATTATATTTGTTACTATTTGTGCATTTTTTGTGTAATTTAGATGATACATATGCATTAAAATCAGTTGCAGGACAAAATAAGAGTATATAAATGTAATTCTAGCAAAAGAAAATAATAATTAATTAGTTGTTATATATATTTTGGATAGTATAAGATGGTTTCTACTTGAGGTGGTTTGGTAATTGGATAAGATGTTGGAAAACTAGAAGAAAAAAACATGTATAGAAAATTAGATGAGCTGAAATAAGAATAGTAAGATGGATGAGTGACATTATTTAAAAGACAATTTACGGGATAAGCATATACATGGAAATTTGGAGGTAAAAATTTTACGAAAAGCATATGCATAGAAATTTGGAGGTACACACCGAAGATAAGAGGCACCGTTTGACGTGGTCTTTACATGTGTGCATCGTTTGCAAAAAGTGGACATTAGTTTATGTTAGATAGGAGACAGCCCTAGAAGAACATACAGAATGAAAGTGATTCAAATAGCCAACCTGGTAACTTTAGGATATTCGTAGGTTCATTCATCTCAAGATTTAAAGTTGACCTTTGCATGTATGGGATACCTGTTGCAATTATAGAGGTTGCTTGGGGCACTCACAACACCTGGTTTGTAACCTTGACTTTCTATGTTATACGTCTTGGACCTCGATCTTAGTCATGTATACTTAATTTCGGGTTGGGTACTATATAAAAGGGACAGCACTTGATCAATTCAACATTGGGTCCAAGTATTCCACAAAAACTTAATAGTATGATTCAATAATCCTAATTCCTACAATTTCCTTTTTTATATATGCAATTTTATAAGAAGAAAGAGCTTTATTCTTTGAGTGTTTCCTGTCATCTTCTAGTGTTGCGTTAGTGTAAGCCTTATTCCTTGCTTTTTTTTCTTCATGACACGACATTTGTTATTTCTAATATCCACAAAAGAATGACAATTCTTTATGGCCGATTCTCAACCTGATGCCAACCTGCTTTGTTGGTTCGAAGTACATGAGAAAGAGAGGGCTCTTCATAAACCTAAAATGTAAGTGGCAAGATAGTTAGACGTACCTTTCTAGTCATGCTCATGCAACAAACCGAGCACCCTTTTGAGTCCTCCAATACTAGTGAAGTTTAAACAAAGAGGTCAAGGTGATACTATGGGGTATAGGATCAGTTGATCTTTGTTACACGTTAAGCCAAAGAGATTGAGCCATGAGGATTCCTGGGATGATGGACAATTCCAGCTGACCAACCCATGCCAGCAATGTGATCAGTCATAGTAGTTCCTTCCACTTCTAAGCTAAATTCCATTTCTAAGCTACTACTAACCATCATATGTTTAGGGTCCCTCAAGCCTCAAGGAGTGGGGACTATGATTGTGTCTGCCACAATTAGAAACAGGGGCATAGTATCTTGCACACAGGATTTAGTGGATAGGCATGTGTTGATGGATTTGTGCTTCTTTTATAGATTTTGTTAGGTTGGATTTTATGCTGAGTGCTTGGATTTTGAATAACCAGGTTTGATCTTAGCTTGAGGTAGGATTTTTTTGGCCTTTCACATCACCTTGCATAATGGCTGCCCTATAGCTTATCTTTTAGGAATTGTTATCAGATTCCTTTTCACACAAAACGTTATAAAATTGTCACTGTAATTATGCCCATTTATCTTTCTAAACATCCCATCCTTGTATTCTTATTGCATATACCATTGAGTTGCTATGATATGCTCTTTTTGGATATTATTATGTTGTTTATTCTCACTAGAAAGTTTATCTTATGTTAATCTAATTTTGTTTCTTTGAAAAATAGGGCACCTTGGCAATTAATATTTCTTATTGCTTAAAATGCAGCAGCCAGACTATCTGCATTTTGGGCTCTCTGGCAAAAGGTATATTATCTTTCTGATCTTTGTCAAATACTCAAATGAAATGGTGTCATGAATGTGTAGCTATATCTGCATATTCAAACATTTCCTGTGAACTGCAGAGACATATATAGATCCTGTTAAAAATACATGACCTAAGATAATGGCTTACATTTATTAGGAGAAGAACACCTAAGATAATAGCAATAATGTTCTAGTTGCTGGAGAATTATATTGTTTGAAATCATGAAGTTGGTTTTCTTTCATGGTGTTTGTAAGTTAAGGATTATATTTGTGTTATTAAGATTATTCTCGATTACTATTTTTCTTATGCATATGCATTGATCCTGTTAAATTTTAGTGTAACCATCACCTTTTATGCTTATTATTTGAAACCTAGGTTCTCCTGGAGTTGTCTTTATAGCAAGCTCTCGTTTTTCCTCCTGGAGTAGTCTAACCATTTATATTTTGTATTATTGTTAGTTTCCCAATATGGTACTATTTGTTATGTTTGTTCTTGATTTTGTCCTGTTATTTTCTACTTATTACTTCTTGGATAATAAGTTAACTCTTGACTCCATTGCAGTTAGTGAGATATTGTAGGTTGAATTGTGCTGCAAAATTCTCATCGACTGCTAAATGATTAAAGTAATAATCATTCTTTACAGGTTCAGGTGTTAAAGAAGAAGGTAAAGAAGATTAATGTTCCAGTAGTTGAAGTTGTCTACGGAAGGTTGGCAGCCTTAGATTTGTAGAAAGCTAAGGTGGAGTTTGAAATGGCACTTCAAGACCGTGTAATGGAAGAGACAAAAGACAAGAAAAATGCCGTGGAGGCATATGTTTATGACATGCGGAACAAGGTAAAGTGTTGCTTTTTGACATTTGTAGTATATGACAGACTTTTGTCTGATTGATACATTTCGATTCTACATTCAACTTCATGACAAGTATCATGATTTTGTAACAGAATCAGAGAGATGAACTAACTGTTAAGCTTCATGAGGTAGAAAATTGGTTGTATAAAGATGGCGAGGATGAAACAAAGGGTGTCTGTTGCAAATTTGGAGGAGCTCAAAAAGGTATGATGTCTACTCTCTTGATCTTTTTTCTGCAGAGCTTTAAATGCAATAGTCAATTGGATGATATAATAATCTTTGATCTCCTTTCTAATGTTTGAAGTCACCTGGGTATAGCAAGATGACCCTATCGTATAACTTGAAAATGCTCCCACTTACATTATTGTTTGGGCTAATTAGCGTTTAAATCCTAAATCAAAGTAAAACCTCATTTTTTTTACCATGTGTTAGTATTTATCTTGTACTCCTGTTGAAAGTAAATCAAAAATAAAAATTCAAGGTCTACATCCAAATTATGCAATAACCCATTTTTTCCTTAGATAATATTTTCTGTACATCCTAATACTTATGGAGAATCGAGAACTATTTTATACTTAATGTTTTTTTTCTTATATTTGTATGCAGGGACATGATCAAGCTACATTGCCCATAAAGACTTGTCTTTTCAAGAATTTTAGAAAGAAAGCCATTGCTATAGGACGTGTGAATAAAGATGCACCATTGAATGATGAAGCTTATAACATCATTGTCGATGACGTTTTTGATGGCAATGAGATGTTGTTCGATAGAGACAAAAAGTTTGAGGATATTACTATTGGCGAAATGATTAATTGGCCAAAATATTCAGTTCAGTTTGTGAGATTTTAAACTTCTCTTTTTTGTACTGCACTTGAGATTATAAGCTAGCAATAACATATTTTTTGTTCATCAAGAGAATGAAACCGTTGTGAGCTAGCAACATTGGAGTGGATTTTTTTAGTTATGGAAATTGCTATGTAAACTCGATACGTTTATTAGTTAATTCACATTTGATTAAGTTTTTTCATTGTTGATGATTGTCGATGTTTATATAAAATTTTATTGTCAGGTGTATTTCAGTTTTATATAGAGGATAAACAGGTTTAAATAGATTTGATATCAATGGAATGAATTTTTTTTAATTCTGTATTTAAAAAAATGACATATCTTACCTGTTGAAAAAGAAAAATTAGTGGAAAACCAAGTTACATGTTATTTGACAGTTTCAGTTCGTTGTTTTTATTTGACAGATAATAACTGTCGTTTTATGCATCTATAAAACGACAGTCCAAAACTGTCGTTTCAATTTTGGGACGCGCTATTAACGACGGATGTTCTGACAGTCCAAAACTGTCGTTTAATGTAATTTATGACAGTTTTGGCGTAGTGTTGCCTGCGAGGCTTCTACGCCATCTTGAGCAACAGAGAGTATTTCTTTGAGAGCTTGGGGAGGAGCGAATGATTTGGGCCTCCACTCCCTGCGGGCCTTCTTGGTGTGGGCTCGCCGCTGGACCGGGCCAGCGCTCCCGTCGGAGAGCATTTCTTCAAACGCCTGCTGGTCGAACCGGGCGACCAGCATTTGTTGAATGGAGCCAAGTTTGGCTACGTACAATTGTGTCACCAACTCCTCAGCCGTGGAGAAGTTAGTCCCCAGCAGAGTCGCCATCGTGTTTGCCATTGATTATAAAAGTATAAAACAATTTTATAGGAGGACTGAACTTAGACACACAATACAAACTCGCTCGTACAAAGAAAGCTTAGGAATGAAAACCTAGGTACAACAATCTAAGTACGATTCTTTATTTTTTATTCTTGGGGGTGACGATAGAGGCCCGGGAAAGCGACAGCAGCTCTGCCTTACTCCTTGGACGATCGGACGTAGCCTTGACTCTAATGAAGAAATGCTCTCGAAATGTGTGGAAAGACTCTTCTACACGTGCCTTTGTCTCTCTGTGTGTCCAGCCAGGTGGAGAGAATCTCTTTATTTCTGGAATTCTCCTCCTCTTTCTCCAGGGTTTGCAAAGGAATGACACCTTGCTATTTATAGAAGTGGGGGTGTGATCATTAGGGTTTGCAATGATTCCCTCATTGAAAAGTCGGCGGCCTATCATCTGGACCATTAATCTTGATTGCATCACATCTGGGCAGTTAATTCTTGATTGTGCCAAATCCGTATGGGCAATTAATGCTGATTGTAATGAATCTTCATAAATTTTCATGACAAGCTCGGATCTTCCGCCACGTATTCAATTTGCTTAATTACAACAAATCTGATTTGATTCGAGTAATTATGATGATTATAACGAATCTAGGTTGTTATGATTTTGCTAGCAGCCATAACTCTGAAGGGATAAGACCGCCACGTGTCTTAACTGTCATGCGGATCGCCACGTGTCTCAACTGTCCCGAGGATCGCTACGTGTCTCAACTATCATGAGTGGGACGTCCTGACAGAGCCGCATGAATGCATCCTCTAAATAAACCACATGTAGGTGGCCCCCACACTCCTAGCCGCATGAAGGTAGCAGCCGCATAAAGGTGGCGGCCACATGAGGGTCGGCAACATAAATTAATTTATGGTCAGGTTGCAATATTAGATATTTTGTGCAAATTAAATTTATACAGAACATTACGGAGGGGTGTTTATGCAAATTGGGAATTTGCATTTAGTTAGGATTGCGGGCTCTTTTTGTAAATCATGAACGGGCGAGGGTTTTTTTTGCAAAATTATAGTGAGACCACTGTCTTAGCCTTGTCGTTTTCCCCCGTCGACTCACCGTAACCCTAACCCTAATCCAGAATCCGGCGATCAGAATCCTAATCTAACCCCCAAATTTTCCTTATAATCCCCCCGGTCGAAACCCTAATTCCTATGTTCTTCTGACCACCCTAGCCACCGCCCTAGCCCGTTCTTCCCCGACGAGTTCGTCGAAACCTAGATCTAGGATCCCCGCTGTTCTAGTCGTCATCTTTGCCTACGACCACCAACAATCGGTTCGCCTCAACGATACGAACTTGGCCATATTTTTCCCGATGCACCCCGACGCCTCCTCCACCTTGCAGCAACCCCGACATCCCCCGTTGGTCGGACACGTACGTGTCATTCCCTCCCTACTACGTGTCTCTATCTCGTGTACACGTGGAAGGGTCGCCGTGTGTCGAACAGTCTAGTGATGGCCTTGGACCCGGCTATTTCGTGTCAGAATGCGAGTTCTTGCCTCGGACACAAGACTTGGTGTCAGACTCTACCGCTCGTGTCCCTAACTATCAGGACACATGTTTAATTCATCAGGTTTCGGGTTTGGTTAAGTTTATCCGGTTTAAACCCGTTTGTTAATGGGTTTGCTTACTATTCATTGGGTCGGGTTTTGGCCCATTAGCCTATTTTCCTGGGTTTTGTTATATATATATATATATATATATATATATATATATATATATATGAACCGTTACCTTTATTAGAAAAGCGGGTAATGAGTACATCCGACCTCAAATGGTAACAAACAAAAGAAATCAAACACGAACACTACTCCAATGCCCACTACGGAATAGGCAGAAAATGACGACAACCCGAAATCAACTTCCGAAACTGCCGTTTCACCTCCCGGACCAAGAAGGCACCACCAGCACTACGCCCCTCATAGCGATGCTTGTTCCGGTTTTTCCAAAGCTCCCAAATAATCGTACCAGCCAAGGATCTCCGATGGTGACTGTCCGGGCCACGCCACCACCTTTGGAGGAAGACCAAAAAATCACGGTGCATCCGAGCCTTGAAGAAACTCCCGAAGACAGACCAAACCTCCAATGCAAGACCCCCGTGGAAGAAAGTATGCTGAATTGTCTCTACATGCCCGTCTTGACAGCAATGACACATGGATGCCATATGAAAGCCGATCTTTTGAATGTTGTCATCAGTGGGAAGTCGGTTGTGGCAGACCCTCCACATCAGAATGCTGCACTTTGCTGGAATGCATTGGCCCCAGATATTAGAAAATAATGAAGAGGTTGGATGTTGAGTCCGACACAACCGCCATGCCGCTGCCAAAGAGAAAGATCCTTTCCGATCACCCCAGACAAAGGAATCTGGCACCGAAGTGTAAGTCAGGTTTGCCGCAATGAGACGCCGCAACGCCTCTTCCCCAAAATGCTCCGAAATCAAAGGCAAATTCCAACACTCGGCGGACCAGAAAGATCGGATAGCAGGACCTCCATTGTCCGAGTTCCTCACCCTAGAATACCGGATCTTCCTTTCCCTGTCCGAAAGTGCCCTTACAATCACCGATCGATGAGGGTGGAACACTACCCTCCCGGCCAGTTTGGCCGACCGTCGAAGCTCTCTAGTGCCACCACCCTCCGCTACCCGCCCCTGGGGATGCACCCGTCGCTGTGAAGTAGCCGCCATATCAGCGCCCGCCCCCCCGGAGGCCGGGGAATGGCCCGCCATCTCAGGAATCCAAGGCATCAATTCCTGGGCCCGTACCCGCCCCCGCGGCCGTCTCCCGCTCCTCGCCAGTCCCCTGTAGCCACACCATCTACCCTCGGATCAGCATCACAACCCAGCCGAGGGCCTCCCGGGATCCACGCTTCGCACCTAGCCGAGCCCTCACCACGGCCAAGTCTAAGAGATATACGAGGTTCCGCCAATTTCCTCCCCCGCAAAATCCGTCGCCAAATGGAAGAACTCTTGGACGTCACAAAAGCTTCGCAAGGATGACGCTTACGAAAATATTTCGATTTAAGGAACTCTACCCAAAGTCCCCTCCCATGCCGCAACTTCCACCATAATTTCATAGAGAAGTCATCCATAATATCTTTCAAACTCTTGATCCCAAGACCCCCCTCAGATTTAGTCCGAGTAGCAAACCGCCATGCCAACCAACTCCTCTTAGCGACACCATCCTTGCTACCCCAAAAGAATGCCGCAAATATCCTCTCAATCGCCCTGATAATAGCTTTGAGTGGGCAGCATGCTGCTAATGTATACATAGGGATAGATATCAGAACATTCTTAATAAGAACCAGCTTACCCCCAGGAGATAGAATTTTGTTTTGCCATCCCGTAAGCTTCGATCTTATTTTATCAATCAGATCCCAGAACAACCCCATATTCCATCTCCCGTACGTTAAAGGGCAGCCCAAATAAGTAAGAGGCAAAGTACCGGTGCAAAAACCAAATAAAGAAGAGATAGTCCGTGCACGATCCTCGGCCAATTGAGTCGCAGTATAGAAGGCAGACTTGGAATAATTAATCTTCTGACCAGATACAGCCTCATAACAATGTAACACCTGCTGTAGAGCTCTCAAGCCTGAAATATCCCCCGAAGTGAATATAAGAACATCATCCGCGTAGGCCAAGTGCGAGATACGCTGTCCCCCTATCGGGGTATGAAAAGAAGATCTCCAATTTGTGTCTTGCAGAAGCTTGAGGTTTCGAGAAAGCACCTCCGCGACAATAATGAATAAAGCGGGGGAGAGAGGATCCCCCTGACGGATTCCTCTGGTCGTCGAAAAGAAATCTGTAGGAGCTCCATTGAGAAGAACCTCATACCTGATGTTTGCCAGGAGACGATAAATGATATCACAGAAGGCTTCATTAAAGCTAAATCTCCGAAGAACCCGCAAGAGGAAGTGCCAATTAACTCTGTCATAAGCCTTCTACATGTCAAGCTTGATTGCCACGTTGCCACCATGATTGGGTTCCCTCATAGACGCCACCATGTCCTGAGCAATAATTATATTGTCAACAATTTTACGCCCTTTAACAAAAGCACTTTGCTCCGAAGAAATAATTTTTGGAAGAAATTACCGTAACCTGCAAGCAAGAATCTTGGAAATAATCTTGTTACAGAAATTACAAAGACTAATAGACGAAAATATGAAAGATTCCTGGGATGCTCGACTTTGGGGATGAGGAATAAGAAATTATCGGATATAGAAGCCGATAGACGACCACCCAAGAAAAAAGTGCCAATGGCTTCCACCACATTAGCAGCAATAATATCCCAACAAGAAGAGAAAAATCTTCCAGTAAAACCATCGGGCCTGACACCACTAGACGGGTCCATCCCTCGAATAATCTCCAGCAATTTTGATATATCCGGACACCGAACAAGATCAGAATTGTCCTCTCCAGAGATAATGCTGGGAATAACATCGAGAAAGTTATCATCATCGGTAATAGACTCAGCTCGGAACAACTTAGAGTAGAATAAGGAAGCCTCCATCGCCACCTCCGCATCAGAGCCTATTTCTGTACCATCAGCACGAATAATCTTCTGGATAACAGCCTTTCTCTGCCAACTCCGGGTGCACGCATGGAAAAATTGGGTATTCTTATCTCCTTCCAGGTCCCATTTCAGTCTAGCCTTCTGTTTCCAGAAAGACTCCTCAACCTGGACCTTTTGCTTCAGTCTGGCGACAGCCTCCATCCAGGAAGCCCTATCCCTCTCCGAAGGATGAAGTTCATACTACTCTTTCGCTGCCAAGGCAACGTCCTCTGCCTGACGGATCTCCTGAAAAATATCTCTAAAAGTAGATCTGCTCCAGTCGGCCAGGACCTGTCACGTCGTCCTCAAGCGCATACCCAGATGCTCTAGCGCATCATAGTGCCAACATGAATCCCAAGCCCGGGCAACCACCGTAAGGAAATCAGGATGAGATGTCCAAAAGTTAAGGAACCAAAAACCTCGACGCTGTAAGGAAGTAACTGGCTGGCAGGATATCAAGAGAGGAGCATGATCCAATTCTGTCCGGTTCAGATGCTCGCAGTAGACCTGGACTCCATCCAGCCAGGAACCCGTCGCCAAAAATCGATCAAGGCGGGATCCCTGCCGGTCAACCCCAGACTGACCATTCACCCAAGTAAAAGTGCTCCCTCTGAAGCCAACATCAGAGAGCCCGGCCGCCAACTGGAAGTCGAGGAAGTCTGCAATGGCCAGTGTATCAGGTGTTCGGCCTCCAAATTTCTCGTCCGGAGAAGCAATGATATTGAAGTCCCTGCCCACAGCCTAAGGCAACACAAAGTCCCTGGCTTGGACGTCCAGGATGTGCCGCCATAGACGCCTCCTCTCCTGACATGTTCCTGCACCATGAACAACATACAATCGTACCGGATCCGAGAAACAGCTCAGAGAAAGCTGAATCGTGATAGCCTGATCACAGGAATCAATACAGTTGAGCCCAGTACCCGACTTGCTAAAACACCATATATTACCCTTTTTATTGCAGCAACTAGTATCAAAACCCAACCTCAATTGATAAGAAAGGAGCTTAGAGGATATCACCTTAGGCTCGATAATGGCAAGAACCTGGATAGAGTTGGTCCGACACAAGGACCTGAGACGGCATAAAGTGGATCTGTTCGCCGTCCCCCGAACATTCCAAATAAAGAAATTGACCATGGACCCTCTGGCGGTCCCATCTATCCCGGGATGTATGTGATCGAAGAAGACGATCCGATTGAGGCGCCATTGACTTCCTTCGCTTACCCGCCGCCTTTTTGAAAGGTACCATCTACCAGCCCTCTTTACGCCCCTCCGGTAGGATAATGGAAGTTCTATCTCCAGGCAACGGCACCATATTATCCCTCGGAGATGAATCATCACCCCAGACACAGATGGGGCCAAGAACGGGCTCCTTCCACACTATTAAGCTGCGTTCTTCCGTGTCAGAACCATCCGCTATGACACCTTGTCCCAGCTGACTATGGATAATGATAGGAAGGTCCTGTAAAGCGATGGGGGCAAATACCCCGCTCTGGCCCCGTCTGCCCGTCCAGACACGATCCCGAAATGCTGCATCCTTCCTGCATGGGACGCCCTACATCCGACCATAAATCCAGCTGGTCCGAAGATGACTCCCCCACGTGTCAGGATGGCAGAACTGAACACGCGTGATTGCCTTCACTCCTCTGCAATCCGGGCTGCGAGGGCTCACTACTAACATCACGCCCCTGGACGTGCCTCCAAACCTGCTGGATTCCGTTCCCCTTCTCGTGCCTGGAATGACATCGCCGACGGCTCCTACTGGCGCCACGTCCTCCTACCGTGCCACTTTCCTCAAGTGTAACGCCGAAGGAAGTAGCGTCAATGACGGGTGGTCTTTCTGCCATGCCCACTGCCATTATCACCACCTGGGGTCGACCATAATCACTCTTAACATGGACATGTAAGCCACAAGCAACACAGTATTGTGGAGTCCGCTCATACACGACCGGCTGCGAACGTACGCCATCAGGAAGTTGAAAGAAAACCTCATGTTGTAATGGTTTACTGACGTCCACTTCAACCAACACCCTAGCAACACCCGGCCTGGAAAATGAAGCTGTTGCTCGGTCCGTATAGAGCAGAGTACCAAGACCAGAAGCGATGGAGAGAACCGCATTAGTATCAAACATGCAATATGGAAGCCCGGGAAAGGCAACCCAGATTGGAACTCGCGGATCCTCTCTTATCGACGAAAAGTCCACCGAAGACCTGAATAACACCATCGAAACCCGTCCAACGAACCAGCAGCCCTTGGATCTAAGCAGAAGAAAATCGCTCTCCTCATGAGGATGGATGAGGACGTGACGATCGTCAATGGACTTAACTTCAATCAAACCCCTGAATCCCCTCGAAGCAAAGTCCTTCTTAATGGCCTCAGTCGGGAGTCTCCGTCGAGCAAACTTCCCGATAAGGTCCAAACCACATGGCGCTGTGATGGCCTCCATATCCGACCGGGAGAAAACGACCACCTTCCGACCGTCAATATCAATAGCTGGACGAAAGGATACCCTCGACGAATCGGCCGCGAAACCCGTCGCTGAACGCCCCACCATCGCTACAGCATAACTAACCGGGCCATTCTTTCCACTGCCTGCCTCCGTCGCCTGAGTCGACGCGACCGATGGAGCCGTCAGTGGCCTCACCTCCGCATCAATACCGACGGAGCCCCCCCTCCCGCAACCCAACCTCCCCCATGAACTTGCGCCTGAATCGGCAGCGCTCGGGGGCCAGAGGGGGCGGAGCCACCCGCCGTATCATCCGTCGTAGATGACGACCTCATCTCCGCGTCAGTACCAGAGAAGGGTCCGCAAAGAGGGGCGGAGCCCCCCCGCAACCCGACCTCCCCCTCTGGCCGGCGCCTGAACCACCCTCGGCAGCGCCAGGGGGCCAAGGGGGCGGAGCCCCCGTCGATGCTTCCATCCGCCGATTGCACGTAATCGCCCAAAATTGCCAGGGACAGCGCTCCACAATCCGCGCGCGATGTATATATATACATATATATATATATATACATATATATATATATATATATATATATATATATATATATATATATGTAAATATGTTTATACCAAAATTGCCAGGGACAGCGCTCCACAATCCGCGCGCGATGTATATATATATATATATATATATATATATATATATATATATATATATATATATATATATATATATATATATTTATATATATATATATATAAATATTTTTTTAATATATATATGTAAATATATATAAACATATTTACATATATATATATATATATATATATATATATATATATATATATATATATATATATATATATATATATATATATATATAAATATATATATATATATGTATATCTTAAGTATATTATATATTATACTGTTATATATATTACATATATTTTTTTTTTATAGTATATTATATATATTACATATATTATATATTATATATTATAGTATATTATATATATAGTATATTATATATATATATTATAATATATTATCATATATTATATATATTATAGTATATTATACTTATATTTTTTTTTATAGTATATTATATATATTATAGTATATTATATATATTACATATATATATATATATATATATATATATATATATATATACTGTTTATATATATATATATATATATATATATGTAAATATGTTTCATATACTGTATTTATATCTATGTATTTATATATATATATATATATATATATATATATATATATATATATATATATATATATATATATATATATAGCCAAGCTCCACCTCCCCACCTACTCCCCCCAATCCAATGTTTAACATCCTCTCGTGGAACGTAAGAGGCATAGCAAACAAACCAACACTGAACAGAATCCTCAACCTCAAGAAAATTCACAAAATTGACATCCTAGTGATCATCGAACCCAAAATCCCTAAGAAAAGATCACCGGCATCCAACTCTCTCTCTCTCTCTCTCTATATATATATATATATATATATATATATATATATATTTTATATATATATATATATATATATATATATATATATATATAGCCAAGCCCAACCTCCCCACCCACTCCCCCCAATCCAATGTTTAACAACCTCTCGTGGAACGTAAGAGGCATAGAAAACAAACCAACACTTAACAGAATCATCAGCCTCAAGAAAATTGACAAAATGGACATCCTAGTGATCATCGAACCCAAAATCCCCAAGAAAAGGATCACCGGCATCCAACTTCAATTGGGATTCGTGACCGCGCTAGCTGGCAGTCACGACATCTGGATTCTCGCCGGTGCTGGCATCACATCTAGAATGGTCCAGGATTCCCGCCAAGCCCTATCCTTCTGGGTGGAACATCCCCAACTAAGCAACAGAATCCTAATCTTCGCCATTCACGGCAGCTGTGACTACCAAGAACGGAAGATCCTCTGGACCGACCTGTTCGACACCCACCTCTCCCTCTAGAACCTTCCGTGGATGTGCGTAGGCGACTTCAACACCATCTCGAGCAGTGCTGAGAAGTACGGAGGGCGACCGCCTCCCCTACCAGCCATGGACGACTTCAACAATTTTACCTTCAAAGCCCACCTCGCTCACCTACCTTTCTACGACAACGCTTTCACCTGGTGCAACATGCAGGAAGGCTCTCGACGTCAATACTCCCGCCTCGACCGCGCCCTCATCAACAGCCTCTGGGCTGCCATGGGGCTCATCTCCAGCCTCTCCCACCTCAACACCACGAAATCAGATCACTCACCTCTTCTCATCGAGATCACCAGAAGCTCCCTAAGCATCAAAAAACCTTTCCAATTTCTGGATTTCTGGAGGCATCATCTAAGTTTCAAATCCGAGGTGGCATCAGCTTGGCTCTCAGTGAACGACGATGATCCGATGTACAGAGTAGCGGCCAGACTGCGTGCCACGAGCAAGGCTCTCTCCAGGTGGAGTAAGGCCGCTATTTGCCATTGATTGTAAAAGTACAGAACAATTATTGGAGGACTGAACTTAGACTCAAAATACAAACTCGCTTGTACAAAGAAAGCCTAGGGTCAAAAACCTAGGTACAGCAATCTAAGTACAATTGTTTATTTTAGATTCTGGGGGGTGACGATAGAGGCTCGGGAAGGCGACGGCAGCCCTGCCTTACTCCTTGGACGATCGGTATGCAGCCTTGGCTCCTTGTGAAAAGATGGTTGGCGTTGACGAAGAAAGGCTCTTTCTGCTCCTCTGTTGCTCTCCTGGCTTCTCTCTCTCTCTGTATATTCTCTCTCTGACTCTGTATATTTTTATTCTTTTGTTGTCGATCCCCTGTGCAAAGAAATGATGCTGGCTATTTATAAGAGTGGGGTATGATCATTAGGGTTTGCTAATGATCATTTGTTTGGAATGTCGACACTCCTTCAATCTATCTGAACCCTTGATCCTGATTACAATGAATCTCGGCCATTAATGAGGATAGCACCGAATCTTGTGAGCAATTAATGTTAACTGCTTTAAATCTCCATGATGGATTCTACCAATATCCGATTGCTCGCCACGTGTCCTGTTGGCTTGATGATAAATGATATGCCTTGATCTCAGTAATTATGATGATGATGTCAAATATATTTGTTGAGATTCGGTTAAATCGTTGATTGATCCGATGCCAGTATTTTGATTGTGGATCCTGCCAGAGCCGCATAGGATGGGCAACACTTGAACCGCAGGGAGATACTCTTCGTGGGCCGTATAGGACAATGCTTCATCGAACCGCAGGGAACGAACTCTCAATGAGCCGCATATGCATAGTCTTTGCGAGCCGCATGAGCTAGCGTTGTATTGAGCCGCAGGGGCTGAGCTCTCAGTAGGCCGCATATGGCTGATTTCTGCTAGTCATATAGGGTGACTTCTTAGTGAGCCGCATGAAGCTGTTCTCTATTTAAGCCGCATGAGATTTGCCACGTGGCAACCTAGGATTTCTGACGGATCGGGTCAGAGATCTTCTTCTTTTCCCGAAGAGTCTGTCATTATGGCAGAGCCATTATGACACTTTATGCCAGAGCTGCCACAGTCATCAAATCGTGTCAGAGCATTAAATGAGGCCACTATTCAAAGGGCCAGATGTAGGGAAGGATCACAGGGGGACACGTGGCATCGATCGAGCCGCATATTCCTGCTGAACCGCATACACTCTCGAGCCGCATGAGACGGAGAGTCTTCCTTTGAACTGTATAAGACAGCTCCCATATGAGCCGCATGGGCTTCGTATCCGGAGCCGTATGGACCATTATTATGATATTTTCCATGCTTCTACAGGAACCCCTTCAAAGTTTTCAATTTGCAAAATTGAAACACTTTGAATAAGAAGCATGGTCCCGTTCATGCCGCATAAGTGTTCCAACCGCATAGATTCATCTGTCCGCATAGGCTCTTTGCCACGTGTCCTGACTACGTGTGCAAATCTTCATTAAATGCTCTTGATTCGTTTTGATTTAACACCGTCTTTTGGGGGAGGATCCCAAGGGTCGGTTATGCCTTGACCGAAGCATTTTTGCCTTTATTTTTTGAAGCGGCGCGTAATCCGAGGCGTCATCCGAGACGTTTGTTTGTTTTATGGGTCTCTTTCGCCTATAAATAAGAGTCTTTTAGTCCCCTTGGGTTTCTTTACCTTCTTTCTTTGCTCAAATCCCCTGTTGCAGACTTTGCTCTTCGTCTTCTCCCTTCATCGATCGACAATGGCTCCCAAGAAGGCTGCTGCTGCTGCGGGCAAGAAGGCCGCATCATCCTCTGCGGCTGCGAAGGGCAAGAAGGCTGCGTCTTCATCGACTGCGGCGGTGAACGTGGCAGCTCCTCCGCCCACTGGCGCGCCTGCTTTTCACCCTGACGTCCACCCGCCTATTGCTGGTAGGATTCCTTAATATGAACCGCCATGGCTACGCCGCATTTTTTTATGCGCGAGCTTATATTCCAAAGCATGTTGTGTGTCCGACTCATGCTCGGGCCGCATGGGGTATGACCCAGGTTTGAGCCGCATGAAAGTGGTTTGCATAACTACTTCTTTATCAAGGCCGCATAAGCTTCATCAGGATTTGGACCGTACGAACTCTTTCAAACTGAGCCGTTTAAGCACATTTCGAACCGAACCGCATAAGCTCATCCTCGCTGGACCGCATAAGCTCATCCTCGCAGGGCTGCATAAGCTTTTTCGAGCCGAATAAGCTTATTCAAAGCAGACCATATTCGCATATACTCCCTTCGAACCGCGTAAATTCCTCCGTACTGAACCGCTTGAGTTCCTTTCGAACGAAACCGCATAAGCTTATTCGCTCTGGACCGTAGGGGCTCTTTCAAACTGAGCCGCATAAGTTCACTTAGACTAATCTGTTCAAACCCTTTTAAACCGAGCCGCTTGAGGCTATACTGAGCCGCATAAGCATCATGTAGTTTTGTGTTTCAGCTATCTTTTTGACTTTGTTTCTTTTGCCTCTTCTTCAGTGAATCTGCCCGTGAATCCTACGGGGGAACTTATGGTAGGCTCCCGTCAGTTTGCCTCGGGCGTACATCGGGATGACTTAGTTCGTCAAGTGTCCGAACAGCTACTTGTTGACGAACCTTTGGAGCGACTAAATGCTATCAGGGTTCAATCTTTTCAATTCCTTGGTGATATGATGAGCTCTGGGCAGTCTGATAGGAAGTATCTGAAACCGATTTTCCTCTTTGGGGATGCGTTGGTCATAGAAAACCCCCGAGTGCTGGATATTTTCGAGAGTTGGGATTTTGACCTGGACGGGATGCCAATTCACATCCCTATTATGAAGCGCCATTTCCCTTTCGAGTGGTTCAATATGATCGTTCTGGATAGGCAGATGCCGGACACCCTCACTCCAACCCGACCAGGGATGTTTGTTGGTAACATCCGTTATAACAGAGCCACTGGGTCAGTGTGAGCGGTCAAAGATCCAGCCAGTCTGTCCGTGATGGGATTAGTTCCGGGTACCTTCATCAACACTCCCGGTCCTAACTTTTCATTCTCCCAGGCTGATATCTTCCTGAGTCAGCTTGCTCGCAAAGGGTCCTATCCTATTGGCAGGTTGGTACTGCCGAGCTGGTTACACCCCATTCTCCCGTGGGCTAATATGACCTCATAGATTCTGCGAAAGTATGAAGAGTTTTTGCGGGGAGTCAACCTTTATGATGCTATCCGGGGTACCAGCCACGGGTTGCCCGTTAATAAGCCACTGTTCATGGCCCTTCTGGAGATGTACAATCATCGGACGGGGACCTTTTTCTCCCCTGTTGGAGAATTGGGGCTCGCTCTTCACGAGATGTATGCGGTCTCCAAGCTCCCCTGGGGGGATGAACCCTTCGAAGTGTACACTCCGACGAATGAGGAGCTCCAAGATTTGGATCGACGATTCCCCGGTTTCGTCTCCGTGTATCAAGAACTATTATGCCATCATAGCACCTGTCACCGGACGACTATCCAGAAAAATGACAGCTCGGAAGGGGACTCTCCCCATTCTAAATCTTGGGTCGCGTACCTTTTCAAATTCAGTACGGCTGGCCGGGTTACTTCCCGAGATCGTTTAACTCCTAGGAAAGTAGAGGCCTTGGTATCGACCGCTAAGAGGTCGAAGTCTAAAAGTGACCGGTTCGGGCGCCAGATTGACTCCTTCAGCTACTTTTGTTATGGTACCCGACGGTTGTCAGAGAAGGCACTCTTGGCCGGGTTTCTAATGGTATGGCTGCGCAACTGCGTGGTCTCAGGAGGGGCAGGCTCTATTGAGAGGATCAGTCGCCACTTCATTCTTCCTGCCGTGAAGTTGGCCTTTGGGGTCAGGCTGGCTCTTCTTCCTGCCATGGTGTGCAGTATTCAGCATGGTCTCCGCTCCTTCTCGTCCAAGGTCATTGCTCGTGACGTGGCAATGGATTTTGAACGTGTAGAATTGCCTTATCATTACTTGTTGGGATGGCTATTACTGCATTATCAGTCCTTGATGAGGCCTGGGATGGGAGATGGCGTTACAGATGACGACGCGTTTCTTTTCAAGTATCACCACCAGCCTTGGGAATGTAGTACCATGCCGGCGTGTCGGAGGATGCTGGCGAGGGTGGACGGGTACAATTTCTTCGTGTCCGTTCCTCGTTTTACTGATCACGAGGTGAGGAGTGTTCATGTTGATGGGGTTGGACCTCCTCATTTCTTGCCTGAAAAGATGCGTTTCTGGCTGCGTAATATTCGCCCGGCACATCTAGTTTACCGGAATCGCAATACTGTGTATTTGGAGCCCTACTTGCCTAGTAGGTTTGCCCGTCAATTTGGGTATAGTCAGCTATTCCTCGGGCGCCCCAGTTCTCACCTGGGATTTGAAGGTAGCATTCTTGACGGTATTAGGGCATGGAGCTACTATGACACCTGTCATACTCGGACTAGCTTCTTGGTCCCTGCCGTAAACGTGATAGGGGAAATCCTGCATATGGCGGCCCTATATCATGTTACGACGAATCCTCCTCCCCTCGATTTTGACTCGAGGACTAGCTTCATCGTGGGCACTCGCCTAGCGGAGAAGGCTGCGACGTCGAGAGCAAAGAAGAATAGAACGAATAGAGTTCCTTCGCCCGATTCCGAGTCCTTCGACACAATTGAGGGAGACAACGAACGGGACAACGAAGACTCCCTTTCTTCGGATGATGAGGCAATGGCGGATCAGTCTCCCGTCATGGCAGGTGACATGATGACGGATCAACCGTCGGCTGTATTTGATGAAGCAGTGGACCAGTTACCATCTGTGTCAGAGGTGGTACGGGTAGATCTACCGCCCGTCATGCCTGGTCCCTCACGTAAGCGAGGCAGGCGTGAGTCTACTGGCGGAGGGGTAACTTTTTCTGTAAAGAGAACGGCGGTCGGTCCCCGTAGACTGCTTATTACGGAGAAGGGTGAGGATGTAGACGGCATTCCAGAGGTAAGTCGGAGCCTTCTCTTTGTTGTAGTTTCCTTCTTTTCTGAAGATATGACTCAATTACTTTTTTTTGTAGATGTCTGGTGAATCGTCCTTTCATGAACCGTCTATTTCCCCTGGAGCTGATCCGGCCCTTGCTGCTTTGATTAGCGGCGTGTGTGCCGCGATCCTTTCTGCGGGTGCTCTCTCAGCGGTGGCTGAAAGCTCCCAGGTTGCTAAAACCTCGGCCCGGGGTGACGAAGGTTTCTTTGGACCTGTCCCTGAAACTGCTGATTTTTAGCAATGCAGCGCTGATCTCGATGCGCCCCCTCCTGAGGATGCAAGGGCGGAGGAGTCTATTGTACAAGACTCGGAGGCTGTTGGTGAAGGGGCTATGGTAGCTTCAGGCGAATCTCGGCCTTCACACTCCCCCACTGGTAAGATAAGCCAGATGTTAACTAGTGAGGGGGCTTTTTTGCTCTATCGACATATTCTCTGGGTCAAATCGATTCATGGTTGCTTTGGCCCTGCAGGTCCTGACCCTTTACTTCCCACCATGGATGTTCTTGGGGAAGGCTTGGCCTGCCGTGATATGGAAGAAAGGAGCGTTCCCTCTCCTTTGCCGTCTCACGTCGAGGAGCCTCCTGCCAGCTCTGGGCCAATGGGAATGGGGTTGGCGATGGTATCCGCCTCATCCTCTGTAGATTATACGGCTCCGGAGGCCGACCTCTCGACCCTGCCGAGTATTCAAGTTTTGCAGGCTGCCGAAGAGGAGTTGGCCGCTGTTCAAGCGTCCTTTCGTGCGGAGCTGGTTTCTCTCGTAGCAGGAGCGACAGATTCTGTTACGTCTTCTTCGGTGCTGCCAGCCACGCTCCCGTTGACACCGGCCTCTACGGAAACTCTGAACGAGGCGACGCAGGACGTGGTCGACAGTTTCTATCGTCATTTGCAAAGGGACGTAGACGCTGCCATAGGACGGGGGACCCCATTTTCTCTATCTCTTCGGTGCGTTCGGGGTCAAATTACAACCTTGAAGTCCCTTCCTGGTGGGGTGGGATTGGCTGCACTGCTGGAACCTAAGCTGACAGAGGCTGATCAGCTTGTGACCTAACTACTGGCGATACGACAGGCGGGCTTGCCTGCTGCGATCGAACGGGAGCGTAGCTTCCTCATTGCTGCTCGGGATAGGATTAAGCTAGCCCGAGATACTGCTGGACCAGTTGTACGGGGGGCCCTTGATAAGTTCTCCGCTTCGTATGACCAGCTGGGTCGTAGGAGTCAGGCTTGCCGTGCTCGGGAAGAGTCTGCTTCTCGTGGAATTGCTGATACGAAGGAGCAGATTCTTGGGCTCCAGAGGCAATTGGCCTTCTTAGAGTCAGAGCTGGAGGCTGCTCAGGCGGAGCAGGAGTCGATTGTTCGGGAGGCCGAGAAGGTTTCCCGATCTTCCGATAGCCTGGAGCGGGCTTTTAAGAAATTTGAAGATAACTGGCAGGCTCACGCTCATCTGGAGGATGAGGCAGTGCTGTCCCGCGAGGCAGAGCGTCGAGCCTGCCAGAGGTTTGAGCGGTCGGTTGCTTTGCTGACAGACTGTCTCAGGGCGTTATGTGCCCCAGAGCAGTGATCAGCCGTCTGTTTTCTTTTGTTTCTCTTTTTCTCTTTTTTTTTGTAAAGGGTGTGATCCCCAAATGATGTAGTACGTTGAATTTTGAATAAATGAGCCTGTTTCAACTCATCATCTCTTTCTTGTACTTGTGGCGTCTGTGGTATTGGACTTGCTGGGGGATTATTTGTGGACCTGTTATCCTAGGCGTACCTTGGTTTTAAGTACGGATAACAAGTTTGGACAGGATGTCCGGAACAGCCGTGGCAAAGTGGTCGTGGATGTTCTCGGTACTTAAAAAAAGGAATACCGTAGAGCAGCTGGGCTCCCGGGGCATGGTGGGGTAGTAGATTTATGCTAAGAAGCTTAGCAAAGGAATATTTGTGGACCTATTATCCTTGGCGTACCCTGGTTCGGGATACAGATAATAGGGTGAAAGGAAAACCAACATATTTGCTCAGAGGTCATGAGGACATGGCAAGCATGAGGGTTTTACCGTAGAACCTTCCTGCTCAGAGGTAATGAGGACATGGCAGGGGAGGTTTCACGGAAGATATTCATGGTCAACATCGGACATTTGTGGACCTATTATCCTTGTCGTACTCCGGTCGTGGGTACAGATAATAGGTCGAAAGGAGACCGACATACTTGCTCAGAGGTAATGTAGACATGACAAGCATGAAGGATTCTTCGACGGAGCCTTCCCACTCATAGGTAATGATGACATGGCAGGAGTGGGCTTAATGAAGAGGGAGTACATAGAACGACTCAGAGGTAGGAGAACGTGGAGGTTCTATGTGAGGGGCAGTTTGTTTTTGGTGGAAGTGAAAACGATTCAGAGGTAATGAGGACATGTCCGTTTTCGGAAATTTGTGGATCGATTATCCTTTTTGTGCACTGGAAGTACGGGTATTGGATCATGAGGGAGGATCTCTTCCAGGAAGAAAGTTCAGAGGTATAATCATACGTGACTTACTATCTGAAAGAGTGACCGAAATGTGAGTTCAGAGGCACCAGCGGGTACATAACACGGTAAATTAACATATTAAGAAAGTGGGAGTCCAGCGGCACCAGCGGGTACATGACTCGATAATCTAAAGGGGATGTAGGGGTGAGTTCAGGGGCACCAGCAGGTACATGACTCGATAATCTGAAATGCTGAGGGTGTGAGTTCAGTGGTACCAGCGGGTACATGACTCGACGACCTTGTAGCGAATGTCGTTTAGACATAATATTTCTTCAGGAACTTGCCATTGACGGGCAGCATGAGCAAGTCTCTGTTTTGCTTTGCAAGGCAGTAAGTACCGTTGGAGAATACCGTCTCAATGATAAATGGGCCCTTCCACTTTGGCTGGAATTTGCCGGCGGTCTTGTGAGTCATGACCATTGGCCTCCGGACTGCCAAGACGAGATCGCCTACCTGGAATGTTCTGATTTTAACCATCTTGTTGAAGGCTCCTGAGATGCGTGCTTGGTATAGCTCGATCCTTTGCTGAGCTAGGAGGCGCTTTTCATCTAAGGCCTCTAACTCTTGCAGTCGACGTCGGTAGTTATCATTGGTTGTCAATTGGTGTGTGAGGGCGACACGTAGTGAGGGGATCTGTGTCTCCAAGGGGAGGACTGCCTCACTTCCGTATACCAGGGAGAATGGTGTATATCCGGTGGCTGTTCGGACTGTGGTGCGATAAGCTCATAAGCACTTGCCGAGCTTGTCGTTCCAGTCACGTTTGTTGGAGGAGACAAACTTCTTGAGAAGTTTGATGATTGTTTTGTTGAACGCCTCTGCTAACCCATTTGCTGCCGGGTTGTACGGCGTCGAGGCGATATTCTGAATACGGTGCTTATCGTAAAACCGATAGAATGTGTGGCTTGTAAACTGCGGACCATTATCATGGATGATCCTTCGTGGCAGTCCAAAGCGGTAGATGATGTGGTGTTTAAGGAAGCTAATCACGTTTGAAGTCTTGACTTCTGCGAGTGGGACAGCTTCTGCCCATTTAGAGAAGTAATCAGTGATCGTAAGTTTGAAGCGATGTCCTCGGGAGGAAGGTGGGGTGATTGGACCAATGATATCCATTCCCCATGCTTCGAATGGCCAGGATGCCACTGTCGGATATAAAAATTTGGAGGGTTGGTGGATGAAGTCCGTGTGGACTTGGCAAGCTTTGCACTTTCTAGCATAATCTATCGCGTCTGCCACCATTGTGAGCCAATAGTAGCCCATTCGGCGAAGGCGGTCTTGCAGTTTTGGGCCGGGCTGGTGGGCCCCGCAAACACCGTCATGGGCTTCTCGTACGGCTTCTTTGGCTTCGACGTTTGACAGACACCGAAGCAGTAATCCATCGTAGGAGCGACGATACAGCATTTTCGTCTCTGTATCGTAGAAGAATCTGAGGGAACGCCTTCTGATGGAAGCAGCTTCCTTTGGGTTCTCAGGCAGGATGTCGTAGACGACGAAGTCGATGAATGGTTGTCTCCAATCTGGGGCGTCATCGATCGTCTGTGCGGAATAACTTGCGACGAATTGCACATTGTTTTTGGGACAGACCAGTTCATGGCCTGTCACTTCCACTGATTGCCGATCATAATTCGGAACTGTTAGGGAAGCGGCGAGACCAGCTAGGGCATCGGCTTCAATATTTCGGAGTCTGGGGACGTGCTCGATGAAGAACCCCTCAAATGTCGAGATGATATTAATTGCTATTTGATGATAAGGGATCATGTCTTCATGGCGGACCTCGTACGAACCCCGGATCTGATTGACGATTAGTTGGGAATCGCCGTATGCTTCAAGGTATTCTACCCCCAGCTCTCTTGCAAGTTGGAGGCCAATGACCAGAGCGTTGTACTCGGCCACATTGTTAGAGCAGGGTTCAGTGAGGGAATAAGCGCGGTTAATTACCAATCCGGAAGGAGAGATTAGTACTACTCCGACTTCGACGACTATATTGCCTTTAGGTCCGGTCCTCGAAGCGCCGTCGAAGAACATTCGCCATATATTTTCGTGGGAGGTTGTATGCGAGTCGGCGACCTCATCTGGGATCTCTTCATATATCCTAGAGGACTCCGAGCCTGGGTGGGCTGCCAAGAAATCTGCCAGGGCTTGACCTTTGACTGCCTTTTGGGGGACGAAGATCATATGATAAGGGGACAGCAGTATTGCCCATGTAGCGAGGCGAGAGCTGAGTGCCCCTGGTTTAGTCAAGAGGACCCTGAGAGGGTTAACTTGTGAGATCACATGTATCGTTTGTTCGATGACATAGTACCGCGTTTTCTGAATGGCGAACACCAGAGCGAGGCATTCCTTCTCCACAGCGGTGTATCGATGCTCTGGTCTAATCATCATTCGGCTGAGATAATATATGGCCTATTCATGGCTTGCATCGTTATTCTGTGCCAGCAGAGCACCGAGGGAGTGTTCCATTGCTCATACATAGAGCAAGAATAGTTTTCCAGGGACTGGGGCTACCAAGACCGGAGGATTTGACAGATATTCTTTGATGCTATCGAAAGCCTGCTGGCATTCCTCGTCCTATACGAATGAGACTCCTTTCTTCTTGAGATGCGTGAATGGTCGGCATCGCCCGGAGAGGTTGGAAATGAACCTTCTGATGTAAGCTAATCGCCCTTGAAGGCCTCTGAGTTCGCGAAGATTTCTCGGGGGACCCATCTCCATGATTGCTTTTGTCTTTTCAGGGTCTACATGGATACCCTTCACAGTGATGATGAAGCCTAAGAACTTCCCGCCGGATACGCCCAGGATGGACTTTGTAGGGTTCATTTTTAAATTGTACGTTCGCATTAGGTCGAATACCGTCCTTAGATCCTGCAGATGGTCTCCTTTGCTACGGCTCTTGACGGCTATATCATCAACATAGAACTCCACCGTCTTGCGTAAGTGGTCTCTAAAGATGATGCTCATAGCTCTTTGGTATGTGGCGCCAGCATTCTTTAAACCAAAAGGCATGACTGTGTAGCAGTACGTGCCAATCGGTGTTCGAAATGACGTATGCTTTTCGTCGTCAGGAGACATTTTGATTTGGTTGTACCCCGAGAAGCCGTCCATGAATGACATGCGTTCGAAGTCGCAGGTGTTGTCGATCATGATGTCTATGATAGGAAGGGGAAATTCATCTTTGGGGCATGCCTCATTCAGGTTGCGGAAGTCAATACAGATTTGAATCTTCCCATTCTTCTTGAGGACGGGTACTATGTTGGCGACCCAGTCAGGATGTTGCTCCTCACGAATGAAGCCGCTGGCTATTAGTTTATTGACTTCGGCTTCGATTGCATCCATGGTGCCTGGGCGGAAGCGTCGCTGTTGTTGCTTGACTGGCTTCGCATCTGGCCGAATGTTGAGTTTGTGAAGAGCAATGTCGGGATTTAACCCTGGCATGTCTTTATAGCTCCAGGCGAACACATCAATATATTCTCTGACAAGTTCTAGCAGCGACTCCCGGTCTTCGTCTGTTAGGCTTTTACTGACGAAAATTGGTTTTGGAGAAGATTCGCTGCCGAGATCCACTTGTATGACCTCATCTTCAGTAGGAGGTTCTCTCAGTTCGAACCGCTTTTCCTATTGTGCGTCTAATTGCTGGGCCCATGGCTCTAGCTCGAGGATTTCGGGGATGTCTTCGTCTTTCTCGTAAGCGTCGGCGAATGCCATGTTGACTGACATGACTTGTCTGAACACATCTCCGATGCTGGTATCTGAGTCGGAAGTTGGTGATCCGGTTGAATGTGACCGCCAGTCGCATTCTTTATCTGAACTTTCAGGGGTCGTAGTAGGCGTTACATACCCTAACCCGCATCGAGTTTTGTTATAGTAGTTCCGTGGTTTGTCCGCCGGGACTGGAGGCTTCAAAGGTAATCGTCGTCCAGTGCCGTAATTCAATCCTGGCGTCGTCTCTAGATCATACCCCTATTTCTGCATGAGATATTTGGATTGAAGGCTATAGAGATATAGAGGCAGTCTCCCGGCATCTGACCCGAGGTCGACTTCTTCTATGGTGAGGGGATATGGGTTGTTCGTCCGGCCAAAGATGATAGGATGATCTCCTCCCTCGAATATTCGGTAAGCGTCTTCTACTAGAGTAAGCTGGATCACGGTGTACACATTTGCCACCTGTGTGTGTAGGTGAGCGCCTATATCGTGTTCCGTAGCATACATTGTACATAGCTTATTGAGCTCGGTGTAGTTCAAAGATAACCCTTTATTGATGAAGTAAGGTATCTTTTCTTGGGGGATTACATCATCAGCGGAGGGAACATCAGTATGGGCAGCCACATACTTGGCTAGCTCCGGTTCCTCTTCGGCTACCCCCTGTGTGAACGAAGACTGAGAGGATGACCTGGGAAGCTTGATTATCAGTGGTTCAGTTGATGGAGCGGAGCGCAGAGTTGTTGGCAGACTAGCGACCCCCAGTTTGGCATTTGATGTGGAGCGATGAGTGGCTGGTTCACTGGAAGTGTCAGACCTTGCATCGTGTTGACAACCCTTCTTGGGAAGGCGTATCGTCATGGGCCTGTCCGAGGGGTTGAGCTTCCCTGCTTGTGGTTGGCTGACTCTTGGTAACCTGATTGTTAGTGGCTCCGTAGTGGGTCTCGGCGCTTGGTCGGACCTTGGCAGCCGGATTATCATCTGCTCCTCTTGCGCCGAGAGGCTGATCGCGTCCTTCCGCAGAGTGGCGGTGAGGGGTGCGGACTTGCCCGGTTTACGAGCTTGGAGGTGGATCATCAGGGGTCCTTCTGATCCCGTGGCTGTCTCAGTATGAGCTTGTGCGTCTCCTTCATCCAGGTGCCTCTTCGACTTTTCGTATAAACAAGAGTCCGAGTAGTAAGATTCGACCCCTTTGAAGGGATCGATGTCGGCAAACTCTGTCTTCACGAAGCCATGTTTGTCGACATATTTGAAGCACTGGTATAGCGTGGAAGGCACGATCATATAATCGTGTATCCATGGGCGCCCCAAGAGGATGTTGTAAGAAGTGTCTGCATCTATGACGTAGCAGGTGACCTCGGATTGGAGATCGCCAATCTGACACTTCAGACGAATCTTCCCGATAGGGTAGCTCCTGCCCGAATTGAAACCGCTGATGGCGGTGCTTGTAGGTGTTAGGCGATGCATTGGGATGCGGAGATGATGTAGCAGACCTTTCGGGATGATGCTTATGGAAGAGCCAGGATCAATGTGCATCCGATCCACCTTCACGTCGTTGATGTATCCCGTGTAGTATAGCGGGCGATCATGTAGGTTGGTTTTGATGAGCATGTCCTACGGAGTGAAGACGATGTTGGGCATTGCTCCCGTGCAGGCACTATCTTGGAGATCCATGGGTGAGTCCTCCCCAGTGAGGTTAGATTGAGCGAGATAGGCATCGGCATTTTGGAGTGCTTTGCTCAATGCAATACGAACGTCTTTGGAGAGCCTCAGGAGTTCATATAATGACAATTTGGCCGGAGTGTTAGCCAATTGTGCTAAAATGTCAAAGTTGTAGGGCCTCTATAGCCCTTGGGCTGCGTCCTTTCGTAGAGATTTGTCGAAGCGAGTCTCCTTCGGCCTAGGCTTGTCGGTCGTCGAAGGCTGAGCCGGTCCCAGAGCATCAGTTACAGTGGGTTGATGATTTTCAGCTGGACTATCAACCACAGGTTAGGATTGTGCTCCGGACCGCATGATGTCGGCTGTAGCTTCCTCGTTGTCTGCTGAAACTGTGCGGCAGGTCTTGATTTTTCTACTCTTTTTGTTGGTGGGAGATGGTGTGGGCCGAGTCACTTCTGACACCAAGTCTGGATGGACCCACATGACCTCTCCTCGTGAGGTGGTGAGAGGTACTAGACCAGCAGCTTATTCTCGGGGCGGAGGAAGATTGGTAATCTCCATTGTCGCGAGAGGACGGGGATTACCCCATCTTGAGTCTTCGTCGGAGGGAAGTTGCCGAACTGTACGGACACCATATTAGCTGCTACGGTTACCTCTTCGAAGTCGATGGCCAGAGCGTTTGAATCGATGAGGCTTTGGATGTACCGTTTTAATTGGTAGCAGTCATGTGTAGCGTGGTGTACATAACGGTGGTAATGGCAGAACTTCGGGTTCTCCAAATCAGCCGATCGAGGCTCCCGTCTTGGGGGAGGAAGCTGAATTCTACCTCCTTGTATGAGCACGTCTAAGATAGGCTTGACGTGGCCATCTTCGAAAGAGTAAGTGATTTGAGGCCATTGCTTGTCTGCTGGCTGTGGCTCGGGCTTCTGGACCGTGTCGGCCACCATAGCCTGTTTTCCCTTGCTGTCCCGATTGTTGGAGGGGTTACCCCCATTATTGTTGTTGAGACGCTTGCCCTTGTTTTCCCCTTCTGAGATGTGCAACCCCAGTTGGCGGGCCTTCTTCAGTCGTTTTTTAGCGCTTGTGGCGCTGATAATGAACGCCTTCCAATCTTTGAATTGACTCTCGCCCATCCAGAGACTGATCGTTGGAAGCAATCTCTTTTGGCAGATGTCAATCAAAGAAGAATCCAGATTTCTGGAAGGCAGCTTCATGGCGGTCTGGCGGAACCGCTCAATGTAGTTCCTCGTTAACGCCTTCTCCCCTTGGACGACGTCCATGAGAGTGGACATAGTGACGTCTTGTCCTACTTCATAGAACCGTTCCAAGAACATGTGCTTGAAGCCGGCGAAGGAATGGATGCAGTTGTCCGGTAGATTGCGGTACCAATCGAAGGCGACTCCTTCTAATGCTCCAATGAATAACCGTGTGAGGATCGCATCTTCATGGGGCAGATGGTCGGTGGTGACCTCAAAGTAAGTGATGTATCGACTTGCTGAGGTTTTGCCATCATATGGGATGATGTTGAACGGCTTATATTCTTGGTGGGAATGGAACATCCCTCCACTCAGCAGGGTATGGTTGCCGCATTCTGAGATCTTGAGCGTTTTCTCGGGCATGAAACATGGCACGGAGCTCCTGGACCTCTCTTCTTACTTCTCGGGTCTCATCTGTCGCAGCGGAGGCTGTTATTTCGGGAGGATTATTGCCCGGGTATGGTGCCGTTGAGTTCGAATCTATATTGACCGCGGGGCCCGTGTTTGTTTGACCAGGCGCTCCTCCTTGTAGAGTGGGCAGGGCCGCTTTAATCTCGTCTACAGACTTGACCAAAGCAAGTAATATGGCTTCGAGACTGTCGATGCGCTGGCGATCGCTGGAACCACCATGATCGCTGTCCGTCATAAACACCGTTCTTACGTGAGGAGTGACGGAAGGAACGGTGGAGGATGTGCCCTCTGAGTCGTACCCATGTACCGAGAAGTCATCGAGATAGGTGGGAATGTTCTCTTCGGGCTCGGACTCGGAGGGAATGGTATCCCCAGCTTCAGAGCTTGCCTTGTCTTGAGAGTTACGGATGTCCTCGGGGGCATCAGCGTCCGTTGCTCCTGATGGAAGAGTTGTTTGTGCGGACTCGGTTCCCTGGAACATCGGATTGTTGCGGATGTTCGGAGGAGTGCTACCCCCAGCTCCTTCAACCTCCAGCGATGTGGATGATGAATTTCCTATCGAGGTAAATTTCGTCTTTGAACGGGTGTGTTGGAATACACCAGTGGAGGACAACCGTTTAGACGACAGCTTCTTAGTTGTAGTGGTTGATATCTTCGGACTGGAGATGCTCGTTTTCTTCCTTCTCTCTTCGACGGGGACTTTTTGAGCAGAATTGCAGGAGACAACAGGAGGTGCCTCATCTTCTGAGTTTGGGTGCTGTAGCCTTTGGAAGACGGATGGCCGCGCTTCTGTCATTGCCGTGTTGTTGCAGCAGCAATTGACGATGATTTGGGTGCAGCGATGTCCAAGCGAGGACTCTTTGCACACCGACACTCCTTCTCTTTCCTTGCGTTTGTGGAGGATCGTCTCCCGCAGGTCAGAGGAACCACTCTGTCTGTTCACCGCGGGGGGCTGGACTTGAACAGTTGTATGTAACTTTCCATCCGAGGCCCGTCTGATAGTCAACGGGATGCTCCGATAGTCAGAGGTTGGAACAGCTGACTGGGCTCGATGAGCCCGCGCTGCCCTAGACTTCCTTCTTTTAGCACTTGTGGGTGCGTAATAGGAGGAGTCCAAGTTGAATGCTACAGAGTCTGGCTTATCATACAGAGAATCATCAGGGTCGGGACCGTATGAGAGACGGTCGAAGACCGATCGAGAGAAGCGTGGAACGGACGCTATGCTGCTAGAGTTGGGTACCGTGCAGGCTGTCTGCATGCGGTCATCTTCTGCTGTAGGATGAGTTGTCTTTAGGCGGTTAGGAGTCACGATCGTGCAGGCTGGCCGCATGCGGTTGGCAATAGTGGCCGCATGAGTTTTCTGCAAGCGGCTGCCTCCTGTAGCCTCATGTGTTTCATCCATGTGATTGGCGACTGTAGCTGCATAAACTATGAGGCTGCCAGATGTGACCGCATGATTCTTCTTCATGCGGCCAGCGACTGTGGCCGCATGGGCTTTGTCCATGCGGCTAGCGGATGTGGTCGGATGAGCCTTTTTCACTCGGCTAGCACCCCTATGCGGCTCAGTTCGCGTAGAGTTCCTCTTTGCCTCTGCAAGTCCAGCATCATAGTGTTTTCTTCTGTCGGACTTGGAGACAGCAGAGTTGTCTATGGTCTGAAGTGGGGCCGCAGAAGAGTCCTTCTCACCATCTTGAGCAACAGAGGGTACAGCATCGGGGGCTTGGGAAGGAGCAAATAATTTTGGCCTCCACTCTCTGCGAGCCTTTGTCGTGCAGGTGCGCTTCTGGACCGGACCAGCGCTTCCTTCGGAGAGCATCTCTTCAAACGCTTGTTGGTCGAAGCGGACGACCATCTTTTGTTTTGTGGAGCCAAGCTTGGCTGCATCCGATTGCGTCACCAACTCCTCAGCCGTGGAGAAGTTAGTCCCCAGCAGAGTCACCATCGTGTTTGCCATTGATTGTAAAAGTACAGAACAATTATCGGAGGACTGAACTTAGACTCACAATACAAACTCGCTTGTACAAAGAAAGCCTAGGGACGAAAACCTAGGTACAGCAATCTAAGTACAATTATTTATTTTAGATTCTGGGGGTGGCGATAGAGGCTCGGGAAGGCGACGGCAGCCCTGCCTTACTCCTTGGACGATCGGTATGCAGCCTTGGCTCCTTGTGAAAAGATGGTTGGCGTTGACGAAGAAAGGCTCTTTCTGCTCCTCTGTTGCTCTCCTGGCTTCTCTCTCTCTCTCTCTGTGTATTCTCTCTCTGACTCTGTATATTTTTATTCTTTTGTTGTCGATCCCCTGTGCAAAGAAATGATGCTGGCTATTAATAAGAGTGGGGTATGATCATTAGGGTTTGCTAATGATCATTTGTTTGGAATGTCGGCGCTCCTTCAATCTATCTGAACCCTCGATCCTGATTACAATGAATCTCGGCCATTAATGAGGATAGCACCGAATCTTGTGAGCAATTAATGTTAACTGCTTTAAATCTCCATGATGGATTCTACCAATATCCGATTGCTCGCCACGTGTCCCGTTGGCTTGATGATAAATGATATGCCTTGATCTCAGTAATTATGATGATGATGTCAAATATATTTGTTGAGATTCGGTTAAATCGTTGATTGATCCGATGCCAGTGTTTTGATTGTGGATCCTGCCAGAGCCGCATAGGATGGGCAACACTTGAACCGCAGGGAGATACTCTTCGTGAGCCGCATAGGACAATGCTTCATCGAACCGCAGGGAACGAACTCTCAATGAGCCGCATATGCATAGTCTTTGCGAGCCGCATGAGCTAGCGTTGTATTGAGCCGCAGGGGCTGAGCTCTCAGTGGGCCGCATATGGCTGATTTCTGCTAGTCATATAGGGTGACTTCTCAGTGAGCCGCATGAAGCTGTTCTTTATTTAAACCGTATGAGATTTGCCACGTGGCAACCTAGGATTTCTGACGGATCGGGTCAGAGATCTTCTTCTTTTCTCGAAGAGTCTGTCATTATGGCAGAGCCATTATGACACTTTATGCCAGAGCCGCCACAGTCGTCAAATCGTGTAAGAGCATTAAATGAGGCCACTATTCAAAGGGCCAGCTGTAGGGAAGGATCACAGGGGGACACGTGGCATCGATCGAGCCGCATATTCCTGCTGAACCGCATACACTCTCGAGCCGCATGAGACGGAGAGTTTTCCTTTGAACTGTATAAGACAGCTCCCATATGAGCCGCATAGGCTTCGTATCCGGAGCCGCATGGACCATTATTCTGATATTTTCCATGCTTCTACAGCCGTGTTCGACAAAATCTTTCAGGAGATTAAAAATACGGAAGATGATGTTACCCGCACCGAGAACTCTTACGTTGCTAACAGATCCTTTGAAGCACGGACCGCTCTCAACCTCGCCAGAGCGATCCTCAAGTCTAGACTTAAAGTCGAAACAGAGTTTTGGAAACAAAAAGCCAGACATAAATTGGACAAGGAAGGGGACCGCAACTCCAACTTCTTCCACGCATGCGTTAAAGGCCGCAGATAACAGCTCAACCTTCATCGTATCTTCGATAACAATGGCAACCAGTTGACGGACCAGCAAAAGATTCAAGAGGCTGCGGCTAACTTCTTCTCCAACCTCTTCACCAAAGACGCGGTCGTCCTGGACGAGGCAGTGCTGGCGAATATCCCGAGCATCATCACCGTTCAAGAGAACGAGCAGCTCCTTTCCCTCCCATCTGCTGCCGAGGTCCAGACCGCGGTATGGGATCTTGACGAGCATAGCGCTCCCGGACCCGATGGGTTCAGCGGGGTATTCTACAGACAATGCTGGGAGATCATTGGCCCAGATTTTTTGGAGGCTTCGGTTACCTTCTTCCAAGGAGCTAGATACCCTAAATCATTATCCATGGCTAATCTCATTCTCATCCCTAAAAAAGACAATCCAGAAACCTTCAAAGACTTCCGTCCCATAAGTCTATGCAACTTTGCCAACAAAATTATCGCAAAAATTATCGCCAACCGTATGACGGAGCTCCAGCCCAAAATTATATCCGAGGAGCAGAACGGTTTTGTGAAGGGGCACAGCATCGTGGACAACATCCTGCTAGCTCAAGAAATGGTCACTTGCATAAAATTCCCGGCTAGAGGGGGGAACATCGCCATTAAGCTGGACATGGAGAAAGCCTACGACCGTCTCGATTGGCAATTCATAATCTGGGTCTTCAGGGCTTTTGGCTTCTCCGAAGCCTGGATTGACATTATCTTCAGGTCCATCAACAATTCCTAGTTCTCCACCGTAATCAATGGTCAGGCCGAAGGCTTCTTCACCGCTAGCCGTGGCATCCGCCAGGGGGACCCTCTTTCAACCACTGTCTTCATCATCACTGCTGAAGCCCTCAGCAGAAACCTTAAGAACATGCCTAATTCCCCGAGGTTCCACCACTTTCACACCACCACCGGCTGCCCCATCATCACTCATCTTTCTTACGCTGATGTTGTCCTCATCTTTTCCTCCGGAGACATCGGCTCCATTGAGGTTGTCCTTCAAACGCTGAACAGGTACACCAGATGCTCCGGACAAAGAATCAACAACAACAAGAGCGTCATCTACATCCATCACAAAACGGACATGTCATACTCTGCAACTCTCTCCAACCTAACCACCTTTGCCATAGCATACCCCCCGTTCACTTACTTAGGATGTCTATTGGTCTATGGCAAGGCCAACTCGGGTATCTTCGAGTACATGGTCAGCTCCATCAGGAAAAGGATCGAGGGGTGGCACAATGTGTTGACACAAAGTCACAGTCAACCAAATATTGATAATATTGACTAAATAATAATTGTCATAATTTAATACGACACACGACGACTACATCCAGCTCAAGCCAGACGACAACTCAGTTTTACAAAATACAAATCGCTTTTGAGTCTGTACTTTTATATTTATTGAGTCTAGACCGTTGTAAGCTGAGTCGTGCTGAGCTCTTGAGACTTAACCTATAACCTATCCAAAATCCATAAAGCTCCACATCCAAAATAAGCCCATTGGACCCTAAGACCCATTATGTGCTCTGGAGACAGAGTTCGGGCCGAACTCTGCCTCCACACAGAGTTCGGGCCGAACTCTGTCCCCTAAAAATTAGTACCCTAATCTTTAGGGTTGGCTAGTTGCTAGTTGTCCAACGGCAAAATTTTTGAAAATTCCTACTAGAATTTTGGCCGAATTCTGCCTGATAAAATCCTATAAATAGACCAAAAATTCTCTCATTTTCAATCATCCAATCTTCTCTTCTTTTCTCTCTTAAGCTCAATATAAGCCATACCCTTCTTCATCTACTAGCCACAAGCTTCCTAAATCTCGAGTGCTCAGCATCTCTCAGTTAGGAGTCTTGTGCAAGAGTTCAAGAAGTCGCTTGGAAAATTCCAATCATCGTCACTGCGATCCTTTGTAAGAAGTTGACGTGCTCTTCTGAAAAAAAGGTACGGGGTGTAACTACTATTTCACAAATAGTGGATTTAATCCTGAGCTAGAGTTCTCAGGCCTGGACTAGTCTTCCACGAGGGAAACCAGGTTAAAATCGGCTGTGTTTGCCTATGCTCTCTTGCTCCTTATTTATTTCCGTATTTACTTTGATTATTTTTAGATTGTGAAAGAGTTTAATTTTTTAATTGGCTATTATCGCTATAAACTCTATTCACCCCCCTCTAGAGTTGCCGTCTGTTCTTCAATTGGTATCAGCGCTCTGTTTTCTTTACAAGGACTTACATCCTAGAGCTGATCCATGGCAACCACACAATCCTTGATTTTCAATCACGGTGAAGGACAGTCCACTCATAGTCCTCCCATATTTGATGGAACTAACTACACCTATTGGAAAACAAGGATGAGCTTTTATCTCAAGTCGCTAGACTTTGACCTGTGGACTATCGTCACTGACGGTTACAAAAAGCCCGCCAGGATAGTTGTCAATGGTGATGTCGTTGAGAAATCACATACCAAATATTCTGACGAGGAAAAGAAACAGGCAAGTCTAGACGCGAGAGCTATTAATACTTTATTCTGTGCTATAGACAGGAATGAGTTCAACAGGGTCTCCACATGCACCACCTCTCACAAAGTACGGAGACTTCTAGAAGTGACGCATGAAGGAACCACCCAAGTCAAGGAATCAAAGATAAGCCGTCTCACTCAAGAATATGAGGCTTTTAAGATGAAGCCAAATGAGACGATCACGCAAATGTTCACAAGATTCCTTGACATCATCAACCCCCTGTCTTCGCTCGGCAAGCAATATTCAAATCACGAGAAGATTCACAAGCTACTTAGGGGGCTACCAAAAATTTGGAACCCTAAGGTGACAGCCATCGTAGAAGGAAATGATCTCACAACCATGTCCATGGAGACCTTAATAGAAAAGTTGATGACTCATGAGCTTGACCTTAAGGACTTCGAAGAGCCTGCTCCTAAGGCTAAGGAGATCGTACTCAAAGCTCACCGACGGAAGGTTGAACCCGAAGAGATGGATGACGACAACTCAGAAGATGATGATCAAGCTCTTATGGTCCGCAACTTCAAGAAATTCCTTCGCTTCAATCGAAGAAAGAAGGAACCACAAGAAGATGGCGAAGAAGAGCCAACCTGCTACGGTTGCAAGAAGACTGGACACGTCCGAAAAGACTGTCCATTCTTGAAGAAGAGCAACCGCTATGAGAAGCCATACAAGAAGACTTCCTCAAAGAAATATGCCAACACAAGCATTTGGCATGAAAGCGAGGCTAGTGACTCCGAGAAAGAAAATGACTCTCCTCAAGATACGGCTAATGTGTGCCTAATGGCGACGTCCGACCAGGTTTCAAACGAAACTCTTGATGACTTCGCTTTTGATGAACTTGGCGATGCTTTCACCGATTTACTTAATGATCACAAAAAGGTTATTGGTAAATAAAAATATGCCAAGGACAAGATCAAAAGTCATGAAGTTGAAATTCAAAGACTTTCTCTATTACTTGATAAATTAGAGACACTTCACCCACGGATGCCACAGATAAGGTATCTAAGCTTAAAATAAGCTTACATGATATCGAAGCACGCATTGACCAACAAACACAAGAAATCACAACACTCAACACGGAGCTTGCAGAAGAAAAGAGTAGACACAAGATTTCTATTAGTAAGATGCATGGTTTGAATGCTAAGATTACTGAACTGCAAGCTGTCTCTAAGAAACTAGAGACTAAATTGGGAAAACAGGTTGCTCAGCCTCAAACCCAATTTCATGAGACACACACAAAGCATGATACTTCCCATACTAGTCACCCACGTCATCCACCTACAATATGTAACCATGCTTACATATACATACACTTTCACAAAGGACACAAACCACGTGCACGTAGAAATAATTATCATATGTCACAAAATCATCATGCTACACATAGATACAATCATCACCATGTTGCACAAAAACCACATCACCATCCTTCTACATATAGACATCATCACCATGCTTCTCCATATAGACAATATTACCATGCCACTCCACATCACCCTACACATAGTCATCATCACCATGCTAATTCTACATATCTTCATACTTCTTCTCATCACTATACTTATAGACATCATCAACATGCTCCTAATATAAATAGGAATGCTACATGTACTTATTGTGGTTTACATGGACACATTTCACCATAATGTAGAATTAGAAGATTAGTAGATAAAAAGATATATGTATGGTTTCCAAAAACTAACTCTTCAGGACCCTCAAGAACTTGGGTACCAAAGGTCACATCTACTCTTGATGTAGGTGGACCTTCCCTCCTCAACAAAAAGTAAGTGGATTCTCGATAGTGGATGCTCGCGGCATATGACGGAAGACGCAAATCTTTTCGCATCACTATCGATGAAGAGAGAAGGATATGTATCCTTCGGCAACGACCTAAAAGGTTATATTATAGGCAATGGTAATATTGGTTATCCTCCCTCTCCCGTAATAAAGGATGTCTACCTAGTGACCGAGTTAGAGCATAACCTGCTCAGCATTAGTCATCTTGCTGACCATGGATATGACATTAACTTTGGACAAAACAAATGCCTTATTTATGATAGGTCAACGGGAGACATCGCTTTTGAAGGGGTAAGAGAGGATAATATTTATATTTTCTATTTGTCTAGAAATACTAACAATGCAGGTAGATGCCTATATGCTCATAAAGACGAACGATTACTATGGCACCAGCGTCTTGGTCATGCCAATATGGATGCTATATCCAGGCTATCGACCAAAAAGCTAGTTAGAGGCTTGCCCGATATCACATTCAAAAAGGATACCGTATGTGTCGAATGTGAGTTGAATAAGGCAACCAAGTCCTCTTTCCATTCCATAAACTCTATAAGCACTACTAGACCCTTGCAACTACTCCATATGGATTTATTTGGCCCTAGTAGATTAGCCAATCTTGGTGGAAAACTCTATGCCTTTGTTATTGTTGATGACTTTTCAAGATTTACTTGGGTTTTCTTTCTTACAAATAAAGTGATGCTATTTCCGTTTTGAAGATTTTTGTTAAGAAAGTTCAAAATGAAAAAGGCTACATGATTACTCGAATCCGAAGTGATCATGGAGACGAGTTCAAAAATTCTGATTTTGAAAAGTTTTGTGATTCTAATGGTTTTGATCATGAGTTTTCTTGTCCAAGAACTCCTCAACAAAATAGTGTTGTGGAGCAGAAGAATAGGATACTTGGCGATATGGCTAGAGTCATATTGAACAAGTTTTTACTTCCGAAATACTTTTGGGCTGAAGCTGTCAGTACAGCATGCCACATTTTAAATAGGGTGCTTATTCGTCCTATTACGAAGAAAACACCCTATGAGCTTTGGTTTGGGAGAACCCCAAATGTTTCTTATTTTAGAGTTTTTGGTTGTAGATACTTTATCCTTGACACCAAAGACAACTTAGGCAAATTTGATGCCAAAGCTGACGATGGTATTTTCCTTGGCTATGCTGCCAAGAGCAAAGGATATAGAGTTTTTAACAAACGCTCATTAATTGTGGAATAGTCTACAAATGTGACTTTTGATGAAGATAACAATACAGTAGCTACTCTTGATGATGATGTTGAGCCATCAACGTCTACTCCAATGAACACTACAACTGAAACCAATTCTCTGGAGGGCTTTCTAAAGAAATTCTCTTTCAAGCCATCACATCCAGAAAATTTGGTAATCGGCAAGGTTTCACGTGGAGTAACTACTAGATCATTATTAAGAGACTATATTGCTAGCGCTGCCTTCATTTCACAAATTGAGCCAAAAAACATTTTAGAAACATTTAATGATGAATTTTGGATTTCTGCTATGCAAGAGGAACTCAACCAATTCGAGAGGAGCCAAGTATGGGAACTCGTTCCTAGACCGGCTAATCACTCGATTATTTGTACTAAATGGGTCTTTAGAAACAAAGTGAATGAACATGGTTCAGTCACACGCAACAAAGCTCGTCTAGTAGCCCAAGGATACAACCAAGAGGAAGGTATCGACTACGATGAAACGTATGCTCCTGTTGCTAGATTAGAATCCATTCGGATGCTTTGCGCATTTGCAAATTTTCAAAATATCAAATTATTTCAAATGGATGTTAAAAGTGCTTTCTTAAATAGATTTATTAAGGATGAAGTTTATGTCAAACAACCCCCTGGTTTTGAAAATCACAAATTTCTCGACCACGTGTTCAAGCTAAAGAAAGCGCTGTATGGCCTCAAACAAGCCCCTAGAGCTTGGTATGAACGGCTAAGCAACTTCTTGCTTGAGAAAGGTTTTTCATAAGAAAAAATTGACACTACACTGTTCATAAAATCTTTCAAAGACACTATTCTTTTAGTACAAATATACGTAGATGATATTATATTTGGTTCTACTGATGAAACCCTTTGTAAAGATTTTGCCAAGTGTATGCAGACCGAGTTTGAGATGAGCATGATGGTGGAGCTCAACTACTTTCTTGGGCTGCAAGTCAAACAAATGTCAAATGGAACATTCATCTGTCAGTCGAAGTATACAAAGGACATGCTGAAGAAATTCGACCTTGACAACGTCAAACCAATCAGCACTCCAATGGCTACTTCAACCAAACTTGAACCAGATGATAGCGACAAACCCGTAGATCAACGTAAGTATTGAGGTATGATAGGCAGTCTACTCTACCTTACTGCTAGTCACCCTGATATTATGTTTAGCGTTTGCCTATGTGCTAGATATCAAACAAATCCTAAGGAATCACACATGACCGTGGTTAAGCGTATCTTTCGATACCTTAAGGGTACAATTGCAGTAGGCCTATGGTATCCCAAGTCAACATCATTTGACCTCATTGGTTACGCTGATGCTGACTTTGCCGGATGCAAGGTCGACCGTAAA
Organism: Iris pallida; assembly: GCA_029216955.1. Classification (NCBI taxonomy): domain Eukaryota; kingdom Viridiplantae; phylum Streptophyta; class Magnoliopsida; order Asparagales; family Iridaceae; genus Iris; species Iris pallida. Next base: position 6,875,742 of record JANAVB010008998.1, read on the forward strand.
AGTATGAGCGGTACGTGTCATTTATTAGGAAAGGCTTTAGTCTCTTGGTTTAGCAAGAAGCAGAATTCTGTCGTACTATCCATAACAGAAGCTGAATATATCACAGCTGGGCGTTGTTGTGCACAAATTCTGTGGATGAAGCAAACCCTTGAAGACTACAACTTATCTTTCATGCATATTCCAATCTTTTGTGACAACACTAGTGCTATAAATCTTACTAAGAACCCCATTTGTCATTCACGCACGAAGCACATTGAAATACGTTACCACTTTTTGCGTGATCATCAGCAAAATGGCACGATTAACTTAGAATTTATTGACACTGATCATCTGTTAGCAGATTTCTTTACAAAACCATTATCCGAAGAGCGCTTCAATTTTCTTTGTCGTGAACTTAGAATTTTAGATGAAGCTATTGTAAATTAAAATAAATTTGCATAAATATCAAGTATATCTTGATTCTCTTATGATGAACTTGCTATGGGTACAAGCCGAAAGGGTCCTTCTGACAACAAGGCGTAAAAGCCTAAGCGATACGGTGCACTAGTCCTCAGGACTACCGCTAGCTGGGATCCGGCCCCTGCAGCTAACCCATTGCAACTTCAAAATATTGGATTATGATATATTTCCTTGTTTACTATATGGTTCATTTTCATTTATCACTTGCTGAAATACTATTTTTTCAACTTCATATTGCTGCTTCAAACTCACTATCTGTTATTCTTTTATTTACCTATTGGATCTTTTCTGTAATTATACTCATGTCTTATATTGGTTTTCTTTTACTTAACAAATATTTTTCACTTTCTGCCTGATTCCTGTTCTGTGACCAGGACCCGGAATTCGGGCCGAACTCTACCCTATCTGAGTTCGGGCCAAATTCGGCCTGACTGTTCCAGAACCGGGAACAGTCTCAGCCGTTGATCAAAAATTAGATCCAATGGCCATAATTTGGTCCGACCAAGAGAAACCCTCACCATATTTTCGGTTTCTCTTCCCTCTCCTTCCTTCATACCACCTTTTCCACTTCTCTAACACAATTCTCTCAAAATCCTAACCCTAATTTCTCCTTTCTAGAGCTCCATTCTTCCCTAAACTCAAGGAGAAGGCTTATTTTTTAATTCTCCTTCATTGTTCATCACTAGTTTGAGGTATAATTCCATACTTTTCTATATAAAAATTTCTTTCATTTTTCCATTGTGTTATGGCTCCATGTTTGCTTAACCGCGGGAAGGGACTTCGGACCGAGGGCGCATCCTCATCGAATGCTCCTCATCCCATTGCAACACCCGTTGCACCAACCGTTGTACCGGTCGTTGAACAACAACTACCAATCCATCTGTTGTTCAATCCTCCACGTCCACATGATCCAAACACTTTTGACGACCGAATTTTTGTATCACTAGACGCATCAAATGATTGGTTTAGTGACTTTCGGACACGTCCGGTGTTTGCGGGACATCCCATCAACTTTACTATATTCTCATAATATGATGCACTCTTTAATGACCTTTGCCTTGATGAACTTGTTACCACAAATTCGATCATTTATCGTAGTGCTATTCAAATGTTTTACTACAACTTAACCCATGATGATACTCATATTTATTCACGAGTTGCAGGAATTGATATCTCATTTGATGATCTTGAATTGGCCGAATATCTTGAACTTCAAGAGCCAAATTCTTGGGAAAAGCTTGTTGAGGCTAGATCATTTATTTTTCCCGAAGGGATTTCACTTGAAAGCTTCAAGGACGACTTGTGTAGCCCTAACACACGTCCTAGTAAGCTTTTGGCTAAATTCCTCAATCCCTATTTCTATGAACTTCATCGGATCATTTTCAACACCATTCTACCCAAAGCGGGTTCTACCGATGAAGTCACTTATTTTGAAATCTCGGCCTTATACCATCTCTACTTCCATGTTCCCTTTAATCTTCCACGCACAATGATGGATTGGATGATCAACAGTAGGAAGAAACCAAGATCTCTAGTTTATGTATTATACCTTCCTATGATCTTTCGTGCGTTTCATGTACCCCTTGATGAGTGTCCATTCTTACCTGCCCCTGCCTTCCTCTCTAAGGCAAGGAGGCTTCAGGCGGCCATTGGCTCACCAGTAGTGTCTGAGCATTCTGATGATGAGCCAGATGCCCCTCCTCTTGGACAGGATCCTCCTCCTCCTCCTCCTGCCACTCTCGAGTTTCTTCAGACCATGCTCCGAGATCGCTTCACTTTGGAGGACGATCGTTGGACTCAGCTGGATTATCGGACCACCTTGCAGATGAGTGCTATCAGCAACTCACTGCATGATATTCGATATTCCATGTCTTGCCATCCTTTCATGCCCATTCCAATGGAGTGAAACCCCGATTGTGAGGGATTTCGTATTGATGACCCTTGGGTTCGTCGCTAAATGGATCCGGATGCATCATTTATGGACCCTCGTCGCTCCTTTACTGATCCTTCGGATGACGCCGGGCCCTGTCGTGCTCGATGATGGATATGGACTACTCTTGATGCTGCTACTGAGGATCTTAGATTATGGTTTATGCATTTTGCTTTAGTTGCTTTTATGTACTTGGTTTGTATTAGACTTATTTTGGGTTATGACTTTTGAGACTTTGGTAGTTCTATCAGTTTATGTCATTATGACTCTTGAGACATTTGGTTGTTATATCAGTTTATATGCAGTTTCTTCTCATATCTTTTGGTGTGATTGCCAATTATTCCTTGTTTATCTTAAATCGCTAAATGCCAAAAGGGGGAGATATGTATATTCTATATTCTTTTGATATGTATATTCTATATTCTGTCTCTATACGCTTTTGGAAGAATGATATTAACAGGCCAACAAGATTCACAGCATTGTTTACGGGGGAGCTATTCTTAAGCTCGACACTAATTATGGGGGAGCTATGTCTTTACATATGTCCAGGTATGAATATTGAATATACAAATATTATTTTGTCAATTATCAATATGGGGGAGATTGTTGACACAAAGTCACAGTCAACCAAATATTGATAACATTGACTAAATAATAATTGTCATAATTCAATACGACACACGACGACTACATCCAGCTCAAGCCAGACGATAACTCAGTTTTGCAAAATGCAAGTCGCTTTTGAGTCTGTATTTTTATATTTATTGAGTCTAGACTGTTGTAAGCTGAGTCGTGCTGAGCTCTTGAGACTTAACCTATAACCTATCCAAAATCCATAAAGCTCCACATCTAAAATAAGCCCATTGGACCCTAAGACCCATTTCTGTGCTCTGGAGACAGAGTTCGGGCCGAACTCTGCCTCCACACAGAGTTTGGGCCGAACTCTATCCCCTAAAAATTAACACCCTAATTTTTTGGGTTGGTTGGTTGCTAGTTGTCCAACGGCCAAATTTTTGAAAATTCCTACCAGAATTCTAGCCGAATTCTGCCCGATAAAACCCTATAAATAGGCCAAGAATTCTCTCATTTTCAATCATCCAATCTTCTTTTCTCTTCTCTCTTAAGCTCAATATAAGCCATACCCTTCTTCATCTACAAGCCACAAGCTTCCTAAATCTTGAGTGCTCAGCATCTCTCAGTTAGGAGTCTTGTGCAAGTGTTCAAGAAGTCGCTTAGAAAATTTCAAGCATCGCCACTGCGATCCTTTGTAAGAAGTTGACGTGCTCTTCTGAAGAAAAGGCACGGGGTGTAACTACTATTTCACAAATAGTGGATTTAATCCTGAGCTAGAGTTCTCAGGCCTGGACTAGTCCTCCACGAGGGAAACCAGGTTAAAATCGGCTGTGTTTGCGTAGGCTATCTTGCTCCTTATTTATTTTTGCATTTACTCTGATTATTTTTAGATTGTGAAAGAGTTTAATTTTTTTAATTGGCTATTATCGCTATAAACTCTATTCATCCCGCCTCTAGAGTTGCCATATGTTCTTCACAATGCCACCCTATCTCCTGGAGGCAAGCTGATTCTGATCAAGCACGTCCTATCCTCCATTCCTATTTACACCCTGGCGGTTTGTAACCCTCCCAAAAAGGTTCTCACGTCGCTTGAATCCCTCTTCTCCCGATTCTTCTGGGCCACAACAAAGGCAAAGACAAGCACCATTGGGCCAGCTGGACCACCATGGCTAATCCCACCCTCGAGGGCGACCTTAGATTCTGTAGATTGGAACACATCGCCAATGCTTTCTCCATGAAGTTATGGTGGAAACTGCGCACGGACAATTCAATTTGGACTCGATTCATGCAAGCGAGATACTTCAGATATTCCCACCCGGGAACAGCCTTAGTCAACAACCGTTCATCGTCATCATGGAGACGCATTACCCGCGGCCGTCAGCTTGCTGACCCCCTAATACACATCCAGCTGGGCAACGACTACTCATCGATGAGCCACGATCGTTGGCTGGGTGGGAACCTCTGGCACCCTCCCGAGCCCCCTCTGCGGGTGTTTGCTATGAAATATAAAAGGACAGAACAATTATCGGAGGACTGGACTTTTACTTTATGTTACAAACTCGCTTGTACAAAGAAAGCCCAGGGACGAAAACCTAGGTACAGCAATCTAAGTACAATTATTTATTTTAGATTCTGGGGGTGACGATAGAGGCTCGGGAAAGCGACGGCCGCTCTGCCTTACTCCTTGGACGACCGGATGCAGCTTTTGGACTCTGTAGAAGAACTGACGGGCGTTGACGAAGAAATGCTCTCTCTCTTTAGGCTCTCTGGCTCTCTATGCGCGTCTGCCTCTGTATCTCTCTCTGTCTCTGTGTATATGTGTCTCTCCGTATATGTCTCTTTCTTACAAGGGAATGGCACCCTGCTATTTATAAGAGTGGGGGGCCTCATTAGAGTTTACAATAATTGCCCATTCTTGAAAGTCGGCGGCTAAGGATCATTGGATCTGGGCCGTTCATCGAGATTTGAGCAATAAATGTGATTACATCAAATCTTTTGTGGGTAATTAATGCTGATTGGAATAAATCTTTCTTACGATGATCTGCTGATGTCTGCGAATCTGAATGAATAAGTTTAATTCATTCTCCTGCCACGTGTCCCAGATTATTGGGATTTGACCCAATCTTTGATTGCAGTAAATCTGGAAAATTGATTGGCTTTATCACACGTGTCCTGGGAGCCATTGAGGAGATCTGAGCCGCATGAGGATTGAGCCGCATAAGCCCGACCACATGTCAAGGCTGTTGGGGAGTGGCCTCCGAACCTTCTAATCACATGATAATCTGGACCGCATGGACGTAGGTGGCCGCATAACGGGTACCTCCTTCGTGAGCCGCATGGAGATGGTCCTCGTGAGCCGTATGGGGGAGCGTCTTCTTGAGCCGCATAGGGGGAGCCTCCGCTTGAGCCGCATAGGACTGTTTCGATCTGGGCCGCATAGGGCAACTTCGGCCTGAGCCGCATGGGGAGTCTCCGCTCGAGCCGTATATGACTGTCCACGTGTCTAGGCTACGTGGCATTTTCTGGATCTCGGGGGATTATGTTAAAGATCTCCTTCGTTTCCCTAGGAGTCTGTCATTATGACAGAGTCATAATTACATCTTTGTGTCAGGGCTGTCGTCTTGTCAGAGCTGTCAGCCGTCAAGACAATTAATGCAGAAAGGGAAGAGTTATTTGTATGCCACGTGTCCTCTCTTCTGAGCCGCATGGAACATATCGAGCCGCATAGTCCCTTGTGCCGCATGAATCTCTCAGCCGCATGGGCTTTCTGAGCCGCATGAGGTTTCCTGGCCGCATGGCACTTCCTTTATTATTTTCCATGCTTCTACAAGACCCCCTTCAAAGTTTTCAATTTACAAAAATGAAATACTTTGAATAAAAGCATGGCTGTATGCAAGTTCTTCTAGCCGCCTATGAGGTCCTAGCCGCATAGATGTCTTGGCCGCATGGAAGTTTCAGCCGTATGGATGTTTCAGTCGCATAGATAGCTCAGCCGCATGGATGGCTTAGTCGCATAGCTCCTTGCCACGTGTGCGTGTCTTTAATTGCCTCAAATTCGCTTTTAGTGCCGTCTTTTGGGGAAATCCCGAGGGTTGGTTCATTAAATCTCTGGACTTTACACCCTGGGTGAATCTCCTTTATGGGAGAGGGGGCAAAATTTGAGGAGTCGGTTTTGTCTTTATACGAGGCGGTTTATTACTCCACGTGTATTCCCCCTCTCGTCCTCCTATAAATAAGAGGAGTTTGAGAGAGAGAAAGGACTTCTTTACTTCCTTTTTTACTTCTAATCCTCCTCTATCCAGCTCTTCATCTTCTTCTTGATTGATAATGGCTCCCAAGAAGACCATTGCAGCGAAGAAGGCAGCATCTTCGTCGACCGCGAAGGCAAAGGGCAAGACTGCTTCTACTTCGACTGCGGCCGCTCCTCCACCGATCGTCGTCCCCGCGGCTCATCCTGACGTTCATCCCCCCATTGCTGGTAAGGACATTGCACGGATTAATGAACCCTAACTGCTATGGCTACGTCGCATGCTTTATGCACGAGCCTTTGTGAGCCACATGTTTGGCCTATGGCCTAGCTTCGAGTCGCATGATAATAACTGCTGTGACCGTATATACGCTTTGCCAATGTAGCCGTATGAGCTATGCTGAGCCGCATGGATTCGCATAAATTTTGTCTGTCACGTTGTCAGTACGAATTTTATCCGAACCCTGAGGGCCTTATGAGAGCACTGCCGCATGAATTTTTACTGAATAGGGCCGCATAAGTGTTCCTCTGAGATTAAGCTGCATAAGGCTTCATTAAATTGGAGCCGCATGAGGCTCTGTTAAGTTGGAGCCGCATAAGCTTGATAATACCTTATCAGCTCTTTTGTCCATCTTTTTTAACTTATCTTTTTCTGTCTTCTACTCAGTGAACTTTCCAGTTAATGCTGCTGGGGAACCCTTGGTGGGTCATGCCCAATCTACTCTGGGTTATAGGTACGACCATATAGTTAGGCATATGACAGACCAGTTTCCTAGTGACGAGCCTCCGGCGAGATTGAATGCAATCAAAAACCCTCCTTTCTATTTTCTCAATGCTGTGATGACCTCGGGGAAATTCGAAGGGGAATACCTGAAACCTGCGTTCTTCTTTGGAGACACCTTGACTGTGAAGAACAGTCAAGTTCTAGAGGTGTCAGAGAACTGGATTTTATTTCTAACATGATGGCGATCCGCATCCCCAAAATGGAGCGTCACTTTCCATTATCTTGGTTCAATATGCTCCCACTGGACCGGAAGATGGAAGAATCTTTAACTCCTACCCGAAGTGGGATGTTCGTGGGAGACATCCATTATAACAACAGCCTGAAATCGGTGTGTGCGGGCAAGGTGCATACCAGCTGTTCTATAATGGGGTTGGCCCCGGGTACATTCTTGAATGTGCCGGGTCCCAATTTCATATTTTCTACAGCCGACACATTCAAGAATCAACTTGCTCAGAAGGGATCTTATCCCATTGGTCGGTTGATGCTTCCCAGTTGGATACATCTGATTCCCTCGTGGACCAATCTGTCTGCGTGGATTTTACAAAAGTATGAGGCCTTTCTGTGCAAGATTGGTCTTTACCATGCTATTCGGGGCACCAGCCATGGCTTGTCCATAAACAAAAAATTATTTATATCTCTGCTGGAGATGTATAACCGCCGGACGGGGACCTTCTATACACCCGTAGGGGAGATGGGACTTGCGCTCCACGAAATACACGCGGTCTCCAAGCTTCCTTGGGGGGACGAAGCTTTTGAGGCGTATACTCCTACGAACGAGGAGTTTGAAGATTTGGAAAGACATTATCCAGGGCTTCGTGGCTCTTTACCAAGAGATATTGTGCCACTATAGCACATGTCATAAGATAGCCAAAAAGGAAAGTAACTCGGAAGGGCATACTCCCCATACCAAGGACTGGGTGCGCTATCTATTTTCGACAGATGCCTCCGGTCAAATTATTTCCCGACGTCCTCGGTCCCTAGAGGCGGTCAAAGTGTAATGCCTGTGGTCCGTATTACGTATTTCTGGAATACGTGTATGTATTTTATTCTGTATTGCATGATTCCTTGTTAGCTTGTATCTTGGCTTGGTTATTTCTTGGCTTGGTTCGGCTTGGCTCAGTTTTCTTTGGTTCAATAAGAACCAATGTGAACCCCCTACCTACCACCACCATTGTATTTATTAGTCCATTCTTTTCTCTCTCTTCATTAATCTCACCTTCTTCTTCCTCATTTACTCCATACCTACCAGAGAGAGAAGAGAGAGGTCTAGGCAAGTGCAACTTGCTTCATGGAGGAACTCTGATTTTATTGCTCCATTCTTTTCTTTACTACATTCTAAAGCAGTTTAGTATTTGACATTTCTCATTTCCATGGCTGGATTCTTGTAGATCTAAGTTTGCATTATTTTTGGATTTCTGGGGTTTTGATCTACTAAATCTTGTTATTTTCGAGTTTTGATGGTTCCATATTGTAGAGAATCTCGTTCTACCCTATTTTGACCTATGGAAGTTCGGATTTGGGCTCCAGATGAAGATTTTATGGAGCTTGGAAGCTTGGGTTCATGGTGTTCTTCTTCTCTGAAATTTGGGGAAGAAAAACAGTGCTTGACTTGACCGCATGACAATTCATGCGGCAAGTGATTTAGCCGCATGACACTTTCAGCCGCAGGGACTGAGTCTCATTCTTAAACCGCATGAGGCCCTTGCTTCCCAGCCGCATAAGTCTGCCTTCATCCTTGGCCGCATGAATATGAATTGAACCTGACCGCATGAGTCCTCAGTTCCTTCTTGCCGCATGGAGTCCCACTTGCCTTCAGCCGCATATGCGCCTATCTCCTTGAGCCGCACGAACTCTAGTATTTGCGGACCGCATAGGCTTGATTCCCCGCTAGCCGCATGTGCCCCTACCCCGAGAGCCGCATGAGTCCAATTCATCCTGGTCGCATGGAGCCTTCCTTTCTGCTTGCCGCATGGGAGCTAGTCCTACTCCCAGCCGCATAGGTTCCTGCCCCTTCAGCCGCATATGTACCTTTCATTCTCAGCCGCATAGCCGCCATGTTGACTTAACCGCATGCGCCTCCTTCAATACCCAGTCGCATGAACTCCACCCTTTCGCTGGCCGCATGAGGCCCAACGTCTTGGAGCCGCATGCGCCCTTGCACTTCCAGCTGCATGCGCTTCCCTTGTCTTGGCCACATGTGATTCAGTGACCCTGGCCGCATGCGCCCTCCTAATTGGGCCGCATGATTCTACCCTTTCCTGACCGCATATGCTTTAGCCGTATGGCTCTTCTATAGCCCTGAATATTAATATTTTATTAGATATTTTACGTCCATTTTATATCCTTACGCCTTTTGTCGTGAACTTGATAATCATGGATTTGTTTAATATGTATGGAAATGATACCTGACATGACCTGATGGTGACCCGTAGTGGTACACTCTTGACAAGAAAACCTGACATGACATAATAGTGGCCCGCCGTGGCGCACTCCTGACAAGTACACTTGACATGATAACCTGACATGACATGACCTGTATAATAACATGGACACCGTGGGCGATTATGCTTGAACAAATAAACCAGTCCTGTCTTGCATCATGTCTAGGGAGGGACTCCTGGGTACCACGGTCAGGAGTACCTACTAAAATGGACTAAGGCTAATAACTAGATTAATACAGTAGTCATGAAGAGATCTTCCAGCTACAGGCAATCCCGTTACCTGGGCGTGCCTGGGATCTGTAGCCTGCCGTCGAATAGGGCACATTTCCAGCACACTGTCATGTGTTGCACCCTTCAAGCTACCTAAGGGTACATGCGTTTCCTGGGCGGTGTACCCACCTGAATTCAACCCCTAATTTCGACCTGGGTAACCTGGATGGTCTGTAGGGCTTGTGGCTGTGGAATAATCTCACTGCATCTTGTTAGTAATTAGGCTTGTGGCAACCCTAGTTAGTTAAAGTATCAAGCCGTAGTTCTTGCTTGGCCGTGAAATGATTGGATGGAGTCTAACCAGTCTAGCCTTGTCCTGATCCTGTTCCAGATTATTGAATGACCAGAATGCTTGTAGTTATTTTACCGATAAATGGTGAGAATTCCAAGTTCTGTTCAGACGAAGGGTTACAACCCCGGTCCTTGTTTGGTTTACGGGTTGTAACCTGGTTATCTGAATAGTTTCACGGGTATCTCGTCGTATATCACCCTGATGTGTTTTCTTTATTTTCCAGTTCTTACTTTTATTTATATCTTGTGCTGATTGCTGGTTTTAGTTCCTAAGTGAAGCTTCCTTTGTGGCACTTGCTCTTTCTGGGATCTGACCCAGCTGGTTTTGTATGGCCAGACTTCGGAGCAGCTCCAGAGGATCTACCGGCCTTCCAGCCAGATGGTGACCACTAGACGGAACCCTGGCAACGAGTGGGTTTATTTTTGATCTCCCACTTTATTGTAAAAATATTCTTTTGAGGCGTTTAGCCGACGAGCACCTGTTTAGCTCGATTGTACTTTACTTACTGTCTGCCTACGGGCTGTAACATGATTGACAGATCCTAGGGTTGATCATGTATGACTAAACTCTTGCTAGTCCTAACATTTCGTAACGACTAGCTTCATGATCAGCTGAATATATAATATTTGGGACGCCTTATTATTGTATATTTAATGATCAAACATCTTGTAACATCTATTTACTTGCTTGTGATTGAGACAATAGGCTTGTTCACGACCATAGGAGACTGTTGGCTTGTAGTAAACCCTCATGTATCTAAACAGCCGTGACCGTATAGCGAGATAGAATCCATTTCAATATACGTAGCTGGCTATGTCTGCCCCCGCTCTCCAGTATTCTGGTTCTGGGGCGTGACACAAAGCCTTAGTGTCGTCAGCTAAGAGGACGACCACCACTAGTGATACGTTCGGGAGCAAGACCGACTCTTTTGGCTATTTTTATCATGATACTAAAGAGTTATCGGAGAAGGCGCTCATGGCGGGATTCTTAATGATATGGTTACGAAACTGTGTAGTCTCGGGCGGAGCAGGTTCCATCGAGAGGATCAGTCGCAATTTCATCCTTCCGACTGTGAAGTTAGTTTTGCGGGTCCGGCTAGCTCTCCTCCCGGCCATGGTGTGCAGCATACACCGTGGCCTTCGTACTTTCACATCCAAGGTTATTGCTCGCGATGTGACAAAAGATTTTGAACGGACCGAGCTGCCTTACCATTATTTGATGGGTGGCTGTTAATGCATTATCCGCCTTTGATGAGACCGGGCTCTAAAGATGGCGTAACTGATGACGATGCTTTTATCTTTCGCTATCATAATGAGTCTTGGGAATTTAAGACCATGCGTGCTTGCCGGATGGCACTGGCGAGGGCAGACATGTACAATATTTTCGCATCTGTCCCTCGTTTTACTGATGAAGAAGTAGCGGCTGTCCATCTTGACGGTATTGGCCCCCCTCAACTTCTGGACGGCCAGATGCTTCTGTGGCTGCGAAATATCCGCCCCGTTCATCTGGTGTATCGCAACCGTAACACTGTCTTTCTGGAGCCCTATCTGTCTAGCAGGTTTGCTCGACAATTTGGGTATAGTCAACTTTTTTTAGACAGCCCCAGCCCCTGTCTGGGCTTTGAAGGTAGCCTTCTAGACGGCATCCGGGCCTGGCATTACTATGACATATTCTATACTCGTGCCGTTTTCTCAGTTTCTGCTATCAAGGCGTCAGTAAATATCTTGTATATGGCAGCTCTGTACCACATTATGGCGAACAAGCTCCCTGTTGGCTTTAATCCATGTACTAGTTTTATTGTTGGTACCGGCCTGGATGAGGGTTCCCAGGGGGCCAAGACAAGAAAGAGAAAGAACAGAGTCGAGGTGCCGGATTCAGACTCTGATGCTGCAGATGACGAAGACGACGAGCCTGATGGAGATGGCCGTTTTCTTCCGGTGGCAGATGTAGGGACGAATCAGCCACCTGTTTTGCCAGATGAGATAGTGGCTGGTCAGCCATCCGTTGCGCCAGGTCTTGCACGAAAGCGTAGCAGGCAACTTTCTCCTGTCGGCGGCATAACTCGCTCCCGGAAACTGGCTGCAACCAGACACCGCAGAATAACTATAAAGAAAAGAGGCAAAGAAATCGATCCCACCTCAGAGGTAAATAAGTTATTACCGGTCTTTCCTTTCTTTTAGCTTTGATTTTAATCATCTTCCTTCCCTCTTGTAGGCGTCGGAAGAAGAGGACTCTCGAGTAGCCGAGATCGTGACTCGTGATGACGGGGACTCCGGTGAGCCTACCCCTGGAATTGCTGAATTCCATCCAGATGATGCTGATCAGGTTGCCTCTTTCTCTGAGGTGGCCGGGTCAGGAGAGCTGGCCAAATTTGATTTGGAGATCGTGGGTGAGGAGACCCTGCCAGCTGCGAACGGGCTGCAGCCTCGATGCTCCTCTCCCGGTAAGATAAGTCGAATCTTAACTTGCGAGGAGGCCTATCGGCACTATGATCACATCCTTCGGGTCACGTCGATTGATCATTGCCATGGACATGCAGGTCCTGCCCCTCCCGTGTCGAGGATGGACCTTGTTGAGAAAACTCTGCCGAAGGGGCATTGGCGGAAAGGGGCGTACCTCTTCCCCCTCTGGCTCGTTTTGATGGTTCTCTTGTAGGCTCGAGTGCGGCAAGTCCAGTTGTGGGACAATCGGGGCTGGGGACGATGGTCCTCATATCTTGCTCTGCTCGGGCGGCCCAGAGAGTCGACCTCTCCGCCCTGCTAAGCGTCCATGCTCTTCGGGTGGCAGAGAAAGAGCTAGCCGCTATCCGTGCATCGTTTTGCTCGAAAGTCGCCCCCTTGGTAGCAAGTTATAGCTCCACTCCTTCGATGCTGCCGGCCACGCTCCCTCTGACGCCGTCCTCTACAGAGGTCTTGGATGAATCTTTACAGGACGTGGTCGACAGCTTTTATCGTCACTTGAAAAGGGGGATAGAAGCTAATGTGGGCAGAGGGACCTCTTTTGTTTTGGCCCGACAATATGCCCAGGGTCAAATCGATATCCTTAAGGCCCTTCCTGGTGGGGGCAGGGGTGGCTGCACTTCTGGAATCGAAGTTGTTGGAGACTGAGCAGCTGGTGGCCCAGCTGCAGGTGCTGCGGCAGGCTGATCTGTCTATGGTTATAGATCGGAAGAGCAGTTCTCTCACCGCTACTATAGAGAGGACAAGGGCTGCTCGAGATAAAACCAAACCGGCCGTACTGAAGGACCTTCGTGATCTGTCTGATCGATATGATCAATTGAGCCACGACAGTGAAGATGTCACGGCTCGGGAAGCGGCTGCCTCCCGTGGGATTACTGACACACGGGAACAGATCCTTGAGCTTCAGAGGAAGTTGACTTTCTTAGAGTCTGAACTTGAGGCCGCCCATATTGACTGGGAGCTGATTATTCAGGAGGCTGACAGAGTCAATCAAGCTTCGACCGACCTGGAAATTGCCCTGAAGAAGTTGGAAAATGGCTAGCAGGAGCTCATGGGCTTGGATGATGAGAAGCAGTTATCCCAGGAGGCTGAACGTCGAGCTAAACAGCGGCTCGAACAGGAGGCCATCTCAGTAAAGAATCGCCTTTTGGAATTGTGTAATGCCGAACTATAATCGGCCTTTTCTTCTTTTGTTTTCTTTTCTTTTTTTCTTTTTTTTTGAGAGGGACGTGGTCCCAAAAGATGTAATGCCTTTTTTCTTCCTTCAAATAAAGAGTACTTTCCATTCTACCCTTTATTTGTATTGCTTGTCGTGCTTGTGGTATTGTGGTAGTGTTTGCCCCGCATGGGGGACTTGTTTGTGGACCTGTTTATCCTTGGCATACCTTGGTTTTCGGTGTGAGTAACAAGTTTGACTGGGGATACTTAGAACAGTTTCACGGCAAGGTGGTCGTAGATGTTCCAGGTATCGGGATATAGAATGCCATGGAGCAGCTGGGCTCCTGGGGCATGGTGAGGAATGATGGGCCTGTACTAAGAGACTTAGCAAAGGTCATTTGTGGGCCTATTATCCTTGGCGTACCCAGATTTAGGATATGGATAATAGGATGAAGGGGAACCAACATACTCACTTAGAGGTAATGAGGACATGGCAAGTATGAAGGTTTTACAGTGGAGTCTTCCTACTCAGGGATAATGAGAACATAGCAGGAGTGGACTCAACGGAGGATATTTGTGATCAATAGAGGACATTTGTGGACCTATTACCCTTAGCGTACCCTGGTTCAGGGTACGGATAATAAGACGAGAGAGGACCAACATACTTATTCAGAGGTAATGAGGACATGGTAAGTACAGAGGTTTTACCGTGGAGCTTTCCTGCTCAGAGGTAATGAGGACATGGCAGGAGTGGACTCAGCGGGGAAATATTGTGGACCTATTATCCTTGGCGTACTCCGGTTGTGGGTACAGATAATAAGTCGAAAGGGAGTCATCATACTTACTCAGAGGTAATGAGGACATGGCAAGTATAAAGGTTTCTTCGACGGAGCCTTCCCATTCAGAGGTAATGAGGATACGACAGAAGTGGGCTCAATGAAGGAGGGTACATAGAACGACTCAGAGGTAATGAGGACATGAAAGTTCTATGCAAGGGGTGATTTGTTTTTGGCGGAAGTGAAATGACTCAGAGGTAATGAGGACATGCCGTTTTGGAAATTTGTGGATCGTTTACCCTTTTTGTGCACTGGGAGTGCGGGTAGCGGATCATGAGGGAGGATCTCTTCCAGGAAGAAATTTCAGGGGTATGATCATACATGACTTACTATCTGAGCGAGTGACCAGAATATGAGTTCAGAGGCAACAGCGGGTACATGACTCGATAATCTGGGATGTTGTGGATGTGAGTTCAGCGGCACCAGCGGGTACATGACTCGATAATCTGGAATGTTTGTGGATGTGAGTTCAGCGGCACCAGCGGGTACATGACTCGATGATCTGGAATGTTTATGGATGTGAGTTCAGCGGCACCAGTGGGTACATAACTCGATGATCTGGAATGTGTCATTTAGGCATAATATTTCTTCAGGAACTTGTCGTTGACGGGCAATATGAGCAAGTCTCTATTTTGTTTTGCAAGACAGTAAGCACCGTTGGAGAATACAGCCTCGATGATAAATGGGCCTTCCCATTTTGGCTGGAACTTGCCGGCGGTCTTGTGAGTCATGACCATCGATCTCCGGACCGCCAGAACGAGATCGTCCACCTAGAATGTTCTGATTTTAACTTTCTTGTTGAAGGCTCCAGAGATGCGTGCTTGGTATAGCTCGATCCTTTGCTGAGCTAGGAGGCACTTTTCATCTAAGGCCTCTAACTCTTGTAGCCGGCGTCGGTAGTTATCATCTGTCGTCAATTGATAAATGAGGGCGACGAGAAGTGAGGGTATTTGAGTCTCCAATGGGAGAACTGCCTCACTCCCGTACACCAGGGAGAATGGTGTATTCCTTGTGGACGTTCGAACCATGGTACGGTACGCCCACAAGCATTCACCAAGCTTCTCGTTCCAGTCGCGTTTGTTGGACGATACGAACTTCTTGAGTAACTTGATGATGGTTTTGTTGAATGCTTCTGCCAACCCATTTACCGCTGGATTGTATGGTGTCGAAGCAATATTCTGGATGCGGTGTTTGTCGCAGAACCGATAGAAGGCGTGGCTTACAAACTGTAGACCATTGTCGTAGATGATCCTTCGGGGCAGTCCAAAGTGATAGATGACGTGATGCTTGAGGAAGATAATCACATTCGAGGTTTTGACTTCTGCAAGCGGGACAGCTTCCGCCCATTTGGAGAAGTAATCTGTAATTGCGAGTATGAAGCGATGTCCTCGGGAGGAAGGTGGAGTGATTGGACCAATGATATCCATTCCCCGTGCTTCGAAGGGCCAGGATGCCACTGTCGGATGGCTGGTGAATGAAGTCCGCGTGGACTTGGCATGCTTTGCACCTTCTTGCATAGTCTATCGTATCTGCTACCATCGTGGGCCAGTAGTAACCCATTCGACGAAGACGGTCTTACAATTTAGGGCCAGGCTGATGGGCCCCGCAGACACCGTTATGAGCTTCTCATACGACTTCTTTGGCTTCTGCATTTGACAGACATCGAAGCAATAATCCATCATAGGATCGACGATACAACATTTTTATCTCTGTATCTTAGAAGAATCTGAGAGAACGCCGTCTGGTGGAGGTGGCTTCCTTTGGGTTCTCGGGCAGGATATCGTAGACAACGAAGTCAATGAATGGTTATCTCTAATCTGGGATATCGTCGATCGTCTGAGCGGAATAACTCGCCACAAATTGAACGTTGTTCTTGGGGCAGACCAGTTCGTGGCCTATCACATCTACCGATTGATGAGTATGATTTGGTACCTCTAGGAAGGCGGCCAGGCCTGCTAAGGCATCGACTTCGATGTTTCAGAGTCTGGGAACGTGCTCGATGAAGAACCCCTCGAACGATGAGATGATATTGATTGCTATTTGGTGATAGGGGATCATGTCTTCTTGGCGAACTTCGTATGAGCCACGGATCTGATTGACGATTAACTGAGAATCGCCGTATGCTTCGAGATATTCTACCCCCAGCTCTCTAGCAAGTTGGAGGCCAATGACCAGAGCGTTGTAGTCGGCCACATTGTTAGAGCAGGGTTCCATGAGGGAGTAAGCGTGGATAATCACCAATCCGGAAGGGGAGACTAGCACCACCCCGACTCCGACGACGATGTTGCCCTTGGGTCCCGTTCTCGAAGCACCGTCGAAGAACATTCGCCATATATCATCGTGAGA
Source organism: Iris pallida (assembly GCA_029216955.1). Taxonomy (NCBI): domain Eukaryota; kingdom Viridiplantae; phylum Streptophyta; class Magnoliopsida; order Asparagales; family Iridaceae; genus Iris; species Iris pallida. The sequence continues at coordinate 6,892,537 of JANAVB010008998.1, forward strand.
GGTTGCATGCGAGTCGGCGACCTCATTTTGGATTTCTTCATATATTCTGGATGACTCTGAGCCCAGGTGGGCCGCCAAAAAGTCTGCCAGGGCTTGACCTTTGACAGCCTTTTGTGGGATATAGATCATATTATAAGGGGACAGCAATATTGCCCATACACCAAGGCGAGAGCTGAGTGCCCCTGGTTTAGTCATGAGGACCCTGAGAGGGTTGACTCATGAGATCACATGTATTGTTTGTCCAGTGACATAGTGTCGCGTCTTCTAAATGGCGAACACCAGGGCAAGGCATTCCTTTTCCACAGCGGTGTATCGGTAGTCTGGCCCAATCATCATTCGACTGAGGTAATATATGGCTTGTTCATGGCCTACGTCGTTGTTTTTTGCCAGCAGAGCTCCGAGGGAATGTTCTATTGCTCGTACCTAGAGCAGGAATGGTTTTCCAGCAACTGGAGCTACCAGGACTAGAGGGTTCGACAAATATTCTTTGATGCTGTCGAAGGCCCGCTGACATTCTTCATCCCATACGAACGAGACGCCTTTCTTCATGAGGTGGGTGAATGGTCGACATCGCCCGGAGAGGTTAGAAATGAACCTCCTGATGTAAGCTAGCCTCCCTTGAAGGCCTCTGAGTTTGTGAAGATTTCTTGGGGGACCCATCTCCATAATTACTTTTGTCTTTTCAGGGTCTATATGGATACCCAGGGCGGTGATGATGAAACCCAAGAACTTTCTGCTGGATACGCCCAGGAAGGACTTCGTATGATTCATTTTCAAATTGTGCGCTCGTATCAGGTCGAATACCATCTTCAGATCCTGCAGATGGTCTCCCTTACAGCGACTCTTGACGGCGATGTCATCAACATAGCACTCCACCGTCTTGCGTAAGTGGTCTCTGAAGATGATACTCATGGCTCTTTGATATGTGGCGCCGGCATTCTTTAAACTGATAGGCATGACTGTGTAGCAGTATGTGCCAATCGGTGTTCGGAATGACGTACGCTTTTCGTCGTCAGGAGACATCTTGATTTGGTTGTACCCCGAGAAGCCATCCATGAATGACATACGTTCGAAGTCGCAGGTATTGTCAATCATGATGTCCGTGATAGGGAGGGGGAATTCATCTTTGGGGCATGCCTCGTTCAGATTACGGAAGTCGATGCAGATTCAAATCTTTTCATTCTTCTTGAGGACTGGTACTATATTGGCGACCCAATCGGGATGTTGCTCCTCAAGAATCAAGCCGCTGGATATCAGTTTGTTGACTTCGGCCTCGATCGCGTCCATGATGCCCGGGCGAAAGCGTCGCTGTTGCTGCTTGACTGGCTTAGCGTCCGGCTGAATATTGAGTTTGTGAAGAGCAATATCAGGATTTAATCCGGGCATGTCTTCATAGCTCCAGGCGAACACATCAATATATTCTTTGACAAGTTCCAGTAGCGATTCTCGCTCTTCGTCTGTTAGGCTTTTACTGATGAAGATCGGTTTTGGAGAAGATTCACTGCCGAGATCTACTTGTATGACCTCATCTTCAGTGGGAGGTTTTCTCTGTTCGAATCGCTTTTCACATTGTGCATCCAGCTGTTGGGCCCATGGCTCTAGCTCGAGGATCTCAGGGATGTCCTTATCTTCTTCATAAGCGTCGGCAAATGCTATGTTGACTGACAAGACTTGCCTGAATAGGTCTCCGATGCTGGTATCCGAGTCAGAAGTTGGTGATCCGGTTAAATGTGAATGCCAGTCACATTCTTTATCTGAACTCTCAGGGGTCGTCGTGGGTGTTACATACCTTAATCCACATCGAGTCTTGCTATAGTAGTCCCGTGGTTTGCCTGCCGGGACCGGTGGCTTCAAAGGTAATCGTCGTCCGTTACCGTAGTTCAAGCCTGGCGTCGTCTCCAGATCATACCCCTGTTTCTGCATGAGATATTTAGATTTGGGGCTATAAAGATACAGAGGCAGTCTCCCGACATCTGATCCAAGGTTGACTTCTTCTACGGTGAAGGAATGCGGATCGTCCTTCCTGCCGAAGATGATTGGATGGTCCCTTCCCTCGATTATGCAGTAAACGTCTTCCGCTGGAGTAAGCTGGTTCACGGTGTACACGTTTGTCACCTGTGTGTATAGGCGAGTGCCTATACCGTGTTCCATAGCATACATTGTACAAAGCTTATTAAGCTCGAGGTAGTTCAAAGATAGCCCTTTATTGATGAAGTAAGGTATCTTTTCTAGAGGGATTACATCATCTGCGGAGGAAACATCAGTGTGGGCAGCCACATACTTGGCTAACTCCGGTTCCTCTTCGGCTACCCCCTGTATGAACGAAGACTGGGAGGACGACCTGGAAAGCTTGATCGTCAGTGGTTCAGCTGGTGGAGCAGAGCATGGAGTTGTTGGCAGACTAGCGACCCCCAGTCTGGTGCTTGATGCTGGACGGGGAGTGGTTGGTTCGCTTGATGTTCCAGGCCTTGCATCGGGGTGACGACCCTTCTTGGGAAGGCGTATCGTCATTGGTTTGACGGAGGGATTGAGCTTCTCCATTTGCGACCCGCTGACTCTCGACAACCTGATTGTCAGTGGCTCCGTTGTGGGTCTTGGCACTTGGCCAGACCTTGGCAGCTGGATTATCATCTGCTCTTCCTGTGTCGAGTGGCTGATTGCGTCCTTACGCAGAGTAGCGGTAAGGGGTACAGACTTGCCAGGTTTGCGAGCTTGGAGGTGGATCGTCAGTGGTTCTTCTGATCCTGTGGCTGTCTCGGTACGAGCTTGCACATCTCCTTCACCAAGATGTTTCTTCAATTTTTTGTACAGATAGGAGTCTGAGTAGTAGGATTCGACCCCTTTGAAGGGATCGATATCAGCAAATTCTGTTCTCATGAAGCCGTGTTTGTCGACATGTTTGAAGCACTGGTGCAGCGTGGAAGGCACGATCATATAATCTTGTATCCACGGGCGCCCCAAGCGGATGTTGTAAGAAGTGTCTGCATCTATGACATAGCAGGAGACTTCTGATTGGAGATCGCCAATTTGACACTTCAGACGAATCTTCCCAATTGGGTAGCTCCTGCCCGAATTGAAGCCGCTGATGGCGGTGCTTGTAGGCGTCAGGCGATGCATTGTGATGCGGAGATGATGTAGCAGACCCTTCGGGATAATGCTTATGGAAGAGCCAGGATCAATGTGCATCCGATCCACCTTTACATCGCCAATGTATCCAGTGTAGTATAGCGGGCGATCATGCAGGTTGGTTTTGATGAGCATGTCCTGCGGAGTGAAGACAATGTTGGGCATCGCTCCCGTACAAGCGCTGTCTTGGAGATCTGCAGGCGGGTTCTCTGTCACGACCCGCACCCTAGAGTAAGGGCACGAGACGTGGGTACGTCCAGCCTACGCCGCAGTATCGGCGGTAGAACGCTGTCCTAGGTCAACAATCATCTAGCAATATATCTCTAAACAGTTTATACTCCCCGAATGGGGGTGACATAGCAGTAAAACTCAATCATAACTAAGGAAGAGATATCACGATATGAAATAGAACTCATGGAAATAAATAGATGAAAAGTAGTCTAAGATAATCCCAGCAATATCCAGAAGTACATGGTCTCAGATACAGAATGAAAGAATAAATGCAACTCTGAACACCAAATAAGTCTAGCTAAAACATGCCTCAAGACTACATAAAAGATAGATAAGCCTAACTAATTTAGTCTAGGCAATCGGGGTGATATCCTCAGCTAGAGCTGGGTCCTCCTGATGGTCCAGCTCACAGGTGTCATCTAAGGCTGCCCCGTAATAAGTATCCAGACCAGTCTCCTCCTCGTCCTTTGTAACATTTTCAACAGGTCCAGTCAGGACAGGAGCGAGTACAGTACATCTCAACAGTTCATAGCAGGTTAGAAGATATAATCATGCAGTAAATTAAGATACAAGTACTGAAAGAAGTGCAGTATGTAAACAGAGAGAGAAAGGTGTAATAGAAATATCTACTATAAATAGAGAACTAACATGTGGCTAGTGAGTCAGAGTACAACATGGACATGTAAATGGCATAGGATGATTCTGATGCTACACTATAGAATGATTCTGATGCTACACTACTGGTGTATTATTCACATGTCCACTTCTACTCCCCCGTACCCCCAATCAATACACAAGGATCCAGCCATGTTATGTTATGATACTATGTAAGATCCCCGAAGGGTGATAAGCCCCCGAAGGGTGGTAAGCCTCCGAAAGGTGATAAGCCCCCGAAGGGTGATACATAGTAGACCCATAAATGGGATAAGGATTCCAGGAAGACTCTGTGATCAAAAGAGTATACGTCACAAGTGATCGAAGAATCAACGAAGCATAGTGATACGCCATGTAAGTGAAACGCACAGAACATAGAGTACCCGATGCTCCCTAAGGATAATATCTCAAGAAGGAATCCATATAGTACCAATCCGTGTGACCAACGTGACAGTATAAGTAAAGTAATCTACTGCAGGAAATAGTTCTAAGCAGGATATGAAATGATCAGAGAATGTACTCGCCTGTATCTGAGTGTCCAATATGAAATGTACCGTTCGAGGAGTGGTGTCTGGCTCCTAATCAGAACAGCACAAGTCACAACAAGTCCAGAATAGTATAATGAAGTTCTGCTATGCATTCTACCTGATTCTAGGTCAATCTAGGCCAAAGTCAACTCTTGGTCAACTCTGGTCAACCCTAGAAGTCAAACTAGGTCAACCAAGTCTAATTTAGGTCAACTAGTCTACACTAGACCACATTAGTCTATACTAGGTCACTCAACCTATACTAGCTAGCACACAACACTACTAGGCTATCTAGACCAATTACACAAGTTATAAGGCAAACCTACATAATACCCATATATGTACATACATGGGTTGTAGGGCAATTAATAGGAAACATCACATTATACATTTACATATATATATATAGCTCAACAAATATATATATATAGGTAAGCATCACATATATTATATATGCCTCCACACTAGACATTTAAACCTACATATGTGAAGACTAGGAAATATAGAGAGAATGAGAGAGAGAGAGAGAGTGTAATGTGTTTAACTAAGTGCAAGTGTGTGTGTTAGAAAGAAACAGTGAGTGAATGAAAAGTGGACTGAAAGGGGGGTGTGAAACTGTGAGCAGTGAGTGAAAAGGAGTGTGAATCATGTGTGTATGCAATTTCTTGTGCGTGTGTGATGGAGTGAACAATACAATGTGTATGTGTGTGTAGGGTGAGTGATAGGCTCAGATTTAGTTAACAGGAAAAATCAGTTTAGAACCCCTGTTCTCAGGTTTAGACAAACAAAAATAGCCCACTCTTATCAGTCTATTCATCATGGGAAACACCCAACATCATACTCAGGTTTAAGTCCTATTCTCAGGTTTAAGTCAACTTAACATTGATGAGGAAAAATCTGTAGCATTGCTAACTCAGGAAATCAGTTCATGAAAAATCAGGAATAGGAAATCAATTTTTTAGGTTTCAACCACAGGGAAATCTCAAATTTTCATCTCAATACAAAAATCAGTATACACAACATCTCAGGTTTTTGCCTAAACAAAATAGCTAACCTATCTTCACATTCTCAGGTTTAGGAACTGGAACCAATTGCCAAAACCCAATGTAAATTGAACACTCATTCATGATAACACAAACCTATCATGATATATAAAAGTAACAGGAACCTAACATGATTAATTACAAATCAAATGAAACAGTGAGTTGAAAGAATTAAACTTAACAGAAAAAATATGCAGTACAGGGACTAGGTTTCAGAAATGGGAATTTGATCACAACCAACCAACTAAATCATCAAAACTGAATCCTAGCATGCTTCTCATTCATAACAGCAACCAACCCATTTTAATTTGCATGATATTAACATCCAATGTGATTCGAAAATGGAAAAAATAGTGAATATATCCACTGATACTTAACAGTATCAGGAAAATAGGGGATTGCCCATTTCAACATAAAATAACAGTTAATAAGTAAGGTTAAAGGTTGGTAGTACATTAGTGGATATGTGTATGTGTCACACAAGCAATAATGTGTCCAATAACACGACACAGACGTGTCCAATCAACTAAACATACACAATCATAAAACTGCATTCAGACAGTATCGTGCACGCGTTCCAGACAGTCTAGGACACGACACGACACGACACGAATTAGATCTCATGATCACACATGTGGGTTCGCCTAGGGTAGGACTAGGGGCCTAGCACCCTGAATCGGACCCACATGTCACCGTGTCCGACTTATCAAGCCGTATCCGTACCCGAAATCGAACTGTGCGTGCATAGTGCAAAACCAGTACACACACGAATACGTGTTGGATACGACACGAGGACTCGTGCAACTTGGGGATCCTCGTGTTAGTGTCTTCCCCAAAGTGTGTGTCAAATATCTCGTGTCCAAGTGTCGTGTCCAAGGAGGATTTGCCCCCGAGTAGCAGGGGACTGCTGTGCGTGCAGAAACGTGCGTGTCGCGTGTCCAAAACGACCCGACACAATACAATCATCAACTCAGTCCACCAGAAACCAATAAACAATACAAAAACCTAATTTTCTATTCAAAGGTTTTCCAAAAACCAAATCGAAATCCCCTTTTGGGCATTTCGACAAACACCTAGATACTGCTACTGATACGTGTCCAAATGGACACGAAACCCATGAAACCCGACACAACACCAATGCAGACACTTAGGGGACTCCTAGGGCTTCCTAATCATGAAGACAAATCGAAATTTCATGGAGATTTGAGAGAGTTACCTAAACTTGAACTTTCAAGAAAAACCCCTCTTTGTGAGCTCCTCTCTTGATGTCCCAATCCAATCAAAACAACCTCAAACTGAGATGAGACCTTAGCAACAGCAAGAATAGTCTTATCAGGACCTAATGGAATAAATTAGAAAGAAAAAGGATGAGGAAAGGAGTTCTAGGGATTAAATACCATAGGAAACTAACCTTTCTAAAACTTGAGCCTTCCTAAGAAAGAGGCAACCCTAGATTTTAGGAGAGTATAAATATGGTGGTGATCCCAATGCAATAGGTGGCCGGCCACATCTCCTAGGGATTAGGGTTTGGTTAATTGTTTTGGCTTTGGGCCAAGTTACATTGGCTATGGCTAAGTTGTTTTATTAATTGGCTCAAACCATAAGTCATGACTTATGACTTATCTAATTCTATGACTAACTTGAGTCTAACGACCAAACTATGGATTAACTTAGGCTAGACTAGAGTCATATAACCTAACCAAGTCCATACTAACTAGGTTTAGCTCCTAGGTTGGTCTACAAGGGTCCACACTAGTCAAAGTCAACCTAGTCCAAACAATTCCAAAATAATTCCTAAAAATTCCCTAAAATTTAAATAAATTCTAATAAATTTAAATTATCCCAAAAATGACAAAAATACCCTCACTCTAGAAATATGGTAGTGACAAATCTACCCTTCTTAAAGAATTTCGTCCTCGAAATTGAAAGGCGAAATACAAATGATGAGAAGGATAGAAAGCATACCTCACGGTCCAAAAAGATAAGGGTAGCGCTCGCGCATCTCATCCTCCCGCTCCCAGGTAGACTCTCCTGGAGAATGATGCCTCCATACGACGCGCACCAAGGGTATCACCTGGTTCCTCAGAACCTTCTCCCTTCGATCCAGAATCTCCACTGGCTGCTCTGGATAGCTGAGAGAAGGCACAACCTCTATCTCAGAATGATCGAGCACATGACCAGGGTCAGCCACGTATCGTCTCAGCTGTGATACATGGAATACGTTGTGGACCCCCACAAGTGTAGGCGACAAGTCTAGCCTGTAAGCCACGTCACCGACTCTCCTGCTGATAACGAAAGGGCCGATGAAGCGCGGGCTAAGCTTCCCGCCTCCACCAAAACGTATCGTACCATGAGTCAGAGATATCCTCTAGAAAACCTGGTCTCCGACCTAATCACAAGCAAGGTCTCAATTAATATAATAAACAAACATGATCAAAAATCACAAACAAATAAACCTAAATCTAATTCTACTCTAAACTGTACCTCAAACTCCAATGGCCTCTGGTGGCTATCGGCCAAGTGCCGATGTCTGTCCTGCGCCAACGCGAAGTCTGTCCCTGATGAGCTTCACCTTCTCGGCTGCATCAACAACTATCTCTGGCCCCAGTAAAGCTCGTTCACCAACATCATCCCAAGATAAGGGTGTACGGCACCTACGCCCGTATAGAGCCTCGAAAGGTGACATCTCAATGCTGGCCTGGAAACTATTATTGTAGGCAAATTCCACTAAATGAAGATGATCCTTCCAGGAACCTCTAAAGTCTAGGACGCACGTCCGCAGCATATCCTCAAGGGTTTGAATAGTCCGCTCTGACTGTTCGTCCGTCTGGGGGTGGTATGCTGTACTAAACTTGAGCTGAGTGCCCAAGCTGGTCTGCAGACTCCTCCAGAAATGGAAAGTAAAACGGCTATCCCGATCTGAGACGATGCTGACTGGAACTCTGTGAATCCTGACTATCTGTCGCATATACATCTCCGGCAGCCTCTCTGTAGACGTACCCACCTTGAATGGCAAGAAGTGGGCCGATTTGGTCAACCTGTCAACGATGACCCAAATCGCGTCTTTCCCTCCTGGAGTATGTGGCAATCCTGAAACGAAGTCCATCTTGAAATGTTGTGGGTGTGAGTTCAGTGGCACCAGTCAGTACATGACTCGATAATCTGAAATACTGAGGTGTGAGTTCAGTGGTACCAGCGGGTACATAACTCGAAGACTTTGTAGCGAATGTCGTTTAGACATAATATTTCTTCAGGAACTTGCCGTTGACGGGCAGCATGAGCAAGTCTTCGTTTTGCTTTGCGAGGCGGTAAGCACTGTTGGAGAATACCGTCTCAATGATAAATGGGCCCTCCCATTTTGCCTGGAATTTGCCGACGGTCTTGTGAGTCATGACCATTGGCCTCCGGACTGCCAAGACGAGATCGTCTACCTGGAATGTTCTGATTTTGACCTTCTTGTTGAAGGCTCCTGAGATGTATGCTTTGTATAGCTCGATCCTTTACTGGGCTAGGAGGCGCTTTTCATCTAAGGCCTCTAACTCATGCAGTCGACGTCGGTAGTTATCATCGGTTGTCAATTGATGTGTGAGGGTGACACGTAGTGAGGGGATCTGTGTCTCCAAGGGGAGGACTGCCTCACTCCCATATACCAGGGAGAATGGTGTATTTCCAGTGGCTGTTCGGACCGTGGTGCGATAAGCCCATAAGCACTCGCCGAGCTTCTCGTTCCAGTCGCACTTGTTGGAGGAGACGAACTTCTTGAGCAGTTTGATGATTGTTTTGTTGAACGCCTCTGCTAACCCATTTGTTGCCGGGTTGTACGGCGTCGAGGCGATATTCTGAATACGGTGCTTATCACAAAACCGATAGAATGCGTGGCTTGCAAACTGCGGACCATTATCATGGATGATCCTTCGGGGCAGTCCAAAGCGGTAGATGACGTGGTGTTTAAGGAAGCTGATCACGTTTGCAGTCTTAACTTCTGCGAGTGGGACAGCTTTCGCCCATTTGGAGAAGTAATCAGTGATCGCAAGTATGAAGCGATGTCCTCGAGAGGAAGGTGGGGTGATTGGACCAATAATATCTATTCCCCATGCTTCGAATGGCCAGGACGCCACTGTCGGATGTAACAATTCGGATGGTTGGTGGATGAAGTCCGCGTGGACTTGGCAAACTTTGCACTTTTTAGCATAATCTATCGCGTCTGCCACCATTGTGGGCCAATAGTAGCCCATTCGGCGAAGGCGGTCTTTCAGTTTCGGGCCAGGCTAGTGGGCCCCACAGACACCGTCATAGGCTTCTCGTACGGCTTCTTTGGCTTCTGCGTTTGACAGACACCAAAGCAGTAATCCATCGTAGGAGCGGCGATACAGCATTTTCGTCTCTGTATCGTAGAAGAATCTGAGAGAACGCCTTCTGATGGAAGTGGCTTCCTTTGGGTTCTCAGGCAGGATGTCGTAGACGACGAAGTCGATGAATGGTTGTCTCCAATCTGGGGCGTCATCGATCGTCTGTGCAGAATAACTTGCGACGAATTACACATTATTTTTGGGACAGACCAGTTCATGGCCTATCACTTCCACTGATTGTCGATCATAATTCGGAACTGCTAGGAAAGCGGCGAGACCAGCTAGGGCATCGGCTTCAATATTTCTGAGTCTGGGGACGTACTCGATGAAGAACCCCTCAAATGTCGAGATGATATTGATCGCTATTTGATGATAAGGGATCATGTCTTCATGGCGGACCTCGTACGAACCCCGGATCTGATTGACGATTAGTTGGGAATCGCCGTACGCTTCAAGGTATTCTACCCCCAGCTCTCTTGCAAGTTGGAGGCCAATGACCAGAGCGTTGTACTCGGCCACATTGTTAGAACAGGGTTCAGTGGGGGAATAAGCGCGGTTAATCACCAATCCGGAAGGAGAGATTATTACTACCCCGACTCCGACAACTTTATTGCCTTTAGGTCCGGTCCTTGAAGCGCCGTCGAAGAACATTCGCCATATATTCTCGCGAGAGGTTGTGTGCGAGTCGGCGACCTCATCTAGGATCTTTTCGTATATCCTGGAAGACTCCGAGCCTGGGTGGGCTGCCAAGAAATCTGCCAGGGCTTGACCTTTGACTGCCTTTTGGGGGACGAAGATCATATGATAAGGGGACAATAATATTGCCCATATAGCGAGTCGAGAGCTGAGTGCCCCTGGTTTAGTCATGAGGACCCTTAGAGAGTTGACTCGTGAGACCACATGTATCATTTGTCCGTTGACATAGTGTCGTGTTTTCTGAATAGCGAACACCAGGGTGAGGCATTCCTTCTCTACAGCGGTGTATCGGTGCTCTGGTCCAATCATCATTCGGCTGAGGTAATATATTGCCTGTTCATGGCCTGTATCGTTATTCTGTGCCAGCAGAGCACCGAGGGAGTGTTCCATTGCTCGTACATAGAGTAGAAATGGTTTTCCAGGGACTGGGGCTACCAAGACCGGAGGATTTGACAGATATTCTTTGATGCTATCTAAAGCACGCTGGCATTCTTCGTCCCATACGAATGAGACTCCTTTCTTCATGAGGTGCGTGAATGGTCGACATCGCCCGGAGAGGTTGGAAATGAACCTTCTGATGTAAGCTAGCCTTCCCTGAAGGCCTCTGAGTTTGCGGAGATTTCTCGGGGGACCCATCTCCATGATTGCTTTTGTCTTCTCGGGGTCTACATGGATACCCTTTGCAGTGATGATGAAGCCTAAGAACTTCCCGCTGGATACGCCCAGGAAGGACTTCGTAGGGTTCATCTTCAAATTGTGTGTCCGTATTAGGTCGAATACCATCCTTAGATCCTGCAGATGGTCTCCTTTGCTACGGCTCTTGACGGCTATATCATCAATATAGCACTCCACCGTCTTGCGTAAGTGGTCTCTGAAGATGATGCTCATAGCTCTTTGATATGTGGCACCAGCATTCTTTAAACCGAAAGGCGTGACTGTGTAGCAGTACGTGCCAATCGGTGTTCGAAATGATGTATGCTTTTCGTCGTCGGGAGACATCTTGATTTGGTTGTATCCCGAGAAGCCATCCATGAATGACATGCGTTCAAAGCCGCAGGTATTGTCGATCATGATGTCTGTGATAGGAAGGGGGAATTCATCTTTGGGACATGCCTCGTTCAGGTTGCGAAAGTCGATGCAGATTTGAATCTTTTCGTTCTTCTTAAGAACGGGTACTATATTGGCGACCCAATCAGGATGCTGCTCCTCACGGATGAAGCTGCTGGCTATCAGTTTGCTGACTTCAGCTTCGATTGCGTCCATGATGCCTGGGCGGAAGCGTCGCTGTTGTTGTTTAACTGGCTTCGCATCTGGTCGAATATTGAGTTTATGAAGAGCGATGTCAGGATTTAATCCTGGCATGTCTTCATAGCTCCAGGCGAACACATCAATGTACTCTCTGACAAGTTCTAACAGCGACTCCCGTTCTTCGTCGGTTAGGCTTTCACTGATGAAGATCGATTTTGGAGAAGATTCGCTGTCGAGATCCACTTGTATGACCTCATCTTCAGTAGAAAGTTCTCTCAGTTCGAACCGCTTTTCCTATTGTGCGTCTAATTGCTAGGCCCATGGCTCTAGCTCGAGGATTTCGGGGATGTCTTCGTCTTCCTCGTAAGCGTCGACGAACGCCATGTTGACTGACATGACTTGTCTGAACACATCTCCGATGCTGGTATCTGAGTCAGAAGTTGGTGATCCGGTTGAATATGACTGCCAGTCGCATTCTTCATCTGAACTTTCAGGGGTCATAGTAGGCGTTACATACCCTAACCCGTATCGAGTTTTGTTATAGTAGTTCCGTGGTTTGCCCACCGGGACTGGCGGCTTCAAAGGTAATCGTCGCCCAGTGCCATAGTTCAATCCTGGCGTAGTCTCCAGATCATATCCCTGTTTCTGCATGAGATATTTGGATTGAGGGCTATAGAGATACAGAGGCAGTCTCCCGGCATCTGACCCGAGGTCGACTTCTTCTATGGTACGGGGATGAGGGTTGTTCGTCCGGCTGAAGATGATTGGATGATCTTCTCCCTCGTGTATTCGGTAAGCGTCTTCTACTAGAGTGAGCTGGATTGCGGTGTACACATTTGTCACCTGTGTGTGTAGGTGAGCGCCTATACCGTGTTCCATAGCATACATCGTACATAGCTTATTGAGCTCGGTGTAGTTCAAAGATAACCCTTTATTGATGAAGTAAGGTATCTTTTCTAGAAGGATTACATCATCAGCGGAGGGGACATTGGTGTGGGCGGCCACATACTTGGCTAGCTCTGGTTCCTCTTCGGCTACCCCCTGTGTGAACGAAGACTGAAAGGACGACCTAGGAAGCTTGATCGTCAGTGGTCCAGTTGGTGGAGCAGAGCGTAGAGTCGTTGGCAGACTGGCGACCCCCAGTTTGGCATTCGATGTGGAGCGAGGAGTGGCTGGTTCGCTGGAAGTGTCAAACCTTGCATCGAAGCGACAACCTTTCTTGGGAAGGCGTATTGTCAGTGGCCTGTCCGAGGGGTTGATCTTCTCTGTTTGTGGTTGACTGACTCTTGGTAACCTGATGGTTAGTGGCTCCGTTGTGGGTCTCGGCACTTCGCTGGATCTAGGCAGCCGGATTATCATCTGCACCTCTTGCGCCGAGAGGCTGATCGCGTCCTTCCGCAGAGTGGCGGTGAGGGGTGTAGACTTGTCCGATTTGCGAGCTTGGAGGTGGATCGTCAGGGGTCCTTCTGATCTCGTGGCTGTCTCAGTATGAGCTTCTGCATCTCCTTCATCCAGGTGCCTCTTCGATTTTTCGTATAAATAGGAGTCCGAGTAGTAAGATTCGACCCCTTTGAAGGGATCGATATCAGCAAACTCTGTCTTCACGAAGCCATGTTTGTCGATATATTTGAAGCACTGGTGTAGCGTGGACGGTACGATCATAAAATCGTGTATCCATGGGCGGCCCAAGAGGATGTTGTAAGAAGTGTCTGCATCTATGACGTAGCATGTGACTTCGGATTGGAGGTCGCCGATTTGACACATCAGATGAATCTTCCCAATAGGGTAGCTCCTGCCCGAATTGAAACCGCTGATGGCGGTACTTGTAGGTGTTAGGCGATGCATTGGGATGCGAAGATGATGTAGCAGGCCTTTCGGGATGATGCTTATGGAAGAGCCAGGATCAATGTGCATCCGATCCACCTTCACGTCGTCGATGTATCCCGTGTAGTATAGCGGGCGATCATGTAGGTTGGTTTTGATGAGCATGTCCTGCGGAGTGAAGACGATGTTGGGCATTGCTCCCGTGCAGGCACTATCTTGGAGATCCATGGGTGAGTCCTCCCCAGTGAGGTTGGATTGAGCGAGATAGGCATCGGCATTTTGGAGTGCTTCGCTCAATGCAATACGAACGTCCTTGGAGACTCTTAGGAGTTCGTATAATAACAATTTGGCCGGAGTGTTAGCCAATTGTGCTAAGATGTCAAAGTTGTAGGGTCTCTCTAGCCCTTGGGCTGCGTCCTTTCGGAGAGATTTGTCGAAGCGAGTCTCCTTCGGCCTAGGCTTGTCGGTCGTCGAAGGCTGAGCCGGTCCCAGAGCATCAGTTGTAGTGGGTTGATGATTTTTAGCTGGACTGTCAACCACAGGTTGGGATTGCGCTCCGGACCGCGTGACGACGGCTGTAGCTTCCTCGTTGTCTGCTGAAATTGTGTGACAGGTCTTGATTTTTCCACTCTTTTGTTGGTGGGAGATGGTGTGGGCCGAGTCACTTCTGACACCAAGTCTGGATGGACCCACATGACCTCTCCTCGTGAGGTGGTGAGAGGTACTAGACCAGCAGCTTATTCTCGAGGCGGAGGAAGATTGGTAATCTCTATTGTCACGAGAGGGACGGGGATTACCCCGTCTTGAGTCTCCGTCGGAGGGAAGTTGCCGAATTGTACGGATACCATATTGGCTGCTACGGTTACCTCTTCGAAGTCGATGGCCAGAGCGTTCGAATCGATGAGGCTTTGGATGTACCGTTTTAATTGGTAGCAGTCATGTGTAGCGTGGTGTACATAACGGTGGTAATGGCAGAACTTCGGATTCTCCAAATCGGCCGGCCGAGGCTCCCGTCTTGGTGGAGGAAGCTGAATTCTACCTCCTTGTATGAGCATGTCTAAGATAGGCTTGACGTGGCCGTCTTCGAAAGAGTAAGTGATTTGAGGCCATTGCTTGTCTGCTGGCTGTGGCTCGGGCTTCTGGGCCGTGTCAGCCACCATAGCCTATTTTCCCTTGCTGTCCCGATTGTTGGAGGGGTTACCCCCATTATCGTTGTTGAGACGTTTGCCCTTGTTTTCTCCTTCTGAGATGTGCAACTCCAGTTGGCGGGCCTTCTTCAGTCGTTCTTCAGCGCTTGTGGCGCTGATGATGAATGCCTTCCAATCTTTGAATTGACTCTCGCCCATCCAGAGACTGATCGTTGGAAGCAGTCTCTTTTGGCATATTTCAATCAAAGAAGAATCCGGATTTCCGGAAGGCAGCTTCATGGCGGTCTGGCGGAACCGCTCAATATAGTTCCTTGTTAACTCCTTCTCCCCTTGGACGACGTCCATGAGAGTGGACATAGTGACGTCTTGTCCTACTTCATAGAACCGTTCCAAGAACATGCGCTTGAAGCCGGCGAAGGAATGGATCTAGTTGTCCGGTAGATTACGGTACCAATCGAAGACGACTCCTTCCAATGCTCCAATGACTAACCATGTAAGGATCGCATCTTCATGGGGCAGATGGTCGGTGGTAACCTTAAAGTAAGTGATGTACCGACTTGCTGAGGTTTTGCCATCATACGGGTTGATGTTGAACGGCTTATATCTTGGTGGGAATGGAACATCCCTCCACTCAGCAGGATATGGTTGCCGTATTCTGAGATCTTGAGTGTTTTCTTGGGCATGAAACATGGCACGGAGCTCCTGGACCTCTTTTCTTACTTCTCGGGTCTCATCTGTCGTGGCGGGGGCTGTTATTTCGGGAGGATTATTGCCCGAGTTTGGTGCCGCTGAGTTCGAATCTACATTGACCGCGGGGCCCGTGTTTATTTGACCAGGTGTTCCTCCTTGTAGAGTGGGCAGGGCCGCTTTAATCTCGTCTACAGACTTGACCAAAGCAAGTAATATGGCTTCGAGACTGTCGATGCGCTAGCGATCACTAGAACCACCTTGATCGCTGTCCGTCATGAACGCCGTTCTTACGTGAGGAGTGATGGAAGAAACGGTGGAGGATGTGCCCTCTGAGTCGTACCCATGCACCGAGAAGTCATCGGGATAGGTGGGAATGTTCTCTTCGGGCTCGGACTCGGAGGGAATGGTTTCCCCAGCTTCAGAGCTTGTCTTGTCTTGAGAGTTACGGATGTCCTCGGGGACATCAGCGTCCGTTGCTCCTGATGGAAAAGTTGTTTGTGAGGACTCGGTTCCTTAGAACATCGGATTGTTGCGAATGTTCGGAGGAGTGCTACCCCCAGCTCCTTCAACCCCCAGCGATGTGGATGATGAATTTCCCATCGCGGTAAATTTCGTCTTTGAACGGGTGTGTTGGAATACACCAGTGGAGGACAACCGTTTAGACGACAGTTTCTTAGTTGTAGTGGTTGATATCTTCGGACTGGAGATGCTCGTTTTCTTCCTTCTCTCTTCGGCGGGGACTTTTTGAGCAGAATTGCAGGAGACAACAGGAGGTGCCTCAACTTCTGAGTTCGGGTGCTGTAGCCTTTGGAAGACGGATGGCCGAGCTTCCGTCATTGTTGCATTGTTGCAGCAGCAATTGACGATGATTTGGGTGCAGTGATGTCCAAGCGAGGACTCCTTGCACACCGACACTCCTTCTCTTTCCTTGTGTTTGTGGAGGATCGTCTCCCGCAGGTCAGAGGAACCACTCTGTCTGTTTGCCGCGGGGGGCTGGACTTGAGCAGTTGTATACAACTTTCCATCCGAGGCCCGTGTGATAGTCAACGGGACGCTCCGATAGTCAGAGGTTGGGACAGCTGACTGGGCTCGATGAGCCTGCGCTGCCCTAGACTTCCTTCCTTTAGCACCTGTGGGTGCGTAATAGGAGGAGTCCAAGTTGAATGCCACAGAGTCTGGCTTATCATACAGAGAATCATCATGGTCGGGGCCGTATGAGAGACGGACCAAGACCGATCGAGAGAAGCATGGGACGGACGCTATGCTGCTAGAGTTGGGTACCGTACAGGCTGTCTGCATGCGGTCGTCTTCTGCTGACGGATGAGTTGTCTTTGGGCGGCTAGGAGTCACGACCGTGCAGGCTGGCCGCATGCGGTCGATAATAGTGGCCGCATAGGTTTTCTGCAAGCGACTGACTCCTGTAGCCGCATGTGTTTCATCTATGTGATTGGCGACTGTAGCTGAATAAACTATGCGGCTGCCAGATGTGATCGCATGATTTTTCTTCATGCGGCTAGCGACTGTGGCCGCATGGGCTTTGTCCATGCGGCTAGCGGATGTGGTCGCATGAGCCTTTTTCACTCGGCTAGCACCCCTATGCAGCTCAGTTTGCGTAGAGTTCCTCTTTGCCCCTGCAAGTCCAGCATTATAGTATTTTCTTCTGCCGGACTTGGGGACAGCAGAGTTGTCTACGGTTTAAAGTGGGGCCGCAGAAGAGTCCTTTTCGCCGTCTTGAGCAACAGAGGGTACACCGTCGGGGGCTTGGAGAGGAGCAAATAATTTTGGCCTCCACTCTCTGTGAGCCTTTGTCGTGCGGGTGCACTTCTGGACCGGGCCAGCGCTTCCTTCGGAGAGCATCTCTTCAAACGCTTGTTGGTCGAAGTGGACGACCATCTTTTGTTGCGTGGAGCCAAGCTTGGCTGCATCCGATTGCGTCACCAACTCCTCAGCCGTGGAGAAGTTAGTCCCCAGCAGAGTTGCCATCGTGTTTGCCATTGATTATGAAAGTACAGAACAATTATCGGAGGACTGAACTTAGACTCACAATACAAACTCGCTTGTACAAAGAAAGCCTAGGGACGAAAACCTAGGTACAGCAATCTAAGTACAATTGTTTATTTTAGATTCTGGGGGGTGACGATAGAGGCTCGGGAAGGCGACGGCAGCCCTGCATTACTCCTTGGACGATCGGTATGCAGCCTTGGCTCCTGTGTGAAGATGGTTGGTGTTGACGAAAAAAGGCTCTTTTTGCTCCTCTGTTGCTCTCCTGACTTCTCTCTCTCTCTGTGTATTTTCTCTCTCTGTATTTTTTTATTCTTTTGTTGCCGGTCCTTTTTTTTTGCAGAGAAATGATGCTGGCTATTTATAATAGTGGGGTATGATCATTAGGGTTTGCTAATGATCATTTGTTTGGAATGTCGGCGCTCCTTTATTCCATCTGAACCCTTGATCCTGATTACAATGAATCTAGGCCATTAATGCGGATAGCACCGAATCTTGTGAGCAATTAATGTTAACTGCTTTAAATCTTCATGATTGATTATACCAATGCCCGATTGCTCGCCACGTGTCCCATTGGCTTGATGATAAATGATATGCCCTGATCTTAGTAATTATGACGATGATGTCAAATATACTTGTTGGAATTCGGTTAGATCCTCGATTGATTCGATGCCACGTGTTTTAATTGTGGGTCCCGCCAGAGCCGCATAGGATGGGCGACACTTGAACCGCAGGGAGATACTCCTCGTGAGCCGCTTGGGACAATGCTTTATTGAGCCGCAGGTGATGAACTCTCAATGAGCCGCATATGCATAGTCTCTGCGAGCCGTATAAACTAGCGTTGTCTTGAGCCGCAGGGAATGAGTTCTCAGGGAGCCGCATGTACAACGTTGTGTTGGGCCGCAGGGACTGGACTCTTGGTGGGCCGCATATGGCTGATTGCCACGTGGCAACCTGGGACTTCTGACGGATCGGGTCAGAGATTTTCTTCTTTTCCCGAAGAGTCTGTCATTATGGCAGAACCATTATGACACTTTATGTCAGAGCCGTCACGGTCGTCGAGTCGTGTCAGAGCATTAAATGAGGCCACTTCTCAAAAGGCCAGCTGTAGGGAGGGATCCCAAGGGGGGATGTGGCGTCGATCGGGCCGCATATTCCTGCTGAACCGCATACACTCCCGAGCCGCATGAGACTGAGAGTCTTCTTTGAATTGCATAAGGCAGCTCCTGTATGAGCCGCATGGGCTTTCTTTCCAGAGCCGCATGGACCATTACTCTGATATTTTCCATGCTTCTACAGAGAAGTAATCTGTGATTGCGAGTATGAAGCGATGTCCTCGGGAGGAAGGTGGAGTGATTGGACCAATGATATCCATTCTCCGTGCTTCGAAGGGCCAGGATGCCACTGTCGGATGGCTGGTGAACAAAGTCCGCGTGGACTTGGCATGCTTTGCACCTTCTTGCATAGTCTATCGCATCTGCTACCATAGTGGGCCAGTAGTAACCCATTCGACGAAGACGGTCTTACAATTTAGGGCCAGGCTGATGGGCCCCACAGACACCGTTATGAGCTTCTCATACGACTTCTTTGGCTTCTGTATTTGACAGACATCGAAGCAATAATCCATCATAGGATCGGCGATACAGCATTTTTGTCTCTGTATCGTAGAAGAATCTGAGAGAACGCCGTCTGGTGGAGGTGGCTTCCTTTGGGTTCTCGGGCAGGATATCGTAGACAACGAAGTCAATGAATGGTTGTCTCCAATCTGGGATATCGTCGATCGTCTGAGCGGAATAACTCGCCACGAATTGAACGTTGTTCTTGGGGCAGACCAGTTCGTGGCCTATCACATCTACCGATTGATGAGTATGATTTGGTACCTCTAGAAAGGCGGCCAGGCCTGCTAAGGCATCGACTTCGATGTTTCAGAGTCTGGGAACGTGCTCGATGAAGAACCCCTCGAACGATGAGATGATATTGATTGCTATTTGGTGATAGGGGATCATGTCTTCTTGGCGAACTTCGTATGAGCCCCGGATCTGATTGACGATTAACTGAGAATCGCCGTATGCTTCGAGATATTCTACCCCCAGCTCTCTTGTAAGTTGGAGGCCAATGACCAGAGCGTTGTAGTCGGCCACATTGTTAGAGCAGGGTTCCGTGAGGGAGTAAGCGCGGTTAATCACCAATCCGGAAGGGGAGACTAGCACCACCCCGACTCCGACGACGATGTTGCCCTTGGGTCGCGTTCTCGAAGCACCGTCGAAGAACATTCGCCATATATCATCGTAAGAGGTTGCATGCGAGTCGGCAACCACATTTTGGATTTCTTCATATATTCTGGATGACTCTAAGCCCGGGTGGGCCGCCAAAAAGTCTGTCAGGGCTTGACCTTTGACAGCCTTTTGTGGGACGAAGATCATATTATAAGGGGACATCAATATTGCCCATACACCAAGGCGAGAGCTGAGTGCCCCTGGTTTAGTCATGAGGACCCTGAGAGGGTTGACTCATGAGATCACATGTATTGTTTGTCCAGTGACATAGTGTCGCGTCTTCTAAATGGCGAACACCAGGGCAAGGCATTCCTTTTCCACAGTGGTGTATCGGTGCTCTGGCCCAATCATCATTCGACTAAGGTAATATATGGCTTGTTCATGGCCTGCGTCGTTGTTTTTTTGCCAGCAGAGCTCCGAAGGAATGTTCCATTGCTCGTACGTAGAGCAGGAATGGTTTTCCAGCAACTGGAGCCACCAGGACTAGAGGGTTCGACAAATATTCTTTGATGCTGTCGAAGGCCCGCTGATATTCTTCATCCCATATGAACGAGACGCCTTTCTTCATGAGGTGGGTGAATGGTCGACATCGCCCGGAGAGGTTAGAAATGAACCTCCTGATGTAAGCTAGCCTCCCTTGAAGGCCTCTGAGTTTGCGAAGATTTCTTGGGGGACCCATCTCCATAATTGCCTTTGTCTTCTCAGGGTCTACATGGATACCCAGGGCGGTGATGATGAAACCCAAGAACTTTCTGCTGGATACGCCCAGGAAGGACTTCGTAGGATTCATTTTCAAATTGTGCGCTCGTATCAGGTCGAATACCATCTTCAGATCCTGCAGATGGTCTCCCTTACAGCGACTCTTGACGGCGATGTCATCAACATAGCACTCCACCGTCTAGCGTAAGTGGTCTCTGAAGATGATACTCATGGCTCTTTGATATGTGGCGCCGACATTCTTTAAACTGAAAGGCATGACTGTGTAGCAGTATGTGCCAATCGGTGTTCGGAATGACGTACGCTTTTCGTCGTCAGGAGACATCTTGATTTGGTTGTACCCCGAGAAGCCATCCATAAATGACATACGTTCGAAGCCGCAGGTATTGTCAATCATGATGTCCGTGATAGGGAGGGGGAATTCATCTTTGGGGCATGCCTCGTTCAGATTGAGGAAGTCGATGCAGATTCGAATCTTTCTATTCTTCTTGAGGACTGGTACTATATTGGCGACCCAATCGGGATATTGCTCCTCAAGAATCAAGCCGCTGGATATCAGTTTGTTGACTTCGGCCTCGATCGCGTCCATGATGCTCGGGCGGAAGCGTCGCTGTTGCTGCTTGACTGGCTTAGCGTCCGGCCGAATATTGAGTTTGTGAAGAGCAATATCAGGATTTAATCCGGGCATGTCTTCATAGCTCCAGGCGAACACATTAATATATTCTTTGATAAGTTCCAGTAGCGATTCTCGCTCTTCGTCTGTTAGGCTTTTACTGATGAAGATCAGTTTTGGAGAAGATTTACTGCCGAGATCTACTTGTATGACCTCATCTTCAGTGGGAGGTTTTCTCTGTTCGAATCGCTCTTCACATTGTGCATCCAGCTGTTGGGCCCACGGCTCTAGCTCGAGGATCTCAGCGATGTCCTTATCTTCTTCGTAAGCGTCGGCAAATGCCATGTTGACTGACAAGACTTGCCTGAATAGGTCTCCGATGCTGGTATCCGAGTCAGAAGTTGGTGATCCGGTTAAATGTGAATACCAGTCACATTCTTTATCTGAACTCTCAGGGGTCGTCGTGGGTGTTACATACCTTAATCCACATCGAGTCTTGCTATAGTAGTCTCGTGGTTTGCCTGCCAGGACCGGTGGCTTCAAAGGTAATCGTCGTCCTGTACCGTAGATCAAGCCTGGCGTCGTCTCCAGATCATACCCCTGTTTCTGCATGAGATATTTAGATTGGGGGCTATAAAGATACAGAGGCAGTCTCCCGGTATCTGATCCAAGGTCGACTTCTTCTACGGTGAAGGGATGCGGATCGTCCTTCCTGCCGAAGATGATTGGATGGTCCCTTCCCTCGATTATGCAGTAAACGTCTTCCGCTGGAGTAAGCTGGTTCGCGGTGTACACGTTTGTCACCTGTGTGTATAGGCGAGTGCCTATACCGTGTTCCATAGCATACATTGTACAAAGCTTATTAAGCTCGAGGTAGTTCAAAGATAGCCCTTTATTGATGAAGTAAGGTATCTTTTCTAGAGGGATTACATCATCTGCGGAGGAAACATCAGTGTGGGCAGCCACATACTTGGCTAACTCCGGTTCCTCTTCGGCTACCCCCTGAATGAACGAAGACTGAGAGGACGACCTGGACAGCTTGATCGTCAGTGGTTCAGCTGGTGGAGCAGAGCATGGAGTTGTTGGCAGACTAGCGACCCCCAGTCTGGTGCTTGATGCTGGACGGGGAGTGGTTGGTTCGCTTGATGTTCCAGGCCTTGCATCGGGGTGACGACCCTTCTTGGGAAGGCGTATCGTCGTTGGTTTGTCGGAGGGATTGAGCTTCTCCGTTTGCGACCCGCCGACTCTCGGCAACCTGATTGTCAGTGGCTTCGTTGTGGGTCTTGGCACTTGGCCAGACCTTGGCAGCCGGATTATCATCTGCTCTTCCTATGCCGAGTGGCTGATTGCGTCCTTACGCAGAGTAGCGGTAAGGGGTACAGACTTGCCAGGTTTACGAGCTTGGAGGTGGATCGTCCGTGGTTCTTCTGATCCTGTGGATGTCTCGGTACGAGCTTGCACATCTCCTTCACCAAGATGTTTCTTCAATTTTTCGTACAGATAGGAGTCTGAGTAGTAGGATTCAACCCCTTTGAAGGGATCGATATCAGCAAATTCTGTCCTCACGAAGCCGTGTTTGTCGACATGTTTGAAGTACTGGTGCAGCGTGGAAGGCACGATCATATAATCTTGTATCCACGGGCGCCCCAAGCGGATGTTGTAAGAAGTGTCTGCATCTATGACGTAGCAGGAGACTTCTGATTGGAGATTGCCAATTTGACACTTCAGACGAATCTTCCCAATTGGGTAGCTCCTGCCCGAATTGAAGCCGCTGATAGCGGTGCTTGTAGGAGTCAGGCAATGCATTGTGATGCGGAGATGATGTAGCAGACCCTTCGGGATAATGCTTATGGAAGAGCCAGGATCAATGTGCATCCGATCCACCTTTACATCGCCGATGTATCCAGTGTAGTATAACGGGCGATCATGCAGGTTGGTTTTGATGAGCATGTCCTGCGGAGTGAAGACAATGTTGGGCATCGCTCCCGTACAGGCGCTGTCTTGGAGATCTGCAGACGGGTTCTCTGTCACGACCCGCACCCTAGTGTAAGGGCACGAGACGTGGGTACGTCCAGCCTACGCCACAGTGTCGGCGGTAGAACGCTGTCCTAGGTCAACAATCATCTAGCAATATATCTCTAAACAGTTTATACTCCCCGAATGGGGGTGACATAGCAGTAAAACTCAATCACAACTAAGGAAGAGATAGCACGATATGAAATAGAACTCAAGGAAATAAATAGATAAAAAGTAGTCTAAGATAATCCCAGCAATATCCAGAAGTTCATGGTCTCAGATACAGAATGAAAGAATAAATACAACTCTGAACACCAAATAAGTCTAGCTAAAACATGCCTCAAGACTACATAAAAGATAGATAAGCCTAACTAATTTAGTCTAGGCAATCGGGGTGATATCCTCAGCTAGAGCTGGGTCCTCCTGATGGTCCAGCTCACAGGTGTCATCTAAGGCTGCCCCGTAATAAGTATCTAGACCAGTCTCCTCCTCGTCCTCTGTAATATTTTTAACAGGTCCAGTCAGGACAGGAGCGAGTACAGTACATCTCAACAGTTCATAGCAGGTTAGAAGATATAATCATGCAGTAAATTAAGATACAAGTACTGAAAGAAGTGCAGTATGTAAACAGAGAGAGAAAGGTGTAATAGAAATATCTACTATAAATAGAGAACTAACATGTGGCTAGTGAGTCAGAGTACAACATGGACATGTAAATGGCATGGGAGTGGCATAGGATGATTCTGATGCTACACTATAGAATGATTCTGATGCTACACTACTGGTGTATTATTCACATTCTACTCCCCCGTACCCCCAATCAATACACAAGGATCCAGCCAGGTTATGTTATGATACTATGTAAGGCCCCCGAAGGGTGATAAGCCCCCGAAGGGTGGTAAGCCTCCGAAAGGTGATAAGCCCCCGAAGGGTGATACATAGTAGACCCATAAATGGGATAAGGATTCCAGGAAGACTCTGTGATCAAAAGAGTATTTGTCACAAGTGATCGAAGAATCAACGAAGCATAGTGATACGCCATATAAGTGAAACGCACAGAACATAGAGTACCCGATGCACCCTAAGGATAACATCTCAAGAAGGGATCCATATAGTACCAATCCGTGTGACCAACGTGACAGTATAAGTAAAGTAATCTACTGCAGGAAATAGTTCTAAGCAGGATATGAAATGATCAGAGAATGTTCTCGCCTGTATCTGAGTGTCCAATATGAAATGTACCGTTCGAGGAGTAGTGTCTGGCTCCTAATTAGAACAGCACAAGTCACAACAAGTCCAGAATAGTATAATGAAGTTCTGCTATGCATTCTACCTGATTCTAGGTCAATCTAGGCCAAAGTCAACTCTTGGTCAACTCTGGTCAACCCTAGAAGTCAAACTAGGTCAACCAAGTCTAATTTAGGTCAACTAGTCTACACTAGACTACATTAGTCTATACTAGGTCACTCAACCTATACTAGCTAGCACACAACACTACTAGGCTATCTAGATCAATTACACAAGTTATAAGGCAAACCTACATAATACCCATATATGTACATACATGGGTTGTAGGGCAATTAATAGGAAACATCACATTATACATTTATATATATATATATAGCTCAACAAATATATATATAGGTAAGCATCACATATATTATATATGCCTCCACACTAGACATTTAAACCTACATATGTGAAGACTAGGAAATATAGAGAGAATGAGAGAGAGAGAGAGAGAGAGAGAGTGTAATGTGTTTAACTAAGTGCAAGTGTGTGTGTTAGAAAGAAACAGTGAGTGAATGAAAAGTGGACTGAAAGGGGGGTGTGAAACTGTGAGCAGTGAGTGAAAAAGAGTGTGAATCCTGTGTGTATGTAATTTCTTGTGTGTGTGTGATGGAGTGAACAATACAATGTGTATGTGTGTGTAGGGTGAGTGATAGGCTCAGATTTAGTTAACAGGAAAAATCAGTTTAGAACCCCTGTTCTCAGGTTTAGACAAACAAAAATAGCACACTCTTATCAGTCTATTCATCATGGGAAACACCCAACATCGTACTCAGGTTTAAGTCCTATTCTCAGGTTTAAGTCAACTTAACATTGATGAGGAAAAATCTGTAGCATTGCTAACTCAGGAAATCAGTTCATGAAAAATCAGGAATAGGAAATCACTTTTTTAGGTTTCAACCACAGGGAAATCTCAAATTTTCATCTCAATACAAAAATCTGTATACACAACATCTCAGGTTTTTGCCTAAACAAAATAGCTAACCTATCTTCACATTCTCAGATTTAGAAACTGGAACCAATTGCCAAAACCCAATGTAAATTGAACACTCATTCATGATAACACAAACCTATCATGATATCTAAAAGTAACAGGAACCTAACATGATTAATTACAAATCAAATGAAACAGTGAGTTGAAAGAATTAAACTTAACAGGAAAAATATGCAGTACAGGGACTAGGTTTCAAAAATGGGAATTTGATCACAACCAACCAACTAAATCATCAAAACTGAATCCTAGCATGCTTCTCATTCATAACAGCAACCAACCCATTTTAATTTGCATGATATTAACATCCAATGTGATTCGAAAATAGAAAAAATAGTGAATATATCCATTGATACTTAACAGTATCAGAAAAATAGGGGATTGCCCATGTCAACATGAATTAACAGTTAATAAGTAAGGTTAAAGGTTGGTAGTACATTAGTGGATATGTGTATGTGTCACACAAGCAATAATGTGTCCAATTACACGACACAGACGTGTCCAATCAACTAAACATACACAATCATAAAACTGTATTCAGACAGTGTCGTGCATGCGTTCCAGACAGTCTAGGACACGATACGACACGACACGAATTAGCTCTCGTGATCACACATGTGGGTTCGCCTAGGGTAGGACTAGGGGCCTAGCACCCTGAATCGGACCCACATGTCACCGTGTCCGACTTATCAAGCCGTATCCGCACCCGAAATCGAACTGTGCGTGCATAGTACAAAACCAGTGCACACACGAATACGTGTTGGATACGACACGAGGACTCGTCCAACTTGGGGATCCTCGTGTTAGTGTCTTCCCCAAAGTGTGTGTCGAATATCTCGTGTCCAAGTGTCGTGTCCAAGGAGGATTTGCCCCCGAGTAGCAGGGGACTGCTGTGCGTGCGGAAACGTGCGTGTTGCGTGTCCAAAACGACCTGACACAATACAATCATCAACTTAGTCCACCAGAAACCAATAAACAATGCAAAAACCTAATTTTCTATTCAAAGGTTTTCCAAAAACCAAATCGAAATCCCCTTTTGGGCATTTCGACAAACACCTAGATACTGCTATTGATACTTGTCCAAATGGACACGAAACCCATAAAACCCGACACAACACCAATGCAGACACTTAGGGGACTCCTAGGGCTTCCTAATCATGAAGACAAATCGAAATTTCATGGAGATTTGAGAGAGTTACCTAAACTTGAACTTTTAAGAAAAACCCCTCTTTGTGAGCTCCTCTCTTGATGTCCCAATCCAATCAAAACAACCTCAAACTGAGATGAGACCTTAGCAATAGCAAGAATAGTCTTATCAGGACCTAATGGAATAAATTAGAAAGAAAAAGGAAGAGGAAAGGAGTTCTAGGGATTAAATACCATAGGAAACTAACCTTTCTAAAACTTGAGCCTTCCTAAGAAAGAGGCAACCCTAGATTTTAGGAGAGTATAAATATGGTGGTGATCCCAATGCAATAGGTGGCCAGCCACATCTCCTACGGATTAGGGTTTGGTTAATTGTTTGGGCTTTGGGCCAAGTTACATAGGCTATGGCTAAGTTGTTTTATCAATTGGCTCATACCATAAGCCATGACTTATGACTTATCTAATTCTATGACTAACTTGAGTCTAACGACCAAACTATGGATTAACTTAGGCTAGACTAGAGTCATATAACCTAACCAAGTCCATACTAACTAGGGTTAGCTCCTAGGTTGGTCTACAAGGGTCCACACTAGTCAAAGTCAACCTAGTCCAAACAATTCCAAAATAATTCCTAAAAATTCCCTAAAATTTAAATAAATTCTAATAAATTTAAATTATCCCAAAAATGACAAAAATACCCTCACTCTAGAAATATGGTAGTGACAAATCTACCCTCCTTAAAGAATTTCGTCCTCGAAATTGAAAGGCGAAATACAAATGGTGAGAAGGATAGAAAGCATACCTCACGGTCCAAAAGATAAGGGTAGCGCTCGCGCATCTCATCCTCCCGCTCCCAGGTAGACTCTCCTGGAGAATGATGCCTCCATACGACGCGCACCAAGGGTATCACGTGCTTCCTCAGAACCTTCTCCCGTCGATCCAGAATCTCCACTGGCTGCTCTGGATAGCTGAGAGAAGGCACAACCTCTATCTCTGAATGATCGAGCACATGGCCAGGGTCAGCCACGTATCGTCTTAGCTGTGATACATGGAATACGTTGTGGACCCCCACAAGTGCAGGCGACAAGTCTAGCCTGTAAGCCACGTCACCGACTCTTCCGCTGATAACGAAAGGGCCGATGAAGCGCGGGCTAAGCTTCCCGCCTCCACCAAAACGTATCGTACCACGAGTCAGAGATATCCTCTAGAAAACCTGGTCTCCGACCTAATCACAAGCAAGGTCTCAATTAATATAATAAACAAACATGATCAAAAATCACAAACAAATAAACCTAAATCTAATCCTACTCTAAACTGTACCTCAAACTCCAATGGCCTCTGGTGGCTATCGGCCAAGTGCCGATGTCTGTCCTGCGCCATGCGAAGTCTGTCCCTGATGAGCTTCACCTTCTCGGCTGCATCAACAACTATCTCTGGCCCCAGTAAAGCTCGCTCACCAACATCATCCCAAGATAAGGGTGTACGGCACCTACGCCCGTACAGAGCCTCGAAAGGTGACATCTCAATGCTGGCCTGGAAACTATTATTGTAGGCAAACTCCACTAAATGAAGATGATCCTTCCAGGAACCTCCAAAGTCTAGGACGCACGTCCGCAGCATATCCTCAAGGGTCTGAATAGTCCGCTCTGACTGTTCGTCCGTCTGGGGGTGGTATGCTGTACTAAACTTGAGCTGAGTGCCCAAGCTGGTCTGCAGACTCCTCCAAAAATGGAAAGTAAAACGGCTATCCCGATCTGAGACGATACTGACTGGAACTCCGTGAATCCTAACTATCTGCCGCATATACATCTCCGGCAGCCTCTCTGTAGACGTACCCACCTTTAATGGCAAGAAGTGGGCCGATTTGGTCAACCTGTCAACGATGACCCAAATCACGTCTTTCTCTCGTGGAGTATGTGGCAATCCTGAAACGAAGTCCATCATGATATGCTCCCATTTCCACTCGGGAATGGGCAGCGGCTGCAATAATCCATCGGGCCTCTGTCTCTCTGCCTTGACCTGCTGACAGACCAAACACCTAGCCACGAAGCGAGCCACCTCCCGCTTCATTCCTGACCACCAAACATGCTCCTGCAGATCTCGGTACATCTTGTTGGCACCCGGGTGTATAGAGTACTGAGATATGTGGGCCTCCTGCATAACCTGCTCTCTGAGATCTCCGCTGGGCACACATAATCTGGAACCGTACCTCAAGGCACCATCCTCTGCAAGAGAAAACTTGCCCTCCAGCAATCCTGCTCGAACCTGCTCCTGGAGACACCGCAGAGCGACGTCCTCAAACTGTGCCGACTTGATCCTCTCCACCAAGTCTGACTGAATCTGCATCCCCTATAGCTACATCTGCACTCCGGGCACGATCACCTCAATCCCAAGGCTCTCCAAGTCGGCAAACAAATGCCGATCCATGGTCAAACACATGGTTGTCGGATACCTACTCAAGCCATCGGCAACCACGTTGGCCTTCCCTGGGTGATACTGAAGTAGGATATCAAAATCCTTCATCAACTCTAGCCATCTGCACTATCTCATGTTCAACTCCTTCTGAGTGAACACATAGTTTAAGCTCTTATGATCTGTGAAGATCTCCACCCTCTCACTATACAGATAATGCTTCCACAGCTTCAGAGCAAATATCACTGCTGCCAGCTCCAGGTCGTGGGTAGGGTAGTCCATCTCATGGGGACGCAATTGCCTAGAAGCATAGGCAATCACCTTCCCATGCTGCTGCAAGACGCAACCCAGTCCCTTCCCTGAAGCATCACTATAAATAGTGAAACCACCTGATCCTGAAGGCAATGTCAGAATCGGAGGTGTCGTAAGCCGCTTCTTCAACTCATCAAAATCTGCCTGACACTCCTCTGACCAAACATACTCAGCATCCTTCCGGGTCAACCGAGTCAACGGCTCTGCAACCCGGGAGAAATCCTGTACGAATCTCCGATAGTATCCTGCCAGCCCCAGGAAACTCCTGATCTCTGCAACTGAAGTCGGCGCTACCCATGCCTCAACTGCTACAATCTTCTTGGGGTCAACTGAGATACCATCTCCAGTCACCACATGCCCCAAGAAGTCAACCCGATCCAAGAAGAACTCATATTTGGAGAGCTTCCCGTAAAGCTGCTCCTTCCTGAGAATCTCCAGCACTATCCTCAAATGCTCCTCGTGCTCCTCCTCAGTCTTGGAATATATTAAGATATCGTCAATAAACACCACCACAAACTGATCCAGATACTGGTGGAACACCTTGTTCATAAGGTTCATAAACACTGCTGGTGCATTGGTTAGCCCAAACGGCATAACCAAAAACTCGAACTGCCCGTACCGCGTCCTGAAAGCGGTCTTGGGAATATCCTCCCTCTTCACCTTCACCTGGTGATATCCCGACCTCAGATCAATCTTAGAAAATACCCGAGCTCCGCTCAACTGTGTCAAATAGATCGTCGATCCGCGGCAGTGGGTATTTGTTCTTGATCGTGAGGTTGTTGAGTGCCCTATAGTCAATACACATGCGTACTGACCCATCCTTCTTCGGCACGAACAACACTGGTGCACCCCATGGCGACGAACTCGAACGGATGAAGCCCTTGTCCTGTAGCTCATCCACCTGCTTCTTCAGCTCCACCAGCTCGTTGTTGTTCACCCTATAGACATGCTGAGAGATGGGCTCCGCTCCTGGAACCAAGTCTATCGAGAACTCTATGTCCCAGTCTGGTGGCAGTCCCGGCAACTCCTCAGGAAAAACATCCATATAATCTGCTATCAAGGGGTGTGGAATCGTCTGCTCCTCGACCGAGACTCCACAGAAGACTTCGCTGCTCTGCTCTGCCTGACGTCTGGAGTACTCGAACTCTGGCTCCCCCGGTGTTCTGAAAAGAACTCTACCCCCTCTGCAATCAATGCTGGCGTGGTGACTGCTCAACCAACCCATGCCTAGTACTATATCGTAGTTCGGCAATGGCATTACAAGCAGGCTCACCTCCAACTCACGGCCTTCCAAAACTACTCTCCGACCCTTACAAATATCACTCACGAGGATAATGCCACCCCCGGTCGTGATCTTATAAGTCCTAGGCAACGATTCAGCTATGATACCGTGTCTAATCACAAAAGATACTGATATAAAGCTATGCGAAGCACCAAAATCGAATAATGCAAATGCTGGACTGGAGTCGAGAAGGATCGAACCTGCAATCAGCTCTCCGATCGCCTCTGATCTCCAGCTGCCATGGCGAAAGCTCGCCCCTGCTGGCCTCCTCTGGCCTACTGCTGGTGCTGGACAAACCTCTTCTGCTGCGTCGGCAGGGCTGGTCCCCTATGCTGGCCTGTTGGAGCCCTGGCTCCACCTCCCGGAGCTGCTCGTCCCATACGACACTCTCTCATCTGGTGGTCTGCTGAACCACACACTAGGCACTGGCCCAGCCTCTTCCGGCACTCATTGGCGACATGCCCGGGCTTCTTGCAATAAGCACAGGTGGTGGCCTGCTGCCTCGGTGCCTGCTGCTGTACCCTCTGCTGCTGATGCTGCACTGGCTGGTGCCTCGGCTGCTGAAACTGCTGCAGCTGGAACCTCCGCTGCTGGTGGTGCTGCTGCTGAAAGTGCGGCCTTTTAGCCGGTCCTCCGCTACTGCTGCCTCCCTGGGAGTCTCATCCCCTCTTGAGCCTAAGCTCAAGATCATCCTCTGCAGCTAGTACATCCACCAGGATCTCCTCAAATGTAGCACTGCAGGCGTTCTTGGTGTTGGACTTGACCTCCTTTACCAAGCCCTTCCGGAACCTCCGGGCCTTCGTCGTCTCGGACAAGTCCTCCATAAATCTGCTCAGGCGGCAGAACTCTCCTGCGTACTCCTCCACGGACTGGCTCCCCTGGACTAGGGCCTCGAACTGGGTCTCGAGGGCTCCCAGTGCTGTGTCTGGAAAGAACTTCTCCTTGAACAGCATCTTGAATGCTGCCCAAGTCTGTCCTGCTGTGCCGACCCTCGGGTCGGTCTGGTACCAGGTACGGGCCAGATCCTGCATCATGCTGGCTGCTGCCTCTATCTGGAGCCTCGTCGAAATCTCAGCCATCCTGAAGATCTCCTCCATATGTTCGATCCACTCATCGGCATACAGGATCCCCTCTATCCCTCGAAAGTCTCTCAGGTGCATCTTCTGGAAGTCTTGGATGCCCTTCTCCCGTGGCTTGTGTGGCTGCGGGGCTGCCGCTGGCTGAGCTATGACCCTCTTTACTGCTGTCACTGCCATCTCAATGCCTCGAGTGAGCTCTGCCGTGTACCTCTGCTGCTGGGTCTGCTGACCCTCCATGTACTGCCGAAAGAAGGCTAGTAGCTGTACTGCATCTGCTGTCCCTGGAGGTGGCTGCTGGTAAGGATCCTCTGGGAGAACTGGGTCCTGCCTCCCTGTCGGTGGAAGCATACCCCCTGCTGCTGCTGCCGGGATCTCAATACGGGCAGAGGTGGCAGGAGATGCAGTCCCCTGGCCCCGCTGTACTGGCTGAGAGGTAGCAGTCCCCTCCATAGCATCCTCATGAATGGTACGCGGTGATCGAGTCTCTACCATCCTGAAGATAGACAAACAAGAGTATCAATTTCTGAGAAAGGAGCGATATAACAAAGGCGGACAATTTAAATTCAAAAGGATCAGCTGACAATAAGGATTTAGATGGCAATAAAAGAATTTTTTTTCCTAATGTGGTTGAGTACCTTAAAAATTAATGTCATATATCCTACTGCATTATGTAGTGATACTCTAGTTCGAATACCACTATACTTCTAGTCTAGACCTGCATGGGCCACCACTAAAAATGTGTCACGACCCGCACCCTAGAGTAAGGGCACGAGACGTGGGTACGTCCAGCCTACGCCGCAGTGTCGACGGTAGAACGCTGTCCTAGGTCAACAATCATCTAGCAATATATCTCTAAACAGTTTATACTCCCCGAATGGGGATGACATAGCAGTAAAACTCAATCACAACTAAGGAAGAGATAGCACGATATGAAATAGAACTCAAAGAAATAAACAGATGAAAAGTAGTCTAAGATAATCCCAGCAATATCCAGAAGTACATGGTCTCAGATACAGAATGAAAGAATATATACAACTTTGAAATCCAAATAAGTCTAGCTAAAACATGCCTCAAGACTACATAAAAGATAAATAAGCCTAACTAATCTAGTCTAGGCAATCGGGGTGATATCCTCAGCTAAATCTGGGTCCTACTGAGGGTCCAGCTCGCAGGTGTGATCTAAGGCTGCCCCGTAATAAGTATCCAGACCAGCCTCCTCCTCGTCCTCTGTAATATTTTTAACAGGTCCAGTCAGGACAGGAGCGAGTACAGTATATCTCAACAGTTCATAGCAGGTTAGAAGATATAATCATGCAGTAAAGTAAGATACAAGTACTGAAAGAAGTGCAGTATGTAAACAGAGATAGAAAGTTGTAATAGAAATATCTACTATAAATAGAGAACTAACATGTGGCTAGTGAGTTAGAGTACAATATGGACATGTAAATGGCATGGGATGGTTATGATGCTACACTATGGAATGATTCTGATGCTACACTACTGGTGTATTATTCACATGTCCACTTCTACTCTCCCGTACCCCCAATCAATACACAAGGATCCAGCCAGGTTATGTTATGATACTATATAAGGCCCCCGAAGGGTGATAAGCCCCCGAAGGGTGGTAAGCCTCCGAAAGGTGATTAGCCCCCGAAGGGTGATACATAGTAGAGCCATAAATGGGATAAGGATTCCAGGAAGACTCTGTGATCATAAGAGTATATGTCACAAGTGATCGAAGAATCAACGAAGCATAGTGATACGCCATGTAAGTGAAACGCACATAACATAGAGTACCCGATGCTCCCTAAGGATAACATCTCAAGAAGGGATCCATATAGTGCCAATCCGTGTGACCAACGTGACAGTACAAGTAAAGTAATCTACTGCAGGAAATAGTTCTAAGTAGGATATGAAATGATCAGAGAATGTACTTGCCTATATCTGAGTGTCCAATATGAAAAGTACCGTCCGAGGAGTGGTGTCTGGCACCTAATCAGAACAGCACAAGTCACAACAAGTCCATAATAGTATAATGAAGTTCTACTATGCATTCTACATGATTCTAGGTCAATCTAGGCTAAAGTCAACTCTTGGTCAACTCTGGTCAACCCTAGAAGTCAAACTAGGTCAACCAAGTCTAATTTAGGTCAACTAGTCTACACTAGACTACATTAGTCTACACTAGGTCACTCAACCTATACTAGCTAGCACACAACACTACTAGGCTATCTAGACCAATTACACAAGTTATAAGGCAAACCTACATAATACCCATATATGTACATACATGGGTTGTAGGGCAATTAATAGGAAACATCACATTATACATTTACATATATATATATATATATAGCTCAACAAATAGATATATAGGTAAGCATCACATATATTATATATTCCTACACACTAGACATTTAAACCTACATATGTGAAGACTAGGAAATATAGAGAGAATGAGAGAGAGAGAGAGAGTGTAATGTGTTTAACTAAGTGCTAGTGTGTGTGTTAGAAAGGAACAATGAGTGAATGAAAAGTGGACTGAAAGGGGGGTGTGAAACGGTGAGCAGTGAGTGAAAAGGAGTGTGAATCATGTGTGTATGCAATTTCTTGTGTGTATGTGATGGAGTGAACAATACAATGTGTATGTGTGTGTAGGGTGAGTGATAGGCTCAGATTTAGTTAACAGGAAAAATCAGTTTAGAACCCCTGTTCTCAGGTTTAGCCAAACAAAAACAGCCCACTCTTATCAGTCTAATCATCATGGGAAACACCCAACATCATACTCAGGTTTAAGTCATATTCTCAGGTTTAAGTCAACTTCACATTGATGAGGAAAAATCTGTAGCATTGCTACTCAGGAAATCAGTTCATGAAAAATCAGGAATAGGAAATCAATTTTTCAGGTTTCAACCACAGGGAAATCTCAAATTTTCATCTCAATACAAAAATCAGTATACACAACATCTCAGGTTTTTGCCTAAACAAAATAGCTAACCTATCTTCACATTCTCAGGTTTGGGAACTGGAACCAATTGCCAAAACCCAATGTAAATTGAACACTCATTCATGCTAACACAAGCCTATCATGATATCTAAAAGTAACAGAAACCTAACATGATTAATTACAAATCAAATGAAACAATGAGTTGAAAGAATTAAACTTAACAGAAAAAATATGCAGTACAGGGACTAGGTTTCAGAAATGGGAATTTGATCACAACCAACCAACTAAATCATCAAAACTGAATCCTAGCATGCTTTTTATTCATAACAGCAACCAACCCATTTTAATTTGCATGATATTAACATCCAATGTGATTCGAAAATGGGGAAAATAGTGAATATATCCACTGATACTTAACAGTATCAGGAAAATGGGGGATTGCCCATTTCAACATAAATTAACAGTTAATAAGTAAGGTTAAAGGTTGGTAGTACATTAGTGGATATGTGTACGTATCACACAAGCAATAATGTGTCCAATAACATGACACAGACGTGTCCAATCAACTAAACATACAAAATCATAAAAATGCATTCAGACAGTGTCGTGCACGCGTTCCAGACAGTCTAGGACACGACACGATACGAATTAGATCTCGTGATCATACATGTGGGTTCGCCTAGGGTAGGACTAGGGGCCTAGCACCCTGAATCGGACCCACATGTTACCGTGTCCGACTTATCAAGCCGTATCCGAACCCGAAATTGAACTGTGCGCGCATAGTGCAAAACCAGTGCACACATGAATACGTATCGAATACGACACGAGGACTCATGCAACTTGGGGAGCCTCGTATCAGTGTCTGCTCCAACATGTGTGTCCAATATCTCGTGTCCAAGTGTCGTGTCCAAGGAGGATTTGCCCCCAAGTAGCAGGGGACTGCTGTGCGTACGGAAACGTGCGTGTCGCGTGTCCAAAACGACCCAACACAATACAATCATCAACTCAGTCCACTAGAAACCAATAAACAATATAAAAACCTAATTTTCTATTCAAAGGTTTTCCAAAAACCAGATCGAAATCCCCTTTTGGGCATTTCGACAAATACCTAGACACTGCTACTGATACGTGTCCAAATAGATACGAAATCTATGAAACCGGACACGACACCAATACAGACACTTAGGGAACTCCTAGGGCTTCCTAATCATGAAGACAAATTGAAATTTCATGGAGATTTGAGAGAGTTACCTAAACTTGAACTTTCAAGAAAAACCCCTCATTGTGAGCTCCTCTCTTGATGTCCCAATCCAATCAAAACAACCTCAAACTGAGATGAGACCTTAGCAACAGCAAGAATAGTCTTATCAGGACCTAATGGAATAAATTAGAAAGAAAAAGGAAGAGGAAAGGAGTTCTAGGGATTAAATACCATAGAAAACTAACCTTTCTAAAACTTGAGCCTTCCTAAGAAAGAGGCAACCCTAGATTTTATGAGAGTATAAATATGGTGATGATCCCAATGCAATAGGTGGCCAGCCACATCTCCTAGGGGTTAGGGTTTGGTTAATTGTTTGGGCTTTGGGCCAAGTTACATAGGCTATGGCTAAATTGTTTTATTAATTGGTTCAAACCATAAGTCATGACTTATGACTTATCTAATTCTATGACTAACTTGAGTCTAACGACCAAACTATGGATTAACTTAGGCTAGACTAGAGTCATATAACCTAACCAAGTCCATACTAACTAGGGTCAGCTCCTAGGTTGGTCTACAAGGGTCCACACTAGTCAAAGTCAACCTAGTCCAAATAATTCCAAAATAATTCCTAAAAATTCCCTAAAATTCAAATAAATTCTAATAAATTTAAATTACCCCAAAAATGACAAAAATATCCTCACACTAGAAATGTGGTAGTGACATTCTCTCCCGTGAGGTTGACCTGAGCCAGGTATGCGTCGGTATTTTGAAGTGCGTCACTCAAAGCCCCACGAACATCCTTGGAGAGTCTCAGAAGCTCATATAATGATAATTTGGCCGGTGTGTTGGCCAATTGCGCTAAGATGTCGAAGTTATAGGGCTTCTCTAGCCCTTGTGATGCCTCTTTTTGGAGGGATTTGTCAAAGTGAGTCTCCCTTGGCCTAGGCTTGTCGGTCGTCGGAGGCTGAGCCGGTCCCGGTGCGTCAGTTGTAGCGGGCTGATGATCTTCAGTCGGGTTGTCAGCCACAGGTTGGGATTATGCCCCAGACCGCGTGACGACGGCTGTAGCTTCTTCGATATCTGCCGAGATTGTTCGGCAGGACCTGACTTTTCTATCTTCTTCTTGCAGATGGAAGATAATGTGGGCCGAGTCACTTCCGATACCAAGTCTGGATGGATCTACATGACCTTCCCTCGTAATGTGGTGAGGGGCACTAGACCAGTAGCCTGATCTCGGGAAGGTAGAAGATTAGCAATCTTCATTGTTGCCAGAGAGATGGGGACCACACAGTCTTGAGTTTCCGTCGGGGGAAAGCTGCCGAATTGTACTGACACCATATTGGCTGCTACTGTTACCTCCTCGAAATCGATGGCCAGTGTGTTCGAATCGATGAGATTTTGGATGTACCATTTTAGTTGGTAGCAGTCGTGTATGGCATGGTGGACGTAACGATGATAATCAAAGTACTTTGGGTTCTCCATGTCTGCCTGCCACGGTTCCCGTCTTGGTGGAGGAAGCTGAATTCTGCCTCCTTGTATGAGCATGTCCAAGATGGGCTTGACGTGACCGTCTTCGAAGGAGTAAGTGATTTGTGACCATTGTTTGTTTGCCGGCTTTGGCTCCGATTTTTGTGCTGTGTCGGCTACCATAGCCTGCTTACCCCTGCTATCCCGATTGTTGGAGGGGCTACCACCATTGTCGTTGTTAGGACACTTGCCCTCGTTCTCTCCATCTGAGATGTGCAATCCCAATTAGCGAGCCTTCTTCAATCATTCTTCGGCGCTTGTGGCACTGATGATGAACGTTTTCCAGTCCTTGAATTGACTTTCGCCCATCCAGAGACTGATTGTTGGGAGCAATCTCTTTTGACAAATTTTAATCAATGAGGAATCCGAATTTCCAGACGGCAGCTTTATTACGGTTTGGCAGAACCGCTCGATATAGTTTTTTGTCAGCTCTTTCTCCCCTTGGACAGCATCCATGAGGGTGGACATTGTGATGTCCTGTCCTACTTCGTAGAACCTCTCCAAGAACATGCGCTTGAAGCCGGCGAAGGAGTGGATGCAGTTGTCTGGCAGGTTGCGGTACCAGTCGAAGACGACCCCTTCCAATGCCCCGATGAATAATCGTGTGAGAATAGCATCATCATGGGGGAGATGGTCGGTGGTGACCTCAAAGTAAGTGATGTACCGACTTGCTGAGGTCTTGCCATCATAAGGATTGATATTGAACGGCTTATATCTTGGTGGGAATGGAATGTCCCTCCAGGCAGCAGGGTACGGTTGCCGTATTCTGAGGTCTTGAGAGTTTTCTCGAGCGTGAAACATGGCTCAGAGCTCCTGGACCTCTCTTCTCGCTTCGCGGGCCTCGTCCACGGTGGTGGGCGCCGTTGTTTTAGGAGGATCATTGCCCGAGTTCGGTGCCGCCGAATTCGAGTCCACATTGACCGCAGGTGTCACGCCCCAGAACCAGAATACTGGAGAGCGAGGGCAGACATAGCCAGCTACGTATATGAAATGGAATCCATCTCAGTATACGGTCACGGCTGTCTAGATACATGAGGGTTTAACTACAAGCCAGCAGTCTCCTAAGGTCATGAACAAGCCTATTGTCTCAATCACAAGCAAGCAATAGTAATTACAAGATGTCAGAGCACCAAATATATAATAGCAAGGCGTCCCATACATTACATATTGGATGATCATGAAGCTAGTCGTAAAAAATGCCAGGACTAGCAAGAGTTCAATCATACATGATCAACCCTAGGATCTGTCAATCATGTTACAGCCCGTAGGCAGACAGTAAATAAAGATGCAATCGAGCTAACACGTGCTCGCCGGCTAAACGCCTCAAAAGAATAATTTTACAAATAAGTGGAAGGACAAAAAGAAATCCACTCGTTGCCAGGGTTCCGTCTAGTGGTCACCATCTGGCTGAAAGATCGGTGGATCCTCTGGAGCTGCTCCGATATCTGGCCACACAAAACCAGCTGGGTCAGACCCCAGAAAGAGCAAGTGCCACAAAGGAGGCTTCACTTAGAAACTAAAACCAGCATATAGTAAGGAATATTAAAGTTAAATTATCAGAAATAACAACAATAATTGAGTACGAGGAAACCATTCAAGTAGCCAGACTACAACCCTTAAACCAAACAAGGACCGGGGTTGCAATCCTTCACCTGAATTGGAATTCCGTCTCAAATACTATGGATAAGGTAATAAGACAATAAATGAAGAGAAGACACAGAACTGCTCCGGAAGCCAGGATACAACCCTTAAACCAAACAAGGACCGGGGTTGTAACCCTTCGCCTGAACAGAACTGGACTCCTGATCTTTATTGTTAAGGCCATTATAGATAATCATGTTGCTGAAGTAAGATAGAACATGACAAGCATGGCACAGGGTACAAATAAGACAATAACCGAAGGGAAGACACAGAACTGCTCCGGGAGCCAGGTTACAACCCTTAAACCAAACAAGGACCGGGGTTGTAACCCTTCGCCTGAACAGAACTGGTCCCCCGATCATTATTGTTAAGGCAAGCATCAATAATCGTGTCTTGTCACGATCTTGCACAGGATCAGGATAAGACTAAGCTGGAATAACTTCACCCAATCAATCACGGCCAATCAAAAGTACGGCTGGATACTTTAACTAGCTAGGGTTATCACAGGCCTAGTTACTAGCAAGATGCAATGAGATTATTTCAACAGCCACAAGCCCTGCAGACCATCCAAGTTATCCAGGTCAAATATCCATTTATGAAGGATGTACCACATGACTGTGTGCTGGAAGTGTGCCCTACTCGTCGGTAGGCTACAAGTCCACTTAATGCGCCCAGATAACGGGATTGCCTGTAGCTGGGAATCTCTTCATGTCTACTGAATTATTCTAGTTTATTACTCTTAGTTAATTACAGTAGGTATCCCTGACCGTGGTACTCAGGGATCCCATCCTAGACATGATGCAAGACAATACTGGTTTATTGTGCAAACGCAATCATCCACGGTGTCCAGGTTAGTCATTCTTGTCAGGTTATGTCACGTTAGCCGTCGCAACAGCAATTCGAGATAATCATGTCAGGTATGCTTGTCCTGCCATGCCGTGTTCAATTATTATTAACAAACCTATTAAATAAATTCATGATTATCAAGTTCATGACAAAAGACGTAAGAATATAAAATGGGCATAAAATATCTAATAAAATATCAATATACAGGGCTATAGAAGAGCCAAGCTTAAGGAAAATAAAACCAAAGTGACATGCTGATATAAGACCAAGTCAGCCAAGGCCATACGCTCAGTGCAAAAGTCATACGCTCAGGTCAGGCTACGCTCAAGTCAAGCTACGCTCAGGTAAGCCTACGCTCACAAAGGGCAGCGTATGAGGTCCATACGACCCCTTGTCACACAAGTGAGCGTATGCAAGACATACGCTCCAAAAAGGCAGCGTATGAACTTCATACGACTCCTTGTCATACAAGCGAGCGTATGCGAGACATACGCTCCAAAAGGCAGCGTATGGACTCCATACGACTCATGGCTATCCAAGTGAGCGTATGCAAGTCATACGCTCCAAAAAGGCAGCGTATGGACTCCATACGACTCATGGCTATCCAAGTGAGCGTATGCAAGTCATACGCTCCAAAAAGGCAGCGTATGGACTCCATACGACTCCTTGTCACACAAGCGAGCGTATGCAAGTCATACGCTTCTAAAAGGCAGCGTATGGGGTCTACTGCGCTGCGCTAAAGAGCGCGCACAGCTCAGTGACGCAAGCTAAAAAGCTCGCGCACAGCTCGCTGTCTTCTCCAAAAAGCAGGAAATCCATGGTTGAACCCTAAGCTTCCAAAGTCCATAACTTGGTCAAAACAAGTCCAAATCCAACTTTCCAAAGGTCAAAATTGGGTAGAAGGAAATTCTCTACCACATGGAACCATCAAAACTTGAAAACAAGGGAATTTAATAGATCAAAACCATGAAAATCCGAAAATGACTAAATTATAGATCTACAAAAATCCAAGCTTCAAAATAGAAAATGACAAGTTCTAATGTGGATTAGAAAGTTGCAAAGAAGATGTTAGAACAATAAAAATGGTAGGTTTCTTCATGAAGCAAGATTGCACTTGCCTAGGCTAGGGTTTTCTTGGTTGGTGGTGGAGAGTAATGAAGAAGAAAGGAAATAATGAGGCGAGAGAATGGGAAGAGGTTAATAAATGGGGTTGGTTGTGGTAGGTAGGGGTTCACCCTTGGTTCATGATGAACCAAGGCTAATCAAGCCTAGCCGAACCAATCCAAGCCAACCCAAACCAAGATGAACCATGGCCAATACGAGATAAAATACGTACACGTATTCTTAAATACGTAATACAAACAACAGGCATTTCAACTCTACCCACCTTAAAATAATTTCGTCCTCGAAATTTAATTAAGATGTTAGAGAGACTAGAACAAGTTATACTAATTACATGCAAACTATAACTAGGCAAGCAATCACTCATTTAAGCAAAGAATCGAAGACATGAGGCATAAGGAAGACATTATACCTCATGAGTCAAACAAGTCGGGATACCGCGATCGGATATCTTCCTCACACTCCCACGTTGACTCCCCCAAAGAGTGATGACCCCAAGCAACTCGGACTAACTTGATAGTCTTGTTCTTGAGGATCTTCTCTCTCCGGTCCAATATAGACACGGGCCTCTCTTCATACGAAAGGTTGGTACCAACAACCAATTCCGAATGATCCAGGATGTGGCTCGGGTCCGGGATATACCGTCGTAATTGGGATACATGGAACACGTCATGCACCTCGCTTAGCGATGGCGGAAGAGCGAAACGATAGGATACATCTCCTACTCGCTCTAGGATATCGAACGGCCCTATATACCTAGGACTAAGCTTTCCCCGTATGCCGAAAAGAATGACGCCACGGTTGGGCGAAATCCTCAAGAATACATGAACGCCGACCGAAAACTCGAGAGGGCACCGATGAGAATCGGCCCAATAACGTTGGCGATCTTGGGCAACTCGAAGATGATCTCTGACCCTTCTGACCACTTCAATGGTCTGAGCAATCAATTCTGGACCAAGCATCTGTCTTTCTCCAACATCATCCCAGGATAGCGGAGATCTGCACTTTCTGCCATACAGCGCCTCGAACGGGGCCATCTGGATACTGGCCTGGAAACTATTGTTGTACGAGAATTCTACCAGGTGCAAGTGATCTTCCCATGAACCACCGAAGTCAAGTGTGCAAGACCGCAACATGTCTTCAAGAGTCTGGATCGTACGCTCTGACTGACCATCTGTCTGCGGATGATATGCTGAACTGAACTGGAGATGAGTCCCTAAACTCGCCTGCAGGCTACGCCAAAAGTGCGATGTAAATTTGGAATCTCGGTTCGAGGTGATACTAACTGGCATACCGTACAATCTGACAATCTGTCTAAGATACATCGCCGCTAGCTGAGCCGTCGACTGACCAACTCTGAATGGAAGAAAGTGAGCCACTTTCGTGAGCCGGTCAACTATAACCCAGATAGCATCTCTACCAGCTGGGGATCTAGGTAATCCAGTCACGAAATCCATGGTCACATGCTTCCACTTCCACTCTGGAATCGGCAAGGGCTGAAGCAGTCCTGCCGGTCTCTGATGTTCAGCTTTAATTTGTTGGCAAACCAAACACCGAGAGACAAACCGAGCTATCTTCCGCTTCATGCCGTTCCACCAGAAATGCTGCCGGATATCATGGTACATCTTCGTACTGCCCGGATGGATGGAATACTGCGAACTATGAGCTTCTGCCATGACCTCCTGCCGGATATCTCCGCTGGATACACAAAGACGCCTACTATGTCGAAGTGTACCATCCTCATGAACGCATAACTCTGGTCTTCGTCCCGCCTCACACTCTACTCTGAGTCGCTGAAGCTAGGAATCTGCCGACTGCGCCATCCGGATCCTCTCGACTATAGTGGACTGAACTTGCATACTGGCCATCAAGGCCACACTGGAAGGGAGAACAACTTCAATATCCATTTTCTGAAGATCTGCTAACAGCTTTGGTTGTACTGTTAGAAAATAAGCTTCCGCTCTCCTGCTCAATGCATCCGCAACAACATTGGCCTTTCCAGGATGATACTGTAGGTTGACATCATAATCTACAAGTAGCTCCAGCCATCTCTTCTGACGCATGTTAAGATCTTTCTGGGTGAAAACATATTTCAGGCTCTTGTGGTCGGTAAAAATCTTCACCCTGTCTCCATACAAGTAGTGCCTTCACAACTTAAGTGCAAACACCACTGCTGCCAGCTCCAAGTCATGGGTTGGGTAATTCCTCTCATGATCACGAAGTTGCCGTAATGTATAAGCTATTACCTTTCCATGCTGCATCAGAACACATCATAAACCTCTGCCTGAAGCATCACAGTATACCGAAAATCCTCCGGTCCCATCAGGAAGCATGAGAATATGAGCCGTCATTAAGCCTCGCTTCAACTTCTCAAAAGATTCATGGCACTCTGCTGTCCAAGCAAACTGTGCATCCTTGCGGGTCAACTGCGTCAATGGCACTGA
The DNA here is from genome assembly GCA_029216955.1 of Iris pallida. NCBI lineage: Eukaryota > Viridiplantae > Streptophyta > Magnoliopsida > Asparagales > Iridaceae > Iris > Iris pallida. The sequence continues at coordinate 6,935,936 of JANAVB010008998.1, forward strand.
AATTCGAGCAAAATTCGAAACAAACCGCCGGTAGTAGCCGGCCAATCCAAGAAAACTACGAACCTCTGCAACTGTGCTGGGTACCGGCCATGACTTAATGGCCACGATCTTCTGGGGATCCACTTCTACTCCTCCTCTGGTGATGATATGATCCAAGTACGAAATGCGATCGAGCCAGAACTCGCATTTACTGAACTTGACATATAACTGGTGCTCCCTGAGTATCTGAAGAACAACCCTGAGATGCTGTTCATGCTCCGCCTCATTCTTGCTGTAGACCAGAATGTCATCTAGGAATACGATCACAAACTGATCCAAGTAAGGCATAAAAATGTGATTCATGAGGTCCATGAATACTGCCGGTGCATTGGTTGCTCCAAATGGCATAACAAGGAACTCCCAATACCCGTATCTCGATCTGAAAGCTGTCTTCGGGATGTCCTGCTCTCTGACTCTGATCTGATGATATCATGAGCGCAAGTCAATCTTCGAGAATACAGCTGCCCCTTTAAGTTGATCAAACAAGTCATCTATCATTGGAAGAGGATATATGTTCTTGATTGTCACTGAGTTCAAGGTACGATAATCTACACATAATCTGGACGTACCATCCTTCTTTTTCATAAGAAGCATCGGGGCTCCCCAAGGCGATCCACTAGCACGAATTAATCCCTTGGTTCTAAGCTCTTCAATCATCTTGTACAAAATCTCCAACTCTGATGGCGCCATCCTGTAGACTCTCTATGACACCGGGGCTGTCCCGGGAATCAAGTCTATGGTGAACTCAATCTCCCGCTCTGGCGGCATACCTGGAAGCTCTTCTGGAAAAACATCTGGGAACTCATCCACTATGCTGGGCAATTGAACTGCTGCTACTGCCATCCGCAATACTGGAGGAGAAGGCTCAACCTCGCCTCGAGAGAAAGAAAACTCCGGCTCTCCTGGAATTCTAAAAACAACCCTGCCAATGTGGCAGTCTATCCTAGCATACTGGTCCCTCAACCAATCCATCCCTAAGACTACATCATAATCGGCCATCGAGAATTCTATCAATCTAGCGGGAAACTCTCTACTGCTAACTACGATTCGACACGAGGAAAATACTCTATCGACTCCCACAAGTCCGTTACCAGTGAGTATATTGAGCCTTACTAATAACGACTCGGGCTCCAATCCTATCCGTGTCGCGAATCGTGCAGACATAAATGAATACGATGCACCAGAATCAAATAAAGCTGAAGCTGGAAAGGTGTTGACGAGAATAGTACCTGCCACTACCTCACCTGGTGTTACTCCTTCTTCTCCCATGGTCAAGGCCAGCACTTGACCATGTCCTCTAGGGGCAGGTCCCCTCTGCTGAAAATTCCTCTGCCTGCTCTGGATCAGGGCTTGGGCCTGAGCATACTGCTGCGGTCTCTGCTGCTGGAATGCCTGGGCCTGCGTCAGCAATGGCCTCGGGAGCGGGTACTGCAACTGCTGCTGCTGCTGGACTGGCGCTGGTCCTCTAACTGAAGGACCAGAGAAAGCTGATGAACTCCCCCTGTTCGGGCAGTTCTCGACCCTGTGGTCCGGGGCACCACAAACCAAGCACAATCCCTGTGCTCTGCGACACTCTGACACCACATGCCCTGGCTTCCCGCAGTGTGAACATCCCACTGCGGAAGACTGCTTCTGCTTCTGTTGCTGAGGGTGCGTCGGGGTAGAATGCTGAACCGACGTCACCGAGGCCGTCCGCCTCGGAGTTCCAATAGTTAAACCTCTAGCTGTCGGGGCTGGAGCTGATGATTGGTGCATCTGACTGTGGGACCGCTTCCTACCTTCGGTCCTATCCACGATCCGCTGGAAGGTGTACTCATGCCTCCTAGCCGCCCTCAATACTGCATCGAACGTCTGGTGTTCGAACTGCTCAACTGCTAGTAAAATCTCCAAATGCAGCCCCTGCTGGAACCGCTGGGCCCTATCAAACTCGGTTGCCACCAAGGTGGGGACAAACCTACTGAGTCTAGAAAACTAAGATGCATAACCATCAACTGTTCTGCCTCCTTGCTTCAGGTTGGTAAACCTCGTCTGCAAGTCATACCGAGCCACAGCATCAAAATCCTTCGTCTGGAATCCCTCTCTGAACACTGCCCAAGCAATGGGTGCCACTAATCCCTCGACCTGTGCCGTCCACCAACTGCGGGCAAGATCTAACAACTGCAGGCGCACTACGGCCACCTTTTCATTTTCTGGAGTCCTGGTTGCTTCTAGAATCACTTCGGTATCCTGAAGCCAAGCATCCGCGGCGATCGCATCTTCGCTGCCGTCGAAGAATGGAGGGTTCAGGCGCTTGAAGCTGTTGGCCGCACTGTTACCCTGATGACCACCCCGGGTCAAAGCATCCGTCACTGTCTGGTGCAAGGCATCTCCACGCCGGTCTTGGGAAGCTATCAAGGTCCTGACGAGTCCTACCAAAGTGCCATCATCATGTTCTAATGGTTGAACTGGCTGGGCTGGTGGCTCTCCGCCAGAAGGCACGACTCTAGAGGCTACTCCGGAATGCTGGGCTTGATCTCCACGTTGCTGCTGGTCCGCGGGAGGTGCTCCGCCTTGCTGGTCAGTAGGACCACGAACAATACCGCTGAAGAAGACGACATAGGGAACAATAAGGAAGGACCAGGACAGATCAACGATACAAGCACATGATCAGGACAAGAATCCAGGGATTCAGAAGATACGAGCAGAGATCAAGGACGAATACTGATTGAGACATCTATTCGGTAAACCCTCACATATCTTGATTTACAAGATCTGCATGGGCTACCACTTAAACCATGTCACGCCCTAGAACCAGAATACTGGAGAGCGGGGGCAGACATAGCCAGCTACGTATATGAAATGGAATCCATCTCAGTATACGGTCACGGCTGTCTAGATACATGAGGGTTTAACTACAAGCCAGCAGTCTCCTAAGGTCATGAACAAGCCTATTGTCTCAATCACAAGCAAGCAATAGTAATTACAAGATGTCAGAGCACCAAATATATAATAGCAAGGCGTCCCATACATTACATATTGGATGATCATGAAGCTAGTCGTACAAAATGCCAGGACTAGCAAGAGTTCAATCATACATGATCAACCCTAGGATCTGTCAATTATGTTACAGCCCGTAGGCAGACAGTAAATAAAGATACAATCGAGCTAACACGTGCTCGCCGGCTAAACGCCTCAAAAGAATAATTTTACAAATAAGTGGGAGGACAAAAAGAAACCCACTCGTTGCCAGGATTCCGTCTAGTGGTCACCATCTGGCTGGAAGATCGATGGATTCTCTGGAGCTGCTCCGATATCTGGCCACACAAAACCAGCTGGGTCATACTCCAGAAAGAGCAAGTGCCACAAAGGAGGCTTCACTTAGAAACTAAAACCAGCATATAGTAAGGAATATTAAAGTTAAATTATCAGAAATAACAACAATAATTGAGTACGAGGAAACCATTCAAGTAGCCAGACTACAACCCTTAAACCAAACAAGGACCGGGGTTGCAATCCTTCGCCTGAATTGGAATTCCGTCTCAAATACTATGGATAAGGTAATAAGACAATAAATGAAGAGAAGACATAGAACTGCTCCGGGAGCCAGGTTACAACCCTTAAACCAAACAAGGACCGGGGTTATAACCCTTCGCCTGAACAGAACTGGACTCCTGATCTTTATTGTTAAGGCCATTATAGATAATCATGTTGCTGAAGTAAGATAGAACATGACAAGCATGGCACGGGGTACAAATAAGACAATAACCGAAGGAATGACACAGAACTGCTCCGGAAGCCAGGTTACAACCCTTAAACCAAACAAGGACCGGGGTTGTAACCCTTCGCCTGAACAAAACTGGTCCCCCGATCGTTATTGTTAAGGCAAGCATCAATAATCGTGTCTTGTCACGATCTTGCACAGGATCAGGATAAGACTAAGCTGGAATAACTTCATCCAATCAATCACGGCCAATCAAAAGTACGGCTTGATACTTTAACTAGCTAGGGTTATCATAGGCCTAGTTACTAGCAAGATGCAATAAGATTATTTCAACAGCCACAAGCCCTGCAGACCATCCAAGTTATCCAGGTCGAATGTCCATTTATGAAGGATGCACCACATGACTGTGTGCTGGAAGTGTGCCCTACTCGTCGGTAGGCTACAAGTCCACTTAATGCGCCCAGATAACGGGATTACCTGTAGCTGGAAATCTCTTCATGTCTACTGAATTATTCTAGTTTATTACTCTTAGTTAATTACAGTAGGTATCCCTGACCGTGGTACTCAGGGATCCCATCCTAGACATGATGCAAGACAATACTGGTTTATTGTGCAAACGCAATCATCCACGGTGTCCAGGTTAGTCATTCTTGTCAAGTTATGTCACGTTAGCCGTCGCAACAGCAATTCGAGATAATCATGTCAGGTATGCTTGTCCTGCCATGCCGTGTTCAATTATTATTAACAAACCTATTAAATAAATTCATGATTATCAAGTTCATGACAAAAGGCGTAAGAATATAAAATGGGCGTAAAATATCTAATAAAATATCAATATACAGGGCTATAGAAGAGCCAAGCTTAAGGAAAATAAAACCAAAGTGACATGCTGACATAAGACCAAGTCAGCCAAGGCCATACGCTCAGTGCAAAAGTCATACGCTCAGGTCAGGCTACGCTGAAGTCAAGCTACGCTCAGGTAAGCCTACGCTCACAAAGGGCAGCGTATGAGGTCCATACGACCCCTTGTCACACAACTGAGCGTATGCAAGACATACGCTCCAAAAAGGCAGCGTATGAACTTCATACGACTCCTTGTCACACAAGCGAGCGTATGCGAGACATACGCTCCAAAAGGCAGCGTATGGACTCCATACGACTCATGGCTATCCAAGTGAGCGTATGCAAGTCATACGCTCCAAAAAGGCAGCGTATGGACTCCATACGACTCATGGCTATCCAAGTGAGCGTATGCAAGTCATACGCTCCAAAAAGGCAGCGTATGGACTCCATACGACTCCTTGTCACACAAGCGAGCGTATGCAAGTCATACGCTTCTAAAAGGCAGCGTATGGGGTCTACTGCGCTGCGCTAAAGAGCGCGCACAGCTCAGTGACGCAAGCTAAAAAGCTCGCGCACTTCTCGCTGTCTTCTCCAAACAGCAGGAACTCCATGGTTGAACCCTAAGCTTCCAAAGTCCATAACTTGGTCAAAACAAGTCCAAATCCAACTTTCCAAAGGTCAAAATTGGGTAGAAGGAAATTCTCTACCACATGGAACCATCAAAACTTGAAAACAAGGGAATTTAATAGATCAAAACCATGAAAATCCAAAAATAACTAAATTCTAGATCTACAAAAATCCAAGCTTCAAAATAGAAAATGACAAGTTCTAATATGGATTAGAAAGTTGCAAAGAAGATGTTAGAACAATAAAAATGGTAGGTTTCTTCATAAAGCAAGATTGCACTTGCCTAGGCTAGGGTTTTCTTGGTTGGTGGTGGAGAGTAATGAAGAAGAAAGGAAATAATGAGGAGAGAGAATGGGAAGAGGTTAATAAATGGGGTTGGTTGTGGTAGGTAGGGGTTCACCCTTGGTTCATGATGAACCAAGGCTAATCAAGCCTAGCCGAACCAATCCAAGCCAACCCAAACCAAGATGAACCATGGCCAATACGAGATAAAATACGTACACGTATTCTTAAATACGTAATACGAACAACAGGCATTACAGCAGGTTCTACGCTTATTTGGCCAGGCGTCCCTTCTTGCAGAGTTGGAAGGGCTGCTTTGATCTCGTCCACCGACTTGACCAAGCCAAGTAATATGCCTTCGAGAGAGTCGATACGTTGGCGGTCGCTGGAACCACCTTGGCTGCTGTCTGTCATGAATACCGTCTTTACGTAAGGAGGGATGGACGGAGCGGTGGAGGAAGCGCCCTCCGAATCATACCCCTGTAGTGAAAAGTCATCGAGGTATGCGGGTATGTTCTCTTATGGTTCAGACTCAGAAGGAACAGTACCCCCAGTCTTCGAGTTCACCTCGTCTTGGGAGTTGTGGACGTCCTCGGGGACGTCGGGGCTTGCTGCAACTGATGGAAGAGTTTTCTCCCCTGATTCATCTTCTTGGAACATCGGATTGTTGTGGAGGTTCGGAGGAGTGCTACCCACAGTCCCAGCAACCCCCTGCGTTGTAGATGACGAATCTTCCACTGTAGCAGATTTTGTCTTAGAACGAGTACCTTGGAAAACTACGGTGGTGGGCACCCGCTTAGACGACAATCTTTTAGTCGTAGTGGTTGAAATCTTCGGGTTGGGAACATTTGTCTTCTTCCCTCTTCGATCAGCAGGGAATTTCTGAGCAGAGTTGCAGGAGACGGCGGAAAGTGCCTCGTCTTCTGAAGATAGCTGTTGCAGTCTTTGAAAGACGGTCTGCCGGTCTTCTCGTACCGTCGTTTTATTGCAGCAGCAGTTGACGATGACTTGGGTGCAGTGACGTCCGTGGGAGGACTCTTTGCACCCCGATGCGTCTTCTCTTTTCTTGCGTTTGTGGAGGATGGCCTCACGCAAGTCAGATGGGTCTTGATCGACCATGTTTGCTTCCTGGCTTTTGGAAGACTTTTGCGAACCTCTCTGTCCGTTTGCCGCCGGGGGCTGGACTCGATTGGTTCTATACAACCTCCCATCTGAGGCCCGCATAACGGTATACGGGACGCTCGGATGGTCAGGGACAGGATCAGCGAACCGAGCTTGCCAAGCTCGCGCTGCCCTAGACTTCTTCGCTCTAGTGCGTAAAGGCACATAATAGAAAGAGTCTAGGTGATGCTGGAGAGAGTTAGACATATCTTCTTGGGAGCACAAGAGATCAGGACCATAGGAGAGGAGGTCGAAGATAGAGCCACGTGAAGTGGGTGTCATACGACTGTCATCGGTAATCTTCATGCGGCTGGCAGATGTAGCCGCATAGGCGTTCTTCATGCGGCTGGGAGTCTCAGCCGCATAAGTTTTCTTCATGTGGCTGGATGATCTGGTCACATATACTTTCTTCATGTGGCGGACAGATTCATCCGCATGAGCCTCCTACATATGGTTGGCAGATTTAGCCACAGGAGTGCTCGGCCTCTTCTTGGGGCGCATAGAGTCGCTCTTTGTCCCTGCAAGTCCAACATCGTGGTGCTTTCCTCTGCCGAACTTGGGGACAGCAGAGTGCTCTACGGCTCGAAGTGGAGCCGTATGAGAGTCGCCTTCGCCGTCTTGGGTAGCAGAGAGTATCCCGTCCAGAGCTTGTGGAGGAGCAAATGATTTTGGCCTCCACTCGCAGCGAGCTTTCTTTGTGCGGGTTCGCTTCTGGATCGGACCGACACTCCTTCAGAGAGGATTTTTTCAAACTCCTATTGGTCGAAGCGGACGACCATCTTCTGTTACGTGGAGCCAAGTTTGGCTGCATCCGACTGCGTCACCAACTTCTCAGCCGGGGAGAAGTTTGTCCCCAGCAGAGTCGCCATCGTGTTTGCCATGAAATGTCAAAGGACAGAACAATTATCGGAGGACTGGACTTTTACTTCACGTTATAAACTCGCTTGTACAAAGAAAGCCTAGGGACGAAAACCTAGGTATATCAATCTAAGTACAATTGTTTATTTTAGATTCTGGGGGGTGACGATAGAGGCTCGAAAAAGCGACGGCCGCTCTGCCTTACTCCTTGGACGATCGGGTGCAGCTTTTGGACTCTGTAGAAGAACTGACGGGCGTTGATGAAGAAAAGCTCTCTCTTTAGGATGTCTGGCTCTCTATGTGCGTCTGCCTCTTTATCTCTCTCTGTCTCTGTGTATATGTATCTCTCCGTATATGTCTCTCTCTTGCAAGGGAATGGCACCCTGCTATTTATAAGAGTGGGGGGCCTCATTAGGGTTTACAATAATTGCCCATTCTTGAAAGTCGGCGGCTAAGGATCATTGGATCTGGGCCGTTTATCGAGATTTGAGCAATAAATGTGATTACATCAAATCTTTTCTGGGTAATTAATGCTGATTGGAATAAATCTCCATTACGATGATCTGCTGATGTCTGCGAATCTGAATGAATAAGTTTAATTCATTCTCCTACCACGTGTCCCAGATTATTGGGATTTGACCCAATCTTTGATTGCAGTAAATCTGGAAAATTGATTGGCTTTATGACACGTGTCCTGGGAGGCATTGAGGGGATCTGAGTCGCATGAGGATTGAGCCGCATAAGCCCGACCACGTGTCAAGGCTGTTGGAGAGTGGCCTCCGAACCTTCGAATCACATGATAATCTGGACCGCATGGACGTAGGTGGCCGCATAACGGGTACCTCCTTCGTGAGCCGCATGGAGATGGTCCTCGTGAGTCGCATGGGGGAGCGTCTACTTAAGCCGCATAGGGGGAACCTCCGCTTGAGCCGCATAGGACTGTTTCGATCTGGGCCGCATAGGACAACTTCGGCCTGAGCCGCATGGGGAGTCTCCGTTCGAGCCTCATATGACTGTCCACGTGTCTAGGCTGCATGGCATTTTCTGGATCTCGGGGGATTATGTCAGATATCTCCTTCATTTCCCTAGGAGTCTGTCATTATGACAGAGTCATAATTACATCTTTGTGTCAGGGCTGTCGTTTTGTTAGAGCTATCATCCGTCAAGGCAATTAATGCAGTAAGGGAAGAGTTGTTTGTTTGCCACGTGTCCTCTCTTCTGAGACGCATGGAATGTATCGAGCCGCATAGTCCCTTGTGCCGTATGAATCTCTGAGCCGCATGGGCTTTCTGAGTCGCATGAGGTTTCCTGGACGCATGGCTCTTCCTTTATTATTTTCTATGCTTCTACAGCGGGAGGGCCAGATTCGCGAGCTTTGGAATACCACGTCCGAATGGATCTGGGACCGTGTCAGGCTCTTGCTCGGTCCTGCGACTGCCGCCTGTCTCACCAATACGAATCTCCGTATCTCCGACACTCCGGACATCACGCGATGGTCCCCTAACCCGGACGGTCGGTTCTTCCTGTATTCCGCCAGGTCTGTCCTAATCTTGCGAGCCCACCTCCGCAAGCTCCCCACTGACGATGCCATCATCTCGTTTGGCTACAGCCTTGCTTCGAGCTGCCATTACTGCACTTTACCCTAAGCAGAATCGGTAGAGCACATCTTCATCTCGATGATCTGGTCAAGAACATGTGGGCGACTCTCAGCACCAAAATTAGGAAGGCCTCCCCCTAGGGGCTTCAACGATCTCCTGACCAGTTGGAGCGATTCCTACGGACATCAGATCATCGCAGCCGCGGGCATTTGGGTCCTGTGGAAAAACAGGAACAAGTACCGTTACGAGGGACGATACCTTCCACCCCCCAACTGTACAGGGAAATCATCAAACAGACCCTTAAGATCCGGAGGCGCTGCTCGCACTCCACGCCCAAATTTTAGGAATTTCTATATTAGTCTCTGTCTTCTTTCTCTTTCTGCTTTGTCGGCTTGCCTAGCCGTTTCTCTTAATATTTTTATATTATTTTAATGTGCATATGCTTATATATTTAATTTCATATTTTTACGTAGCCTGTTAATTATGGCCATTTGAGTCCAGACCTAGCATGGGTTTTATGGACTTAAATGAGTCTAAATATATTCAAGGTCTGTACGAGTCATATCGGACTTGATTCATGGCCTTGGGTCCCATATCTGGACTTCGGTTCAATTTCGTATACGTGGATAAATATATTAAATAATTATTTATTTATTTTTAGAAACTGTGCCTTGCTGTAATTAAATTTTTAGATAGTATATAAATGCTGTAAAAATCTAGAAAAAATTGTACATAAATACTATGTTAATTTAGATAATTTAATATAATTTTTCCATGAATTTGATTTGTACATTTTCCATTTTATAAAAATAGGAAAAAAGAACCCATTTTTAATGTACTTACGTTTACTGATTTTTAATAAATATCTATATTAGTTTATAAATTCCAAAAAAATTAGTGTAAATTTCTATATTTAACAATGATCATTTTGGTGCTTTATTTTAAATATATTGGAACATTTTACCTATCTTAATAATTGTTGGAACACAGTGTACAGTTTGATTTATTAATTAAAGAATTATATCTTGTGAAGTTATGTGTGATTTTGAGATATTTTATTAATGGGACCTTACCTTACCTTAGTATAGAGACCCTAAAAAAAGTTGGTTTAGGTATTATGTCACCCCAATTGGTCTCCTATGCTAAAGTCATCATTTGGCTAGGTGTCCAGTTAGAAAGTCGTGTCACACCACTAGTATCCTAGTATTGAGCTTAGTATAAAAACTAAGATTGTATATCCTTTTTGACAGTGACAGGACACCGGACATCTATAGCTTCATATACATACCCTTGCATTGTATAAGACAAGTGCCCCTACAAACTTTATTTACCTCATATGATAATAAACTGTGAATGAATCATATTAAAATACTGTTTCTTGAACTGCAAGTCATATCTTCACATGCTTTATACTGTTCTCAGTACCTACCACGCTTTATACTGCTCTCAGTATCACTCACATGTTATAACTTGGGTTATAGGAAAACTGATAGCTAAGTACATGATCGTGCCCCCTTCTTCTGTACGTATGTACCGAGCAAGGTTGACATTTATAAGTATACCTTGTCGTAGGCATACTAGCTGTATTTGTGCGTATGTACATCTATCGCTTGCTTACTTATACAGAAGTACATTTTATATACTTGTGCTACAGTATATTTTACATCTACTGACGATCACGTTCCTGCCCCAGTTTTAAATATTACATGTACATCAGTCGCTATGACATATATATCCTTGACATGATAGATTTTGACATGCCATGATTCCTGTTTATTATACCTCTGTTCATTCTATGCTCCGTATATTTTGTTTGTAGAAAGAGTACTTGCTCCCTTCTTGACAGGATAACGTTGTAGGTATACTTACCGAGGAGGAGTCGCTATGTGATTCCTATTATGGGGTCACCATTAAGGATCAGGCATTACCCCACGAAGATGTACCTACGAGAAAACTCGTCTAGTTTGTTATTTTAGTTGATGTAGACTTTGAGAGCAGGATTGTCTAGACTATGTATTTTTTACTGGACCTGTATCCAGTTTTATATTATGGCTAAGTATTTTGAACATATTCGTATGTCAGATTTTGTGTTTGTGATGTTTTCTTCAATATGACAAATGGAACTATTAGCACAATTTAATCTTTTACTGTCTACTTTTAAAAGAACATCTTACTACGCTATAACTCAAGCGTAGGCTGGACATGCCTCAACTGTCCTAACAAATTAGGTAGCGGGTCATGACATGTCTACTGAGAAGCTAGCAGAGATGTATATGCCGCAGATTGTCAGGATATACGGAGTTCTGGTGCGCATTGTCTCGGATCGGAATAGTCGCTTTACTTTTCATTTCTGGCGGAGTTTGCAGACTAGTTTGGGCACTCAGCTCAAGTTCAGTACTGCATACCACCCTCAGACAGACGGACAGTCAGAGAGGACTATTTAGACACTCGAGGACATACAGCGGACTTGTGTTCTGGATTTTGGAGGATCCTTAGAGGATCATCTGTACTTAGTGGAGTTTGTATACAACAACAGTTTCCAGGTCAGCATTGGGATGTCACCATTCGCGGCACTGTACGAACGTAGATGTCGTACACCCTTGTCTTGGGATAACATTGGAGAGCAAGCTTTATTGGGACCTGAGATGGTTGTTGACACAGCCGAGAAGGTGAAGCTCATCAGGGATCGACTTCGAATGGCGCATGACATATAGCGGTATTGGGCCGATAGCTACCGAAGACCTTTGAAGATTAAGGTACAGCTTAGACTTAGGATTAGAATTTTGTTTGTTTGGTGATTTTTGTTTAATCATGTGATTGTTATAGTTAAGTTGAGACCATTTTTGTGCTAGATTGGAGATCTGGTGTTCTTAAGGATATCTCCGACGTGTGGTACTATTCGCTTTGGTGGAGGTAAAAAGCTTAGTCCGCGTTTCATCGGACCTTTTGTTATCAGCGAAAGAGTCGGTGATGTGTCATATAGATTGGACTTGCCTCCTACATTAGAGGGAGTCTACAACGTATTTCACGTGTCACAGTTGAGACGGTATGTGGCGGATCCCAGCCATGTATTAGATCTTTCCGAGATCGAGGTAGGCCCTACTCTTAGTTATCCAGAGCAGCCTGTTGAGATTCTGGATCGACGAAAGAAGGTGCTGAGGAACCAGACTATACCCTTGGTTCACGTAGCTTGGAGGCATCACTCTCCAAGTGAGTCTACCTGGGAGAGGGAGGATGAGATGCGCGAGCAATACCCTTATCTTTTTCAGTCTTGAGGTATGATTTCTCTATCCTTCTCATCTATTTAGTTTTGACTTTAATTTCGAAGATAAAATTATTTTAAGGAGGGCAGATTTGTCACACTCACTTCTTCTAATTAGGGGTATTTTAGTCATTGTGTATTATTTTGAATATATTTAAATTATTAATTAAATTAATTGTTGTGTAGTTTGGATTAGTATTTTGCTAGGACCAAGATGGTATAACCTTAGTCAACCTTGATTAGAAGCCTAATAATGTAATTAGATTTATTATTGGCTTTTTAGATTTTATTTAGAATTATTGTCTATTTTAAGAATCATTTAATTTATTTATAGCTATTTTTCTTTAAGCCTATATGCCTTGTTGTCAATGGGCCTTTTTAGCAACTTTAGTATTGCTTGGCCCATGAATAAACCCTAACCCTAATCCCCCCTATGACTTGGCCGGCCAAACACAGCAGCCCTCATTTTCATTGTGTAGAAACCTAATTGCCTTCACAAATCCAAAACCCTAGTTTTTTCTTTCTCTTCCAAAAGCCCCATTCTCTCGTTTCTCACCCAAATCCTTCCAAACGAAGTGCGTTGTAACCGTTGGGAGGAGAGGAACCTGCTAGAGACTTGCGGCGAGGGATCGAAGGCATTTGACCGGAGGAAAGCAATATCGACGTGTTTGGGAGGCTTATTTCATTATTTTTTGACACTCAATTGGTAAATCTCTCTAAACACTGATTAATTCCATTTTTTCTTCGTAGATGCATCCATATAGGTACCCCAGACGTGTGCATGAAGTTGGGTAGGTTTGTGATTTCGTTTGATAGCCGTATCCGACACGTGTCGGTCCTATGGAACACGTGTTCGACGAAATGCCACTTAGAACTGAAAATTATTTTTTTTTATTCTATTTTCACGAATTCCTTGCTAATATTATTTGTAATAACTTTCATGAAGACATATCTTGATTCGACACGATTTCAGTGTCCGAATCGGACACGGACACGTATGCACGAGGCCCGTGCACGGCCCCGTGCATGCCTTGCTGTCTGTGCATCATAACTCAACGCATAGGGATCTGTTTTGTATGAAATTTTATGGGCGCATGGGAGCAACCTCTGCCCACATGCTCCTAAAATTTTAAGACGTTTCGTGGAGCATGCACAGATAAATCCAACGCGCACAGTTCAGCCCGCCTTGTGCACATGGCTGAAAACTGCCGCTGACACGGCCTTCGTACGCGAACACGACGCATCGAGGACCCGTTCCAGGAGCACGTGCATGAAGCCCTATACCTAGGATACCTAGGGACTCCCAAGACATGGTATGGCTCGAATCGTGAGCCACGTGGCTCGACACGCGCCCACGGGCACGCAAGCGCGCGCGCGCACAGGCTGCGCGGGGTCCACCTGTCCTGTGTCGCGTAGACATGACGTGGTATCGTGTCAGTGTATCCTAAACCTAGCCCGGGACCCTATCTAGTTACGTGCACGAGCACGAGGCTTCTCGCTTTGTGTGCAACATCTAATCTGGCGAAACGTAAGTGCACGTACACGTTCTAAGACGCGTATCCGATTTTTCGATAAGCAATCCGTGGACACGATACTGACAAGGGTTCGACCCCGTGAGTACCAGAGCATGTCACATACGTATAGACCTTCATATTTTTCTAAGTTTTTTGGGTTCTAGTTGTGTATTGTGCGTTTTGGGTCGTTATGTGAATTTTGAGCTTTTTTTGACCATTTTAGATTTGAATCGAATAGGTGAATATTTGAATTCTCGATTTTTAACCAATAATTTTTTAGTTTATAACTCATATACGATATTTTGGACTTACGGGGAGTGGTCGTTGGGTTTTTACCCTATTTATCTACTATTTATGTATATATATGGGTTTTTCTCTATACGTGTATATACTTCTTCGAGTGACCAACTTCTTTACTCATATGTGTATATGTGTGTATGCCTATATATATAAGTTACTTTATGATAAATATATGTATATATGTATATATGTATCTATATATGATATAGTCTCATAGTTAAATATTTAGCTATTGTTCTCAGTTTTGAACCCTCACAACAGCCACTTGTCGACACACACCCACACAAACCTCTTTTCACAAGTAGGGTTAGATATATATATATATATGTATGTATATATATATATATATATATGTGTGTATATATATATTTTACTTGAATGAATGAATATATATATAATTGTTTGCTTGTGAATGTAACCTAGGGAGTATTGAGTCAGTTTAGGATTGACCCAATGAGCCTAGAATGGCCGAGTCGACTGACAAGTTGACCAAGTTGACAAAAGTCAACTTTGGGTCAAACTTGATCCAAATCCACTCAAACGAACTTAGAATGACTTGGAAACTTGTGCTTGAACTAAAAATTAGTAAACGGACTAGTTGACTTATAGTTGACCAGGTTTGACCAGAGTTGACCAAGTTTGACCATAGTTGACCAAGGTTGACTTTGACCTAGAAGGACCTATAATCATGTAGAATTGCATTATAGACCTTTCTTATAATATTTTAGACCATGTTGTGACATGGTTATTTTAAATAGGATGACATCACTCCAGTTCAGTTACACTTCCTCATTAGCAGCTTGGATTGCCAGGCGAGCACATTCTCTGACAGTTTCATACTTTTTTGAACATATTTACTTGTTATAGACTAGTTTACTTGTTGCTGTCATGATGGTACCACAGATTAGTACTATATGGACCTCTTCATGCAATGTTATCCCCTCGGATACATCGGGTATATTGTGCTCATGTGCATCGTCTACTCCTTGTATTCGTATTTATTCATCTATACTCATGTGACATTCATATACACTTATGATCATGTGAGCCTTCATGTATAACCCAATGTTCATGTGGACTAGCTATCCATGTGACACATTACTTTCATGTGCAATAACATAACCTGGACAGATCCTTGTGTACTGATTGGGACAGGGAGAGTATTTATTAGGTTATGTGATATACACCCTTGTTTGCCATAAAAATTAACAACAGGTATTACAGAACACTGGAATTGATTACAAACTCGCTTGTACAAAGAAGGGCCTAGAAAGAAAGCCTAGGAAACAATCTACGTACAATTGTTTAGTTTTGATTCTGGGGGTGACGGTGGAGGCTCAGAAAAGTGAGATCAACTCTGCCTTACTCCGTGGACTATCTGATGCAGTCTCTAGCTCGTGAAGATATTACTTTTTTTAAGGTTGCCAGCCTTTTGCAGGGGTGTGGCACCCTGCTATTTATAATATGATAGATTTTGAGCCACATAGACGGCTTTCGGCCACGTGGCTGATTAGCACACGAAGACCCGCTCTTGGACTGCCATCTATCGGTTTGTTGGGATTTTGTTACAGCAAATCTGGGTAGTTCAGGAATTGGTCAGATTGCCACGTGTCCCGTTGCGTATAGCATTCTCAATCTTCGATCATGCGGGGTCGCATGAGACTCATGCATGCAGCCTGGATCATAATTACACCCGGCTGAATGAAGCTTTAGAAATTTTGGGGCCGCATAATCTGGGCCGCATAAGTGTCATGCGGCCTAGATGACACTCTTCTGGCCGCATAGAGGCGTACAAACCCTGTTTTTGGGCGACATCCCACGTCTTATCTCTTTTATCGAAGTGTCAGAACTGTCATGTTTTACCAGGACTAGTCAGCTTTGTCAGTCGAACTGCTCCTTCTTGGTCGCATATTTTCTTTCTACAACTTTTTGTTGATGGGCTGCATATGTCTTTGAACAGTCATGCGGCTTTCCTTCATGCGGGCCTATTTGGCCCGAAGTACCTATGCGACAATTTGTAATCCGTATGAACTCCATATTCTTTATGTTTCTACAAGACCCCCTTTAAAGTTTCCAAAATAGCAAATTTGGAATACATTGAATAAGAAGCATAAAAAATATGCCAAGCCGTAGGGAGTTTGCAGGAAGTGGTTTTCAAACTTGAGTAGCAGAGAAATACTGAGCCGCAGGGAGATCCTGTGTCGTAGAACAAATCTTGAGTCGCAGGGACGCTTTGAGCCACAGAAAGTCTGCCAGCTGTCACTGCTGCATTTAATTCTCCTGACTCGGTTGTGGATCTTTTTTTGAGATTAAGCCGATGGTTACTGGGGATAAAGTTCCCAAACGTCGACGCTATCTTTAATGATCTCAAAAACTGAAGAGACGCTAGACGGTTACTAGGAATAAAGTCCCCAAACGTCATCTCTATCTTTAATGATCTTGAGAATCGAAGAGTCTCTTTTCAGCAACTCTATAAATAGGAGTCATTCAGAGAGAGTCTTTCCTCTTTCACCTTCTCCTTCTTGTACTTTCTGTTATGGCTCCAAAAGATTCTAAGTCGATTGGTGCGGCGGCCAAATGAGAGAGACTTGCTTCCCCGTCGATAGCGGTAGACACTCCTTCCATTCATTCCGATGTGCAACCTCCTCCCAAGGGTAAGGATGGTGAGAAGATGATGACTGAAATTTCGTGCGCAGGGCTGTCGTATATTGCCTCTGCTATAAACTTGGTCGATGTATGTCCTATCTCATTTGGACCACATATGTTCTATACGATAGGGCTGCACAGACTGAGTCGTAAAACCACTGCTTATTCGAACTTGAACTGGCTGAGTGCCTCAAGATGAATCTTTATGAACTTTTCATGATCGAACCGCATAAGTGCCGTATGAGTACTTTATGATTGGGTCGTATGAATACTGTAAGATTGGATCGCATGATCCTCTCATGACTGATCCGTACGAGTATTGGACCGCATGAGTTTTTTTATGACTGAGCTGCATGATAATGACTGAGCTGTATAAATGCCGCATGAGAGCTTCATGAAGTCGGCCTTATAAATGTGGACTGTATGAGTTCTTTTTTGGTTGGGCCATCTAACTGGCTAGGCCGCATAACAGAGTTATTTGTTTTCTCGGTGCTAAATCCCCCTTCTTCTCATGTTTTTTTGTGTAGGGGTCTGGCTAGCAAGCTTCTTCAGGACCGGTTTCGGTGATGGAGTGAAAGTACAACATTCTGGTGCCTATATCAGAAAGCTCAAAATTCTTCATGCTTCGGAAGAGCTTTCCCTACGCCTTTTTGGCATACATATCAAACAACTCAGGACTCAGGCTTCGAAAAAGTTTTCCCCAAATGGTAGGAAGAGCCTTTATACCTCGGAGAGTTGGACGGTGGTCAGGCGTCGTTATGAACGTCGGGCCTTCACGGCTCTTCAAGTAGGCGAAACCACCATCAGGGACCATGTTTCGAAGGTATGGTCCCTTGGGGGAGCGGGGCTAAGGTATCCGCAATATAGAGGGGAGGATAACATGCTATATTTACCCTCCTCCCGGCAGCTCCTTGGAGATTCAACAGCTTTGTTTGCTTCTCAGCAGTAAAACATGACTTCCTTCGAGGGCCACGAAACTGCTTGAAGATGAAGCGCTGTCAAACCAAACTATGTATTGCCAGATTTTCCTTCCTTTGCTGTCGATGTTGTCCTATAAATGAAACTGATCTTGAATGACCAGAGTATGCTCACTCCATTCTATTTGTGATATTTTGTGGTGCTTGTACTAGAGGGCCTAATACAACATTTGTAAAGGACATCCCACTGGGGGATTTTTGTGGACCTATTGCCCTTTTGTGCATCTGGAAATACGAGCAAAAAGATTTGAATGATATTTTGTGGACCTACTACTCTTTGGTACACCGATGGTGTGAGTAATAGATTAGGATACTTTTTTGTGGACTTATCATCATTTTTGTGTACTGGCGATGCGAGTACTGATAATAAGTGGAGAGGAAACCAACGTATTTGCTCAGAGGTAATGAGGACGTGGTAAATACGGGTCAAAACAAAGCCTTCCTACTCAGAGGTAATGAGGACATGTTAGGGGTAGGCATGATAGGGATACACAGAACAACTCAGAGGTGCTATCAACGTGGAAGTTTCTATGCATTGGGTTATTTTTTTGTGATGAACGGGAGAACAACTCAGAGGTAATATGGACATGGTTGCTTTTTTTCTGTTGGGGAGTTTCGTGGACCTATTACCCTTTTTGTGCACTAACAGTACGAGTAATAGATTAGGATAAGTTGTATGGACCTATTACCCATCTGCGCACCAGTGATGCGGACAATAGATTTTGAGGCAAATTCTTGGCGGTAGAAAAGCTATGACCAGGGGGTACATAGATACGACCAAGAGAATTCATTCGGAGTAATCAGAGAGTAAGTTCAGTGGTACCTGAGGGTACATAACTCATCAATCTGGGAGATTTGAAGTCAGAGTGTAGGTTCAGCGATACCTGCGGGTATCTAACTCACAATCCAAGAGATAGTTGGAAGGTGTCATTTAGACATAGTATTTCTTGAGAAACTTGTCGTTGATGGGTATCATGTGCAAGTCTCCATTTTGTTTTGCGAGACGGTACGTGCCGTTGGAGAATACGGTCTCGATGACGAACGGACCCTCCCACTTAGGCTGAAATTTGTCGGGGGTCTTGTGAGTCATGACCATGGGTCTGCGAATGGCCAAGACAAGATTGCCCACTTGGAATATCCTCTGCTTGAAGTTTTTGTTGAAGCCCGAGAGATACGCGCTTGGTAGAGCTCTATGCTTTGTTGAGCTTGTAAACGCTTCTCATCTAATGCTTCTAACTCCTGTAGACGTCGGCGGTAGTTATCGTCCGCCGTTAACCGGTAGGTGAGGGCCACTCGAAGTGAGGGGACCTGAGTTTCCAATGGGAGGACTGTCTCGCTCCCATAGACCAAGGAGAACGGTGTATTTCCTATAGTCGTTCGAATTATCGTCCGATACGCCCATAGGTACTCACCAAGCTTTTCATTCCAATCGCGTTTGTTTGCAGACATGAACTTTTTGAGGAGCTTGTTTACGGTTTTATTGAATGCTTCAGCTAGACCATTGGCCGAGGGGTTATATGTTGTCGAGGCCATGTTATGGATCCGATTCTTATCACAAAATTGATAGAAAGCGTGGCTTACGAACTGCGGACCATTGTCGTGGATAATCCTCCGGGACAACCCAAAATGGTAGATGATGTGATGTTTTATGAAGCTAATCACGTTCGATGTCTTGACCTCTGCCAATGGAATAGCTTCTGTCCATTTGAAGAAGTAATCGATGATTACAAGTATGAACCGATGCCCTCTAGACGACGGCGGGGTGATTGGCCCAACGACGTCCATTCTCCATGCTTCGAATGGCCAAGAGGCTACTGTCGGGTGCAAGAATTCAGATGGTAGATGTATGAAATCTGCATGGATCTGGCAAGCCTAGTACTTCTTTGCATAATCAACTGCATCTGCGACCATTGTGGGCCAGTAATAACCCATCCGGCAAAGACGATCTTATAATTTGGGGCCAGGTTAGTGATCCCTACAAGTACCGTCATGAGATTCACGTAGGGCTTCTTTGGCTTCTGCACTTGACAGGCATCTTAGTAGTAGCCTATCATAGGATCGTCGATATAATATTTTCGTCTCCGCATCGTAGAAGAATCTGAGGGAGCATCTTCTGATTGAGGTAGCGTCCTTCACGTTTTCTGGCAGAATTCCATAGACCGCAAAGTTGATGAACGGGCATCTCCAGTCTTGTATGTCATTGGTTATCTGGGCGGAGCAACTCATACCCAGTTGAAGATTGTTCCTAAGGCCAACCAGTTCATGGCTTATTACGTCGACTAGATGAAGAGCATTATTTGGGAGTACCAAGGAATCGACGAGACCGGACAGGGCATCGGCTTCGATATTTTGAAGTCTAGGAACGTGCTCTATAAAGAAACCCTCTAAGGTTGTAATGATGGCCACTGCTGTCTGATAATAGGGAATCAGGTCCTCATTGCGAACCTCTTATGAACCTCAGATCTGGTTAACAACCAACTGTGAGTCACCATAAGCTTCAAGGTATCTGATTCCCACTACTTTCGCGTGTCAGAGTCTAATGACTAGAGCGTTATATTCGGCTACGTTGTTCGAACAAGGTTCTGTAAGAGAATACGCCTGATTGACTACTAGTCCAGACGGAGAAATTAATACCACCCCGACTCCAGCGACGATATCACCTTGTGGCCCCGTTCTTGAAGCACCATCGAAGAAAATCTGCCAAATGGCGTCGTACGAAGTCATATTCGAGGCGACAAATTCGTCAAGAATTTTTTCATAAATTTTGGCTATTTTTGAGCCTGGTTGGGCTGCTAGGAAGTCAGCTAGGGCTTGACCCTTGATAGCTTTCTACGGAACAAAAACCATGTCATAAGGGGATAGAAGTATCGCCCAGGTAGCTAGACGAGAACTGAGTGCACCTGGCTTGGTCATGAGAATCCTGAGGGGATTGACTCATGAAATCACATGGATGGTCTGCCCTGTCACATAGTGTCGTGTTTTCTGCATGGCGAACACTAGGGCAAGGTACTCCTTCTCCGCGGCGGTGTACCTATGTTCAGGTCCTACCATCATCCGACTGAGATAGTAAATGACTTGTTCATATCCTGCGTCATTATTCTGGGCTAGCAGAGCACCGAAGGAATGTTCCTTCTCCCGTACATAGAGAAGAAAGGGCTTTCCGGCGACCGAGGCTACCAGAACTGGCAGATTCATCAGGTACTCCTTAATATCCTCAAAGGCACACTGATATTCCTTGTTCCATAGAAAAGAGACACCTTTTCTCACGAGTTGAATGAAGGTTTGGCATCGCCCTGAGAGGGTAGATATAAACCTAATGATATAGGCTAGTCTTTCCTGAAGGTCGTAGAGTTCGCGGAGGTTCTTTGGTGGGTTCATCTCCAAGATTGATTTTGTTTTGTCGGGATCTATGTAAATGCCCCGGGAAGTAATGACAAAGCCTAAAAACTTTCTACCGGACACCCCTAGAAAGGACTTGGTGGGATTCATCTTCACGTTGTGTGCCCGCATGAGGTCGAACACTGTTCTCAAGTTATGTAAATAATCATTTTTGTTGTGGCTCTTGACGGCGATGTCGTCTATGTAACACTCCATCGTCTTGCGCAAATGATCTATGAAGATGACACTCATAGCCCGTTGATATGTTGCACCGGCGTTCTTCAAGCTAAAGGGCATGACCGTATAATAATATACGTCGATCGGCGTTCAGAATGATGTATACTTCTCGTCATCATGAGCCATCTTGATTTGATTGTATCCCATAAATGATATGCACTCAAAGCCGCACATATTATCGATCATTATATCGGTGATCGGAAGAGGGAATTCATCCTTAGGGCATGCCACATTCAGATTGCAAAAATTGATGCAGATTTGGATTTTTCCATCCTTTTTGATGACTGGCACTATGTTGGCTACCCAGTCCGGGTGCTCCTCTTCACGGATGAAACTGCTAGCTATAAGCTTGTTCACTTCCGCCTCGATGGAATTCATGATATATGTTTCACTTAAAAATGCCTAAAATTGGCTTTTGAAATAAAACGAGAAAAAGTACAAAAAGTACAAATTGTTCTGGGAAGTATTGCTATGGAAGTCTGATCTGAAGGCGATCACTTTGTTCCTTGGACCATACGATGATGATGAAAAGTACTGCTAGAAGATGAACAACAGGAAGAACTAAGTTACCGGAAAGGTATCGACGCACTTGGACACTGATGGCGAGGTCGAATGCTTTCCTGCTTTGCTTCACCTGTTCTGGAAGAAAAGTTGAAGAAGAATGCTCTGGAAAATCAAAATCTCTTGGCTCTGATCTCTGTATATTCTCTTGGTGTTATCTATATGAAAAATAAGTCTATTTATAGACTTTTACTTTTGTACGTAAAAAGCAGCATAATCCAGTATTTACTCTAGCAACCGTCACCCACGATGGAAGTCACCCTCTGTGCATGTTGACACGTGTCGTATTATTTCAACAAAAATAGGGAGCACGTACACACGTTCTTCAATAAATGTGGCATGACAGCCACGTAGACAACCCATGTTTTAAAGTAGTCAGGAAGGATCAGGCGTAAAAATGACCCAAAATATGCCCTGAGTGTAAAGTGGCAAATTGGCGTAAAAATAACTCAAAATAAACTTTCCAGCGTAAAGTGGCTAAAATAGCCTTGAGCATAAAACTTAGCCCAAATAGACTTTACGCTCACAATAGCTTTGAGCATAAAAGCTCGAAAACTATAGTGCGTAAAAAGAAGTGACTTTATTGAGCATAAAATAGCCTTCTCTGCACACCACACGACAAGTATCGGGTTTGGTGAAAGTCCGATCTTCTCGACATCTGTGTTTTTATGTTGTCAGCAAAATCATTCTGTCAAATCAAATCTTCTGCATTAAATGTGGCCTGACAGTTTGTCTCCAGGCGTAAAATTCAATGGACTGCCTTAGCGTAAAGTAGCTCGCGTAATGTCAAATACAAATAGCGCTGGCGTAAAATAGCTCACATAGAGAGTTGCTTGCTTAAAATCCTCAATTCCTTTGACTTAGTCCACAAAGCACTTTTTTACGCTCCTACAAAACCCCCTTCAAATTTTTCAAATATTTTTTCAAAATTTGAAATACTTTGAACAGAAGCTTAAATTCGGGATTTGACCAGTCAGCGTAAAGTTCGGGATTTTCAACGGTCATTCGCGTAAAAGTTGGGATATCCAACAGTCGGCGTAAAAATAGAAAATTTGAACCGATTCAAAAATTCCCTATAAATAGGGTTCTTCGGGGAGAGAGAAAACTTTACTTTGTCTTTCGAAATCTCAATCTTTCTGCACTCTCCTTCTCTCCTCTACTCTTACTTTGATTCGATGGCCCCCAAGAAGTCGTCCGCCGCCGGCAACAAAGGCAAGAAACCTGCCGTTGATTCCTCATCGGCCGATCGTGCGCAAACTCCTGTCCGATCCTCGGCAGCATCTCAGCAAAGCCACCTCGCCGTGGCTCCGGCAATGAGGGGTAAAATGTTGAACTTCGGTCATAAACTCGTCGGAGAAGAAGAACAAACCGAAAGACTACGCCCACGATGTTCGTGCTAGCATAAAAAGACGAAAATACGCCCACGTTTATCGTGTTAGCGTAAAACTTGAAATACGTCCACATTTACATGTGTCAGCGTAAAACTTGATATACACCCAAATCTACATGTGTCAGCGTAAAACTTGAAATATGCCTACATCTATATGTGTCAGCGTAAAACTCATTTTACGCTCACATCTATTATTGGCAGCGTAAAATTGAAAATACGCCCACGTCTGTACGTGCCAGCATAAAATTCAAAATACGCTCACATTTAATATGTACTGGCGTAAAATTGAAAATCCGCTCACTTCCAGTTGTACTAGCGTAAAATTTCACTAGTAACAGTCTTTTGCGTAAAAAGAACATTTTTTACACTTAAAAAAGTTTTTTATCAACTTTAATAAGCGTAAAATTTGCATGCTCAGAGTTTTTATGCGTAAAAGTCAAACCAAATCATATGCTTCAAATTAGATTTTCACTAACTTATTTTTTCTTCTTTTTTTGTTGTTTGACAGTGGACTTGCAAATTCACCCTCTCGCAGAAATATTTGGCTCGCCAGCTGGTATGGTGGGCTCAAACTATCTAGAGAACTTAACATGTACAGTTCCCTCAATCCAACCCTGAATACCCTGAAGGGAGAGCTCAACTGATAGCTGCTCAAGGGACAGGATGCTGTTGTCCATGATGAATGGAGAAGTGTTGGTATCACTAGAAGACCAACAATTCTTGAAGCCAACTTTTCTATTTGGGGATGTGATAGACTTCAAATCGCAAACTCACCCTAAGAAAGAGGCTTGGGTGTTTAGGTCTGGAGAAAGGGTGATGTATCTTCCTGATATGGATAGGGATTACCCTCTATATGCCTTTGTCCATGCCACGAACCCTCGTCAGATGTTATGGAATTTGACTCCCAATAGCTATGGCTGGCCGGGCAAGATTATTTTTAAAAGAAAGTGAGAGCTAGTGATATGGGCTACCGCATTAGTACTCCCAGTGGTGGTGCTGTCCCATTTTATGGTCTATTGCCTGGGATTATACCAAGTGAAGACTCATCACTAATCCAGCCAGTACAAGTACCCATGTTTATAAATAAGTTCATAAGAGCTGCTGTGTTATATCCTCAGACCAACCCTAGATTGACAGGGTGGCTGACTCCTTATAGTAATAACTGGATTCAAATCAGTGCTTGGATCATGAAGCATTTTAAAACAGACCTGGAAGCTATCGGCCTATATGAAGTAGTAGCCTCTATAAGTTACGGTATACCACCGAACAGCAACTTGTGTTTGGCTTTATTGGAATTGTATATGAGTTCAACAGGAACTTTTGCAACTCCACATGGTGAAATGGGTCTTGCTCTACATGAGATACAATCTATAGCAAAGCTGCCAATGGACGAAGCCCCTTATGAAAAATATGTTCCCTCCAATTGGGAACTAGCAGAAATAAGAGAGAAGAACCCTGAATTTGTGCAGGTCTATGAAGAACTCATGTGCCATTATCTGATTTGCACCAGTTTGTATGAAACTGGGTCACATTTGGCATATGTAACTAAATGGACTATATATTTATTTTATCATGAAAATAGGGTATCCAAGACTGATAACGGTAGGTTTCGAGAAAACATGACTCAAACTATCAACCCTTGCTCTATAATTCTAGCAGATGTAATCCAAGAATTGATGGTCTCACAGAAAGCTCGAGAACAATATCTATCCACCAAGACTGGAGATATCCCTACGGGGACTGAGACTTTAAGCTACCTGAGGCATGGTAGTCAAAAGATGTCAAGGAAGGCTCTGCTGGCATGCTTCATATCCCTATGGCTACGAAGATGGGTCGTGCCGGGGATTAGTACCATAGACAGGATCCACCGAAACGTATTGTGGCCAGTAGTACATTTAGTGTTCAAAGCCAAAATCAATCTACTGCCGGCAATGGTATGCCGAATAAATGCAGGTCTACGGACTTTTGGTGAAGAATTGATTAATAATGCTCCTCACCGACACAATTTTCCAAGAGTGGAGCTGCCGTATACTTATTTGATGGGATGGTTATTACACCATCATTGCAATTTACTACCATCAGGCCCTGAAGATGAAGTGGTGATCTTCCTCCAAAAATTCAGCAAGGCCACATAGACTGCCACGATAGTGGCAGACACCCGAGCAGCGTTGAATTACTCTCATGGCTGGAATTTTTTCTGCACAAGGCCGCCAGTTCCAGCCGACTGCCTTGGCGTGCAATTTAAAGACAGAGGAGAGAGGACAACTTTACTGCCAAATTTTGTCTTCCAATGGCTAACGTACATCAGACCATCCCATCTGATGTACAGGAACGAAGATAACTGTGCGTTTGAGTCTTATCTACCAAGTAGGTTCGCCCGCCAGTTTGTATATGACCAGCTTCACGTTGGTAATCCTTCGACCAGCTTTTATCATTATGGAAAGTTGATTGACGGCACGAGAGCATGGAGATACTTCAGCGCCGCATGTACTGGTGCTAAATTCAACATATCTACTGCCACCAGTACAACCGAGCTACGTATACTTCATTCGTATGCTCGTTTTTACGCTTCTATCCGTTCTTTCGCAGATGGTTATAGTATGCAAGGCAGTCTTCGATGGCCCAAGGAGGGGAACATCGAGGAGCCAATCAGAATAACTCCTGATATACCCGACAACACCACTGTTACAGATGAATTTCTGGCAGTAAACCCTACAGGAGCTGGAGAAATAGCAGCGGGACCAATAGTTATTGGGAAAACTCGCAAAAGGAAGCAGAGTACAGCTACTACTCTTCCAGTGAAGACTTTCAAAAAGAAGAAGAAGGTCACCATCAAAATGCCTTCCAAACTAAGAGCTGCTACTCCAGAGGATGACATTCCTGTCGACGAACCGCCATATGTCGCATCCTCTTCAACTCATCTTGAAGAAGGATCCTCAGCCTCCCAAGCAGCCACATCAACTGAAGCTGTAGGGATCCTATCTCCAGGATGCCTTAGCACTTCACTTCATTTAACCTTACCACAAAAGGCACAAATAGTTGAAGGCGTCACTTCAGAATCTATTCCACTGGATGAACCAGCTCTCGATTTTGATGATGAACATTAGAATAGGGATTATGATGCATATTTAGCATGTCCCACACCAGGTATATATATACAAAATCTATACAAGATTATGCATTATAATTTTGTATTTTAATTTATTTTATTCATTTTGCAGATGTCATTATTGCACAAAAGCCTATGGCTCCTCATTCTCCTCAAGAAAATATTTATGAGGGAAAAGAGTTCTTCTTCCGATGGAGTAGAGAAAATACAACCAGAAGAGGAACTACAATAAGAACCTGAAATAGAGGTTCAACCAGGATCGTCTTCTCATATTGACAACCGAGAAGAAGAACAAGTTGTAGATCAAGAAACGACTGCTGAAGAAGGAACTGATCTCAATGACGAGATTGAAGTATTTCCAGAGTCTGAACAGCTAGAAGCTCAAGAAGGTGATGATGATGTAATCAAATCATCAACTAAAACTGGGGATGTTGTGATAGCACCCTCTACTATTACTACTAATCCAGAGGAAGGTCATGAGGAGACGATGCCTGAACCCGAGTCAACTACAACTACTATCTTTCCATCCACCACTATTACCGCCACCAGAACTCCAGAAACGGCTGGAGTAACAAGTACTGAAGATGTGATCTCTGAAGCTCCCAGGAATCAATTAGATGTGGTAGTGACGACAACATCATCCTTGCCTCGGTCTGCTACTGGAGCCACCACATCTGCTAGTACTGAAGTATTAATCCCTGAAGTTTCCAGGGATCAGTTGTCTATAGTTGTAACGACAACATCATCTTTATCTTAATCTGCTACCGGAGCCACCACATCTACTCCTAGTATTCGGAAAAGAGACTTGATAGATATTGCTGCAACTCCGAGCTCAAATGCAGAAATGAATCTCTTAGTTGAGATTCATACTGAAACTTTTTACAAGACATTGGCAGCTTTGATTGACATGGTCTTGCAAAGGGGCCTCAGTTATGAAATCTTAAAAGGCACGATTGTTTCCAGTATCAGGAACGTTGCCATGTTTAATGATGTTGAGAGAGCAACTGCATTGGAAAAGGTGGTAGAAGAACTTGAGCAACCTATTAAAGAATATCTGAGGTTGACAAGTGAAACTACTGAAAGTCTTATTCAAGCTGAGTATGATGCTTTATCGGCTGAATACACTGCTCGAGAGACTAATTTCAATGACTCTCTCAGAGAGCACAGCAGCAAAGTCGCCAAAGAGAAAGCTTTCTTGGCTGACGCCAAGCCTATGTTGGAGAGTTATAGAGAAGCCTATGACACTTTGAATAAGAAAATTCAAGAGCAAAATAATAAAATTCGTAAAGTGGAGGCCGAACTAGCTTGTCTGAAAGCTGAGATGGAGCAACTAATAGCAGCTCGTGACAAACATTTGACACAGAGCTCAATTCTGGAGGAACAAGTTTTTGGAGCTGAATCTACTATCAAGTTCCTTGATGATGCCAGGGATAATCTGATCGCTACTTTCGCTATGTTTTCTCCCATTTGCACTCCAGAGGCCCGAAGAAAGGTAGCTATTGAAAATGTAATGGGCTCTCATGAGCAGCATTTAGCAGAGCTCCAAAAATTGCTAAAAGATATATCTGCTCCTCCTTAGGCAAATAAGGAGCTTTTGTAATCTTTTATCTTATTCAAAAAAATGAATAAAATATTTTTTTCGTGATCCTATCATTTATTTTAAAATTAAATAATAGGTATGAGATAGAAAACACTTATCAGAGGTAATATGGACGTGACAAGTCTTCTAAACTCAATAAATTGTATCTATCCAGAGATAATATGGACATGATACATAATAAAATCTCGTTTTCTGTTTAGAGTATACAATACTATCAGAGGTGATATGGACGTGACAGATCGTAACAACTCGGAGAAAATAGATTAATATCTATTCAGAGGACAAATGGACATGATAGATAGGAAAAATAAGCAGACTTAATATTTATTCAGAGTTCAAATGGACATGATAGATAATAAATCCAACTTTTTATATCAACTGGCAAGATAAAAGATTAAAATTTCTCTCCAAGCTTAACCAAACATTGGTAGCTGGGGAATAAGAAAGAATTTCAAACATAATATTTCTTCAGAAATTTGCCATTGATAGGCATCATGAATAAATCTCCATTAGGTTTAGACAACCTATAGGCACCATTGGAGAAAATTGTCTCGATGACATAAGGGCCTTCCCATTTCGCTTGGAATTTCCCTTTACTCTTATGATTCATCACCATCGGCCTTCGAACAGCTAGTACTAGTTCATCGACTTTGAATACCCTCTCTTTAACTTTGCGATTGAAATTTCGAGATATACGGGCTTGATATAGATCTATATGTTGTTGTGCTTGAAGACGCTTCTCGTCTAATCCTTTAAGTTCTTGGAGTCGTAAGCGATCATTGTTCTCTATAGTTAGCTCATTAGTAATATCTATTCGAAGAGACGGAATCTGGATTTCCAATGGAAGAACCGCCTCACATCCGTAAACCAGTAAAAATGGTGTAAAACCAGTAGGAGTTCGGACTGTTGTTCGATAAGCCCATAAACATTCTCCAAATTTCTTATTCCAATCACGTTTATTGGAAGAAACAAACTTTTTAAGAAGTTTAATGATCGTCTTGTTGAAAGCTTCGGCTAAACCATTAGCAGCTGGATTATAAGCCGTAGACGCCAGGTTTTTGATTCGATTCTTATTACAGAATCGATAAAATGCCTGACTGGCAAATTGTGGTCCATTGTCATGAATTATCCGTCGGGAAATCCCGAAGCGATAAATGACATGGTGTTTGATAAAGCTAATCACATTGGATGTCTTTACTTCAACAAGGGGAACTGCTTTCGTCCATTTAGAAAAATAATCGATTATAGCCAGTATAAACCGATGTCCCTTAACAGAAGGAGGGTTAATTAGACCAATAATGTCCATGCCCCAATCTTCAAAGGGCCAAAAAAGCTGATGTAGGATATAAAAACTCCGATGGTTGATGAATAAAATCAGTGTGAATTTGACATGCTTTATACCTTCTGGCATAATCCACAACATCTGCTATCATAGAAGGCCAATAATACCCCATTCTTCGAATACGGTCTTGTAATTTTTGACCAGGTTGATGGGCACCACAAACACCATCATGAGCTTTACGAAGCATTTTCTTAGCTTCATTCTCAGAAAGGCAACGTAGCAAAAGTCCATCATATGAACGACGATATAACATATGTAGGGACGAATTATAATAAAATTGAAATGATCGTCTCTTGATTGATGTAGCTACTTTTGGATCTTCAGGTAAAATCCCATGAACCGTATAATCAATGAATGGACTTCTCTAATCCCTCTGTTGGGAGCTTGATTCTGTAGTATAACTCTGTTTAATATACAGATTATTCTTAACACAGAATAAGTCTTGGTCCAACAAAGTAATGGTGTTTTGTCTTCGAATTGAAATAGCCAAGTTTGCAGCTAAACTAGCAAGAGCATCAGCTTCCAAATTCTGAGAATGTGGTACGAATTTAATGAAGAATCCTTTAAATGAGAGGACCAATTCGATTACCACTTGATGATAAGGGATGAGGTCAGGATTTCCGACTTTATATGTCCCTCTAACTTGATTAACAATCAGTTGAAAATCTCCATAAGCTTCCAGGAACTCGATGTCCAATTATTTTGCTACTTGGAGACCAATGAGCAGAGCATTATATTCTGCCACATTATTGGAGCATGGCTCATTGAGAGAATAAGCACGGTATATGACCATTTTGTCAGGAGAAACCAAGACGATTCCTACCCCAGAGACGATATTGCCTTTAGGTCCAACTCGTGACGCTCCATCAAAGTATAATTGCCAAATGTTATCCTTTAAAGTCATGTTGTAATCTGCAACTTCATCTGGAATATCCTCATATAGCTTCGATGTTTCAGGTATACGGTGAGCTGCTAAGAAATCAGCCAATGCTTGACCCTTCACTGATTTTTGAGGTACATAGACCATATCATAAGGAGTGAGCAACATCGCCCAGGTGGCTAACCTAGAATTAAGAATGCTGGGTTTTCTCATCAATACCCGAATAGAATTTATTCTGGAGATGACATGAATAGTCTGTCCTGTCACATAATGTCGTGTCTTTTGAACAGCAAATACCAAAGCCAGACATTCTTTTTCTATAGGAGTATACTTGTGTTCAGCTCTAACCATCATTCGGCTAAGATAATAAATTGCTTGTTCGTGACCCATATCACTTTTCTGTGTAAGAAGAGCACCAAGTGAATGATCCAATGCTCGAATATATAGCAAAAATGGTCTTCCTACCACTGGTGGTACCAGAACAGGTGGATTTGTAAGGTATTACTTGATGTCATTGAAAGCTTTCTGACATGCTTCATCCCAAACAAATGATACACCTTCTTCAATAGACGGGAGAAAGGTTGACATCTTCTAGAGAGATTGGATATAAATCTCCTGATATAAGCGATGCGACCTTGAAAGCCTCGGAGTTCTTTTAGATTGCGTGAAGGACGCATTTCAAGAATTGTTTTGATTTTATCAGGATCAATATGGATACCCTGAGAAGTGATGACAAATCCCAAAAACTTGCCACTGGAAACCCCTAAGAAAGACTTAGTAAGGTTTATTTTCAATTGACGCTGACGCATCAATTCAAATACTGTCTTCAAGTCTTGAATGTGATCATCTTTAGATTGACTTTTGACAGCAATGTCATCTACGTAACATTCAACTATTTTTCGTAGATATTCTTGAATGATGTTGTTCATGGCCCGTTGATACGTAGCACCGACATTTTTAAGACCAAACAACATAACCGTATAACAGTAGACTCCAAGGGGTGTACGAAAAGCAGTATGCTTTTCATCTTCTGGATGCATCTTAATCTGATTGTATCCTGAGAACCCGTCCATAAAAGACATGCATTCAAAATTGCATGTATTGTATATCAAGACATCAGTAATGGGAAGTGGAAATTCATCCTTTAGACAAGCTGCATTAAGATCTCGAAAATCTATACAAACTCGGACTTTTTTGTTCTTCTTCATAACAGAAACAATATTGGCAACCCAGTCTGGATGTTGTTCTTCACGAATAAAGCCACATGTAATCAGCTTTTTGACTTCTGCTTCGATAGAATCCATCATGTCTGGTCAAAAACGTCGTTGCTATTGTTTCACAGGCTTAGCATTCGGAAGAATATTGAGTTTATGAGTAGCAACTTTAGGATCTAGACTTGGCATATCCTCATAACTCTATGCAAAAATATCGATATAATCTTTACTCAGTTGTATTAACTCTTCCTTTTCATCTTCAAAAAGGTTCTTACTGATGAATATTGGCTTGGATGTAGTTCCGTCTCCAACGTCAATTTGAACAATCTCATCCTCTGTAGGTGGTTGTCGTTGTTCGAAACAAAGCTCCCACTGAGTGTCCATCTGTTGGGCCCAAGGGTCATTTTCAAATGGCTCAAATTCACCTTCAGTTTGAACCATGTTAACTGAAAATACACACTCAGATTCATCGTAATAGTCTTCTCCAGCATACAAGGAGTGGGATGTATCAGATTCGATGAAATAGATTTCTTCCGAATCTGAGGATTGTGAAGAACTAGAAGAAAATTCTTCTTGTATGTCGTCATTAAACATGTGGGACGTATCATATCCCAATCCATGATGAGTTTTCTGGTAGAACGAATCACCACATAATGGCAATCATCTACTTTGCCTTGATTGAGACCTTGTATAGTCTTCAAATCATATCCCATTTTCTAGATAATCTTGAGAGATTGTTGACTATATTTGTCAATCGGATTTTTTTTATCTTTATCTCGAAGATCATTTGTATGAACAACATGGATGTTTCTAGCCAGGCCAAACACAATTTGGTGCTTGTTTTTCTTATCAGACGGAATCACGAAGTAAGATTCTTCATGACGTCTAAAAGTTACACAAGCTTGTGACGAAGCAGCTACAAGAAGAAGATAATGAGAAGATTTTTGGAACTTTTGAGCATAAGGGCCTACATCAACATGCGAAGGAAAAGAATTTTCCTTATGGTCAATGTATAAAGTTTTATCTGTATCTATGTCGTCTTTATATTGATGAGTTTGATCATCAGAAGATAAAGACATTCTTTCAACAAATTTGACAGCCATATACTCCAAATGAAAATCTTTATTAATATCAGAAAGTACAGAATGATCAATATTTACATCATTTACAGGTTGAGTACAACGCTTAGGATTTATTATTAATGGACCGTCATCCGTCTTCTGCGTAGACTTGCCAAGGTTAATGATCAATGGTGATTCTGGATCATTCGTACGAGAAGTATGTCCCTTGACATTGATCATAAGAGGTGCATCTTGACTTTTGGTAGGAATATTTACTGATTCCTCAGATGAAGCCCGAGTTCTTCCTTTGACTTGGATCATCAGAGGTTGATCATTGACAGGTTGGGGTTGGATTCAACCTTTGATCTTGATCTTCAAAGGTTGCTCTTCCGGAGTATCTTCATTGACAGACTAATCTTCAGCAGGTGATTGATCTTCAGCCATATCTGATATCTCTTTTACATGCTCTTGTTTCTAGAGTTTCGAGTTAGAAAAATAGACTTCAACACCCTTAAAGGGATTGATATCAGCAAATTCAGTCTTCACAACCCCCTGTTAATCCACATACTTGAAGCATTGGTGGAGAGTTGAAGACACAATGTTATGCTTATGTTTCCACGGTCTTCCAAGAAGGATGTTGTAGGATACGTCTGAGTTAATAACATAAAAAGTAGCCATAGTTCGAAGATCACCAATCTGAATCTTTAGCCGAATCTTCCCCAGTGGTTTACTCTTTCCATAGTTGAAACCAACTATCGTGGTACTAGTGTAGATCAAATCACTAGTAGGAATCCTCAAAGGTCTTAGCATACTCTGAAGAATAATGCTAATAGAAGACCCAGGATCAATATAAATCCTGTCAATTTCAGTAGACTCAATATACCCAGTGTAGCATAAAGGCCTGTCGTGCTTGTTATACTTCAACATCATATCTTCTTGTGTGAAGGTAATGTTAGGAATTGCCTCCATCACACTATTACATTATGGACACAACACTGGTGTATTATCAGGACTCTTGAGTTGAGCCAAGCATGAGTCAGCTTACAGCAAAGCTTCGCTCAAAGTCTCTCTGCTTTCTTTAGAAAGACGCAGTAGCTCAAATATAGAGAGTCTAGCCGAAGTATTGGCTAAATGGGGTAGAATATCGAATTTGTAGGGCTTCATCACCAGCCCTTGATTTGAAGTAGATTTCAAGGGAACGTCAAAGCGTACTGCTTTTCGTTTCCCTTTCTCAACCACCGAGGGTTTAGCAGGAACATGAGATGGTTGAACTGGGATCGTTTCTATAGCATCCTCTGCTTCTTTAGAAGATCCCTTATAATCTTTGTGGTATTCTTTCCCAGATCTCGTACCAGCAAAGCTTTCTTCTTCAGAATCATTAGAAAGAAGTACCATATTGTAGGATTTAGTATTATTACCTTTAGCTTTCTTCTTGCGAGGTTTTTTAAAAGGAAGTTCAGAACCCAACCCAACAGTAGATTTTTGACTTTAAATCCGTAAAGGAAGTCGCATTCCTTTATCATAGTTCAAACCCTCTGCCTTTTGAAAGTCATAACCCATCTTCTTTATGAGATGGACTGATTGTGGACTGTACAAGTGAATGGGCAGCAGACTTTCAATGAATGGTTGCACAGAAGAAGAAGAAACAGAGATCTCTGTAACCACAGGAGAAGAAGAAGGCATAGAGACTTTCGAAGAAGGAGGAATAGGAATCTCTGTAGCCATAGAAGAAGGAGAAATACTCGGGATACGAGGAAAGATCCCTGTAGGAGCTTTCTCTTAAGCAGCGAAGATTTGTTGTGCCCTATATAAAAAAACACTATTCATAGCTAACCATAGCTGATGAGTAAGCTTGAGCTTGGTAGGAGGAGCTAGACTTGGAGGACATATGTTCAAAACTTTCAGCCTATCCTCCAAAGGAATGTCATCCCAAAGTTGATCCAAATCATCAGGATCTGGAATAACATGAGAATTCATGTTGCAGGTTTTAACATTTCTTCCTTTCTTGGATTTTGAAGTTTTATCTTCATCCTCCATTTCAGGTACTAAGTCAGGATGTACCCACATGATTTCACCATTCTTTAGTGTGAGAGGCAACAATCCTTCATTTTCCTCTCTAGCAGGCGGGATATTCACAATCTTCATCGTCGCCTTCGAAACTGGAACAATCCCAACTTGGACTTGCTGTGGAGGAAAGCCTCCAAATTGAATAGAAACCATATTGGTTGTGACCGTATGCTCATCATTAGTTAAAGCGATGGCATTGGCATTTATCAGCTCCTGAATTTTCTTCTTCAGAACATAACAAGCCTTGGTAGGATGATTGATGTATCTATGATCGATATAATATTTGGGATTGTCAGTTAGATTCACCTTATACGGCATTTTTGGTTCCGGAATTTGGAGTTTGCCACCCTTGACCAGACACTGGAATATCCCTGGGATATCGCTCTCGTCAAATGAATATTCTTCTTTTGGTTTAGAAGACTCCTGATTATTCGGTGACATTTAGTTTTTGGAAAGATTAACCATAAGGGTATCTTTTCCTTTTCTATTACGATTACCAGAATTATTACCTGAAAAGGCTTTCTTTCCTTTGTCTTCTGAAGCTAAAATCATCCCGTGTTCCCGAGCCAATCTACCATTAGTTTCGACTGAAACTGCCGCTATGATAAACGAGGCCCAATCTGTGAATTGGGAACCCGTAAAGAACGCAATAGATGGCCGCAGATTCATCTTGTACGTATCAATCAGTGCTGAATCCGGCATGCCTGGAGGCATCTTCAAAGTTGCCTGTAGGAAACGTTCAATGAATGTCCGAGTATCTTCCTTCTTCTTTTGTTTAATTTCTATTAAGGAAGACATGTTCATGTCCATGCCTCCTTCATAGAAGCGGGAGAGAAACATCGCTTTGAATTCGTCAAAAGACGAAATACCATTATCGGGTAAACTACGATACCAGTCGTAGGCTGAACCCGTTAGACACCCGATGAAAACCCGGATAAGAAGAGCATCATTCTTCTGCAAGTGTACAGTCATAATATCAAAATAATTAATATATTAACTGGGAGATGCCTTTCCATCAAATAATACCATGGATTGTGGCTTGAACTTTGGAGGAAAAGGCATATCATTCCAGTGAGGAGGATAAGGTTGCTTAATCCCTAACCTCTGGAGCTGATCTTTGTGTTTCAGAACTTCAAACTGTGCTTTTAACTCTCGCACTGCTTGAATAGCTTCACTGGTTTGAGGAAGCACATTTGATTGATTTTTTATCGGATGTACCGTAACCCCCACCGGAGGTGGTACATCTTCTGGAATGATAGGATCTGGAGATACAGAATTTTGATTGGTAGCAGGCTCCTGATTTTGATTATTCAAGGGTATATCAACACCTTGACTATCTTGAGTTTGTGCTGCTACCTGCACCGGAGTTACCACTGCCGGTTGAGCGACTTGCTGAGTAATTATTATTTGATGCATACTTTGCATCATAGTAAGTTATCCTTCAGCGAATGCTCAACTGCAGAGAGACGTTGTTCTGTATTAGCAGAAAACATCTCTGGTTCATCTCCAATAGCATTAGATTCAACCTCCCTTGAAGATATAAAGGGATTGGTGTAGAAGTAAGAATCAATGCTATCGGTTTCAGACTCTAAGGACTGGGTACCCCCAGCTTCTGAGTCAGAAGTCTGTAACTGTCTCTGACTTCTCAATCGAGTATTATGATATACTCCTTCAAAGTTATCAAGAAGTCGATTAAACTGTTGTTGACCAGGAGGTTGTGACGAGTTGCGTCTTGGACGTCGTCATCTGTTGGTATGAGAAGCCATATTAACTGAGGCATATAACAACTCATGTTCTTGATCTTCAACTGATTTCTGATCATTATAGCCTAACCGATCAAAAACTGACCGTTTAGACGTCGAACAACAACACTTAATCACAATCTGGTGACACTCACGATGGTGATCTTCATTTGGGAGTGTCACAGGAGACTTTCTGTCTTTACGCTTTTGTACAAGCAACTCGCGTAAATCAGAAGGAGTAGAGGAAGCAGTCTTCTTTATTATGTTTGGGATAGAAAATCGTTTAATCCCTTGTGTATAAAGAAGATTACTTGCTGCATTGGCAGAACCAAGCTGTAAATTTTTACGCGATTGGAGTTGCGTGCGTAAATCCTGTGATTTTTTAGCACAAAGAAGTCCATCAGTATTACGCGTAATTTGTAGGATTGGTACCTTGCGTAAAGCAGTGTAAGAAGGCTGTTGGTGAAAAATCGAAGTTTTACCAACAATATTTTTACGTTGGTTGCGTGCAGGTACATTCATTTTAGATGTAAAGACATCATTATGAATTTTATCTATACTGTCACAGATAGAAGATTTACTTTTACACGTAGAGCGCAAAACATGAGTATCTGCCACGTCACAGACGGGAGATTTTCCTTTACGCGGGGAGCATAAATTTTGTATGTCTACCGCGTCACAGACGGAAGAATTATTTTTACGCTCAGAACGTAAAGCATTGGAGTCAACCACGTCATAGAAGGGAGACTTGCTCTTATGAACAGTGCATAAATCTTAGTTTTTACGCGTTGGGCGTAATACGTCATTTTTATGCGATGGACATAATACTTGGAAATCTTCCTCGTCAACGACGGGAGATAGGTTTTTACGCTCGGGGCGCAACACTAAGGCTGCCTCGTTACAAACGGGAGCCTGGTTTTTACGCCCGCGACGCATCGCTGAAGTAGAGACTGCCTCATTACTGATGGGAGTCTCCACAAAAGGAGTAGGAAAGATGCCTTTGCCTTCAGAGACAACAGGGAGATCCGAGTATGGTTTGGACTCAGGGATCCAAACTTTTTGCGCCTTTTGCGATTTCTGAACATTGGAGCAGTCAGCACTACCCCCAGTCCTGAGCATTTCTACGTAGGCAGTCTGGTCGAAGTGCACAACCAGAGTCTTCTTGGTCGAACCGACCAACGCATCATCATATTGAGCAATTTCCTTCTCGTCAGAGGAGAAGGTCGTCCCCAGCAGAGTCGACATTTTGTTTCACTTAACAAAATGCCTAAAAATTGGCTTTTGAAATAAAACGAGAAAAAGTACAAGAAGTACAAATTGTTCTGGGAAGTATTGCTATGGAAGTCTGATATGAAGGCGATCACTTTGTTCCTTGGACCATACGATGATGATGAAGAGTACTGCTAGAAGATGAACAGCCGGAAGAACTAAGTCACCGAAAAGGTATCGACGCACTTGGGCACTGATGGCGCGGTCGAATGCTTTCCTGCTTTGCTTCACTCTGTTCTGGAAGAAAAGTTGAAGAAGAATGCTCTGGAAAATCAAAGTCTCTGGGCTCTGATCTTTGTATATTCTCTTGGTGTTATCTATGTGAAAAATAAGTCTATTTATAGACTTTTACTTTTGTGCATAAAAAGCAGCATAATCCAGTCTTTACGCTAGCAACCGTCACCCACGATGGAAGTCACCCTATGTGCATGCTGATACGTGTCCCATTATTTGAACAAAAATAGGGAGCACGTACACACGTTCTTCAATAAATGTGGCATGATAACCACGTAGACAACCCATGTTTTAAAGTAGTCAGGAAGGATCGGGCGTAAAAATGACCCAAAATATGCCCTGAGCGTAAAGTGGCAAATTGGCGTAAAAACAACTCAAAATAAACTTCCCATCGTAAAGTGGCTAAAATAGCCTTCAGCATAAAACTTAGCCCAAATAGACTTTACACTCACAATAGCTTTGAGCGTAAAAGCTCGAAAACTATAGTGCGTAAAAAGAAGTGACTTTATTGAGCGTAAAATAGCCTTCTCTGCACACCACACGACAAGTATCGGGTTTGGTGAAAGTCCGATCTTCTCGACTTTTGTATTTGCATGTTGT
This sequence comes from Iris pallida, assembly GCA_029216955.1. Lineage (NCBI taxonomy): Eukaryota > Viridiplantae > Streptophyta > Magnoliopsida > Asparagales > Iridaceae > Iris > Iris pallida. Next base: position 6,974,427 of record JANAVB010008998.1, read on the forward strand.
CAGGAAACTCATTCTGTCAAATTAAATCTTCTGCATTAAATGCGGCCTGACAGTTTGTCTCAGGCGTAAAATTCAATGGACTGTCTTAGCGTAAAGTAGCTCGCGTAATGTCAAATGCAAATAGCCCTGGCGTAAAATAGCTCACATAGAGAGTTGCTTGCGTAAAATCCTCAATTCCTTTGACTTAGTCGACAAAGCACTTTTTTACGCTCCAACAATATCTGGACGAAATCGCCGCTGCTGCTACTTGACTGGTTTTGCGTCCGGATAGATGTTGAGCTTATGGAGTGCAATCTCGGGGTTCAGCCCTGCCATGTCTTCATAGCTCCAAGCGAAGACGTCGATGTATTCTCTGATGAGTTGTAACAACGATTCCCGTTCGTCGTCTTTCAGACTTTTACTGACGAAGATTGGCTTTGGAGAGGATTCATTGCCAAGGTTAACTTGCATAACCTCATCTTCAGTGGGAGGATCATAAAATTTGAAGCGTTTCTTCCATTGTGCATCTAGTTGCTGGACCTACTGCTCCAACCCAAGTGGTTCAAGTAGGTCTTCGTCTTCTTCTTCGACATCGGCAGATGTCATATTGGTAGATAATGTATGTCAGAATATATCCCCAATACTGCTATCGGAGTCATCAATGGGTGACTCAGACGAATGGGAGTGCCATTCACATTCTTCGTCAGAACTTTCAGGCGTTGTAGGTAAAGTAACATACCTGAGTCCACGTCTGGATTTGTGATAATGATCCTGAGGATTCCCTACTGGTGCCGGCGGCTTTAGTGGCAATCGTCGACCACTGCCATAATTTAGACCCGGAGTAGCCTCCATGTCGTACCTCTGCTTTTGCATGAAGTACTTGGCTTGAGGACTATATAAGTAGAGCGGTAGTCTTTCAGCTTTGGGTCCGAGGTCAGACTCTTATGGCTTGAAAGATTGAGGACCTTCTTTTCGGCCAAAGATGATTGTGTGATCCCATCCTCTTCTGTTTGAGACCGGGAAGTAAGCGCCTTTTATGGGAGCAATTTGATTCGGGGTATGGACGGTTGTCACCTGTGTGTGCAGGCTAACGTCTAGACAATCCCGTACGGCATACGTTAGATTAGGCTTATCATACTCAGAATAGTCTAACGGCATCCTCTTATTGTTAAAATAAAGAATTTTGTCCACCGGGATTACATCATCAGGAGAGGGGCTATCCGCCTGTGTAACCACATATTTGGCGAGTTCTCTGTCTTCCTTGGCCCCCCTATGAGCTTAGAGTTTGGGTCGCTATCTTGGGTAACTTGACCACTAAGGGTCTACTTGAGGCATTGACATGCCTGGGAGTGTTGGATCAACACTTGGCTGCTGGCTCGCTTTAGGAAGACGGATGACCATCGACTCAGCAAGGGATTTTGTGTCTTCTAGTCGCCTCGGAGCAGATTTTGGCAATCAGATTACCATCGGTATTACCGAGGGCTTCGCATCATCTTGTTGCCTTTGATTGGACTTTGGCAGCCGGATCACCATTGATCCTATAACAGGTTTTGGCTTTTGACTGGATCTCGGAAGTCGGATGACCATTGATTCCGACTGCGCAGGTGTGACAGGAGAATCTAGCACCTCTTATGTAAGGTTGCGACAAGGGGTGCGGCCCTGCCTGGTTTGCGAGGTTGGCGACGGATTCTCAAGGGTTCTTCTGGCCCTGCGATGGCCTCCGGTTCGTCCGTTATATGTTTTCTAGATTCGTCATATAGACAAGCCTCTAACGAGTAATAAGGTTCAACCCCTTTGAAGGGATCAATGTCGGCAAATTTATTCTTCACGGAACCGTGTTTATTGACATACTTGAAGCACTGGTGGAGGATGGATGGCACGATCATATAGTCATGTATCCACGGACGTCCCAGGAGGATGTTGTAGGAGGTGTCTGTATCTATGACGTAGCAGGTAACTTTCGTCCTTAGGTCTCCAATCTGGCACTTCAACCGGATCTTCACTAGGGGATAGCTTCTCCCTGAGTTAAACCCGCTAATGGCAGTATTAGTTGCTGCTATCTAGTACATAGGGATGACAAGAAGTTGGAGCAGGTGTAGAAGCATGGAAAAGAATAAAGAAAGATCCATGCGGCCAGGGAGCCCCATGCGGCTCAGAGAGTTCATGCGGCTCAAGGATCCATGCGGCTCAAACAAGTTATATGCGGCTCAGAGAGGAGCCATGCGGCCTGCAAACAGCTCTTCCGTTTGTCCTTTACTGTATTAAATGCTTTGACGGCTGACCGCTCAGACACATGTCAGCCCTGACACAAAAATACAATTATGACTCCGTTATAATGGCAGACTCCTAGGAAAATAAAGAAAATCTCTGACACAATCTTCCGAAATCCAGAAACCTTCATAAGGATTTGACACGTGGACAGTCGCATGCGGCTCACGAAGACTAGCCCCATGCGGCTCACGAAGACTATCCCCATGCGGTTCACGCGAAGGCTGCCCCTTGCGGCTCACGAAGACTATCTCCATGCAGCTCAAGCGAAGGCTGCCCCATACGGCTCACGAAGACTATCTTCATGCAGTTCACGAAGAAGGCACCCATCATGCGGTCACCTACACTCATGCGTCTCAGATCATCACCATGCATTTCAAATATTCAGAAAACCACTCTCAAGCAGTCTTGACACGCGGCCAGCCTTATGCGGCTCAATGAGGAGCAACCTTCCTATGGCTCAGGTTTCTGCAATGGCTCGCGGTTAAGACACGTGGCATGATAGCAGGGCACGTGGCATCAAATAGATCGAAATCCCTCAACAAATCCTAATAAAATATTGGAATCAAATCAGATCATTTGCAATCAAGCAAATTAATGACACGTGTCGAGAAATCCGAGGTTGGCATGACAAATCAGGAGGATTTATGTCAATCATCATTAATTACCCACAAAAGATTTGATGCAATCACATTTATTGCTCAAATCTCGTATATTCAAGATGAACGGCCCAGATCCAGTAATCCTTAGCCACCGACTTTTAAGAATGGGCAATCATTGCAAACCCTAATGATGCCCCCCACTCTTATAAATAGCAAGGTGCCATTCCCTTGCGAGGATATACAGACATACACGGAGAGATATACGGAGAAGACATATACAGAGAGAGACATAGAGAGCCAGAGATAGAATATACAGAGCCTGAAAAGAGAGCATTTCTTCACCAACGCCAAGCAGTTCTTCTACAGAGCCAAGGCTGCACCCGATCGTCCAAGAAGTAAGGCAGAGCTGCCGTCGCTTTCCCGAGCCTCTACCGTCACCCCCCAGAATCTAAAATAAACAATTGTACTTAGATTGCTGTACCTAGGTTTTCGTCCCTATGCTTTCTTTGTACAAGCGAGTTTGTATTGTCAAGTAAAAGTCCTGTCCTCCGATAATTGTTCTGTTCTTTTATATTTCATGGCAAACACGATGGCGACTCTGCTGGGGACAAACTTCTCCACGGCTGAGGAGTTGGTGACGCAATCGGATGCAGCCAAACTTGGCTCCACGCAACAGAAGATGGTCGTCCGTTTCGACCAACAGGCGTTTGAAGAAATGGTCTCTGAGGGAAGCGCTAGCCCGGTCCAGAAGCGAACCCGCACAAAGAAAGCTCGCAGCGAGTGGAGGCCAAAATCATTTGCTTCTCCCCAAGCTTTGGATGGAGTACTCTCTGCTACCCAAGATGGTGAAGGCGACTCTCATACGGCTCCACTTCGAGCCATAGAGGACTCTGATGTCCCCAAGTCCGATAGAGGAAAGCACTACGATGCTGGACTTGCAGGGACAAAGAGTGGTCTTATGCGCCCCAAGAAAAAATCGAACACTTATGTGGTCGAGTCTGCCAACCGCATGCAGGATGCTCATACGGTTGAATTTGCCAGCCGCATGAAGGAGGTCTATACGGCCAGATCATCCAACCGCATGAAGAAAACTCATGCGGCCGAGACTCCCCGCCGCATGAAGAGAGCCTATGCGGCTACGCCTGCCAGCCACATGAAGATTATTGATGACAGCCGCATGACGCCTACTCCACGTGGCTCTGTCTTCGACCGCCTCTCCTATGGTCCTGATCTCTTGTGCTCCCAAGAAGATATGTCTGACTCTCTCCAGCATCACTTAGACTCTTCCTACTATGTGCCCTTACGCACTAGAGCGAAGAAGTCTAGGGCAGCGCGAGCTTGGCAAGCTCGATCCGCTGACCGACCTCTGACCATCCGAGCGTCCCGCACACTGTTATGCGGGCCTCAGATGGGAAGTTGTACAGAACCACTCGAGTCCAGCCCCCGGCGGCAAACGGACAGAGAGGTTCCCAAAAGTCTTCCGAAATCCAGGGAGCAAACATGGTCGATCCAGACCCATCTGACTTGCGTGAGGCCATCCTCCACAAACGCAAGAAAAGAGAAGGTGCATCGGGGTACAAAGAGTCCTCCCACAGGCGTTACTGCACCCAAGTCATCGTCAACTGCTGTTGCAATAATGCAATGATACGAGAAGACCGGCAGTCCGTCTTTCAAAGACTGCAACAACCATGTTCAGAGGATGAGGCATTTCCCGTCGTCTCCTGCAACTCTGCTCATAAAGTCCCCGCCGATGGGAGAGGAAAGAAGACAAATGTTCCCAGCCCGAAGATTTCAACCACTATGACTAAAAGACTGTCGTCTAAGCGGGTGCCCACCACCGGAGTTTTCCAAGGTACCCGTTCTAAGACGAAATCTACTACAGTGGGAGATTCGTCATCCACACCACTGGGGGTTGCTGGGACTGGGGGTAGCACTCCTCCGAACCTCCACGACAATCTGATATTCCAAGAAGACGAGCCGGAGGAGACAACTCTCCCATCAGATGCAGCAAACCTCGACGTCCCCGAGGACGTCCACAACTCCCAAGACGAGGCGAGCTCGGAAACTGGGGGTACTGTTCCTTCTGTGTCCGAACCAAAGGATGACATTCCCACATACCCCGATGACTTCTCACTACAGGGGTATGATTCGGAGGACGCTTCCTCCAATGTTCCGTCCATCTCTCCTCATGTAAATACGGTGTTCATGACGGACAGCAGCCAAGGTGGTTCCAGTGATCACCAACGCATCGACACTCTGGAGGCCATACTGCATGCCTTGGTCAAGTCTGTGGACGAGATCAAAGCGGCCCTTTCAACTCTGCAAGGAGGGACGTCTGACCAAACAAGCACGGGTACCGCGGTCAATGCGGACTCAAATTCAGCGGCACCAAATCCGGACAACAATCCTCCTGAAGTAACGGCCCCCACCGCTGTGGATGAGGCCCGAGAAGCGAGAAGAGAGGTCCAGGAGCTCCGAGCCATGTTTTACGCTCGAGAAAACTCTCAAGACCTCAGAATACGACAACCGTACCCTGCTGCATGGAGGGATGTCCCCTTCCCGCCAAGATATAAGCCGTTCAACATCAACCCATATGATGGCAAGACCTCCGCAAGTCGGTACATCACTTACTTCGAGGTCACCACCGACCATCTACCCCATGACGATGCTATCCTCACACGATTATTCATTGGGGCATTGGAAGGAGTTGCCTTCGACTAGTATCGCAACCTGCCAGACAATTGCATCCACTCCTTCGTCGGCTTCAAACGCATGTTCTTGGAGAGATTCTACGAAGTAGGGCAGGACATCAAAATGTCCACCCTCATGGACGTCGTCCAAGGGGAGAAAGAGCTGACAAGGAACTATATCGAGCGGTTTCGCCAAACCGCAATGAAGTTGCCGTCTGGAAATCCGTATTCCTCCTTGATTGAAATTTACCAAAAGAGATTGCTCCCAACAATCATTCTCTGGATGGGTGAAAGTCAATTCAAGGACTGGAAGACGTTTATCATCAGTGCCATAAGTGCCGAAGAACGGTTGAAGAAGGCCCGCCAATTGGGATTGCACATCTCGGACGGAAAGAACAAGGGCAAGCGTCCTAATACCAACAACGACAATGGGAGTAGCACTTCCAACAATCGGAACAGCAGGGGTAAGCAGGCTATGGTGGTCGACGCAGCCCAGAAACCTGAGTCAAAACCGGCAGACAAACAATGGTCGCAAATCACTTACTCCTTCGAAGACGGTCACGTCAAGCCCATCTTGGACATGCTCATACAAGGAGACAGAATTCAGCTTCCTCCACCAAGACGGGAATCGCGGCCGACAAAAATGGAGAACCCAAAGTACTGCCATTTCCACCGCTACGTCCACCATGCTACACACGTCTGCTACCAGCTAAAATGGTACATCCAAAATCTCATCGATTCGAACGCTCTGGCCATCGATTTCGAAGAGGTAACTGTGGCAGCCAATATGGTATCGGTACAATTTGGATGCTTCCTTCCAACAGAAACTCAAGACGGCGTGGTCCTCGTCCCTCTAGCGACAATGGAGATTGTTAATCTTCCACCTCCCCGAGATCAGGCTACTGGTCTAGTGCCCCTCACCACATCACGAAGGGAGGTCATGTGGCTCCATCCAGACTTGGTATCTGAAGTAACTCAGCCCACACCATCTTCCATTCGCAAGAAGAAGAGTGGAAAGGTCAGGTCCTGCCGCACAATCTTGGCAGATACCGAAGAAGTCACAGCCGTCGTCACGCGGTCTGGGGCACAATCCCAACCCGTGGCTGATAAATCAGCTGAAGATCATCAGCCCGCTATAACTGACGCTCCGGGACCTGCTCAGCCTCCGACGATCGACAAGCCTAGGCCGAAGGAGACTCGCTTTGACAAATCTCTCCAAAAAGAGGCACCGTAGGGGCTGGAGAAGCCCTACAACTTCGACATCTTGGCGCAATTGGCTAACACACCGGCCAAGTTGTCATTATACGAGCTTCTGAGACTCTCAAAGGATGTTCGCTCGGCTTTGAGCGATGCACTCCAAAATGCCGATGCGTACCTGGCTCAGGTCAACCTCACGGGAGAGAACCCGCCTGCAGATCTCCAAGACAGCGCTTGCACAGGACCGATGCCCAACATTGTCTTCACTCCGCAGGACATGCTCATCAAAACCAACCTGCACGATCGCCCGCTATACTACACTGGATACATCGGCAACGTAAAGGTGGATCGGATGCACATTGATCCTGGCTCTTCCATAAGTATTATCCCGAAGGGTCTGTTACATCATCTCCGCATCCCTATGCATCGCCTGACGCCTTTAAGCACCGCCATCAGCGGTTTCAATTCGGGCAGGAGCTACCCAATTTGGAAGATTCGTCTGAAGTGTCAAATTAGCGATCTCCAGTCGAAAGTCACCTGTTATGTCATAGATGCAGACTCTTCTTACAATATGCTCTTGGGGCTCCCCTGGATACACGATTATATGATTGTGCCTTCCACGCTGCACCAGTGCTTCAAATATGTCGACAAACACGGCTTCGTGAGGACAGAATTTGCCGACATCGATCCCTTCAAAGAGGTCGAATCCTACTACTTAGACTCCTGCCTGTACGAAAAGTAGAAGAGGCACCTTGGTGAAGGAGATGGGCAAGCTCGTACCGAGACGGCCACAGGATCAGAAGAACCTCTGACGATCCACCTCCAAGCTCGTAAACCTGGCAAGTCCGCACCCCTTACAGCCACTCTGCGTAAGGAAGCAATCAGCCTCTCGGCACAAGAAGAGCAAATGATAATCCGGCTGCCAAGGTCTGGCCAAATGCCAAGACCCAAAACGGAGCCACTGACAATCAGACTGCCAAGAGTCGGCTGGCCACAAACGGAGAAGCTCAATCCCTCCGACAAGCCGATGACGATACGTCTTTCTAAGAAGTGTCGTTGCCCTGATGCAAGGCTTGGAACTTCTAGTAAACCAACCACTCCCCGCCCAGCATCGAGTACCAAACTGGGGGTCGCTAGTCTGCCAACAACTCCACGCTCTGCTCGACCAGCTGAACCTCTGACGATCAAGCTGCCCAGGTCGTCCTCTCAGTCTTCGTTTATACAAGGGGTAGCCGAAGAGGAATTGGAGCTAGCCAAGTATGTGGCTACCCACACTGATGTTCCCTCCGAAGATGATGTAATCCCGCTAGAAAAGATACCTTACTTCATCAATAATGGGCTACCTTTGAACTACCTCAAGCTTAATAAGCTTTGTACAATGTATGCTATGGAACACAGTATAGGCACTCGCCTACACACACAGGTGACAAATGTGTACACCGCAAACCAGCTTACTCCAGTAGAAGGCGCTTACCACATAATCGAGGGAGGGGACCATCCAATTATCTTCAGCTGGAAGGACGATCCGCAGCCCTTCACCATAGAAGAAGTCGACCTTGAATCAGATGCCGAGAGACTGCCTCTGTATCTTTATAGCCCCGAATCCAAATATCTCATGACAAAATAGGGGTATGATCTGGAGACGACGCCAGGCTTAAACTATGGCACTGGACGACGATTACCTTTGAAGCCACCGGTCCCGGCTGGCAAACCACGGGACTACTATAGCAAGACTCGATGTGGATTAGGGTATGTTACACCCACAACGACCCCTGAGAGTTCAGATGAAGAATGTGACTGGCATTCACATTCAACCGGGTCACCAACTTCTGATTCGGATACCAGCATATGAGACGTATTCAGACAAGTCTTGTCAGTCAACATGGCATTCGCCGCCGCTTATGAAGAAGATGAAGACATTCCTGAAATCTTCGAGTTAGAGCCGTGGGCCCAACAGTTGGATGCACAATGGGAAAAGCGGTTCGAACGGAGAGAACCTCCTACTGAAGATGAGGTTATACAAGTGGATCTCGGCAGCGAATCTTCTCCAAAACCAATCTTCGTCAGTAAAAGCCTAACAGACGAAGAGCTAGAATCGCTGCTGGAACTTGTCAAAGAATATATTGATGTGTTCGCCTACAGCTATGAAAACATGCCAGGACTAAACCCCGAGATTGCTCTTCACAAACTCAACATTCGGCCAGATACAAAGCCGGTCAAACAACTGTCACGCCCCAGAACCAGAATACTGGAGAGCGGGGGCAGACATAGCCAGCTACGTATATGAAATGGAATCCATCTCACTATACGGTCACGGCTGTCTAGATACATGAGGGTTTAACTACAAGCCAGCAGTCTCCTAAGGTCATGAACAAGCCTATTGTCTCAATCACAAGCAAGCAATAGTAACTACAAGATGTCAGAGCACCAAATATATAATAGCAAGGCGTCCCATACATTACATATTTGATGATCATGAAGCTAGTCGTACAAAATGCCAGGACTAGCAAGAGTTCAGTCATACATGATCAACCCTAGGATCTGTCAATCATGTTACAGCCCGTAGGCAGACAGTAAATAAAGATGCAATCGAGCTAACACGTGCTCGCCGGCTAAACGCCTCAAAAGAATAATTTTTACAAATAAGTGGGAGGACAAAAAGAAACCCACTCGTTAACAGGGTTCCGTCTAGTGGTCACCATCTGGCTGGAAGATCTGTGGATCCTCTGGAGCTGCTCCGATATCTGGCCACAAAAAACCAGCTGGGTCAGATCCCAGAAAGAGCAAGTGCCACAAAGGAGGCTTCACTTAGAAACTAAAACCAGCATATAGTAAGGAACATTAGAGTTAAATTATCAGAAATAACAACAATAATTGAGTACGAGGAAACCATTCAAGTAGCCAGACTACAACCCTTAAACCAAACAAGAACCGGGGTTGCAATCCTTCACCTGAATGGAAATCTGTCTCAAATACTATGGATAAGGTAATAAGACAATAAACGAAAAGAAGACACAGAACTGCTCCGGGAGCCAGGTTACAACCCTTAAACCAAACAAGGATCGGGGTTGTAACCCTTCGCCTGAACAGAACTGGACTCCTGATCTTTATTGTTAAGGCCATTATAGATAATCATGTTGCTGAAGTAAGATAGAATATGACAAGCATGGCACGGGGTACAAATAAGACAATAAACGAAGGGAAGACACAGAACTGCTCCGGGAGCCAGGTTACAACCCTTAAACCAAACAAGGACCGGGGTTGTAACCCTTCGCCTGAACAGAACTGGTCCTCCGATCGTTATTGTTAAGACAAGCATCAATAATCGTGTCTTGTCACGATCTTGCACAGGATCAGGATAAGACTAAGCTGGAATAACTTCATCCAATCAATCACGGCCAATCAAAAGTACGGCTTAATACTTTAACTAGCTAGGGTTATCACAGGCCTAGTTACTAGCAAGATGTAATGAGATTATTTCAACAGCCACAAGCCCTGCAGACCATCCAAGTTATCCAGGTCGAATGTCCATTTATGAAGGATGTACCACATGACTGTGTGCTAGAAGTGTGCCCTACTCGTCGGTAGGCTACAAGTCCACTTAATGCGCCCAGATAACGGGATTGCCTGTAGCTGGGAATCTCTTCATGTCTACTGAATTATTCTAGTTTATTACTCTTAGTTAATTACAGTAGGTATCCCTGACCGTGGTACTCAGGGATCCCATCCTAGACATGATGCAAGACAATACTGGTTTATTGTGCAAACGAAATCATCCACGGTGTCTAGGTTAGTCATTCTTGTCAGGTCGTGTCACGTTAGCCGTCGCAATAGCAATTCGAGATAATCATGTCAGGTATGCTTGTCCTGCCATGCCGTGTTCAATTATTATTAACAAACCTATTAAATAAATTCATGATTATCAAGTTCATGACAAAAGGCGTAAGGATATAAAATGGGCGTAAAATATCTAATAAAATATCAATATACAGGGCTATAGAAGAGCCAAGCTTAAGGAAAATAAAACCAAAATGACATGCTGACATAAGACCAAGTCAGCCAAGGCCATACGCTCAGTGCAAAAGTCATACGCTCAGGTCAGGCTATGCTCAAGTAAGCCTATGCTCAGGTAAGCGTACGCTCAGGTAAGCCTACGCTCACAAAGGGCAGCGTATGAGGTCCATACGACTCCTTGTCACACAAGTGAGCGTATGCAAGACATACGCTCCAAAAAGGCAGCGTATGAACTTCATACGACTCCTTGTCACACAAGCGAGCATATGCGAGTAATACGCCTCCAAAAGGCAGCGTATGGACTCCATACGACTCATGGCTATCCAAGTGAGCGTATGCAAGTCATACGCTCCAAAAAGGCAGCATATGGACTCCATACGACTCATGGCTATCCAAGTGAGCGTATGCAAGTCATACGCTCCAAAAAGGCAGCGTATGGACTCCATACGACTCCTTGTCAAGCAAGCGAGCGTATGCGAGTCATACGCTTCCAAAAGACAGCGTATGGGGGCTACTGCGCTGCGCTAAAGAGCGCGTACAGCTCAGTGACGCAAGCTAAAAAGCTCGCGCACTGCTCACTGTCTTCTCCAAACAGCAGGAACTCCATGGTTGAACCCTAAGCTTCCAAAGTCCATAACTTGGTCAAAACAAGTCCAAATCCAACTTTCCAAAGGTCAAAATTGGGTAGAAGGAAATTCTCTACCACATGGAACCATCAAAACTTGAAAACAAGGGAATTTAATAGATCAAAACCATGAAAATCCGAAAATAACTAAATTCTAGATCTACAAAAATCCAAGCTTCAAAATAGAAAATGACAAGTTCTAATGTGGATTAGAAAGTTGCAAAGAAGAGGTTAAAACAATAAAAATGGTGGGTTTCTTCATGAAGCAAGATTGCACTTGCCTAGGCTAGGGTTTTCTTGGTTGGTGGTGGAGAGTAATGAAGAAGAAAAGAAATAATGAGGAGAGAGAATGGGAAGAGGTTAATAAATGGGGTTGGTTGTGGTAGGTAGGGGGTTCACCCTTGGTTCATGATGAACCAAGGCTAATCAAGCCTAGCCGAACCAACCCAAGCCAACCCAAACCAAGATGAACCATGGCCAATACGAGATAAAATACGTACACGTATTCTTAAATACGTAATACGAACAACAAGCATTACAACAATAACAGTGACGCTTCCGCCCGGACATCATGGATGCGATCGAAGCCGAAGTCAACAAACTGATAGCCAGCGGCTTCATATGTGAAGAGCAACATCCCGACTGGGTCGCAAACATAGTATCCGTCCTCAAGAAGAATGGGAAGATTCGAATCTGCATCGACTTCCGCAATCTGAACGAGGCATGCCGCAAAGATGAATTCCCCCTCCCTATCACAGACATCATGATTGACAACACCTGCGGCTTCGAATGTATGTCATTCATGGATGGCTTCTCGGGGTACAACCAAATCAAGATGTCCCCTGACGACAAAAAGCATACATCATTCTGAACACCGATTGGCACATACTGCTACACAGTCATGCCTTTCGGTTTGAAGAATATCGGTACCACATATCAAAGAGCCATGAATATCATCTTCAGAGACCACTTACGCATGACGGTGGAGTGCTATGTTGATGACATCGTCGTCAAGAGTCGTTGTAAGGGAGACCATCTGCAGGATCTGAGGACGATATTCGACCTGATGCGAGCGCACAATTTAAAAATGAACCCTACGAAGTCCTTTCTGGGCGTATCCAGCGGGAAGTTCTTAGGTCTCATCATCACCGCCTAGGGTATCCATGTAGACCCTGAGAAGACAAAGGCAATTATGGAGATGGGTCCCCCGAGAAATCTCTGCGAACTCCGAGGCCTTCAAGGGAGGCTAGCTTACATCAGAAGGTTCATTTCTAACCTCTCCGGACGATGTCGACCATTCACCCATCTCATGAAGAAAGGCGTCTCATTCATATGGGACGAAGAATGTCAGCGGGCCTTCGACAGCATCAAAGAATATTTGTCGAACCCTCCAGTCCTGGTGGCCCCGGTTGCTGGAAAACTATTCTTGCTCTACGTACGAGCAATGGAACATTCCTTCGGGGCTTTGCTGGCACAAAACAATGATACAGGCCATGAACAAGCCATATATTACCTCAGTCGAATGATGATTGGGCCAGAGCACCGATACACCGCTGTGGAGAAGGAATGTCTCGCCTTGGTGTTCGTCATTCAGAAGACGCGGCACTATGTCACTGGACAAACCATACATGTGATCTCACGAGTCAACCCTCTCAGAGTCCTCATGACTAAACCAGGGGCACTCAGCTCTTGCCTCGCTATATGGGCAATATTGCTGTCCCCTTATTATATGATCTTCGTCCCACAAAAGGCTGTTAAAGGTCAAGCCCTGGCAGACTTTTTGGCAGCCTACCCAGGCTCGGAGTCATCCAAAATATAAGAAAGAATCCCAGATGAGGTCGCCGATTCGCATGTAACTTCTCACGATGATATATGGCGAATGTTCTTCGACGGTGCTTCGAGAACTGTACCCAAGGGCAACATCGTCGTCGGAGTCGGGGTGGTGCCGGTTTCTCCTTTCGGATTGGTGATCAATCGCGCTTACTCTCTCACAGAACCCTGCTCTAACAATGTGGCCGAGTACAACGCTTTGGTCATTGGCCTCCAACTTGTAAAAGAGCTGGAGGTAGAATATCTTGAAGCATACGGCAATTCTCAGTTAATCGTCAATCAAATCCGGGGCTCATACGAAGTTCGCCACGAAGACATGGTCCCCTATAGCGATCGACATCATCTCGTCATTCGAGGGGTTCTTCATCGAACATGTTCCCAGACTCCAAAATTTTGAAGCCGATGCCTTAACAGGCCTGGCCGCTTCCCTAGCAGTGCCAAATCATACTCATCAATCGGTAGATGTGATAGGCCATGAACTGGTCTGCCCCAAGAACAACGTTCAATTCGTGGCGAGTTATTCCGCTCAGACGATCGACGAAGTCCCAGATTGGAGACAACCATTCATTGACTTCGTAGTCTATGACATCCTGCCCGAGAACCCAAAGGAAGCCACTTCCGTCAGACGGCATTCTCTCAGATTCTTTTACGATACAGAGACAAAAATGTTGTATCGGCGATCCTATGATGGATTATTGCTTCGATGTCTGTCAAACGCAGAAGCCAAAGAAGCCGTACGCGAAGTTCACGACGGTGTCTGCGGGGCCCATCAGCCTGGCCCTAAATTGCAAGACCGTCTTTGCCGAATGGGCTACTACTGGCCCACGATGGTAGCAGATGCGATCGACTATGCTAGAAAGTGTAAAGCTTGCCAAGTCCATACAGACTTCATCCACCAACCATCCCAATTTCTACATCCGACAGTGGCGTCCTGGCCGTTCGAAGCATGGGGAATGGATATCATCAGTCCGATTACTCCACCTTCCTCCCGAGGACATCGCTTCATACTCGCAATCATAGATTACTTCTCCAAATGGGCGAAAGCTGTCCCGCTTGCAGAAGTAAAGACTTCAAATGTGATCAGCTTCCTTAAGCACCACGTCATCTATCGCTTTGGACTGCCCCGAAGGATCATCCATGATAATGGTCCGCAGTTCGTAAGCCACGCCTTCTATCAGTTCTGCGACAAGCATCGCATCCAGAATATTGCTTCAACGCCATATAATCCAGCAGCAAATGGGTTGGCAGAAGTATTCAATAAAACCATCATCAAGTTACTCAAGAAGTTCGTATCGTCCAACAAACGCGACTGGAACGAGAAGCTTGGTGAATGCTTATGGGCGTACCGTACAACAGTCCAAACAGCCACAGGGAACACACCATTCTCCCTGGTATATGGGAGTGAGGCAGTTCTCCCATTGGAGACTCAAATACCCTCACTCCGTGTCGCGCTCACTTATCAATTGATGACGGATGATAACTACCATCGCCGACTACAAGAGTTAGAGGCCTTAGATGAAAAGCGCCTCCTGGCTCAGCAACGGATCGAGCTATACCAAGCACGCATCTCCGGAGCCTTCAACAAGAAGGTTAAAATCAGAACATTCCAAGTGGGCGATTTCGTTCTAGCAGTCCGGAGGCCGATGGTCATGACTCACAAGACCGTCGGCAAGTTTCAACCAAAATGGGAAGGTTCATTTATCATTGAGACTGTATTCTCCAGCGGTGCTTACCGCCTCACAAAACAAAATAGAGACTTCCTCATGTTGCCCGTCAACGGCAAGTTCCTGAAGAAATATTATGACTAAACGACATATTCCAGATTATTGAGTCATGTATCCGCTGGTGCCGCTGAACTCACATCCACATATTCCAGATTATCGAGTCATGTACCCGCTGGTGCCGCTGAACTCACACCCACAATATTCCAGATCATTAAGTTATGTACCCGCTGGTGCTGCTGAACTCACACCCACAACATTCCAGATTATCGAGTCATGTACCCGTTGGTGCCGCTGAACTCACATCCACAACATTCCAGATTATCGAGTCATGTACCCGCAGGTGCCTCTGAACTCACATTCCGGTCACTCTTTCAGATAGTAAGTCATGTATGACCATACCTCTGAACTTTTTTCCTGAAAGAGATCCTCCCTCATGATCCACTACCCGCACTCCCAGTGCACAAAAAGGGTAACAAATCTACAAATTTCCAAAACGGCCATGTCCTCATTACCTCTGAGTCATTTCACTTCCGCCAAAAACAAATCACCCCTTTACATAGAACATCCATGTCCTCATTATCTCTGAGTCATTCTATGTACCCTCCTTCATTGAGCCCACTCCTGCCATGTCCTCATCACCTCTGAGTGGGAAGGCTCCGTCGAAGAAACCTTCATGCTTGCCATGTCCGTATTACCTCTGAGTAAGTATGAAGATTTCCTTTCGACTTATTATCCGTACCCACAACCGGAGTACGCCAAGGATAATAAGTCCACAAATATTCCCCGCTGAGTCCACTCCTGCCATGTCCTCATTACCTCTGAGTAGGAAGACTCTACGGTAAAACCTCCGTACTTACCATGTCCTCATTACCTCTGAGTAAGTATGTTCACTACAACAGATATGGGATACGATAGCATGCTCAGAACGCTGTAGAATGCCTATTATAGCGTATTCTGTCAGCTATAAATGCCCCCGCTATAATTGTCCCATGTACAAGAACGCTATAAAGTTATAGAATTCATGAACGCTATTGATGGATTATAGCGTTCCATGGCGCTATAGACAGGTTATAGCATTTAAGAACGCTATACCCGCGTTATAGCATTTCAGAACGCTATAAGAAAGTAATACCATTCATGAACGCTATTGAGTTACTATAGCGTCTATGAATGCTATAGACTTGTTATAGCAGTGACAAATGCTATAGAGTTTACATAGCATTTACGAACGCTATAGTTTCTTAATAACGTTTGTTAAAAATGTTCTTTAATGATGTTGATTTATTATAGCATTTCTGAACAACATATTATGTATCACATACAATTAACCTGTGCATCACATACAATTAACCATATAAAAATTCATACTGAATCACAATTTTGATTTCAACAATTTCAATCGCAACTTCCATTTCGATCAATCAAGTTATAGAAAAAGTTTCCCAAAATAAATAAATTCATACATTTTCATTAAAACATTCAAGATGTACAAAAACTTGTTGAACGCCTAAAGTGATCGAAATAGTAGTCCAAAACAAAATTTTTATGTAAAGAGAATCCAAGATGTACAAACGAAACCATTCCATTTCCATATAAAATGCATGAGGCTGAAATGCAGCTCGATCGACTCTTTCTTCCATGCAGCTCGATCTACTCTTTCCTTATTGCTTCAAAATATGATGAGAAACTAATAATAACCTGCACACAAGATCATGAAATGAAAAGTTTATCGTACACGAGCCCAAGCTGTGGCCCAGAGAAATTATCAGTCATAGAAAAATTCATGAGAAGTACATAACTGAATAAGATATAATATTTGGACAAGATTTTTATAAAAAGGAACTGTTACCTCCATGTCAGTTTCTGATTCAAAGGTGAACCCATGCCGAATTAAAGATTTTTTTAGAACCTGAAGAACACATTTTAAATATGGATGTCAATAAATAGCTTCAGTTGTATTTCATTAAGCATGAATCCAAATTTGAATTGTTAGTTCAATTGGCAATTCGCTAATACATGAAATAAAGCTCGAAGATTTAAATATAGGATAAAATATACAATCATGCCTTGTGGTTTTATAGGATATTATGAAAAGTAAGGACTGCCTTTTTAATAAAAAATGAACTGGGTGCTGGAGCAAACATATATGCTTGAAAAGATAATATGATAGGAAATCAGCTACTCTTCTGAGACGACAAGTACTTTATCTAAAGTATCATTACCCTAAAGCAACATCTAATGAGGAAAATTAATACTTCTGATTGTAGGTTGAAGGCTTAGTTTCTGTAGAGTTTATAGTTTCATCTCACATGTAGGGCCTGCTAGCTACTTCTTGATACTCTCTATATTAGCTTCATTGATAGAGCTCTCTCCCTCCATCATGGATTGATCCTGTGTGCAGTTGTATTATTACTGCAGCATATGCGTATGTGCAGTTGCATTATTACTGCAGAATTTTATGCATGTGTGAAGTGTTCTATGAGAGTAACAATATAAAGATACCAATTAATCTAAAATGAAATTAGAGTAATACATCTTAGAATCACCATGATCCTAGATTCACCGAGAAATATAAATGTCTGTATGTACTTATGTACATATAAATGTATATACATAAGTAGGTATTGTATAACCCTGAATGTAATTATTAATCCATGTTTCACACATCTCATCCTACACTTTCCCCAAAATTATCTTCATGCAATATCGAAGTACAAGGATGACTAAAGTCTTTCTTCATTATTAGTGGCCCCTTAAAATATAAGAAAAAAAATAATAAAGTAACAAAGTATAGTTCTATCAGAAATCTGCCAGTGTTAGGAACATAGTTCTGTCAGAAGACTAGTCTTCCAGTAGAAGGTTGAAATTTTGGAGACAAGATGAATTTTGGAAGAAATTTAAGGAAATATTTTCAAACTTCATTTAGCCTTGCATTCAATGTAATAAAAACATTGCATATGAACCAATAAAGTGCATTGAGTATTAATATGATTACATCAAGCTGGAAAATGAGAACCATATTTACAAAACAAACAATATTTACCTCGCTGAATTTAGCAGCTGGGGATGCAGGTTTTACAATTGAACTAGTGAAGCTTGAAAGCGCTCAATGGATACTTGTTTTTGCCTAAAATATGACAGAACAGATAAGATATTTAATATTAGTGTCTGAAATATTAACAGCTAAACAAGCCCTAATAAATATATCAAATGGGCCCTGTAACATGCTTTTTCAATATTAGGTGAAAGCAAAATTAGGCATGACTTCAGCTTGAATATAGAGTAACAAAGAAAGTTGGAAACTTGTAATTCAATGATACCTCTGATATCCTCAAGAAATGGCCCCTATTGTTGCTACCTAGATCAAAGAAAAACCTTTTTTGATCCACCCTGATCACTTTAGACATCCCCATCCTCCAAAATCATCTGGAGAGTGGAATTCAACCAAGCGGTCGTTGACATTCAAGTCAGGCCTAGAGGCAGATTGGTTGTTGTGGCCTGATATGAATCCAGCACCCACATCGTCTGAAAGTCCACGAAGATGTTTGGAAGGTTCAACATGTTGTTGTTTTTGACAAATAGACACTTGGAAGTGAGCATGGGATTTCCTAGAAAAATATTGTATAGGTTCTATTCCAATTGAAGCTAATGTTAAAGCTTCTTCAGCATATTCATCAAACCAGGGATCTCCCAGAAAACTGGTTTCTTATATACACAATAATAGGCTTAAAACCAAGGCAAAACTGAATATAATTTATCTATTGTATAAACTTGTGTAAGAAAACTGGTTTCTTAAATTTCTCTCTTTCCCTGAAAGGTTCATATCATGTATGATTAGCATGTGGCATATTGCATGCTAGGAATATATAATCATGGTAATTGGTTGACAGAAAATAGGAAAATATGAAATATCATTATAAATTTGGTAAGTATGGCTTTTTCTAACAAAACACTCATGAAATTAATAATATGTTCCTAAATTTTTATATACTGAAAATAAAATTGTCAAATGACAATCTTAATCAGCAATGCATTCTTGAATCAAGGACACTATGAAATCGGTAGAGTATGGACACAGGCATGAACACTCCCAAACATACTAGGATGCACAGATATATGAACAAGGATACACAAATTTGTGGTGTATCCTTGTGGCTATCTTGGCATCATGTCATGTTTTATTAGTGTCCATGCAGTATAGATAATAATGACAACAAACTTTTGAATAGATAGGAATAAATTATTTGGAGAAGGTTGGCATTACCCAGTGCTAACTGTAACCACTATTTGACTGATATTGATCTTAATGGAAGATGAAGACAATTTATCCCTTATTGAAGATTCGCCATAAAAAAGGGATTGGATGAAACTCGGTGGCTTGGTAAATATCCTGTGTAGAAGGAATAGTAAAAGAGTTTCAAAAGTGAGCCAACTAAAGAAAATCATGAACAGGTATACCTTAATGATTTCATCTGAAATAACACCAACAAATGCACTAGAATCAGCAGTTCCACCAGCTCCAAGCATGCCAAAGGACAACCAGTTTAACCACCCCTTGCTCTACATACAGACTGCTCAGGACTGTGCTGCTTTTCTTGAATACGCATACCATCATTTGTTGTCGTAATAGAAGTCGACTTCAAATCCTCCTGTCGTTTAAAAAAATTCACAATACAACTAAATAAAGGAAAAAAAACATTGGCATATGAATCTATTTTTATATGAATCTAATTTGAAAAGATATATCAGATGAAGAGTAATTGAAGTTTGCTTGGGACACAAATACCAGAATGTATGATCCACTTCACTTTATAGCCATAATTTATAAGCAAAATCCTCAATGTGATATTTTTGTCCTTTTATACATTAAACTTTACTAGGGTGCTCTGTGAATAATAAACTACACTAAGGAGCTGTTTGGTTGGCTGTAAATGCAACTGCAACATCATTTGTTGCAGCATTTACACCAATTATGTAACTTGTTTTGCAGTAAATGGAGCCACTAATGCAACAAAAGATGCACTACATACATCAGTTCCTGTAACATTTATTGCAGCCATTTTGGCTGCAACTCCAGTTACAGCAGCAAATCACATGTCGAGTCCAACTTCAACTTGAAAGAATGAATTCATTGGGACCTTCTACTTGGGGTCTCACCTTCAGGGGTTTTCTTGTTGGATGAAAGCAACATACTATTTATAAAGACCACGACGCGCCTTTCCTCTTAAAATAGGAATTGTGAAAATCATATGTTTGCTGATATGAGTAGCCAGCAACAGGCACCACTTACTACCCAACCTGCTGCAAGGGACTTCCAATTACAGGCAACTAAATTGCACCAAAGTCAAATAAAAGGAGTTTTTTTTTCTATCTAGGCATTAGGTACCTTAAATTCTATCTATTTCAACAAAGATCCTCTAATTATTATTTGACCATACCATACCTCACCCGAAACTGATAAAGCTCCCCTTACAAGGACCCCAGTATTTATACCTTTAAATGACAAGATTTGGATGTCTATGTCAAAGTTTAAGGGAAATTATATCAATAATAAGGTTTGTGGGTCCAATATGAGAAATGGTAAGACGAGATATGGATGGCAATGTCAAAATATAAGGGACATGATGGAGGACAAAATTAGACTGGTTCAAGTTCATTTGGAGATTGGTTCTTGAAGCTTTGGTCATATTATTTGGAATTGGTTCATCATGGTTGATTCGGCTTATTAATTGGTTTGGTTTAGGAGTTATCTTTTAGATGTTGGGTAGTTAGATCAGATTTTGTTGGTTATTTTTCTGTTTGATTATCTACAAAGCTTATATGGAAATAAAGATGTACTGAAGTGACAGCCCACATATTCCTCTTTGTTCCTTCTGGCTTCTACAAACCAAAATCAGCAACAAACAATCCTCATTACTCATCCTATACAAAACAGACCTAGTGTCTTTGTGACGTCAACTAGAAGCAAATTTAGACCCATTGATCAAGATTGATCATGATTAAACACTTCAAGTCGATCCCTATCTTCGGATCTTGGATTGGAGGTTTTGGGCGTGAAGGGTTCATTGTCTTTGGAGGAAGAATTGGGAATGTTCTTGAATGTTGCAACTATCCCGTAATCTTTGGAAAACTAGAACCCTACTTTAATTTCAATTGTGAATTCAGACTATATGTTAGGGTTATTTGTTAATCTTTCTAACTAAACCATTGTTTCAGCAACAGTTAAAAGCTATTATGCTGAAGTAATAAGACTGAATCAATGATTGACAATAATCATGTATATTGCTGCCAATAAATGTTACTTTGATGCTCTAACAGTGAGATACCTACAATTTATATATTCTTTTTTTATTCAGGTTACATGTCTACATCAGGTCGTGCCGGATGCATATCTGACATAGTAACTCCAAAATACACTAGAGGTAAGCCAAAATTGTCGTCATATCCATATCGCAATGTGTCTTATAACCTTCAGGAACTAAATAGTAAGAAATTTATGCCAGAATAAACAAGATCACTTGAAAATTCCTATGCCAATTAGTTCACTCGTATCAGAAAATTACAAATTTCTGAGTGAATCACCATCGAAGAACAATATTATGACCAAAGCATGATCAGCAGAAAAAAAAACCTAGAGGAGTTTCTTGGCAAATTTCGAAATGCCATCGGAGACAAGAGCAACCGTGTCCTTCTCTCCGAACCGGTGTCCCGGATCGACCTTCCGAGAATCCTAACCCCGAGGAGGAACTCATCCCCGTAGAGAAGGGTCATGTACGCTTTTGGACCGTATCTCTCGCCGTTCCCAGCTACGACCAGGGCGAGAAGGACCGCTAGAAACCCAAATTTTAAAGCTAACCACGCTATAGGAAACCCTAATTGAGAAGAGTGAAACCCTAAAAAATTCCTCTTCCTCGAAGAGATCGTGAGAAGCAGCAGCAGCTAGAGAGAGAGAGAGAGAGAGAATGAGAAGACTACCTTTAACACTTTGCAGGTGATGAAGAGGGCAGCCCGTTGTGTTTGGCAGGCGGGTGTTGGAGAGGAACTCTTCGAGGGTGTTCACAGGAACTCGAGGGCGGGTGGTGGAGAAGGGTTTTTTTTACAGGAACTCTAGAGTGGGTTTTCTCTTGAGAGAGAATCTCGAAAGAGAGAAAGGGAAGGTGTTTTCATAGGAAATGGAGAGGGGAAGGAACAGTAAAAAAAAAGTGTGCGGGAAAGAAGGGAGGGAACGGTGAAAAAATGGGGAAAAGCAGACAGGAGCAGAGATTTTAGGTCTCTCGATAAAAATGGGAGGAATGGAAAGTGTTTCCCCCCAATAACACTTTTTTCAAACACGTGAAAGACACGGAAAGGAGTTTGTTTATTTTTTTTTATTAGATTACCAACCATTTGAAACTGTTGCAATATTAATATTATGTGTTATTAATATTTATATTGCATTTTATTTTTTTATTTATACCAACGGTTTCTTTGGTTTTCTAACACTTTTTTAGTGTTATTTGTTAGTAACAGTCAAAAACCGTTAGTAATCAAAAATATATATGTTAGGAAATCTCTCTTTCGGTGTAGTGGTTGTAGTGATATTAGGGGGTTTAGGCTATGGGTTTTGTAAATGTTGGACGTGGGTTTTATAAATTTGTATGCTTTCACGTCAAATATGCTATAGTGTTTTAATCATGTAAAATATATAGAATACGATGCCGCTCCTAATCGAGCTGGATACCTTACTTTGACATACGGGCATAGCAACATAAGCAGCGTCCAGAAAAAACTATACCTATAACAGCGTTCATAACACGCTATATAAAGTTCTGTTAACAGCAAAATAGTAGGGAGGCATAAATGCTATAGATAAACTGCTATTGTATGAACTTTTAATAGCACTTCACAATGAACGCTATGGATGATGATATTATAATAGCAGAAAGGCTCGAATGCTATAGATAAACTGCTATTGTATGTCCTATTTGTTGTAGTGGTTGGTCCTCTCTCGTCTTATTACCCGTACCCTGAACCAGGTTATGCCAAGGGTAATAGGCCCACAAATATCCTCGGTTGACCACAAATATCTTTCGTTGAGTCCACTCCTGCCATGTCCTCATTACCTCTGAGTAGGAAGACTCCACGGTAAAACCTTCATACTTGCCATGTCCTCATTACCTCTGAGTAAGTATGTTGGTTCCCCTTCATCCTATTATCTGTATCCTAAGTCGGGGTACGCCAAGGATAATAGGCCCACAAATGTCCTTTGCTAAGTCTCTTAGTTCAGGCCCACCATTCCTCACCATGTCCCGGGAGCCCAGCTGCTCCATGGCATTCTATCTCCCGATACCCCGAACACCCACGACCACCTTACCGTGGAACTGTTCTAGGTATCCCCAATCAAACTTGTTATCCGTACCTAAAACCAAGGTATGCCAGGGGTAACAGGTCCACAAACAAGTCCCCCATGCGGGGCAAACATCACCACAATACCACAGGCACAACAAGCAATGCAAATGAAGGGTAGAATGGAAAGTACTCTTTATTTGAAAGACGAAAAAGCATTACATATGATGGGGACCACGTCCCTCTCAAAAAGAAAAGAAGAGGAAAACAGAAACAAGAAAAGGCCAACTATAGTTCGGCATTACACAACTCCAAAAGGCGGTTTCTCACCAAGGTAGTCCCTCGCTCAAGCCGCTGCCTAGCTCGGCACTCGGCCTCCTGGGACAACTGCTCCACATCATTCAAGTACATATATGCCTGCCAATCATTTTCTATCTTCTTCAAAGCAAGTTCCAGATTGGCAGAAGCTCTACTAAATTTGTCAGCCTCCTGAATAGCAACCCCTTTCTCAGTACGAGCAGCTTCGAGCTCGGACACCAGGAAGGCAAGCTTTCTCTGGAGCTCAAGAATCTGCTCTCGGTTGTCAGTTATCCCGCGGAAGGTAGTCGCTTCCCGAGTCGCGCAATCTTCAGTGCGACAGCTCCTTGATCGTACAACTGAGTCAGATCCCGGCGATCCTTCAATATAGTTGGCTTGAGCGATTTTCGAGCAATCCTCACCTTCTCTATCGCGGTTATGAGGAAAGTACGCTCTTGATCTATTGCCACTGATAGATCAGCTTGTCGTAGTACACGAAACTGGGCCACAAGACGATCGGCCTCTAACAACTTAGGCTCCAGAAGCCCCACTAGTCCCGTCCCACCGGGAAGTGTTCTAAGGATATTAATTTGGCAACCGGCGCATTGACGGGCCATTGCAAAGGGAGTCCCCCTCTCCACAGCTGCCTCAATCCCCTCTTCAGGTGGCGGTAGAAACTGTCGACCACATCTTGGGACACTTCATCTAAAACTTCTGGTAGAGGACGACGTCAAAGGGAGTGTAGCAGGCAGTACCAAAGGAGTAGCCTCAGAACTTGCCGTCCCTGCCATCAGGGAAATGAATTCTGTGCGAAAAGATGCATGAATAGCAGCGAGCTTCTCTTCCACTGCCCGAAGAGCCTGGATACTTGGCAGAGAGGAAAGGTTAACTCCCGAAACCCTATTCGCAGAGGAGGGCGCGGAAAGCGTCGTCCCTTGCCCCAGCTGTGCTATCACTAGGGCTCCCGAACTTGACCCAGCTGGAGGCCCCTCAGTATAGGTTGGAAAAGGAGGCACACGTGCTTCCATCAGATCCCCTCCGGTAGAGTCCGCCCCGGTAATGTCCGTCACCGATAATAAAGGGGTGGGACCTGCACGTCAAAAGCAATCATTAATCCACGAAAGACAGGATGATAGAGCAAATAGGCCTCCTCATAAGTTAAGAAGCTGGTTTATCTTACCAGGGGAAGAGCACGGAGGCTGCAGCTCGTTTGCAACTGGCATGGTCTCCCCATCTACGGCTTTCAACTTAAATTCAACTGGTTTCTCTGCCCCAGCCACCCCTAAAAGGGAGCCAGCCAGGTCAATGTCATCATGTTAAAATTTAGATGTCTTAGGGACAGGTGCAGTAGAGCCCCCGTCCCCATGGGTTGAGGTCTCAGCAAGGTGAGACTCCCCGGCCGACTCCGGAAGAACCCCAGCAGAAGTAATGGCGGTTGTCACGACCCGTACCCGCTTTTCGGATGCGAGCTCGTGAGCAAGCCAGCTACGTATCGAGTAGACTCCAGCCCGACTCGAGTACGTATAAGCTGTCAAGATCAGGGTATGATGTCTAATCTAAACTATATCTCAATCTACATGAATCATATAAACAAGAATGAACAAGTATGGGTCATGGTCTGCAGCCCATTAACATATTGTTCGATTAGACTCCAAGAATGATGTGAGTCTATAAATAAGCAGAGTATATCATGGTATGGAATATAAAGTACGAGAAGATAATAAAGAATATCACAACCAAATACCTGTATCATACATCGTAATCCTCTACCATCCTGCTCTGCTAACTAACTCCATGCAGTCGCTAAACCTGAAGAGATCATCAGGTCCTCAGAGGACTAGCAAGATACATAAAACATGCCTATCTAACAGTTTAATCATGCAATAATATAAACAGGAACTAGACAGGAAACTGACACATGGCTACTAACAGGTAACTATGAACATGGACACGGGACCAAGTATGCATAAATAAACTGCTGGTAGATCAATGGATAACCAACCCTCGCCCCGATTGTGGACTCGCAGGTCAGTTTCAAGACAAGTCACCCTTGCTCCGATTGTGGACTCGCAGGTGCAAAGGCAACCTTCGTCCCATGTGTGGACTCGCAGGTTATGGGAAAGACAAAGGAATAGCAGTTTACTCACTCATACTTGCAGACACGACTCAGTCAAGACACAGGTGAAGACACGGTACAACTCAGTCAAGACACATGTAAGAACAATTCTAGCATGAACCATAATGTAGACAAGCCTGGTGTAACTACACTATCCAGTCAGGTGATACTGATATACAAGCAAGACAATAAACTAGTAACATAGTATCATGTAAATCTATAGCAACTGAGATAACTAAATATAACATACTAAAACAGGTGTACTATAAGCATGAAAATAAACTGTAGAGGGAGGCAAGGTATACTTGCCTGGTGGCAGTACGAAGAATCAATAAATACCGTCAACTGGTATACCATAACGTCCAAGTCATCACAGCGGTGCACATATCATTGATCAAAGTGGACAAGGCCGGATCGACCTCAGCAGTCGAGTCCCGAGAAGCAGACTCCCCGAACGCCTACAAAGAGCAAAAGAAAAAAATGATTAGGCCATAACTTAGAAAAAGAAGGAAAAGGCAGTTGAAATTCCAATCACCTCAGAAACAGTGTCAACATCATCAATAAACAGCCTGCGACATCTTACCGCAGCCCGCTTCGTGGAATAGGTCCTGCCATCGTCAGTGGACAGACGCCTGCCTCATTTGTGCGAAGCACCAGGCACAGCAGGTGGATGATCCTCCACCTCTTCATTCGGCACAGTAGAAGGCTGGTCCCCCACCTCCTCGTCCGAAGAGTACGACGAGTCATCGGCGTCCTGCTCGCCATCCTCTTCGTCCGACGCAGTGGACTCCGAGTCTGGCACAGGTACCCTATTTGGCCCTCTCTTTCTCTTCCTGGAACCCTCGGGCTTCTCTGCCAAGTCGGTCCCGACAATGAAGCTGGTGTTCATGTCAAAATTTATGGGAGATTTGCTTGCTGCAACGTGATAAAGGGCTGCCATGTACAAAATATCCCCTTGCATATTAGCGTCGGGGACCGAGAAGCTAGCCTGGGTATGAACCGCATTGTAATAATGCCACTCCCGAATACCGTCAAGAACACTACCCTCGAAGCCCAGGCAAGCACTGGGGCAGTCAAGGAACAGCTGACTATACCCGAATTGACGAGAAAACCTGCTAGGCAAATAAGGCTCCAGGTATACGTTATTTCGGTAACGATATACTAGGTGCACGGGGTGAATGTTTCGCAGCCAAAGAAGCATCTTCTCAGATAAGAGCTGGGGAGGTTCAATGCCATCAACGTGTACCCCCCTCACTTCTCTAGGGGTAAATTGAGGAAGAGACACAAAGAAATCGGGCACGTCAACTCTCGCCAACGCCCTCCGACAAGCCGGCATAGTGTCGTACTCCCAAGACTGATGACGGTATCGAAAAAAGAAAGCGTCATCAGCGGTAATATCATCCTCTGTTTCGGGCCTCATCAACGACCGGTAATACATCAATAACCACCCCATGAGATAATGGTATGGTAGCTCTATCCGCTCAAAGTCTAGCATCGTCTAGCGAGCAATAACTTTAGACGAAAAGGCATGGAGGCCGTGGTGTATGCTACACACCATAGCCGGAAGAAGGGCCAGTCTGACTTTGAAGACCAGCTTCACAGCCGGAAGAATGAAGTGGCGGCTGATTCTTTCAATAGAACCTGCCCCTCCCGAGACTACGCAATTTCGTAGCCATACCATCAAGAACCCGGCCAAGATTGCTTTTTCAGACATCTGCCGGGTACCGTAGTGGAAATAACTGAAAGAGTCAGTGTGACTCCCAAATCTATCACGGGTGGACCTCGACCTTTTGGCATTCAACATCAGGTCCTTTACCTCCACCTGGGTTTGAGGACCTCGAGAAGAAACCCGGCCGGAAGGACGTAATTTGAAAAGATACGTGACCCAGGCCGTAGTATGGGGGCGTTCCCTTCTGAGCTATTATTCTTCTTGATAGCAGTCTGGTGACAGATGCTTTGGTGGCACAGCAGTTCCCGGTACACAGGGACGAAACCCGGGAATCGTCGATCTAGATCATCGAATTCCTCGTTCGTCGGGGTGTACACTTCAAAGGCCTCGCCCCCCCACGACGGCTTAAAAACAGCATACATTTCATGTATAGCAAGTCCCAACTCCCCTCCGGATGCGAAGAAAGTCCCCGTACACCGGTTATACATCTCCAGAAGGGCTATGAACAGCGGCTTGTTAATGGGCAATCCGTAACAGGTGCCCCGGATGGCGTAGTAAAGGTCAATCTCCCGAAGGAATTCCTCGTAGTTCCTCAGGATCCATGAGGAAAGATTGGCCCATGTAGGAATGGGGTTTATCCAATTCAGCAGCGACAACCTGCCCACAGGATAAGACCCCTTACGAGCGAGCTGATTCAGAAAGGTATCAGCTCGAGTAAAAGTGAAGTTGGGACCAGACACGTTTATAAAAGTACCAGGAATCAGCCCCATCACACTCCGACTGACTGACTCCCTACTCGTACATGCAGACCTAATACTCATATTATAGTGGATGTTGCCCACGAACATCCCCGGTTGGGTTGGAGTTAGGGAGCCCGTCATTTTCCTGCTCAACGATACAATATTAAACCACGAGAGGGGAAAATGCCGTTCCATCTCGGGAACATGGATCTCCACCCCATCCACAGTAAAGTCCCAGTTCTCAGAAATGTCCAGCATTCGGGAGTTCTTTATGGATAAAGCATCTCCAAAGAGAAAAGCTAGTTTCAGGTATTCTCCGTCCAGTTTTCCCGAATTCATCATAGTGCAAAGAAAGTGGAAAGGCTGGTTGTTGATGGCAGCCACCCTCTCAAAAGGCTCATTGGTGGGAAGTTGATCCGTCACATGTAGAATTAGGCCGTCAAGCTGCACACCCTGGGCAAATTGAGCTGAACCCACCAGAAACTCTCCTGCCGGGTTGGTTGGGAGGTTCACTGGAAAAGGACAAAAGAAACAGGATTAAAAGATAGGTTAAAACGAAACCACTTAAAGTTTCTCAAAAAAGAAGTTTCTATGAGCCTATGCGGCTCGGATCAACGAAGCCTTATGCGGCCCAATTCAGCTGGGTTTCATGTGGCACGGCTTCAATAGAGCCTATGCGGCTAGGGTCAACACAGCCTCATGCGGCCCAATTCAGTTGGGAGTTCCATGCGATACTGATTCGATAGCTTATGCGGCTCGGATTAAAACTTATGCGGTTCTATCTCGCAGAAGAGTTTATGCGGCGCGACTCAGCAAAATTCTATGCGGGCCACTTCGTTAGGAACATATGCGGTTCCGCTCAAAGGAGGTTCCATGCGGTTCAAATCTAGAAGTACTCCTGCGGCTCAAATCTTTCTCATACGGCTCAAACATAGGGCTTGCCCTATGCGACTCGGATATGAGAGGGTCATGCGGCCTATACAACATATGCGGCTCCATCATGGTCAAGCTTGGGCGGTTCAATGAAAAGGAAGGATGAAGGCTTGTGCATATATTATGCAACAGAGCCATGGGTCCTTCGTGTTCAAAGTATTCGAATCCATTTCTTTCCCTTAAAAGCAGGGTGGACATCAGGGTGCACTTCGGGCACGGCGACCGACGAGGAAGCCGCTTTCTTGTCCTTTGCGGCAGCAGAGACGACCTTGGAAGACTTGGAGGCCATTTTCGACGGTCGAAGAAGGAAGATAAGGAAAGAAAGTAGAGTTGGGAACGAAAGAGAAAGTAAAGATATCCCTCCTACTGAACTCGTCCCTATTTATAAACAAAAATAGGGCATTTCGATTCTCGTGTAACACAAAAACTGACCCTTCGGTTATCGAGACGAGCCGCCTAAAATGAAGGCCAAACTCCTGGGATCCTCCTCCAAAAAGTGGCCTTAAAACTGACAGCAGATCAACAACATTTAATGAAAAAGATTTTCACATGTAACAAGATGACATGGCGAGGAGCTCATGCGGCCAGAACAGCCTATGCGGCCCGAAAGTTCATGCGGCTGACACACTCAATACGGCCGAGACATCCATGCGGTCGAGACACCCATGCGGCCAGGACATCATCTGCGGCCAGGAGAATTTATACATGGGCATGCTTCTTATTCAAAGTATTTCAATTTTACAAATTGAAAACTTTGAAGGGGGTCTTGTAGAAGCATGGAAAAGAATAAAGAAAGATCCATGCGGCCAGGGAGCCCCATGCGGCTCAAGGATCCATGCGGCTCAAGCGTCTATGCGGCTCAAACAAGTTCTATGCGGCTCAGAGAGGAGCCACGCGGCCTGCAAACAGCTCTTCCGTTTGTCCTTTACTGTATTAAATGCTTTAATGGCTGACAGCTCTGACACATGTCAGCCCTGACACAAAAATACAATTATGACTCCGTCATAATGGCAGACTCCTAGGGAAATAAAGGAAATCTCTGACACAATCTTTCAAAATCCAAAAACCTTTATAAGGATTTGACACATGGACAGTTGCATGCGGCTCACGAAGACTAGCCCCATGCGGCTCACGAAGACTATCCCCATACGGTTCAAGCGAAGGCTGCCCCATGCGGCTCACGAAGACTATTCCTATGAGGCTCAAGCGAAGGCTGTCCCATACGGCTCACGAAGACTATCTTCATGCGGTTCACGAAGAAGGCACCCATCATGCGGTCACCTACACTCATGCAGCTCAGATCATCACCATGCGGTTCAAATGTTCAGGGGACCACTCTCAAGCAGTCTTGACACGTGGCCAGCCTTATGTGGCTCAATGAGGAGTAACCTTCCTGTGGCTCAGGTTTCTGCAATGGCTCGCGGTTAAGACACGTGGCATCAAATTGATCGAAATCCCTCAACAAATTCCAATAAAATATTGGGATCAAATCAGATCATTTGCAATCAAGCAAATTAATGACACGTATCGAGAAATCTGAGGTTGGCATGACAAATCAAGAGGACTTATGTCAATCATCATTAATTACCCACAAAAGATTTGATGCAATCACATTTATTGCTCAAATCTCGTATATTCAAGATGAACGGCCCAGATCCAGTAATCCTTAGCCGCCGACTTTTAAGAATAGGCAATAATTGCAAACCCTAATGACGTCCCCCACTCTTATAAATAGCAAGGTGCCATTCCCTTGCGAGGATATACAGACATACACGGAGAGATATACGGAGAAGACATATACAGAGAGAGACATAGAGAGCCAGAGGGAGAATGTACAGAGCCTAAAAAGAGAGCATTTCTTCATCAACGCCAAGCAGTTCTTCTACAGAGCCAAGGCTGCATCCGATCGTCCAAGGAGTAAGGCAGAGCTATCGTCGCTTTCCCGAGCCTCTACCGTTACCCTCCAGAATCTAAAATAAACAATTGTACTTGATTGTAGTACCTAGGTTTTCGTCCCTAGGCTTTCTTTGTACGAGCGAGTTTGTATTGTGAAGTAAAAGTCCAGTCCTCCGATAATTGTTCTATTCTTTTATATTTCATGGCAAACAGCAGGCTTTTCAGAATGATGCTTATTGACGATCCCGGGTCGATATGCATCCTATCCTCCTTGATGTCACCTATGTAACCAGTGCAGTATAAGGGGTGATCATGTAAGTTGGTCTTAATCAATATATCCTGCGGAGTAAATATGATATTAGGCATTGCATCTGTGCTACCGTCGTCCTGTAGATATGCTGGCGGGTCTTCC
The DNA here is from genome assembly GCA_029216955.1 of Iris pallida. NCBI lineage: Eukaryota > Viridiplantae > Streptophyta > Magnoliopsida > Asparagales > Iridaceae > Iris > Iris pallida. The sequence goes on from JANAVB010008998.1 coordinate 7,005,744, forward strand.
CCTGGTGGCTTGACCTGAGCTAAGTAGGTATCAGCATTCTGGAGTGCTTCACTTAATGCAGCACGAAGATCCTTGGAGAGCCTTAGGAGCTCGTATAGCGACAACTTTGCTGGCGTATTAGCCAATTGTGCTAATATGTCGAAGTTGTAAGGTCTCTCCAGTCCCTGAGGTTTATCGCTACGGAGTGGCATGTCGAAGCGGGTCTCCCTTGTCTTGGACTTATCTGCCAGCGGAGGCTGAGATGGCCTTGAAACATCATAGGGAGGCAACATTACTGGCTGAGGATCTTTGGCTGGACTATTCCGTACAGGCTGGACTTGTGCTCCAGACCGGGTAATAACATCTGCAGCTTCTTCAGCTTCAGTTAAAATTGTATGGCAGGCTCTAGACTTCCTGCCCTTCTACTTGTTGGTAGGAGATGACACCCCCGGGAAACTTCGGGCACCAAGTCTGGATGCACCCACATGATCTCTCCTCGCAATGTGGTGAGGGGTACCAATCCAGATGTCTGGCTCCTGGTGGATGGAAGATTAGTAACCTCTATCATTTCCCGGGGGACGGGTATTATCCCGTGTGAAGTGTTTATTGGAGGAAAGTCGCCAAACTGAATAGATACCATGTTCGCCGCTACGGTAACCTCTTCAAAGTCTATCGACAGAGCTTTTGAGTCGATAAGACTCTGAATGTACCGCTTCAATTGGAAACAATCATGAGTGGCATGATGGACATAGCGGTAGAAGTGACAATACTTTGGGTCCTCCATTTCTGCAGCTCGGGACTCGCGCCTTGATAGAGAGAGCTGGATCCTACCCCTTACAAGAGCATATCGAAGATAGGTTTCACGTTGTGTGCCTGCATGAGGTCGAACACTGTTCTTAAGTTATGTAAATGATCGTTTTTGGAGTAGCTCTTGACGGCAATGTCGTCTACGTAACACTACACCGTCTTGCGTAAATGATCTCTGAAGATGACACTCGTAGCCCCTTGATATGTTGTACCGGCATTTTTCAAGCCAAAGGACATGACCGTATAACAATATACGCCGATCGGCGTTCGAAATGATGTATGCTTCTCGTCATCATGAGCCATCTTAATTTGATTGTATCCCAAAAAGCCATCCATAAAGGACATACACTCAAAGCCACACGTATTATCGATCATTATATCGGTAATCGGAAGAGGGAATTCATCCTTAGGGCGTGCCACATTCAGATTGCGAAAATCGATACAGATTTGGATTTTCCTATTCTTTTTGATGACTGGCACTACGTTGGCTACCCAGTCTGGGTACTGCTCTTTACGAATGAAACTGCTAGCTATAAGCTTGTTCATTTCCACCTCGATGGAATTTATAATATCTGGACGAAATTGCCGCTGTTGTTGTTTGCCTGGTTTTGCGTCCGGATAGATGTTGAGCTCATGGAGTACAATCTCGGAGTTCAACCCTGGCATGTCTTCATAGCTCCAAGCAAAGACGTCAATGTATTCTCTGATGAGTTGTAACAACGACTCCCGTTCGTCGTCTTTCAGACTTTTACTGACGAAGATTGGCTTTGGAGAGGATTCATTGCCGAGGTTAACTTGCATAACCTCATCTTCAGTGGGAGGATCATGAAGTTCGAAGTGTTTCTCCTATTGTGCATCTAGTTGCTGGACCCACGGCTCCAACTCAAGTGGTTCAAGTAGGTCTTCGTCTTCTTCTTCGACATCGGCGGATGTCATATTGGTAGATAATGTCTGTTTGAATATATCCCCAATACTTCTATCGGAGTCGTCAATGGGTGACTCAGACGAATGGGAGTGCCACTCACATTCTTCGTCAAAACTTTTGGGCGTTGTAGGTAGAGTAACATACCCGAGGCCACATCTGGATTTGTGATAATGATCCTGAGGCTTCCCTACCGGTGCCGGCGGCTGTAGAGGCAATTGTTGACCACTGCCATAATTTAGACCCGGAGCAGCCTCCATGTCGTACCCCTGCTTTTGTATGATGTACTTGGCTTGATGACTATATAAGTAGAGCGGTAGTCTTCCAGCTTCGGGTCCGAGGTCGGACTCTTATGGCGTGAAAGATTGAGGACCTTCTTTTCGGCCAAAGATGATTGTGTGATCCCATCCTCTTCTGTTTGAGACCGGAAAGTAAGCGCCTTTTATGGGAGAAATTCGATTCGGGGTATGGACGGTTATCACCTGTGTGTGCAGGCTAACGTCTAGACAATCCCGTGCGACATACGTTAGATTAGGCTTATCATACTCAGAATAGTCTAACGGCATCCTCTTATTGTTAAAATAAGGAATTTTGTCCACCGGGATTACATCATCAGGAGAGGGGCTATCCACCTGTGTAATCACATATTTGGCGAGTTCTCCGTCTTCGTTTGCCAACCCCTACGAGCTTAGAGTTTGGGTCGCTATCTTGGGTAACATGACCACCAAGGGTCTACTTGAGGCATTGACATGCCTGGGAGTGTTGGATCAATACTTGGCTGCTGGCTCGTTTTAGAAAGACGGATGACCATCGGCTCGGCAAGGGATTTTGTGTCTTCTAGTCGCCTCGGAGCGGATTTTGGCAATCGAATTACCATCGGTATTACCGAGGGCTTCGTATCATCCTGTTGCCTTTGATTGGACTTTGGCAGCCGGATCACCCTTGGTCCTATAACAGGTTTTGGCTTTTGACTGGATCTCGGAAGTCGGATGACCATTGGTTCCGACTGCGCAGGTGTGACAGGAGAATCTAGCACCTCTTTATGTAAGGTTGCGACAAGGGGTGCAGCCCTGCCTGGTTTGCGAGGTTGGAGATGGATTCTCAAGGGTTCTTCTGGCCCTACGATGGCCTCCGGTTCGTCCATTATATGTTTCCTGGATTCGTCATATAGACAAGCCTCTGACGAATAATAAGATTCAACCCCCTTTGAAGGGATCAATGTCGGAGAATTCGGTCTTCACGGAATCGTGCTTACTGACATACTTGAAGCACTGGTGGAGGATGGATGGCGCGATCATATAGTCATGTATCCACGGATGTCCCAGGAGGATGTTGTAGGAGGTGTCTACATCTATGACGTAGCAGGTAACTTTCGTCCTTAGGTCTCCAATCTGGCACTTCAACCGGATATTCCCTAGGGGATAGCTTCTCTCTGAGTTAAATCCGCTAACGGCAGTGTTGGTTGCTGCTAGCCGGTGCATAGGGATGCCAAGAAATTAGAGCAGGCTTTTCGGGATGATGCTTATTGACGATCCCGGGTCGATATACAACCTATCCACCTTGATGTCGCCTATGTAACCAGTGTAGTACAAGGGGCAATCATGTAAGTTGGTCTTAATCAATATGTCCTGCATAGTAAATATGATATTAGGCATTGCATCTGTGCTACCGCCGTCCTGTAGATCTGCTGGCGGGTCTTCCCCTGGTGGCTTGACCTGAGCTAAGTAGGCATCAGCATTATGGAGTGCTTCGTTTAATGCAACACGAAGATCCTTGGAGAGCCTTAGGAGCTCGTATAGCGACAACTTTGCTGGCGTATTAGCCAATTGTGCTAATATGTCGAAGTTGTAAGGTCTCTCCAGTCCCTGAGGTATATCGCTACGGAGTGGCCTGTCGAAGCGGGTCTTCCTTGTCTTGGACTTATCCGCCAGCGGAGGCTGAGATGGCCTTAAAACATCAAAGGGAGGCAACATTGCTGGCTGAGGATCTTCGGCTGGACTATCCCGTGCGGGCTGGACTTGTGCTCCAGACCGGGTAATAACATCTGCAGCTTCTTCAGCTTCAGCTAAAATTGTATGGCAGGCTCTAGACTTCCTGCCCTTCTTCTTGTTTGTAGGAGATGACACCCCCTGGGTAACTTCGGGCAACAAGTCTGGATGCACCACATGATCTTTCCTCATAATGTGGTAAGGGGTACCAATCCAGATGTCTGGCTCCCGACGGATGGAAGATTAGTAACCTCCATCGTTTCCCGGGGGACGGGTATTATCCCGTGTGGAGTGTTTGTTGGAGGAAAGTCGCCGAACTGAATAGATACCATTTTCGCCGCTACGGTAACCTCTTCAAAGTCTATCGACTGAGCCTTTGAGTCGACAAGACTCTGAATGTACCGCTTCAATTGGAAACAATCATGAGTGGCATGATGGACATAGCGGTGGAAGTGACAATACTTTGGGTCCTCCATTTCTGCTGCTCGTGGCTCGCGCCTTGGTAGAGAGAGCTGCACCCTACCCACTTGCAAGAGCATATCAAAGATAGGTTTGACATGACTATCTTCGAAAGAGTAATTGATTTTGGGCCACTGACCTTCTGTCTGTTTTTGTTCGGACTTCTGAGTCGCATCAGTGACCATGGCCTATTTGCCCTTATTGTCCCGATTGGTGGTGGCGCCACTGTTGTTATTACTGGAAGTGAGACCAAGATGTCTGCCCTTATCTTCTCAGTCTGGGATGTGTAACCCCAGCTGGCGAGCCTTCGTCAATTTTGTCTCCGTATTGGTAGCACTTATGATGAAGGTCGTCCAATCCCTGAACTGATCGTCACCCATCCAGAGGCTAATTGCAGTGAGCAGCTTCTTCTGGCAGATTTCAATCAGGGAGCTCTCGGGATTACCCTGTGGTAATCTCATCAGGGTTTGGCGGAACCGCTCGATATAGTTCCTCGTCAGCTCCCTCTCTTCCTGAACGACGTCTATGAGAGATGACATCATCACATCATGCTCCACCTCGTAGAATCTCTCCAAGAATATGTGCTTGAAGCTGTCAAAAGAATGGATACAGTTGTCTGGGACGTTGTGGTGCCAGTCGAACGCGGTCCCCTCCAATGCTCTGATGAATAGGGTAAGGATGGTGTTACTATGCGGCAAGTGGTCGGTGGTGACTTCAAAGTAAGTTAGGTACCGACTAGCAGAGGTCTTCCCATCATAAGAATCGATATGGAACGGCTTGTACCATGGTAGAAAAGGTATGTCCCTCCATACGACGGGATATGGCTGCCGTATTTTGAGATCCAGAGAGGAGTCTCGGGCATTGAACATTGCTCGAAGCTCCTGGACTTCCCTCCTAGCCTCCTTGGCTTCATCTGCAGTTGAAGGAACAGATGGTGCTATGGGATCATCAACCAAAAGAGGGGCGGTTGTGTTGGAGTCCGCGTTGACTGCGGGTCCCAAGCTTGTTTGTCTGGGCGTCCTTGCTGGTTAAGCTGGCAAGGCAGTTTTGATCTCGTCCACCGACTTGACTAAGGACAGGAGCATGGCTTCGAGCACTTCTAGCCGTTGTCGGTCGGAAGGCGCTTCATGATCGTCGTCAGTCATAAAGACTGTCCTCACGTGGGTAGAGGTGAAAGGGATTGTGGCAGAGGTACTCTTGGTGTCGTACCCTTGTATAGAGAAATCGTCAGAAAATGTCGAAATATCATCTTCGTCAGACTTGGAAGGGGTGATACCCCCTGTGCAGGAAGCCGCATCGTATTGGCGAGGGTGGTAACAGGGAAATCCGATTCTGTTGTAAAGTTCTGGGGGATCTCTTCCCCCTACGTGTGCTCTTGGTACCCCAGATTGTCGTATACATTGAGGGGGCTGCTACCCCCAGCTTCATCTACTCTCAAGGAGGCTAAAGACGCACCCCAAGGTGCCAAAAGCTTTTTCTTGGATCGAGGGCCTAAATAGACACCTCCTGTGGTTGATGGGAACCCCCCAGATGAGGGTCTCCTTGCAAATGGCCGGGTTGGAAGAGCATGTCTTCTTTCCTCCCTTACCAGGAGGAACTTTTTGAGTTGAATTACAGGAGGCGAAAGGAAACACTTCGTCCCCTGGAATTTGCACCTGTCAGATAGGTGCTGGCTGCTGCAGTCGCTGGAAAACTGACTGCCGATCTTCAGGTGCTGCAGATTTATTACAGTAGCAGTTGATAATGACTTGAGTGCAACGACGCCCCGAGAGGGACTCATTGCATCCTGACGCTGCCGTCTTGCGCTTGTGAATAATCACGTCACGTAAGTCGGTAGGAAGCTGCCCTGCCTTTGCACCAAACTTGTGAACTCGGGGATCCCGAGCGCACGAGTGCTTAGAGGGAGACTTTAAAGAGGATGGTTCTGTATAACTCGGGGATCCCGAGCGCACTAGTAAAAATACTTGCTCTGGATCTTTAGAGGGAGACTTTAAAGACCTACCCTGTCCGTTAGCCATGGGGACTGGATGTGGATGGTTCTGTATAACTTTCCATCAGGAGCCCGTGTAACAGTTAACGGGGCCCACTGACAGTCAGCAACTTGGACAATTGATTGGGCTGGTTGAGCCCGCATTGCCCTTGACCTTTTTGATTTAGTGCCCAAAGACACATTGTAAAAATAGTCCAGACTGATATATTCTGCATCTTTAGTGGGCCATATGGCGTCGGGCCTGCATGAGAGGCGATCTAACACAGAGCTTCTGACAGGGCTGCATGAGACGTCCTGCCTGTGGGCAGGATTGGTCGTCGCATGGACCATCTTTTTGCGGCTAGAGCTGGTTGCCGCATGGATCATCTTCATGCGGTAAGAGTTGGCTGTCGCATGAATTGTCTGCCTGCGGCCAGAGTTGGATGTTGTATGGGCAGACTGCCCATCTCCTCTCTGCGGCCTCCTCTTTGTCCGCATGGAGTTCCCTTGTTCCTCAAAAAACTCAGCATCGTAGTATTTTTCTCTACTGGATTTAGGGACAGTGGGGTCCTCTGCGGTTGAAAACAAAGCCATAGGAGAGTTCTGATCACCGTCTTGGGCTGCAGAAGGATCTTCTTCGAGAACTTGGTCGGGGGCAACAGTTTTGCGCACCGACGCCTTGTGAGTCCTCTTTGGGTTGGCTCGCTTCTGAGACGGGTTGGCGCTCCCTTCTAAGAGTAGTTCTTCGAAGGCTTATTGGTGGAAGCGGACCAAGTATCTGCTGTGTATAGCCGAGCTTGGATGCGTCAGATTGTGTCACCAACTTTTTATCGAAAGAGAAGGATGTCCCCAGCAGAGTTGCCATCATGTTTTCTATAAAAATCAACAACAAGTATTACAGAACACTAGAATTGATTGTAAACTCGCTTGTACAAAGAAGGGCCTAAAAAGAAAGCCTTGGAAACAATCTAAGTACAATTATGTAGTTTTGATTCTGGGGGGTGACGGTGGAGGCTCAGAAAAGTGCTATCAACTCTGCCTTACTCCATGGACTATCTGATGCAGTCTCTAGCTCGTAAAAATATTATTTTTTTCTTGAAGGTTGCCACCCTTTTGCAGGGGTGTGTCACCCTGCTATTTATTATATGATGGATTTTGAGCCGTATAAATGACTTGCGGCCACGTGGCTGATTAGCACGCGAAGTCCCGCTCTTGGGCTGCCATCTGTCGGTTTGTTGGGATTTTCTTGCAGCAAATCTTAGTAGTTGAGGAATTGGTCAGATTATCACGTGTCCCGTTGGGTATAGAATTCTCAGTCTTTGATCATGCGGGGTCGCATGAGACTCATGCATGCGGTCTGGATCACAATTACTCCCGGCTGTATGAAGCTTTAGAAATTTTGGGGCCACATAATCTGGGCCGCATAAGTGTCATGCGGCCTAGATGATACTCTTCTGGCCGCATGGAGGCATACAAACCCTGCTTTTGGACGATGTCCCACGTCTTATCTTTCTTGTCGAAGTGTCAGAACTGTCATATTTTGCCAGGACTTGTCAGCTTTATCAGTCGAACTGCTCCTCCTTGGTCGCATATTTTCCTTCTACAGCTGTTCGTCGATGGGCCGCATATGTCTTTGAACAGTCATACGGCTTTCCTTCATGCGGGCCTGTTTGGCCCGAAGTACCTATGCGACAATTTGTAATCTGCATGAACTCCATATTTTTTATGTTTCTACAACCCTTATCATGTGTGACTCCAAACTAGATTTAAGTCATGTACAACCTAAGCCAGTTTACATAACCAGATTGTACTCTACATCACGTAGTTAGTTCAGTTCTCTTAGTATATCATGTATATCAATTTCCATATATCTTGTTCTCTTTACAGTCTCATTTCTTTACAGCAGTTCATGTATATTATTCTATAGCTTGTTTCATATTTTCTTCCATGTTATGATCTGTATGAGAGATATGTATCGTTTCTGTCCTGACTGGACCGTTGACAATATTACAGATGATGATGATTGCTGCGACACTTACTATGGAGAGGCCTAGTTGACACAGGTGACCTGGACCCTCAACAGGATCCAGTAGTCGCTGAGGACTTGTCATTAGCTTAGTCTAGACTTTTCTTATTATCTAGCTTTATGAGGCATTGAGATTATTCTGAGATATTATTTATGGAGTTTTGTACCGAGACTTATTTATATTTGTGACTCTCAGTTGAGATTATCTTATCATCTTTTCCATCTTAGTTTGTGATTGAGATTACTTATTATGTTGTTCTCTATTAGGAGCATATTCTAGATTATGTTAGATGTTATGACCTAGGACAGCGTTCTACCGTCGACACTGCAGCGTTGGCTGGACGTACCCACTTCTTGTGCCCTTATACTGGGTGCAGGTGGTGACACAAATGTGTAATAGATAAAGTATATATAACAAACTAACCTTAGCATATATTATAAGTATCCCATACCTGTTTAGCTCTTGCTGCCATCCCCCTATAATTGAGAACATACTCACCTGTGCTTCAAAACTGAACCCATAACCTCTAAAATCTGAGTTCCCTTCTCACTTCTTCCTAATAGTTCTAAACCTTAACTGATACTATAGGGGCTCATCCTATACATAATACTCTTCCCTATTTCTAAGCATAATTTTAGACAGTACTTACTCAACTATACATGTAACACATAAAACACATGTGGCATACATGTATCCACATATACAAGTCACTCTATACCTGTCCTTAACCCTGGATGGGCCATTGGCACATTATCTAGCCTTTCCATTCAGAGAGATGCATGTGAGAGGCTTAGCAAGTTATCAAAAATTAAGGAAGGCAACGGGAAATTAATGAAACCTTCCTATAACTTATACATTCAACATCCTACAAACTGCTACAGCAGCTGCCACTGCCCTACCATGTTCTAGAGTCCCATTCATCTATCTCTCAACATCATACTTCATGACACATACTTTATTGTATGTCACAAAGTTATGTGACACACACAGACTGATACTCTAACACAAGGGGACTAAACATAGATGTGTTCAAGGTCTGAACCAACTCTGGACAGGGGGACAGTTATAATTTCTACATCCTAGCTAAAATAGGCTCTCATATAATCAATAGGAGGTTCCTCTAGTTCATATCACTATTTGGTACTTATCCATATATAAATCCTTTCTTCCTTGCCCTTGGCCCCACTCGAGCTCAACAACTCAGAAATTAGTACACTATGCATGGCCAATACAATGGATATCTGAACATAAGAATCCCAAATACTGGAACATCACATTAACATGGACTGAACACTCACTAATTATTAAAACTCCTACCACTAACATCTATCTGATACTAAAAGTATGATACACTAACACTCTAACCTACCTCCTCTTATCTTGACACTCACAAACCTTTTTATCATGCCAAACTCCTACTCCACTGTCCAGCAATGTAGCCTACTCAAACTCGAGCGTACTGATACAATCTGCTTACTGTTCTCATATCACCCTCTCTCAACATCAACCTTAGAGACAATACTCAGCCAAAGTTGGGTGTAGCCCATATCTGTTATGATACAGCTGGCTAATGTATAGAATGGAAATGCAGTAAAAGGTTAAGGTAGACATCAAATGAAGGCAGTGTGTGTATATCATGAAAGGTGGCATGCACATGCAATGGGATTTGCAATGTGAATGCAAGAAGGGAATGCAAGTGAAGTGTGTTAATATGTAAAAGTATGATGTGCAGGGCAATGATGTACCTACAAGCTCTGATACATGATGTATCAGGCTGCACAGAATATAGGACACTCAAATGGACAGGACATATATATAGGCAATGCAAGTGGATAGTGCAGTTTGTTAATGAAGCATGGTGGTGAATGAGTAAAATGTGTGCGGCAGATGAGTGTGCAAGGGTGAATGAATGCAAAGGGTGTAGGTATGTGCTCGAGTCTAATGCAATGTGCAAGTGTTAAAGAGGTGCACAGGCAGTGTCACAAGTATGCAGTAGTGAGGGTTCAACAGCACAAAACATAGTCTGAAGGGCTTGCTACTGCATGAATTTACAATGGTTCGAAGACCCAAGCCAGGGACCCAATGTCAGTCACCTAGCCTAACTAATAGGGTCATTAGGAAGTAAAACTAATACGTGTCAAGGGAGAATAAGGTCTGTGGTAGCAGGACCTTAAGGAGGGAACCATGTGGGTATCTCAATATAACTCAATATAACTCACTTCAATGTGCAAGGGAAAATAAGGTCTGTGGTCTGTGGGTATCTCAATATAACTCCTCATGGGGAGTAGAGAGATGCACATAGGGTATTGACCCTAAGGGGGGAACCATGTGGGTGATTTTACATGGAGGTAAGGATAACACACCCTTTAAAGCATTCATGCTTTTTGACCAAGCTCAATTTAATTCCATAGGAGCTAAGCCCCAAAGGGGCTTAGCGACTCGGACTCGAACTCATGCGCTCATAAGGCATAATGTGGTATTTTGTTGGCACACTTTGCACTTAGCACAACAACATTGTCGCTAGGCGCATAGTATACTTAAGTTAAGCTCGTTGTGCGAGAATCTTGCGCAGTCGTTCGCGAGCCAGTTCGCATGTCCAGATGGCGCGCCCAGATGGCTTGCCAGTTGGCACAGCCAGATGGTAAATCTGTGTGCAAGCTCTTACGTATGGTGTAGGAAACGATAGTTTTGGCTTGTGCTCTAATTTTGTGAAGCGATAGCTTAGGCTTGTGGTCATTATGTCGAGGCAAAACCCTGCCAGAAAGCCACGGTAGTTTATTGATCAAGTTATCGAGGAACGTAGGGGAGCTATGTCAAGCCGCAAAATTAAGGGTCAAAACGAGCAACAATAGAGATCTGAGAATATTTTTGTTAGAAAATATTTGAGCCTACCATAGCTCATATACTCAAGAACAAACATCTATTCAACACTTTGAGTATGATGCTGTGATAGCACTCTATCTATTAATCTACAAGGCATAGAAACGTGCGTCCAGATGGCGCACCCAGATGGCGTGCCAGTTGGTGCAGCCAGATGGTACAGCAGTTTGTGCACGATTGGCACGTAATTTGCGAGCGGTGCGCAAGTGAGCACGGGCGCGATTAGTGCAGGTGCGCGCGAGTTCATGGGCGCCGGGCGCTGGTCGCGCGCACACACGAGCGCAGTGGTGCACTATGGTGCTTGCGCAGTGGCGCTGTTTCGTGCAGAACGTGGATGTCCACGTTCTGAACCATTTTGAAACGTGCGATAACGGATCCAATAATTTTGTATCTGACATTCAATCATCGCGCACGTTCCAGATCTGGACAATTACAGTAAGACCCTATTTATAGGGTCTCTCTTCTCTCTCAGGGATATACAATTTTACGAAATTTCCACAAAGAGAAGAAAGAGCTTCTGCATCGGCGCCATTCGTGAGTTCCAACTTTCTGAGGAGTCCGTGAGCAGATTGGCAGAGGGTTCCAGAGTTCTTTCGAACATACTGGTTCCTGGAAGCTGATCGTGTGGGCGGATCTAGCTTTGAGTGTCGGTGTTCTAAATACCCCAGTAGGCTTTCTACTTCTTCTTCTCTTCTTCATCTTCTGTAAACGTTCTATCTCAATCACAACTGGTTTGCGAGGAAGAACGTGTTCTGTTGTTATTGATTTTTTAAAAGTGCTTACACCCCGCTACTGCTGTTAACAATTCATTTGTAAACTTTTTTTTAGAAGCTCTACATTCGAATTCGTTTCTCAGGATCCTCCGGGATCGCTGTCTTGCACCTTCCTTGAAGTGTTGCTACGAAATATTATTTTTACAATCGTTTCATTTCTCAGTTTTCCATCGAAAAATTACGCCCAGGGACTAACAGTTTTGATATTTCTAATTTGGCTCCTCGTCAAATTAGATTTATCTCCGGTATCTACACATTATTTCCATGACAATTATACCCTTAAGCTAATTTTTTAAATAGATCACTTTAATTTGACTTAATTATTTAGATAGCCCAACATAATTAATTTTACATGTGTGGTCTCTATTATTGAATAATTCCAACGGTAGGCTGAAAGTAAAGCAAGATAAAATAGATAAGGAGTCCATGCTCACGAGAACTTTAGTATAAATGTTGAAATTTGTCAGATGATACGGTCGCCGAAAATAATATTTTTGATCTGGCTTGACGTTATTGTTACATAGTGGTTCGTTATTTTTGGATTAATTGGCATATTTTTCGCTACGGTCATTTTAGACACATGGATCACAATGTTTCGAAGGTTTTATGTCATTTACCTTTATTTTTTCTTTTCTTTTAAGAGATTTCATTGTCATGCATGTTGAGTTACATGAGACGACTAATGTGGCAATCTTGTTGTTTATTATACCTGGACGTCAAGGCTGTTGGGTGAAGAAGATATTGCTTGTAAAATGTAGCCGGTGAAGAATTAGATATTACTAAATACATTGTCCCTTATTCTATACTGACATAACTTGATGGTCTATCTGGATTCAGCCAGCTCCACATGTGCACAATTGCAGTCTGATTTTGCCCATTATTTTATATTATTTTTCTATATAAAATTATTCTATTTTCAAGGGCATCCACAGCGCATAGGGCCGTACGCCGAACACCTGGTGAAAAACTTATTTAGGTTTGGATTGCGTGAAAATGTATATATACACATCTTGTGTATCCATGTGCTTTTCATATCTTTTGAGTTTTGGCAATGCTGAGCTTGATGATCACCCTTGGGTCTGAGCCTAATTTCGAGTTGATTGAGTTCAGTTCAGTTAGGTCTGATATACTCGTTTCAATTTAAACCCAGATTAAATTAGATTTAAATAGGGTAGATTAAACTTAGATTTAAACAAAGGTTAAGCTAGATTAAAAAAACTATCATATTTTTGGTTTTTGTATGCTTACAGGAAGGCATCTATTTTTCTAGAGATTGATTTGAGAAAATGAACTATAGTATTTTTAGAAATGAACCCTAATTTCTATTTCCATTATCTTATGCAAAATTATCTACTTCCATATGGTACTGTACTGTTGTTAGATTAACAAAACAACCATTGTTCTTGGAGTGTCCTTGTTTGCTGGCAAAATTAATGAGCACCGAATCGTGTAGCTTCACACCCGTTCACGTGTCTTGCCGACCATTGTTAGCAATTTTCGTAAACACTGATGTGTATCAGTCGTATTGTATTGTATGGAATTTGACACGTCCAATTGATTACTAACTCCCACTGATATGAAAATTTAACAAATTAACCTCTTTTTTATAAGTAGCAAAAATGGTCTACACAATGATTTGATGGTGCAAAAAATCAACATACTACTATTTGTTGGTGTTTTTGCCTTTAGAATAGGAAAGATAGTACAACATCGGCTACACCAAATCATGAGTATCTCAATATAATGCATTGTTTGTGTTGAGGTGTGCACATGAGGTATGGTGGGGCACAAGTGTGTGTCATGTGGGAGTATTTTCCTAGAAGGAAAGGATTAATTTCAACAAGGATGAAAGTTGATTTTTGTCGTTCGGACTTGCATACGGACTCCAGGATACCTCGTATGAATGGACGTGCTCGGGGGGGGGGGGGGGGGGGGGGGGGGGGGGGGGGGGGGGGTAGGTGTGAACTGGCACACGACTATGCTGATTGTGGGATGGTTTAAAATATTAAACTCTATTTTAGAGTATTGGTATTTTAGTCCCACATCGGATAGGAGAAAAGGTGAAGTCTCACTCCACTCTATAAATAGAGCCCCCTAGCCTCCTTAGTGAGATGTACCAAAGAAGAGAGTTAAGGGAGTCCGTGAAGTCCAGAGAGCCCGTTCAAGTCTCAAAATTTGACTAAACGAACGTTCCAGAAGTTCTTTGAGAACTTGCTGGTTCTCGTGTTTTAGTTCTCTTCTTCTCAGCAAACAGATATACCATTAAGCTTCCTAAAGGCTGCTACAAAAAGATCATTTTATCAAAGCCACTCATTAAGCCACACGAAAGACTTACGAATTGACTTAAAGCAAAACTGAAGATAAGCCACCGCATACTCAGAGCCTGCACTCAAAGATTCAAGGTCCCAAAGTCTGTACAAGGTCTAGGACATACTATCAAACGCTTAAGGTGGATGACAAACCAAAATCTCGTACAAAATATCTTTCGAAAATCACTTACTATATTTCTAACAGAAGACCGACGGTATACCGATAGGTAACAACGGTATACCGAAAATTGTTTTGTAAAGATAACCGGCATACCGACGGCATACCGTAGTATACCGACGGTATACCGATTTCTTACACAGAAATAGTTCTGTGAAGATAATCGGCATGCCGACGACATACCGACGGTTATACCGAATTCTTACACAAAATAGTTCTGTGAAGATAATAGGCATACCGACGTATACCGAATTCTTACACAGAAATAGTTCTATGAAAATAATCGGCATACCGACGGCATACCAACGTATACCGACGGTACACCGATATCAAGCACATAAATTGTTCTGAGAAGATAATCGACATACTGACGACATACCGTGTATACCGACGGTACACCGATATCTATGCACATAAATAGTTCTGTGAAGTTAAGCGGTATATCGACGGTATACCGATCTGTACCGCCGGAATTCTATCTACTTTCTTTTTAATTTTTGAATAGATGGATCTTAGCATTAAATGCTCCAACGGCTAGATTTATTACCGTTACTGTTCAGAACGGTACACCGACAAAATTGTGTTAGCTTTGGAACGACGGTGCCCCCTATGATGCCTCACGCATTGGCCGAGGTGGATGACTATGTAAAATTTATCGTCGAAGTCGTTTACAAGATTTTAAAGAGGGGGTATCTGCTGTTCTGGAGCAAGGTCGGACTTTTGCAGTGGCCAAAACAACATCGCTAGCACAAATTGCTTTAATACAGTTTCATCGGGGCATGATGCTATGGCTAAACCTTGGAGGTGTTGGTTGTCGAGTTTGATCACCGTCTAACTAAACTCCAGATCATCCAGCAGAATGATCTATCTGTCTTGATATAGGCGGAGCAAAACAGGTTGGCGGCTAAAGTTGCTGAGGTTGAGTCAGCTTATGCGTCCAGCCTAGCCATCTTAGAGCATCATTTTGTAGAAGCCGACACCAAGGAGCATGACCTTGCGTCGGCAATGGAGAACTAGATCAGACTTTGAGTGGTCTTGGGTGACCGTGTGGCAGAAATTGATGAAAAGATCTTCCTGCTCTAGATACAGCGGTCTCAACTCCTGGCTGATTCAGATTGGGCGACAATAGAGCATATCGCGCACAGTCATGAAGCTGCAGAACTTAATCGACATATGGTCGATCTATTCAAGAAGAATGAGGAGATGGATGCCAAACATGCAGGCGTCGTCGCCTTCAAAGACGAGGAAGTTATACACAACAAGGCTGAATGTTGGGTCTTAGCGAGTGTCCAGTCCAGGGCAGAAGCTTTAAAGCGTCGTATCGACGAGCTGTGTGCCAATCCTTAGCTTTGTTCTTATTTGTGCTTTTTCTTTTTACTGTTTATTTTGAGATGTAGTCCTTTTTTCTTTTATGAAATAAATGAAATAATGAACCTTTATTTGTTCATTTGCCATGAACTTATATGAAATTTTGTGGACTTAGCATCTTTAACGCACCTTAGTTTTAGATACAGATTGTTAGTTGAGATGATGATGGAAATTCAGTTAACCAATACGTTTACTCAAAGATAATGTGGACATGGTAACACATGGGGTTTGTGGTATAATTTCGTTACTCAGAGGTCATACGAACATGGTAAGAATAGACTCTATGGGGTATAGAGAAGAACTCAGAGGTTATGTGGACGTGGATGTTCTATGGGTGGAGTATAACAACACAGAGGTAATGTGGACATGGTAAACTTTCTTTCTAGAGTTATCTTACCCAGATGTAGGATAGACTCCGTAGGGATATAAAAAAATAGCTCAGAGGTGATATTGAGTTGGATGTTTCTACTGTGGAAATGATAAGGGAATGTCTTAGAGCACCTTGGCTCTATAGTCATAGGATGATTGAGAGGTGTAAACCCGGTTGTCGGATTCATGGATACTTGTTGGTGATGTGAAAATACAAGTTGATAGGCTTCAAATATAGTATTTCTTTAGGAAATTACAATTGGTCGGCATCATGAACAAGTCTCCATTAGATTTTGCGAGTCGGTACGCACCATTAGAGTACACCATCTCTACGATGAAGGGGCCTTCCTATTTGGGTTCGAACTTCCCTGTTGTTTTATGAGTTATCACCATTGGCCTTCTGACTGATAGGACAAGGTCACCCACTTAGAAAGTTCTTTGTACGACTTTCTTATTGAAAGCTTTGGAGATGCGAGCCCGTTAGAGCTCGATGGGCCGTTAAGCCAAAAGGCATTTTTTATCATGTGCCTCTAACTCTTGCAACCGATGATGTTGAATGACTTCGTCCGTTAGCTGGTTTGTAATAGCTACTCGCAGCAAGGGAATCTAGATTTTGAGAGGAAGGACCGCTTCGCTCCTATATACCAGCGAGAACTGTTGTGTTACCCGTCGGAGTCCGGACCATTGTGCGGTACGCCCAAAGGCATTCGCCTAACTTCTCGTCCTAGTCGTATTTGTTAGACGATACAACTTTCTTGAGGAGTTTGATGATTATTTATTGAAGGATTTGACCAATCTGTTTGCCGCTGGATTGTAAGTAGTTGACACCATGTTTTGGATGCGATTCTTGTCACAAAATCTGTTGAACACATGGCTTATAAATTGTCACGACCTGTACCCGCTTATTTGGATACGAGGCGTGTCCAAGCCAGCCTACGCCGCAGAGTCGGCGGTAGAACGCTGTCACGGCCAAGATGCTCAAAATCACAAAATATAATATTGCTGCTCATTCACATTTCTAAATTTATTACCACATTTACAACATTTATATTTAAAGAAAATACAAGGTTCTCACAATTAATAAAAATGATACACTGCTATCTATTTCTAGGTTTCTGTCTGCATGTACACCCGTATCTCCCAAGCTAAGTGAAGCCACAGCTAACCTGGAAAATATTGGTTTCCAGTCAGGAATGGAACAAGTACACAAACCGACGGCAATGCGAAAACACAATAGAATTAACAATACATAAAAATAACATATGAGATATAAAAACTGGAAAGTACTGATGATATGGCACGATGGAGAAGAAAAGAAAAAATAAATAAAAGACAACTACCTATGTGGTGTGAAATATCCGTTTCGACATGTGAAGGGCTAGGGGGTAAATTCTGGCACCTGCACGTGTCGTGTGCAGATGCTATTGTTCACGAATAGACATCATGGAGATAGTTCTGGGTAGTCCACATGTCTACTAAGATATTTTTCCTTCCGACTATTCCGTGTGACGGACTGTGTCAACAAGCAGCAAGATATATGTATAAACATGAAATGTAAAGACTACTATGAATCGAAAAGCAATCAGAAAGTACACTTGTCTGAGGTCCTTAGCTGGTGAAACCGACAATCCCGTTGTGTTTGAAGTAGTCCACTTAGCCTAGGGTAATGTTCGGTTTGCAAGAAAATATGAAATTATCAATTAGTTATGATCTATGATAATCTAATGATTTAAGGAATATTTCTTAACTTAGAGAAAGGATAACTATTTAATTAAATATGTATATTCTTTGGAAGGTATTGATAACATAATAGGTTTTAACCTTCTTTAAGAAAATATTTGTTAATTATTTGAAATATTTAGAAGCATGATAGATATTTGAACCTTTCTAAGAAAGTACTTACAATACTATATAAATCTTATTGAAGTAGAGTTATTAACTATTATTAGTCAAAATACCATATAGCTTTTGGAAGTATTTATATAAACAATTTAGAAATCGATTTAGGAATTATATATATACAGGCCCATAAAAGATATCTCAAAGGTCCCAAAATATTATATATAGGCCCAAAATATCATTTAAACATTCTAAACAAATAATAATTAATAGACTTAATCTACCGGTCTGGCCCAGAGGTCCAATTATATAAAGCAGTCGAGAAGATAGTTAGCATTGGGTTTCAAGCCAACTGTTATATATATATATATATATATATATATATATATATATATATATATATATCTAGATATATATATATATATATATATATAAATAAAAAAATAAAATATATATATATATATATATATATAGATATATATATATCTATATATATATATATATAAAAAAAAAAAAAATATATAGATATATATATATATAAATATATATATAAATAAAAAAAATAAAAATATATATATATATATATTTTATATATAGATTATCGAATATATTTATATATATATATATATAAAAAAAAAAAAAAATATATATATATATATATATATATATATATATATATATATATATATCTATATATATATATATATATTCGATAATATATATATATATATATATATATATATATATATATATATATATATATATATATATATATATATATATATATATTCGATAAAAAATATATATATTATATATATATTCGATAATCGATAAGGGTTTAATATACAATAAATAATAAATTATTACTACTAATATTGCTAACATTAACTCCTAAAACCATATCCCCGTATTAACAATATATTAACCAGAGTAATTAATCACTAACTAAATGAGTCAAAAATTAACTTATTATTACTAATTCTTGAATTCCTAATTAATAACATCCTAGAATATATAGTAGCCTGGTCCCCAATTATTTACTCTCAGAGGAGAGAGGAACAAGCTCAAAACGAGATTAAGAATGGGAAGAAGAGGAAGCAGAGGAAAAAAAGAAATTGAGAGCGGCATACCAGTGACCGAGCGCGGAGGGGCTCATCGGAGGTGGCACGACGCTGCGCTGGGGCGCGGTTGGTGAGACGACTCCGGGAAGGATCGTCGGCGGGAAGAGCGGTTTGCACCTCGCCGGGCTGTCGCGGAAGAGCGAAACCACGGACGGTTGGTCGTTGGTCGCTGGTGGCGGCGCGGTGTCGATCGTGGCTGGGAGTGTGGGGCTCGGCCGGTTGCTGGAGTCGCGGGTTAAGGACGATGGAGGTGAGTGGTTTATTTTGGTGATAATTTTTGGGGTTTCGCCGGATAGGGGTTTCGCCAGCTAGACAGAGCAGGCGGCGGATGGGAGTTTGGACGGAGGGGCGGCTCCGGTCTAGGGTTCCGGCTAGGGAAGGTTGGCTGCGGTACGAGGCCCAAGGAGTGAATCGTCGGCGTGCGGTGATGGGCGGAGGAGAGACGATCTGGCGCGGCGCTGGGTGGGTGTCACGCGCACGGCTCGGCCATAAACTCGGCTGCGTATCGGAGAGACGTCGTGAACCGCGGGTGCAGACGAAGGACGGGGAAGGTCGGCACTGGGCTGATGGACGCGTTCGGGAAGGGTGGATGCTGGCACACGGGCGACGGAGAGTTAGACTGCTGGGAAGGCGCAGGCGGCCACGGCGGTCATCGGCGTCGACTGGTAGGTTTAGAGTCTGCTTGAATTTTGTATTTAATGATGTGTCATGTCCGGTTGTTTGGACACAGAGGAGATGATCTTGTGTGGGTCGAGTCCGGGGTGACGGACACGTAGAATTTGTATGCCGGGATGCTGATGGAAATGAATGTAGACGCTGACACCGACGCTGGGGTCGAACCCGAGGCTGGACACGATGACTGTGGGGATGGACACAGACACTTCGGCACCATTATTTGTGTATTGGCTTGTGTTTTGGTGTTGACTGCTCGGTTGATGGTGGCGGCCATCACGGTTATGGTGGTGGTAATGATGCTAATGATGATGGTGGTGGAGGACTAAGCTCAGGGACGGAGCCAGGACTCCAAGTGGACAGGGGCCGAGTGCCCAAGCAAACTAAAAAATAACAATAATCACATCATAAAAGCCATAATAGAGCAAATGTTTTAGTGATATCAAATTCAAAAAGAATGCAGGTTCAAAGATTCCTAGAATTATATTCCTATAGTACATGTTCAAAAGGTACAATATTAGAGAATGCATGTTCAAATATTTTATAACAAAACTATATTGTACCTGCGAAAAGTATTTGGTCCTCCTGAAGAAACTCCACGCTCCTTGTGCACCATTTCCCTGCAACATCGACAGAAAAATGATATGAGAAGGGGGAAAACCATAAACTGGAGCATATGCGATATCCACGCTCCTTGTGCACCATTTCCCTGAAATTCATAGAAATTTTGAAAACAATTTTGAAAACATCCAAAAACAACATGTGAAACCTTTCAATAAATGGAGCGTATGCGATATCCACCTAAGATCACAATTTTGAAAACATAGAAATTCAAACTACAAGAAAGGTGGAAAACCATAAACTGGAATGACATCATATTCTTCAAGACTGAAAGTAAGAACACAAGAATAAATTATAACAAATAGTTAACAAAACAATTACCCATAAAATGACAAATCAAATTTAGTCTCCATCAGTTCGACAAATGTATCTCGATATTGCATCAGCTTAAAGATTTTTAGTGTTACATGACCACACCATTATGAAAAAGAACATGGAGTGTAAACTGTAAAGAGGAAATGATAGGATATAAATGTTAACATTTATATTCTTTCACGATGAAATAGCCAAGGACAATAGTATTTACAGGAATGTAAGGGTTCTGGAGGAGGAAGTGACAGAACCATGCCACTCTGTCTTTGCCCCTAGGTCCCAAATTGATTTTACCAAAATTTACGTCACTTCAAAAGGAGGAATTGTGCAACATATTTTAATTTGACAGGGATAAAATGAAAGCTTTCCATATCATTATCTCAATCAATACGACTTCTACAGCTTACACTAAAGTTCCTGATGTCATTATATCAGTACCCACATGCTACAATCAATGTCAGTATTACATGTAGAACATGTAAAAAAAGGTACATGCCACTTTCTAGTAGAATTATCCGTGCAATTCAAATTGCAGCAAACCCAGATCGAACTGCAGTAACATCTTTACCGAAGGAATAGTAATTGTTGTAGCTCAAACATATTTGTGGTTTGCATCCTTGAGTTCTCTTACCAACCTACAGCTTATTCCAAATGAATATGAAATCTGAAATTCCTATCTGAGAAAACTAACTCCATCCATGTAAGCATATAGTTGAAGCATGATAAAAATACGAGATCACAGATGGAATATTACGATGACGAGTGTAATACCAATGAATTGGCAACTTCTGTGAAGCAAGTGTAATACCAATGAAGCAACTTCTGTGAATTTAATCAAGTGAAATCAAGTGTAATACCCATGTTTCCCTGAAATCAGGTATCACATACTGATATAGAAATCAGGGGGATAAAGGGATCACCAGTTCCCTCCCTGACCTTAAAAATGTTCATAATGTGCAAAAAAGAAGATGAGCACACAACAGGAGAGCAAGTTGCTATAGGTTACTTTAACTTTCATTCCAACACAACAGGAGAGCAAGCTATATAGCCAGTACTCAACATGAGCACACAAAATATTTTCATAGTAAGTCATTTATACTTCAAGAGGCTTCTCCATATTTTCCTAATGATAATGTTGCTTTAACTTTCATCCTGCCACATTGGCAAAGCAGCCAAAGCTTGCCCCCACAAAAAAAAGTGAATACAACCAACCATTCCACATAGCCTGATTCACAAAAGAGCGAGTTGAACAAGCCTGATTCACAAATTAAATTGTTATATTAGAATTACTTCACACTTTAAATACTGGAAATATAATATAACATTCATAAAACCAGATAAGAGAGCCTAGATAGGTTCTAAAACAAATTACCTGAGTGTTGATACTGTAAAACCAGATCAGACATATACTAAAACCAAATCAAAGTGGAACTCGACGTTCTTTCAAATCGCGAAAGTCTTCCATAAGTGTCGTTGTACTAATAGTTTTGGCAATTTCCTTTTCGATATTCACAATCAAAGAGTCTTCAAGAAATTCATCATTCATTTTATTTCGAAGTCTAGTCTTGACAATATTCATGGCAGAGAATGACCTTTCTGTTGTTGCTGTAGAAATCGGAAGAGTAAGCACAAGAGTAATCACTCTATAAACAAGATGGTATGTTGTCGATCTTTTGGTTCTAACCAACCATTGACATAGTTCTAAAATACTTGGCAATTTTTTGTATTCTAGATGAAGAACAACATTGTGCTCATAATGTTGAAGCTGGATTCTCAATTGCATTTTATCGAACTCTGAAAAGTCCTGCGGATAAAACTTGTCCACCAATAAACAAATATCGTCAACTCTGAATGACCTTGAAGAATCTTGTGGATTTATTGCGGAGCTAAGAATCAATAGCTCCATAGCATGCTCACTAAATCTATCATTTAATTCCTGTAGCTGAGAATCTATTGCTTCATAAAAAAATTCCTTCGATAATGTTGCTCAATCGTGATATCATCTGGTGGATGACGAGCTCGACCTTTTCTAGCAACATATCGAGCACTCATGTTCGGGACATCGATGTTTCGTGCTTCACAGAATGATTTCACTTCAACAAGTAAATCATTCCATTTGTCATCTCTGAATTTTTGAAGAAGTGCTTTAGTTGATGAAACAAGTTGTACGGCATTTACAATATCTTGATCTTGACGCTGTAAAGCTTGACAAAGAAGATCAGTGCGTTCCATAATTGATTTCATAAGATGCAATGTGAAAACAAATTCAAATGAAATCAATGTTCATAAGCTGTATCCGCATCTCCTTTTTGTGTAGAGGTAGCACCATTATCATCAATAATGGTAAGTAAAACTTGACATGTCGCACTGAATAACTTTATCAAGCTAGAAATAGATCTCAAATGAGAACTCCAACGAGTATCTCCGGCCCGTTGCAAAGTACCAATTTGATTCAGTCCCCTTCCACTCTCAAGCTCATCAATGGAAATCATATAGGCAATGTCACTAGCTTGAGCAGCTTGCAATTGATCATGTCTCTTACAAGAAGCACCGACAATATTGACAATAGAAACCAATTTGACAAAGAATGATTGATGAAGACAACTTCTTTCGATGATGCCACCAATGCCAATTGCAAGCGATGTGCAAAACAATGAACATAGTAAGCATATAGACAATCACCCAAAATCAAAGATTGCAATCCATTGAACTCACCCCGCATATTACTTGCACCATCATATCCTTGCCCTCGAATATTCTGAATATCTAGGTTGTGATAAGATAGTGCAGAATATAAGGCATGTTTCAAAGTCAATGCTTTAGTATCAGAGACATGAACAAGTCCAAAAAAACGTTCCCGTACAAAACCATCTCCATCTACAAATCTCAAAACTATAGACATTTGTTCCCTTTTTGACTCGTCCCGAGCTTCATCTACAATTACACAATACTTTCCATCTCCAATTTCTTCACGAATTGCATTCTTCACTCTAATTGAATACACGTGCAAAATTTCCTTTTGTATCATTGATGAGGTGTAAGAGGCATTCTTAGGAGCTTTGCCTACGACATCAGCTACCTTTTCATTATAAGAACACAAGAAGCTTAACATCTCAAGAAAATTTCCACGATTGATCGAGGTTAAACTTTCATCACGACCTCGGAAAGCACAACCTTGAAATGTAAGCCACCGAACTATATCAATTGACACCTTCAATCTGAATTGGTTGTTTTTAATTTGTTCAGAAGTAAAATTTCCAACAACTCTTTGGATATGTTGCGACTGATTCATCAAATCCTCACATGATCTCTCGGCCAGATTATGAATAGAGTTAACATGTTTTCCTTCATGATTTAAAAAGCACAATTTTTTCCATCTTAACTTTCTTCCAGTTATCAAACCCACCAACAGTAAATGCATTTTTTCCAGAATATCTAGAGCTAGACGGATTGTTGAAAAGAAAACATGGCAAACAAAAAGCTGCATCCATACTGGGAGAATATTCTAACCATGAAGGGAATACCTTAAACCATGTAGATTGAAAGCTACGACGATGATGTTCAGGTCCAGATTTTGGATAACTATTCTGTATAGGTTGGTATGGACCAAACCTGATATAGGCACGTCGAATCTGATCACGTTCATTAACATGATAATCACAAATTTGTTTGCGTAGTCCAGGATCGCGCTCCAAGGAACTGATGTCAATCTCATTGCTTCCAATTTTTTGAAACGTTGATGGTCCGGATGGTATTGGTGGAGGTCCTGGTCCTCCTGGAGGATTCTCAGATGGTAGTGGAGGTTCTGGACTTGGATTCTCAGATATTAAGGCTTCAATGTTAGATGTTGCCGCCAGGTCCGCCGCCAACGGTAAAAATGTTGGTGCATCAGCATCGTAATCATCTTGTGAACAACTAGCACGTTTTCTTTTGAAAAAATGATCTATCTTTCTCATTTACTGCAGCACAACATTTGGTAGAAAAGAGTATAAGCAACTAGAACTAAGGAAAAGACTTGGAACTTGTAAATTGTAATTTGTAAGATCAATCATCTAAATAAACATAGGTTTTACTTTGAATTGATAGAGAACTAAGAGAAGAGATGGAAAATCTCACTAGATTTGGAAATTTGGGGAAGAGCGGGGCCGCTGCGGCGACTGGCGAGCCGCGAGCCGAGAAATTTGGGGGAGAAGCTGCAGGCCTGCGGCAAGTCAAGACTTGTTGTCGACGCCCGAAGGAGCGGAGAGGAGAGCCGAGAGGAGCCGTGCCCGTGGGTCGTGGCGGCGTGGCCGTGGTGGACCGTGGAGGAAGGAGAGGAGAGCTGGAGAGTGGAGAGGGTTTGGAATTTGGAGGACTCGGCTCCAACTTGCGGAGAGCCGGAGACCTAATTGGAATTGGAGGAGCGGCAGCCACTAGCCAGCAATTTGGAGGACCTAATTGAGATGTTCCTGTCCTGGGATATGGGCATGGCCGGCCCGCATGGGCTTACAGCCAGGCCTTGTAAAAAAAAAAAAAAAAAAAAAAAATTCCAGTTTTAAGGGGGGGGGGCCAGGGCCCCCTTTGGCCTTACTGATGTTTCGTCCCTGACTAAGCTGGTCGGGAGGCATCGGCCAGGGAACTGTTGGGCGGTGGTGTCGGGAGAATAAAAAGGTGTAGAAGGGTCCTCCGAGAGAAAAGGGGAAAAAAAAATTACATATATACATATACCAAGTTCCAGACTTAGTTAGATAAGGACGCCTATATTTGGTCTATCTAAATCATTACAATATTCCAGTAGTTATCACTATTTATCAAATAACTTTTTCAAGTCCAAATTAATCTAATCCATTATCTATTAATTTTAAAATCAATACTAGTTAAGTAAATATTGGATAATATCAAGTTGTTTAAATTATATGACTATATAACTTATGTCAATCGATAATCCTTCTAATAATTAACAATATAACTTAAATCACATGTTTCGTATTATCAGATAAATACTTAATCAATCTGACAAATTAAATCTATATGATCAAATATTTTCCTATTTCTAAAACAGATTTAAATAAACTTTTATTTAATAAATAATTACCATGAGAATATATACTAATACTGATAAGGAAAGGATGGATGTCATATCTATAATGGAAAATAGGAAGAGATAAAGCTGGCTAAAATTATGCACGTATAATAAATATATCATTTGACGATTGAATACAGGGGTTATGATAATAGTCACTATTAATTATTCTATCCCCAAATAACGTAAAATCTCAATCCGATCATTCCAGCAAAATTAATTTCTTGTTTATAATATGTAAAATATATAGTCAAATCCAATTTAATACTTGATAACTATAAGATTTTAAGATAATATCATATTTTGAAATAATAGTCAACATTATCAAATAATATAAATCCTAATAGATAAACATTCACAGATTTAAATCGCAGAGAATTTAAATACGAATTACTCTAATCGTAATCCATTTATGGATATAAGAATATAATCAATATTTAACATAATCGGTAATTTAAATTATATAAATTCAAATCAAATAATAACTTTTAAATTAAAATAATTTGATCAAAATTTGCTAGAAGGTAATATCATTAGTTTAACTAAATCCTTGATCTAATTAAATCTTTTAAATGATCGTAACCAATAGTTTAAATCATTCCTCTATCTCATCAAATAATTTAATCTTTAGTAGATAGTTCCTCACATGAATTTAGTCCCTGTCAAATAGAATTTAAATACAAACTAATTTAATTGGAGTGCTATAACGATTGAAATAATAATTCTATATTATCTAATAACTCAATTCGTATGAGTTCAATTCTACCTTGCATAAATGATCAAGTACAATAACTTGAAAGTAATATTTAACCTTTATCCATCTAAACTATATATATTCTAACCAAAGAATTAAATAATTCAAGACATATATTTTTTTAGTACCAAATTACATGAAATATTTATAATTTTAAAACTATTTTCAAAACCAATATTTAGGAACTCCAAATATTTTGTAAAGCAATTTAATGAGTACGAAATAATAATTATTTTTATTAAAACCAACGAATGCCTTCAGACTATAACTTGTTAACTGGTTTTGAAATAACATATAATATTTATATTTTCAAAGATAATTTATCCCAAGACACGTTCTAACGAAAAAGAAAAATACAACACAGTAAATAAATAAAATTTGAAAATATTGGGAAGAGGAGTTACATAAATTGCGGACCATTGTCGTATATGAACCTTCGGAATACTCCGAAATGGTAGATGAAATGATGCTTGATGAAGCTGATCACCTTTTAGCTCTTTTCGTCTGGCAGAGGTACTGCTTCCGTCTACTTAGAGAAGTAGTATGTAATTGCTAAGATGAAGCGATGTCCTCTAGATGACGGAGGAGTGATTGGCCCGACTAGATACATACCCCAGGCTTCAAATAGCCAAGAGGCGACCGTAGGGTATAGGAACTCCGAAGGTCAATGAATGAAGTCAGCGTGTAGCTAGCACGCTCGACAATTCCTGGCATATTCGATGGCATCTGTCATCATGGTAGGCCAGTAGTAATCTATGCGTCGAAGTCGGTTATGTAACTTATGGTCGGATTGATAAGCTCCGCAAGTACCATCATGGGCCTCCCGGAGAGCTTCAATCGCCTTCTCGTTCGATAAAGATCGGAGGAGAAATCCGTCGTATGAACGACGATAAAGCATTTTACTGGCCGTATCGTAGTAGAACCGGAGAGAGCGTCTTTTGACAAACACATTGTCCGGGAGGATACCTAGACTACAAAGTCTATGAACGGAAATCGCCAATCCCTGACATTGACATTGGTATTCGTTGGCATATCATGGTTTAGACACATGCATAAATTGTTTTTGGAGCACACCAGTTCCCGGCCGATCGCTGTGACGAAGTGCTGGGTCCCAAGAGGTGCTGCCAAAGAGGCAGCGAGGCCAGCCATAGCATCGGCCTCTAGGTTTTATAGCCGGGGGATATGTTCTATGAAGAACCTGGTGAAGGTAGAGATGATGTCCATGGCCACTTTGTGATGGGGAAGTAGGTCTTCATGACGGACCTCATACTGCCCTCGAACCTGATTGATGACAAGTTTTGAATCGCCATAGGATTCGAGATATTCAATCCCGAGTTGTCGTGCCAACTAGAGTCCAATAATGAGAGCGTTATACTCTGCCAAATTGTTGGAGCACGGATTTATGAGGGAGTAGGCGTGCTGGATGACCAGGTTGTCCGGAGAGACCAAGATATCTGACCCTTAGGGCCTATTCTTGAGGCACCATCGAAGAACATCTGCCAGAATGAGCTTTTTTTCGGCGATATTTGACTCCAACATCTTATCTGGGATGCCCTCGTAAAGTTTAGACATTTTCGGTATCGGGTGTCCGCCTAAGAAGTCGACGAGCGCTTGGCCTTTGATAGCTTTTTATGGTACAAATACCATATCGTATGTGTTAGCCCATTGGTCATGGTCAAACCTGATTTTAATACTTGATCAAACTCTGTCTCGATATAAATACAAGTCAACTCAGATGTTTACCTACGACGTTTTGGACACTGCTCAACAATGGATATTTACTATGTTCAAGACCGAAGCTGTTCTGAATCCGTTTGCCACTCCAAATGTACTTCCTGTTAAGCAATATAATTTTTTATTTTATTGAGTCTAGGAATACATTGTACACCGAGTCATACTGGAAAATAGGCTATCCGAAAACGTTTTTCAAAACCATCCTATTCTTTTACAAATGACCTACTTTTTTGAAAAACATTCTTTTTACAAAAAACTTCTGAAGGATTTTTTTCAAAAAGCCAAAAATTGATTTTCTCCAAAAATGAACTAGCAGAACCCCAGCAGAACTCGGCCCGAGTTCGGCCAGAGTTCGACCATTTGGAACGTTAGTGAACGTTGGATTTTGAAATTGGTCATCCTTCAGTTGCGGTTTGTTACAAAGAGTTCTGTCTGAATTCTGCCCGAATTTTGTCAGAGTTCTGTCTTTGGAAAAACTATAAATAGAGAAGTATTTCGATTATTTCAAATCACCAATTCACTTTCAATCTCTTCTCTTCCTGAGCTTATATTCTTCCAAAGAGTTCTCAAAAGCTTTCATTTTCAAATCCCAAGCCAGTTACAATCATCTAGTCGATTTGCCAGTGCGGTACGGTCTAGACGTTTCAGAGCGGTTGTAATCAGAGGCTTGATAGAAGATTCAACTCTTCACAATTGAAGTTGGTTGAGTTCTTCATATCAAAGCTCGCGTCTGTAGAAGTTGCAAGGACTTCGTATGAAAACTTGCGAGATTTTCTAATAGTGGATTCAACTGGAAGCTAGAGTTCTTTCGACTGGACTAGTCCTCACAAGAGGAAAACCAGTATAAATCTCAGTGTTTGTGTTTGCCTTCTGATCACTTTTAATTTCTGTCATTTACTTTTGTGATTATTATTATATCTGTGATCTAACTGCTAACAAGTTTTTAATTAGCAATATTCCGCTGCCTACTCTATTCACCCTCCCCTCTAGAGTATTCTGCTTTACGATTTCGTTCCTATAATTGGTATCAAAGTGAGTTATACAGGTAAAGCAAGGTAAATTTGCAGTTATATTCATATATAGATCACAACATTACACATGGCAACTGTGAAATTCACAACTGAAGGCCAAGCCACAAACAGACCTCCACTGTTTGACGGCACAAACTACACTTATTAGAAAATATGTATGAGTTTCTTTCTGAAATCTCTTGATTTTGACTAATGGTCTGTAGTTATTGATGGCTATAAAAAGCTACCTCGTATTAATGTTGATGGTGTTTTGACTGAAAAACCCCATGACAAATATACAGAGGAAAAAAAAAAGGCCAGTCTTGACGCACGTGTTATTAACGCTTTATTTTGTGCCTTAGACAGAACTGAATTCAACAGGGTGTCTACTTGCACAACATCAAACGAAGTGTGGAAACTTCTCGAAGTAACCCACGAAGGAACAACATAAGTCAAGGAGTCAAAGATCAGCAGACTTACTCAGGAGTACGAGGCGTTCAAAATGAAGCCAAGTGAATCAGTTACTCAGATGTTTACAAGATTCTTGGATATTGTAAATCCTCTGTCTTCACTAGGCAAGGATTACAGTAACCATAAGAAGATTCGCAAACT
The DNA here is from genome assembly GCA_029216955.1 of Iris pallida. Classification (NCBI taxonomy): domain Eukaryota; kingdom Viridiplantae; phylum Streptophyta; class Magnoliopsida; order Asparagales; family Iridaceae; genus Iris; species Iris pallida. The sequence continues at coordinate 7,035,509 of JANAVB010008998.1, forward strand.
TCTACGAGCCCTTACAAAGAACGGGATTCCAAAGGCTACTGCAATCATTGAAGGGAACAACCTCTCAACAATGTCTCTAGAAACACTCATGGGTAAGCTACTCACTCACGAGTTAGAACTTTAAGACTTTGAAGATGCTACACCAAAGGAGAAGTCAGATAAGACGATCGCTCTCAAGGCTCAATGTCATGACCCGATCCCAAATTGTTGGGTCGAATCGGATCATGCCCAGCCTGCACCGTTGTGAGATGGCGGCAGTAAGCTGTATCAAGCAGTGAAACAAAACACACAGAAATCTAACGGAAATAAAAAAATATTTTATTGAGTTGGAAAAGGGTCTGAAAAAAACAAACATTAACAATATTTAATCATTACAACTGTTTTCTGAAAAGAAAAAATAATAAAGAAAGTGCTAAGCCAACATTCTAGGGTTCTTGGGTTCCTGGTTCAGCCTCTGCGGGACCCAAGTCTGTCCCGTAGAAAATGTAATAAGGCAGTTCCTCTTCGTCGCTGTCACCTAAAAATGTTGGGTCTCCAGTCAGGAGGGAGCAAAGTACAATTCATGCTAATTTGACAATTAAAATAATAATAGAATCATGCACTTTTAAACAATTTGAAATAAACAGTTCTCCAGCACTTAAAATATTGTGATATGAATAGGCAATGAATATGACCGGCTTGGGTTGTACAGTAAATGATATGGCTTATCCCCGTGTGTATGAGGGGTAAGCTAATACAGTTCTAAATAATTACTTTGGATGTGGTCATACTCATTACACTACTCCCCCAGTCCCCAAACAGTTACAGTAGTTACAGTCAGTGCTCTCAGAGAGAGTTCCGTGTTGCATCGTGGTTTAAACTTGCATTAAAACGATTACTAAATAATTGTAAACTAACACAAAATGTACTTGCCTCTGATAATCCCTTGACGTGGAAAGCGACGAGTAGCAGGTAACCGTTTGGGCTTAGGGTCCCGAACCTACAGATTCGTAACACCAGGTTCAGCAGCTATAAATAATTACACTCTAATCCTTAAGGGCAACGCCAACTAGTTAATTAGGGCTAAGTCTGGTAGGGTTGAAAATAACATAATTTTGTTAATAATGTTGAAAAATATTTATATTTTAGATACTAAGTTACAAAATAATCGTTTTAGTAAAAATACAAATTTTTAACGTACTAATTAAGGGTAAGAAATATTATTATTTAATCGTATTATATAAATTAGTATTTTTATGTAATTACCAAATTACGTGAAAATATGATTTACTAAAAACCCAATTTTTGACTATTATTCACAAAATAAGGAAAATAATATTTTAACTGTATTTAATAAATTAATATTTTACCAAAATTATTATTTTCCTCCAAAACTAATATTCTAATATTTTAATTAGCTAGAAATTATTTTTCGGTTATTGTTACTAAAATGTTATTCAAGACCAAAATAATTCATTAATGAACATTTTTATTATTAAGAGAAATTATTTACAGAACAATATAAATAAAACGATTTTTCTTAGAAAATATTTTTTTAACCATTTTTCGTAATAAGGGAAAATAACTTTTTGAACACTAAATATAGTACTTTATATATAAAAATACGATTTCTTTCCAAACTAACGGTTTTAAATTAATAACAAAACTTTTTTTCGAGTAAAACCATTTATTTAACGAAATTAATTATTTGCAGTTAAACTCATTTATGGAAATAATATTTCTATTATTTATTTTAATTATTGAGAGCTTTGGTATAAAACATGTTTTGGAAATATATATATATAAGTTTTCAGACATAAAATAATATCTTTACCAAAATTACTAACAAATTCTTTTTCCGTAATTATTAATAATTCTAACCAATAATCATTAAACATTATGCCATAAAAACTAACATTTAGACAATTAAATATTCAAACATTTTCATAAACAAAACCTAATTCTTTTAAGAAACATCTTTTTTCTTTTAGAAACAAAATTAAATTAATTAGAAATATGCTTACGTTCTCATGACAATTAATTCCATAATCCTACTCAATAATTTAAACACTACAACTCCCACATAACAAATTAATAACATTATTACAGCACTAAAACTAATTCTAATTAAACAGGAGACACAAATTGGGTTCTGTGATAAAATGACAGAAGGTGATTGGGAAAGGGGTTACCAAACGGTTGCACGAAGGAGTACCGAGGGGAGGCCTCGGACTCGGAACAATTTCGGGATGACGAGCACGGACACGAGCGCGCACACGGGCGGACATGTGGGAAAGACACCCGACGACTGAGCACGCGCGGAAGACGACGGCGCCGGCGGAGGGCGCGAAGGAGGCGCCGGGAACAGGCTCGGAAGGTAGTGGAGTGGGGTCTGGATTCGGAGAGGACGACGAGACAAACGCGACGGTGGTCTCGGATTTGGATTTGGTGGAGTAGGGAGAGAGTTATGAGAAATTTAGTGAAGGAGAAGAAATGACATTTCTGTGGAGAAGAGATTTCTGAAGAGTTACGTAATGGTTGAGATCCGGAGAGGGGGGGTGTGCTCGCGGGTTCAGGGGAGAGAGGGGAACGTGGGTTTGAATGGGTTTGGGTATGGGCTTGGATTGTGGGTTTAAGTTATTGGGTCGGGCTACAATGATTTGAGGGCTTGGGTTTAAGGCTTAACAAAATAACTAATAAAATTAAGCATGGGCTTCACAACCTTCCCTCCTTAGAAAATTTCGTCCTCGAAATTTCAAAGATGAGGGCCGGAGTATAATCAAAATCACTTAGCTTGATTAAAAGCGAAATTTAAATTATCAGACACGATCGGATTCTAGGCATGATTACTAGGTACAATGATAAAAATATAGGCACGATCAGAATTATCTAGATATGATCTGAGATAGAGTTGGAAGATTTTGTGGAAAAAAATATTCACGAGAAAAAAAATCTAGGTATGATTAAAATATAATCAAATGATTAAAGATAGAAAAAATCAAATGAGGTCTCGTGACACAGAAAAGACAACAAAGAAACGAGCGTCAACAGTTTATTAAAAAGGCAAAAAGAAATGAGATCTTCTGTGATGAGGGACAAAAATTCCAAATCAAATTAGAATGGGTTATAAGGGTTTGTGACGCAGGAAAAATCAACAAGTTGTATGATAGTAGGATAGCGAGGGTAATTATAATAATATAACTATGATGTGAATATAATCGGATAAGATATTTTCGTTGAGAACTGAGTGATAATCAAAGGGGATTAGAAAGAATATTGTTTCACTATTTCAAGAGTCAAAAGATAGGGTATACAAAAATAAAATGACTTATAAGATAAAATCTGATTAATACACATACAAAAACCACTCTAACTCGCTAAACTAGCTGAACTCTCAGGATCTACAGAAAACTAAGACATCTGCCAAGGTATTAAAACTAAACCTATTTGGAATCATAAATCATCTAAATCAAACTTCCATCCGTCGTTGTATGTAACACATATGCCAAATATATTTCAAATTTTAAGTATTTCTCTCGATCAAATCATTTTTCAGACATCAATTTTTTTTTTGTTAGTCATTCTTCCAAAACTGACTACATCAGTCACAATCTTCACTTGTTATAGTAAATCCTTAGAAAGTTGATCCATGATCTATATTCGAGAATTTTCAATTCTTGAAATAAATTGACCAAATTATAATCACTGATCAAATTTTAATCTTTAATCATGCACATGTCAATCGTTCTCATCCAAACACAATAGAAAAAATATCACAAAATCTCAAAATACTTTTATGATAACTAATATGAGTCTCCAATGTGGTAGAAATTGTAAACACAATTGCTTCTTTCCAAAGTTGCATGCCAATAGTCTTATCCCAATTTCTCACTGCTTATTCCTTCTCTAGAACCTATCATTCCATTTCTTATGATATTTTTTTCCATGGTTATATTCGCCCCTTCTGGGTACAGTAGTCATCTAATCATAAAAGTTAATTTCCTTCAAGTATCCTTTACTTGATACTCATATTCTCATGTTTATATATTATCCAAATTCACTTCCTCCATGGGAGAATCTTACCAAATCTTAGACTTTCCTCGCTAACTCTACCTACGTCTTTCTCTATCTTCCATACTCTTCTTTAATTATAAAATTCAAAGTCGTCAAATATCTTCATTTGTTTGAATGAGGTTTAAGCGCTAGTGAGCACTACTAACAGTTCTAACCCAGTAAGCCACAAGTTAAAATATACCACTCTCTCAAGACTAGCTTACCCAAGTTATTCTTCTACCTTTCTACCATTTAGCTAACTAATATTGATCCTAAGATGCCCTTAAAATGAGATAGGTAACAACCTATGTTTCTCCCGCATATAGCCATACACTATATACATATAGTTATCCATAAGATGTATATCAACTATTAATATATAAAACTATCCACAACTATCTATAGCTTCCAAAATATGTAACAAAATATATGTAACGCACTAAAGTTGAAACAGGAAAGAGATTGAGCTAATAGAGATCGATATGGTCCTAATAAGTTCTAGGAAGATCAAGTAGAATTTCATAGGAAATATATTCCTTCAAGCTTATGATAAGAGATTTATGAAAATAGAGACAACCGGTAGAAATGCAAATCCTCTAATCGGCAAAAGTCAGAATAATTTGATGGTACTAAAATATTGGAAAACAGTCCTATAAAATCAAGTGGAATTCCCATATGAATCCTATAGAAATGATTTCTGAAAATTTAAACTAGTCGCTAAGATTCCAAATAATCCAAAATTTAAACGAATCAAGACAATTCTTGTAAAGTTATCAATGGTGATAAGAGACCAAACATGATATATTTATAACAGGGATATAGTCTCAATAGTACCCGGAACCATACATGTTCGAAGTTATTTTGCCTCTAATTCATGCCTCGCCAGAGTGCACCTGACTGCAGTGAATTTTTGGCTCCATAACTTGAATAATAATATGTTTTCGAGTAGTCTATGTAGCACCCAGTTTCCTAAATGAGGATAATTTTGAAATTTTGTGTTTATAATTATTTTAATAATGATATTTAATTCATGATATAATTTTTAGTGATTTTAAATTATTTTAAAATTTTTTAAATCAATGACTTGTGGTTTTGATGTTTTGCTAGTGAAATCCTAGAGACTGTTTGACCTAGAGCCTAAACCATGTGATTATGATATTTTAATATCATTTTTGGCCTAAGGATATTTTTGCATTTGATCTCTTTGAATTATTTTGATATTATTTTATTATTTATGATATTGTTTTGGGGTTATTTGAGTCGGGTTCGAATTTCAACTCAATCCGACTTGAAACGGGGACACGGGGGTAGTTTGACTCTAGTGGGACCCACACACTAGTTAGGCATGGCCCACATGATATTAATTTTAGTCCACATGATAGAAATATTTTAGTTAGAGGTTAGACTAATTATTATGGATAAGGTTAGTGTGATTAGAGACTTTAGAATGACTAATTTAGCCCCAACCAATTAGCCCTTTCCTAATACTCATAGAATAGGTTAGTGGGGGCATTTTGGACCTTAACATAATAGTACAAATAGCCCCATATGGCCAGCCACTTTGGGGGAGGATAGGCTCAAGTTTATTTCATTATTCTCATCCACACTCTCTCTCTTGTTCTTCTCCAAATTCCTAGAGAGCAATCCCTAGCAATTTCTCCACCAAATCCTTCCATTTCACCACCAAATCTTCTTATTTCCTTTTCTATTCTAGCCAAGGAGGAAGCTACCCAAGTTTGGGAGGATTCGGAGCTCGTTTGTGTCCTTTTGAAATCTCTACGTGTCGGTGTCGTTCCGGGAAGGCTTTTCTTCGATTCGATCTACCAGGAGGTATAAATCCCTTCTCCTTTTCATTTTCTCATGCATATAGGTCTATTTTGAACCCGTAGGAATGACCCCCAAGGTTGTATCTCCATTTATGTTCATTTTGTGTCCATTTGGAGGTCATAGGAGTGTCCTTTGTGTTGTGGTTGTGTCCATATGGGAAAATCCCAAATTTGGACACACTATGTAACAGTTATGTATGAATGAATTATTACATGTTTAATCTCATATTTTTGTATTGGAGATGTGTTCTATAGTGTCTCATATATATATATTAGTGTAGAGAGTGAGTTCTTGATATATTATGTTATATACTTGTGTTCTTTTGTCTCAAACTACCCAAATCCGTCATGATTTTTATCCACATTTTTAATTTCAGCCCTAACTTAGAAATGTCATAACTTCTAGCTCAAAGCTCAGTTTAATCTCCCGTTTTTTTAAAAGAAGTGTATTGAAGTTAGCTTTCCAAAAACATATATTAGTAGGCCTAATTCATTCTGTAACTTTCTAGAGAATTATTTGAGTGTCAGTTGTACGAAAGACAAACGCGTTCTCGGTGTTTTCGTGATTTCGGGAGTTTCCGGAAACAAAAATGCGATCCGTTTGAAGTTTCGGAAAGCTAACACATAAATCAATAACATACTTTAATTCTAGAATTTAATTCATGCTGAGTTGGTACAGTATTGATTATTAGTAGGAGTTACTATTCGGCATATGTATTTTGTGCACCCTTGTGTGTAATATAATGTTCTATTTGATTTTAACCCATGTTAATGTATATACATTATGTAACTAAATAGAGAATGCAAGCATGAGTAAATGGTTAAATAAATGATGTATGAGGTATAAGTATCCTATCTAATGTAAGCATGTATAAGTATGGCTTGTAATGAATATGTAGGTTCCATAGTATGTAATGTATGGTGCATATAGTGGTACAAGAGAATAAATGACTGATGAATGAATGAAAGAATGAATGTAATATAATAATAGATGTAATGTATGCAATATACAAGTTAATGAGATATAATGTTCTATGTTAACACAAATCCTATATTACCTCATGTACCTCTTATACTATTTTGACACTATCACACTTGACACTTTGTTCACTTACACTTTGACACTCTTTGATATATATACACTATGTATGCCCATTTAACCCTCACTTGCCCCTTTGCCATGTTCACATACACACACATAGCCTCTTAAATAAGTATTTATGAATATAGTTAACTTAGCTATGTATGTATATTATATATATGGCAGCATATTGTATTATAATATATAAGTTTATATATATAGCCATTGAAATGCCATGATTATAGACCTAATGTTGAATACCAATATATGTATGTGTATATATGTGTAGACATATATAGCTTAAAGTTATAGATTACCTAGTGTATATCTAATGTGAATTCTTGCCTATTTGAGTATTGAATAATTGCATACTATATAGAGTTGGGTGTATGTTGGCTTGTATAGCCTTGTATTGATGTGTGCTTGCTAGGACAGTCTTGGTTAGGCCTAGTAAGACTTGCTGGGTTAGGACATGACCTAGCTTGACCTAGTTTGACTAGTGCAGTTGACCAGAGTTGACCCAGAGTTGACTTTGGTCTAGTTTGACCCAGATTCACATAGAATGCATTGTAGTGCTTTATATTACCCTTCTGGACATGTTGTGACTTGTGCTGTTCTAATTAGGAGCCAGATACCTCTCCTCGGATAGTATCTTTACCTTGGACATTCAGATATCAGGCGAGTACATTCTCTGATGATTTCATATCCTGCTTAGAATTATTTCCTGCAGTAGATTACTTTACTTGTACTGTCACGATGGTCACATGGATTGGTACTATATGGATCCTTTCTTGAGATATTATCCTTAGGGAGCATCGGGTACTACGTATTCTGTGCGTTTTACTTACATGGCGTATCACTATGCTTCTTGGTTCATTGATCACTTGTGACATGTACCCTCATGATCACAGAGTCTCCTTGAATCTTTTACTGTTGGGTAACCCCCAAAATCACCCATTTATGGGCATCCATGTATTACCCTGCGGGGCCATTGCATGGAATCATAACATAACCTGGCTGGATCCTTGTGTATTGATTGGGGGTACGGGGGAGTAGAATTGGACATGTGAATAATACCCAAGTAGTATCTTATCAGAATCTCTTCCATAGTGTCTTATTAGAATCTCCTATGCCATTTACATGTCTATATTGTACTCTGACTCACTAGCCACTGTTAGTTCTCTATGTATAGTAGATATTTCTATTACAGCTCTCTCTCTGTTTATATACTGTATTTCTTTCAGTACCTGTATCTTACTTTACTGCATGATTATATTTTATAATCTGCTATGATCTGTTGAGATGTACTGTACTCGCTCCTATCCTGACTGGACCTGTTGATAAATTTTACAGATAGCTTGATGGTTGCCTGCTAGCCTAGAGGAGACACATTAGAGGTTGTTTAGATAGTTATTTCATTTGTCTGGAGTTGTACTTGATTTATGGATTACTGTATTTGAGTTTTGAGATGTATTCCTAGGTTTATGTATCTTAGACACTTAGACTTCTATCTCCTGTATCTCTTTTGGATTTCATATTTTATCTATCATTATCATGCTCTGCCTTAGATGTGATTGAGACTGTATCTGCTATGTCACCTCCATTCGGGGAGTATAACTGCTTAGCATTATATTGTTAGATGTTGTGACCTAGGACAGCGTTCTACCGCCGACACTGCGGCGTAGGCTGGGCGTTGTTACGTTCTCGTACCCAAACAGTGGGTGCGGGTCGTGACACGTTTTTAGTGGTGGCCGATGCAGGTCGAGTTTGTGTAGTGGTATTCGAACTAGAGTACCACTACAGCCTGCAGTAGGATTAGGATATATTTTTGAAGATACTCAATCACAATTAGGATCCCTTGAGAGATTCCTGGGACGTCCCTTGAGAATCTTGTTTAACTCCGATTTGAAAACTCTTTTCTTTTTCCTTGATTTAATTTATCTTTACTTTCTGCTATTGAATTTAATTTTGATGGATTATTATTGAATTTGAGTTTGTATTTATTGATTTTGATGAAGATTGTTGAAATTTGAATCTTGATGTTAGCTATAGCATCCGAGTTTGTAGTTATATGATTTGAAGGATTTTGTTCATTTCTGAATTTTGATGTTCGTTGATAAATTTGATTTTTTTTGGTATTCATTGTTGATTTAATTTAATTTTTGGCAAGATGAAATTATATGGGCTAGGTCATCTAAGTTATGGAAATCTTGTCTTCTATAGTCACATTAGCCAGCATGGTGAGGATATATAGTCTGATTTTGGATATATTGCTCGGGTGTGGAAATTTAAGATTTTCGCAGCCAAGCTAGCGGTATCGCAAAAATGTTAAATACCATGATTCTAGAGGTATGTGCATAAGTCAAGGACTCTGTGATTATCGTAGCCTTGCTCACTAGTATGACGAAGATTTAGAGTACCATGATTTTGGATAGATGCATATGATTATTAGATTGTACCTTAAATGTTTTCGAACATGTTTTTGCTACTTTTGTTTCAGTCATTCAAAAAAAGAGAGAAGGAATTATTGTTGTTTTGTTTTGTTTTGTTTCTCATTGTTTACTTAGGATGTAGCTTTAGCTATTTTTATAAACCTTGTGTAACTTCTTACAAAAATTTATTTCTTCTTAATACAATAAACCAATAATTTAGCTAGGCCTTATTTTGGATTTGGTATTATAATTCTTGTTTCAAAAAAAAAATGGGTCCCTCTTTTAAATAGATAAGCAGAACAGATTCTATTATCATTCTTTTACTGCCAATATTTTTACTACCATCATTCCTTGTCTTATATACCTGTCCTGATTATATCAATTCCCTGTCTCGTATATAATTCTGTCAGCTATACCTTGACAACTCTTGAATCTTCATATCATTTTGCCTGAGAAATGTTAAGGAAGTGACGTAAATTGTGTAGCTCAGAGAAGACGTAACTGGTTATTTTATGATAATCTAAAGGAAATCAAATGTGGAGTGTTCCATGAAACTTGAGATAGAAATGTGTTAAAGGTCTCGAATAGAATAAAGAGATGTATACTGCCAATCTGGAAACAATTACATTTAGAGAAATTTTGGGGTTATGAGATAGTTTATAGGTGTATTCAAAACTAATGAGGATATCAGAGGTCAACCTAGTTTTGAGAACTTAGAAAATCTTGGTTATTGATTCTGGAGAAAACTTTTACTCTGAGGCTATGTAGAAGGTTAGTAATGGAAAAGAGAAGTTAATTGTGTTTAATAAGGATATTAAACAAGATGTTGCGAGAAAATGACTAGGGATAGAGAGAGCACAAAGTTATGGAAGTTTAGAGATTGTTGTGAAATATTTTTAGGAGAATAATATTCAAGGGTGTATGTCGAAGAAAATACGGAAGTTGATTTTATGATGAAAGATAAGTTTTGTAAGGCCTAGAGATTTAAATTAAATAATACGAGGAGAACAATTTGAACAAGTTCAAAGAATTCGTAAACGGGATTTAGAGGTTTTGGGTCAAATTTAACACAAGGTGAAAGAACTTGGAAATTTAAATAAATGGTTAATGTTGATTCCTAAATGTGAGGGTTGTGCTTCAAGAGTGATGTTTGGAAATTGGGAATTGCCTACGGTAGTCATGGTAAGGGTTTAAGTAAAGGTTAAATTTTCATATGGAGACTGGTGAGGTAAAGATATGATTGGCAAGTTATGACCAGATGAACTTAAGAGTATCAGAAGCAGATGACTAACTCGATCTTCATTATTTTTGTGCATTAATTACCACCTCTTGAACTCCCACTTTCTAATTGAAATTCTTGACGTTCCTTATCGTGACTTTGATATTCGGAATGTAATACTAGCTGTTACCCTCCAACAAATCTTATATGTAAGACCTAGACGAGCTCACCTTCGTGTAGGTATATCATGTCCCACTAAAACCCGTCTTCTTGTACTCTATTTTCTTGATATGATTTTCTGGTCAACTGGCTAAACTATAACCTCTACCATTATACTAAATTTCTTCTTATTTCAATTAAAAATCCAGCCTTGACTCAATTCTTTCGACCCGACATGTGATGGTGTTTTGCTTGTTTTCTTAGATGCTTAACCTTGTACCTTATCTGATTACTTGACCCGTTGGTTAAAAAACTTGGACTATGTAATTCCTTTCATCATTACCAACCTTATATCTTGTGCTGCTAAATTAGCCTTAATTTTGCAAGCTTATCTATTTTCGAGCTTGGTCATGACATATTTTATTGGGTGGCCACCCACTAACATATTGTCTAATCAGAACCGGTACATGATGGTCTGATCAACCTATTGCACTTTGGTTCATTTTTTTTATGTATCAATCTACGAGAATGGAGACATAGTTAAACTTGACCCTAGAGTCTCATTCGCGACAGCCTTGATAATTCTTCTTGAAATCTTTTCATCGCCTATGAACCTCGTATTCGTACTCAGCCGAATTAAATTTAATCATGACCTGAACCTCCATCATTGGATGCTCGTTCTCATACTTTGATTTATTGATTTCCCTTCTTGCCCAAATCTCGTTTTATCCCAAAATTGATCAACTTAGATCGTGTCAAGACAAAAATCTATTTGTGATTTGTTGTGCCTAAATTTTCAATTTTGCCATTTTATGGAATAGTAACCTTTTAATAATTTCTTAGTTGTTTGTTAATGACCAATTTTCATATAGGATGGTAGACAGCCCTACAACCTTGATGATTGTTGTTCCTTTACCTTCCCAATTAGGACACCCTAGATTGTTTGTGTGTTGATACCATAGTACTGTTTTGACCTAGAATGATTAGTGTACCTAGGTGAGACTTCCAACTGCTACGGTATGTCCTGACCTTGTATACTATTTCTTCAAATTGCATGATTTAGATAAAAAAAAATTTAAACCTTGATTGTTGGAAAATAGGGACGTCACTCCATTAGTATCAGTTGTAGATATATATGGGTTAGTCCTTGATGTGGGGATGTGTGTCTATAAACATGTAGCTTAGGAGATTTAGGAGAGATTATAGTATCAACCTTGATAGGATGTACTAGTCTTTTGGTGAGTATAAATGTGTTATGAGAGATAGGGGCCTATATGTCTTAGTAATGCATCGTTCCTATGGTAATAGAATGTATTAATAGATGGTTAATAGGAATATAATAGTTTGAGCGTACCTATAGCCTATGATCAGTTCCTTTTCATCCTTAGTTAAGACCACTTTAAAATAGGTCCAGTCCCTTGGATATAGGTTCCAGTCCATATTCTATTGAAGTTCCATTACCGCCGTACAGCAGAGCAGTATTGGAGGTATTCCTAGATTGACACTTTTTAGATGTCCGTTTATTATTCCAGTGTTAGGAAGTGTTACCTTAGATATTGGGTAGGTTAGAGGCTCTAGAAGGAGTACTATCGATCTTAAATTTCGAGGACAAAATTTTTCTAAGATGGGTAGAGTTGTAGCACCCAGTTTTCCAAATGAGGATAATTTTGAAATTTCATGTTTATAATTATTTAATAATGATATTTAATTCATGATATAATTTTTAGTGATTTTAAATTATTTTAAAATTATTTAAATCAATGACTTGTGGTTTTGATGTTTTGCTAGTGAAACCCTAGAGACTGTTTGACCTAAAGCCTAACCATGTGATTATAATATTTTAATATCATTTTTGGCCTAAGAATATTTTTGCATTTGACCTCTTTGAATTATTTTGATATTATTTTATTATTTATGATATTGTTTTGGGGTTATTTGAGTCGGGTTCGAATTTCAACTCAATCCGACTTGAAACGGGGACCCGGGGGTAGTTTGACTCTAGTGGGACCCACACACTAGTTAGGCATGGCCCACATGATATTAATTTTAGTCCACATAATAGAAATATTTTAGTTAGAGGTTAGACTAATTATTATGGATAAGGTTAGTGTGATTAGAGACTTTAGAATGACTAATTTAGCCCCAACCAATTAGCCCTTTCCTAATACTCATAGAATAGGTTAGTGGGGGCATTTTGGACCTTACCATAATAGGACAAATAGCCCCATATGGCCAGCCACTTTGGGAGAGGATAGGCTCAAGTTCATTTCATTATTCTCATCCACACTCTATCTCTTGTTCTTCCCCAAATTCCTATAGAGCAATCCCTAGCAATTTCTCCACCAAATCCTTCCATTTCACCACCAAATCTTCTTCTTTCCTTCTCCATTCTAGCCAAGGAGGAAGCTACCCAAGTTTGGGAGGATTCGGAGCTCGTTCGTGTCCTTTTGGAATCTCTACGTGTCGGTGTCGTTCCGGGAAGGCTTTTCTTCGATTCGATCTACCGGGAGGTATAAATTCCTTCTTCTTTTCATTTCCTCATGCATATAGGTCTATTTTGAACCCATAGGAATGACCCCCATGGTTGTATCTCTATTTATGTCCATTTTGTGTCCATTTGGAGGTCATAGGAGTATCCTTTGTGTTGTGGTTGTGTCCATGTGGGAAAATCCCAAATTTGGACACACTATGTGTTGTTGTTATGTATGAATGAATTATTATATATTTAATCTCATATTTTTGTATTGGAGATGTGTTCTATAGTGTCTCATATATATATATTAGTGTAGAGAGTGAGTTCTTGATATATTATGTTATATACTTGTGTTCTTTTGTCTCAAACTACCCAAATCCGTCATGATTTTTATTCACGTTTTTAATTTCAGCCCTAACTTAGAAATGTCATAACTTCTAGCTCAAAGCTCAGTTTAATCTCTCATTTTTTTAAAAAGAAGCGTATTGAAGTTAGCTTTCTAAAAACATATATTAATAGGCCTAATTCATCTCTGTAACTTTCTAGAGAATTATTTGAGTGTCAGCTATACGAAAGACAAACGCGTTCTCGGTGTTTTTGCGATTTCGGGAGTTTCCGGAAACGTAAACGCGATCCGTTTGAAGTTTCGGAAAGCTAACACATAGATCTATAACATACTTTAATCCTAGAATTTAATTCATGCTGAGTTGGTACAGTATTGATTATTAGTAGGAGTTACTATTTGGCATATGCATTTTGTGCACCCTTGTGTGTAATATAATGTTCTATTTGATTTTAACCCATGTTAATGTATATACATTATGTAACTAAATAGAGAATGCAAGCATAAGTAAATGGTTAAATAAATGATGTATGAGGTGTAAGTATCCTATCTAATGTAAGCATGTATAAGTATGGCTTGTAATGAATATATAGGTTCCATAGTATGTAATGTATGGTGCATATAGTGGTGCAAGAGAATAAATGAATGATGAATGAATGCAAGCATGAATGTAATATAATAATAGATGTAATGTATGCAATATACAAGTTAATGAGATGTAATATTCTATGTTAACACAAATCCTATATTATCTCATGTACCTCTTACACTATGTTGACACTATCACACTTGACACTTTGTTCACTTACACTTTGACACTCTTTGATATGTATACACTATGTATGCCCATTTAACCCTCACTTGCCCCTTTGCCATGTTCACATACACACACATAGCCTCTTAAATAAGTATTTATGAATATAGTTAACTTAGCTATGTATGTATATTATATATATGGCAGCATATTGTATTGTAATATATAAGTTTATATAGCCATTGAAATGCCATGATTATAGACCTAATGTTGAATACCAATATATGTATGTGTATATATGTGTAGACATATATAGCTTAAAGTAATAGATTACCTAGTGTATATCTAATGTGAATTCTTGCCTATTTGAGTATTGAATAATTGCATACTATATAGAGTTGGGTGTATGTTGGCTTGTATAGCCTTGTATTGATGTGTGCTTGCTAGGACAGTCTTGGTTAGGCCTAGTAAGACTTGTTGGGTTAGGACATGACCTAGCTTGACCTAGTTTGACTAGTGCAGTTGACCAGAGTTGACCAAGGGTTGACTTTAGCCTAGTTTGACCTAGATTCACGTAGAATACATTGTAGTGCTTTATATTACCCTTTTGGACATATTGTGACTTGTGCTGTTCTAATTAGGAGCCAGACACCTCTCCTCGGATAGTATCTTTACCTTGGACATTCAGATATCAGGCGAGTACATTCTCTGATCATTTCATATCCTGCTTAGAATTATTTCCTGCAGTAGATTACTTTACTTGTACTGTCACGATGGTCACACAGATTAGTACTATATGGATCCTTTCTTGAGATGTTATCCTTAGGGATCATCGGGTACTACGTGTTCTGTGCGTTTTACTTACATGGCGTATCACTATGCTTCTTGGTTCATTGATCACTTGTGACATGTACCCTCATGATCACATAGTCTCCTTGAATCTTTCACTGTTGGGTAACCCCCAGAATCACTCATTTATGGGCATTCATGTATCACCCTGCGGGGCCATTGCATGGAATCATAACATAACCTGGCTGGATCCTTGTGTATTGATTGGGGGTATTAGGGAGTAGAATTGGACATGTGAATAATACCCAAGTAGTATCTTATCAGAATCTCTTCCATAGTGTCTTATCAGAATCTCCTATGCCATTTACATGTCTATATTGTACTCTGACTCACTAGCCACTGTTAGTTCTCTATGTATAGTAGATATTTCTATTACAGCTCTCTCTCTGTTTATATACTGCATTTCTTTCAGTACCTGTATCTTACTTTACTGTATGATTATATTTTCTAACCTGCTATGATCTGTTAAGATGTACTGTACTCGCTCCTGTCCTGACTGGACCTGTTGATAAATTTTACAGATAGCTTGGAGGTTGCCTGCTACCCTAGAGGAGACACATTAGAGGTTGTTTAGATAGTTATTTTATTTGTCTGGAGTTGTACTTGATTTGTGGATTACTGTAATTGAGTTTTGAGATGTATTCCTGGGTTTATGTATCTTAGACACTTAAACTTCTATCTCCTGTATCTCTTTTGGATTTTATGTTTTATCTATCATTATCATGCTCTGCCTTAGATGTAATTGAGACTGTATCTGCTATGTCACCCCCATTTAGGGAGTATAACTGCTTAGCATTATATTGTTAGATGTTGTGACCTAGGACAGGATTCTACCGCCGACACTGCGGCGTAGGCTGGGCGTTGTTACGTTCTCGTACCCAAACAGTGGGTGCGGGTCGTGACAGTCTATCAACTTTATCGATTTCATGGCTGAGCAACGTAGGGGCAAATCTGATGCATTTAGGACATAGTCTCAATAATATTCGAAAACCTATGAATACCTGAAATCACTTCAACTTAGAGTCTATGCCTCGCCATTGCGCAACTGGCTGCAGTAAACTCGTAGTTTCCATAAATAAGATAAATGGCTGCAACGCATATGTGCGAAGCCATATTAGGTCACTAAATATTTTTTCAACTTTGTCCATGGAAATTTCAGAGGGGTAGCTCAACAATTCAAAAGTTTTCCAATGACTAAAATAGATTCAATAATAGAATGGAATCAATTCTCTGACTGTTCCTGCTTCATGACACTCAAGGATTGAATTTAGAAGCTTTATAGGCCTTGAATTGATCAAGAAGTTGTCTAGAGAAAGTAAGGTTTCAAGTTGAGTGGAGAAAGTCAACAAATGAAAATATTCTCGGTCTTTGGAATAACTTAGGAAATAACAATCAATATTGGAATTATTTTTTGAAAATAATTCCTTTGGGAGATTCATGAACTAGCTAAGTTGAACCAATTCTTTTGATAATAATTAACCTTAGGGTTTTATGGTTCCAGAAGAATTTGGTTTGAAATTGGTTTCGAGAAAGTCAATTGGAAATAAGTTCAGGACAATTGGTTGGATACACTAGTCGTATAAATACCTCAGGTAGATAAGAGTTTATTATGTTTGCTAAAAAAATTTTTGAAGGTCTAAATAGTAAATGGATCTAGATTATAAATAAAGATAGAGAAGTAAGAATGATCAAACTAATAGAGAAATTGAAAATAGGTTTGCTAAGAAGGAGATTAAAAAAAAAATCTAATCTTAATCCATAAATAACAAAAGAGTATAGATCCTAAGAGATGCTAGAGTCTGATAAAGACATGGAAAAAAAATAACCCCCGAAAGCCATGTGACACTAAAAGATATATAAAATCAAGAAAATAATATAGATAGTAAAATATATCATCATACAATCGGCCTAATCCGGGTTTAGGTACAAGCATAAGCAAGGTAACCTACGAAACTATAAACAAGCAAAAAATAGATATTACAAATAGATAATTTCGGCCCTATATTATGACAGGATGAATATAATCTAAGTGTTCTAATTGTTTCTAAAGTCTGTTTTCCTAAAGTCATACATAGACCTAAGTCAGATTGCAGGACTGTATGCTAGTCTAGACTAAGTTGACTAGACCAATTTTGCATAACTGACCTGCATGGTCCACCACTAAAAATATGTCACGACATGATCCCAAATTGTTGGGTCGAATCGGATCATGCCCAGCCTGCAACGTTGTGAGACGGCGGCAGTAAGCTGTATCAAGCAGTGAAACACAACACACAGAAATCTAACGAAAATAAAAAAATATTTTATTGAGTTGGAAAAGGGTCTAAAAAAAACATTAACAATATTTAATCATTACAACTGTTTTCTGAAAAGAAAAAAAATAATAAAGAAAGTGCTAAGCCAACATTCTAGGGTTCTTGGGTTCCTGGTTCAGCCTCTGCGGGACCCAAGTATGTCCCGTAGAAAATGTAATAAGGCAGCTCCTCTTCGTCGCTGTCACCTAAAAATGTTGGGTCTCCAGTCAGGAGGGAGCAAAGTATAATTCTTGCTAATTTGACAATTGAAATAATAATAGAATCATGCACTTTTAAACAATTTGAAATAAACAGTTCTCCAGCACTTAAAATATTATGATGTGAATAGGCAATGAATATGACCGGCTTGGGTTTTACAGTGAATGATATGGCTTATCCCCGTGTGTATGAGGGGTAAGCTAATACAGTTCTAAATTATTACTTTGGATGTGGTCATACTCATTACACTACTCCCCCAGTCCCCAAGCAGTTATAGTAGTTACAGTAGTTACAGCCAGTGCTCTCAGAGAGAGTTTTGTGTTGCATCGTGGTTTAAACTTGCATTAAAACGATTACTAAATAATTGTAAACTAACACAAAATATACTTGCCTCTGATAATCCCTTGACGTGGAAAGCGACGAGTAGCAGGTAACCGTTTGGGCTTAGGGTCCCGAACCTACAGATTCGTAACACCAGGTTCAACAGCTATAAATAATTACACTCTAATCCTTAAGGGCAACGCCAACTAGTTAATTAGGGCTAAGTCTGGTCGGGTTGAAAATAACATAATTTTGTTAATAACGTTGAAAAATATTTATATTTTAGATACTAAGTTACAAAATAATCGTTTTAGTAAAAATACAAATTTTTAACGTACTAATTAAGGGTAAAAAAATTATTATTTAATCGTATTATATAAATTAGTATTTTTTTATGTAATTACCAAATTACGTAAAAATATGATTTACTAAAAACCCAATTTTTGACTATTATTCACAAAATAAGGAAAATAATATTTTAACTATATTTAATAAATTAATATTTTACCAAAATTATGATTTTCCTCCAAAACTAATATTATAATATTTTAATTAGCTAGAAATTATTTTTCGGTTATTGTTACTAAAAATGTTATTCAAGACCAAAATAATTCATTAATGAACATTTTTATTATTAAGAGAAATTATTTACCGAACAATATTAATAAAATGATTTTTCTTAGAAAATATTTTTTTTAACCATTTTTCGTAATAAGGGAAAATAACTTTTTGAATACTAAATATAGTACTTTATATACAAAAATACGATTTCTTGCCAAACTAACGGTTTTAAATTAATAACAAAACTTTTTTTTGATTAAAACCATTTATTTAACGAAATTAATTATTTGCAGTTAAACTCATTTATGGAAATAATATTTCTATTATTTATTTTAATTATTGAGAGCTTTGGTATAAAACATGTTTTGGAAATATATATATAAGTTTTCAGACATAAAATAATATCTTTACCAAAATTACTAACAAATTCTTTTTCCGTAATTATTAATAATTCTAACCAATAATCATTAAACATTATGCCATAAAAACTAACATTTAGACAATTAAATATTCAAACATTTTCATAAACAAAACCTAATTCTTTTAAGAAACATTTTTTTTTCTTTTAGAAACAAAATTAAATTAATTAGAAATATGCTTACGTTCTCATGACAATTAATTCCATAATCCTACTCAATAATTTAAACACTACAACTCCCACATAACAAATTAATAACATTGTTACAGCACTAAAACTAATTCTAATTAAACAGGAGACACAAATTGGGTTCTGTGATAAAATGACAGAAGGTGATTGGGAAAGGGGTTACCAAACAGTTGCACGAAGGAGTACCGAGGGGAGGCCTCGGACTCGGAACAACGCCGGGATGACGAGCACGGACACGAGCACGCACATGGACGGACACGTAGGAAAGACACCCGACGACGGAGCACGCGCGAAAGACGACGGCACCGACGGAGGGCACGCCGGAGGCGCCGGGGACGGGCTCGGAAGGTGTGAGAGTGGGGTCTGGATTCGGAGAGGACGACGAGACAAACGCGACGGTGGTCTCGGATTTGGATTTGGTGGAGTAGGGAGAGAGTTATGAGAAATTTAGTGAAGGAGAAGAAATGACATTTCTGTGGAGAAGAGATTTCTGAAGAGTTACGTAATGGTTGAGATCCGGAGAGGGGGGGTGTGCTCGCGGGTTCAGGGGAGAGAGGGGAACGTAGGTTTAAATGGGTTTGGGTATGGGCTTGGATTGTGGGTTTAAGTTATTGGGTTGGGCTACAATGATTTGAGGGCTTGGGTTTAAGGCTTAACAAAATAACTAATAAAATTAAGCATGGGCTTCACACTCAACATAGAAGAACCATCGAAGATGATTCCGACGACAACGACTCCGACTCTGAAGATCAAGCTCTTCTGGTAAGATAATTCAAGAAGTTCATGGGATTTAACAGGAGAACAAAAGACAACAACAACAACAACAACGAGAAAGATCCTATTTGCTACGGATGCAAGAAGAAAGGACGCATGAAGAAAGACTGTCCAACAGCATCATCATCAAAGAAAACAGCAAATATAACAAAGGCTACCTGAAGAAATCGACATCAAGAAAGTACGCCAACACAAGCATATGGCATGAAAGTGAAACCAGCGACTCAGAAGATGAACAATTAGATGATGCTGCAAATGTGTGCTTGATGGCTTGCGATCAGGTAATCACTAATCCTCTATTTGACCCTTACGATGATTTCACCTTTGAGCAACTAGGAGAGGCTTTCAGTGAACTGTTAGATGATTACAGGAAACTGCATAGCAAATATGAAACCTCTAAGAAGGTACTCAAAGAGTACAAAGGTAAAATATGAAGACTTACCAACCTACTAGATCATGTTAGAGATAGTGACTCTTCAAATGAGTCTGGTGAGCTTTCTTCTATTAAATTATTGTTACACGAGACTGTTAAGCTATACGAAGAAAAAGACCAAACTATTATCCAGTTAAAGGAAGACCTATCTCAGGAGAGAAATAGTCTCCATTGTGCACAGGTCAGATTAGAATCACTCACATCTGACTATACTAGATTATATGACACTTCCAAAAAGTTGAAAATTAGTTTAGGAAAACGGCCTGAAGTTGCTGCTTCCTATTCTAACACGTGTCAATTACCGAATCATCCAAACACGCCAAACACTGTCAGAACAAACCATACCAAGACTATGCCCAAGAAGACTAATAGGCATGCATTCTTCTATACTAGAAAACCAAAATCTACCAATCATGTGTTTGCCATTGATTATAAAAAAAACAGAACAGTTTTATGGGAGGACTTGACTTTTACTTCACAATACAAACTCGCTCATACAAAGAAAGCCTAGGAATAAAAACCTAGGTACAACAATCTAAGTACAATTATTTAGTTTTAATTCTGGGGGGTGACAATAGAGACTTAGGAAAGCGACGGCAGCTCTGCCTTACTCCTTGGACGATCGGACGTAGCCTCGGCTCTGATGAAGAAATACTCTCGGAGCGTGTGGGAAGACTCTCCTGTGCATGTCCTTTTTCTCTCTGTGTGTCTGTTTTCTTTTTCCTGGGATCTCTCCTTTTTTATCTCCCTCTGTGCTAGTTGCAAGGGAATGGCACCTTGCTATTTATAGGGGTGGGGTGTCATCATTAGGGTTTGGAATGATTGCACTAAAAAAAGTCGACGACTTGGGGATTTAATTGTCATTTTCCTTGATCCTATTTTGTTGGTAATTAATCTGGACCACTAATCTTGATTGCAACGAATCTGGTCAATTAATGCTGATTATGTAAAATTTGTATGGGCAATTAATGTTGATTGTCATGAATCTTTGGAAGCTCGGATCTCCTGCCACGTGTTTAATCTGCGTGATTGCAATAAATCTGCTTTGATTCGGGTAATTATGATGATTGCACTAAATCTGGTTGTTGGGATTTGTTGATAAATCTTGATTGATTTAATGCCACGTATCTAACAATCATTACGGGAAAACTGATCTTTTTCCATGTGTCATAACCGCGAGCGACAACCGCATGAGGGTAGCTTCTTAGGTTTTGAACCGCATGAAGGTCGCAGCCACATAGGTATAGCCTCTGAAATCTGAGCAGCATAGGGGTGGTTTCCATTTGAGCCGCATAAGACTAGCCACATGTCAAGGCTGCATGGGCATGGCCTCTCAGTATTTGAGCCGCATGGAGATGATCCCCATGATCCGAGCCGCATGAGGACAACGGCCGCATGGGGTGGCTTCTTAGGATTTGAGCCGTATGACGATGGTCTCTACGATCCGAGCAGCATGAGAGCATCAGCCGTATGGCCGGGTGGCAGCCGCATAGGAAGCTTTGGAGTTGGTGGATCATGCCAGCTGTATATGAGATTTTTTTCGTTTCCCGAGGAACACGCCGTCATGTCAGAGTTCATCATTTCGAACTTTAATGTCAGAGTTATCACTTTATGTCAGATCATTTAATGGGAGCAGTCACTTTATGGCCAGCTGTAAAAAGCAAGCTGTATAGGGCCACGTGATTCTTTCCTGAGTCGCATGAGGCTATTGGAGAGTTTCTGAGCGGCATGAGGCTCCGATAGATTCCTGAGCCGCATGAGGCTCCTTCTGTTTTGAGCCACATAGGCTTCTTCTGTTTTGAGCCGCATGGGCTTTTCTTGTTCTTTTCCATGCTTCTACATGACCCCCTTCAAAGTTTTCAATTTGAAAAATTGAAATACTTTGAATAAGAAGCATGGCTATATGAGCTCCGCTGGCCGCATAGGATGTTCTGGCCGCATGGACTTCTTAGCCGTATGGCCTGTCTGGCCGTATAGACTCTTTAGCAGCATGGGCTCCCTGCCACGCGTGCGTCTCATTAATTGTCCTTAATTCGTTTTAGAGTCGTCTTTTTGGGGGAATCCCAAGAGTTGGTTCATTAAATGTTTGGATTTTATGCCCTGGATGAATCTCCTTTATGAGAGGGGACGAAATCCGACGAGTCAATTTTGCCTGCAGCACACGACCCAAAGCGGTTATCGGTCCACGTGCCCCCCCATATTTTCCTATAAATAGGGGTGTGTTTAGGTCATGGAGATTTCTTTATTTTCTTTTGTTCTTCTCTTACCCTAAGTTGTGTTTTTTCCTTCTCCGATCGTCATCAACAATGGCCCCCAAAGCTTCCAAAGTTTCCAAAGCTCCCAAGGCCTCTGCTGCGACGAAAGGCAAGAAGGCGGCGGCCTCATCGCCGACTATAGTGCCCCCAGTCCATCCTGACGTCCACCCTGCCATCAAGGGTAAGGACTATATAGAAGATCGAACACTTCAAACCCTGAAACAATGGCTATGTTGCATATTTTTATGCACAAGCCTTCTTCCCCTCAACATTCAATGTGTTCTTCGTCTTTATGAAGCCGCATATGTTGTATGGGCCGCATGAACTTCTCATATCCGAGCCATATGGGGTATGCCCTATGTTTGAGCCGCATGAGAACGTCTGAGCCGCATAAACATCTTTAGAACTGAACCGCATGAAGCCCCTCTGAACAGAATCGCATGAGCTCCTAATGTACTGAGTCGCATAGCGTTCCACGAATCAGAACCGCATATGAACCCACCTAAACAGAGCCGCATGAGGACTCATCTAAACCAAGCCGCATGAACTTTGTAAAAAAAATCGAGCCGTATAAAGACTCATCTAAACAGAGCCGCATGTACTCTGTAAAAATCGAGCCGCATAAGAACTCATTTAATCAAAGCCGCATGAACTCTAAATGTTTTCTGGCCGTCTCCTGACTTTGTTTCTTTTGTCTCTTTTCAGTAAATCTGCCAGTCAATGCTGTAGGAGAACTCCTGGTGGGTCAGGCCCAATTTGCCATAGGAGTTCGGTTTGACCATCTAGTCCAGCAGGTGGTGGAGCAACTGCCCCAGAATGAGCCTCAGGAGAGGCTGAATCTTATCAAGAACCTGTCCTTTCGCTTTCTCTGTGCCATGCTGAACTCAGGGTCTTCGGGGACGCCCTGACTGTGAAGAACTCTTAGGTATTGGATATATATGAGAATTGGAATTTTATTTCTGCTATGAGGGCGATCCACATCCCCCAGATGGAGCGTTATTTCCCATTGGCGTCGTTCAATATGTTGCCGGTTGATAGGAAGATACCGAAATCCTTGACCCCGAGCCGGTCGGGAATGATTGTGGGTAACATCCACTACAATAACCACATTGGATCAGCGTACGCGGGCAGGGAACCGGTCATCTGCTACGTGATGGGGCTGGGCCCGGGTACCTTCTTCAATGCGCAAGGTCCCAATTTCTCATTCTCTCAAGCCGACACCTTCCTGAATCAACTTGCTCGGAAAGGCTCTTATCCCGTTGGCCGGATCTCGCTTTTGAACTGGATACGCCCTATCCCTTCGTGGGCAAATTTGACCGGGTGAATTTTGCGAGAATATGGGAATTTCTTGCGTAAGGTTGGTCTCTACCACGCCATCCGGGGTACATGTCATAGACTGCCCATCAACAAGGAGTTGTTCATGGCTCTCTTAGAGATGTACAACCGGCGGACGGGGACCTTCTTCGCACCTGGAGGGAAGATTGGTCTCGCTCTTCATGAGATGCACGCAGTTTCTAGGCTGTCCTGGGGCAATAAAGTGTTTGAATTATATACACCAACGAACTAAGAGTTCGAAGATTTGGAGCAACGATATCCGGGTTTCGTTGTTGTCTACCAGGAGTTACTGTGTCACCACAGTTACTGTCAGCAGACGACCAAGAAGGATGGTAGCTCAGAAGGGAACCTTCTGCATACTAGGGCTTGGCTCTCCCACCTTTTTCAGCAAGGTGCCTCAAGTCAGGTTACTCCCCGGAATCCTCTGACCCGAGAGCGAGTACAGGCTCTGGTGTTAACTACCAAGAGATCTAGGGCCTTGAGCGACATGTTTGGGAGTCAAACTGATTTCTTCGGTTATTTTTATCAGGATATCCAGCCGCTGTCGGAGAAGGCAATCCTGGCAGGGTTCCTGATGGTTCCATTGAGAGGATCAGCCGAAATTTCATCCTTTATGCCGTAAAGCTGGCCTTCAGGGTCAGACTGGCTCTTTTTTCGGCCATGGTGTGCAGTATACACCATGGCCTCCGTACTTTTTTGTCCAAGGTTATTGCCCGTGACACGCCGATGAACTTTGAACGAATCGAGTTGCCCTACCACTATTTGATGGGGTGGCTATTAATTCACTGTCGATCTTTGATGAGACCTGGCCCAGAAGATGGTGTAACTGACGATGATGCTTTTATCTTCCAGTACCGCCAGATGCCCTGGGAGTACAATACTATGCCCGCCTGTCGGAGGGCGCTAGCGAAGGTGGTTGGATATAACTTCTTCGTGTCTGTTCCCTATTTTTCTGTTGATGAGGTGAGGAGTGTAAACGTTGACGGTACCGGGCCTCCTCTTCTCTTACCCGGTAGTATGCTTCTTTGGTTGCGTAACATCCGTCCCTCGTACTTAGTATATCGCAACCGCAATACCGTCTACCTGGAACCTTACTTGCCCAGCCGGTTCTTCCACTAGTTTGGGTACAACCTGATGTTCCTAGAGAGTCCCATCTCTTGCTTGGGTTTTGAAGGCAGCGTTCTGGATGGCATCAGGGCCTGGTATTACTATTACATTGCTCATACCCGTGCTAGTTTCTCGGTCCTTGACGCTGAGATGCAAGGGAAGATTTTGTATTTAGCGGTTCTCTACCACGTCACAGCGAGCAGGTTTCCTGTTAACTTTGACCCTCGTACCAGTTTTATTGTTGGTACCGGCTTGGCAGAGAAGCCCCAGGGGTCGAAGACGAGGAAGCAGAGGGCGAACACGGTTCCTGTGTCGGACTCGGAATCCACCACTGCGGATGAAGAGGATGGCGATCTGGGTGCCGATGACTCTATCCCTCCTTTAGACGAGGTGGCGGCGGATCAGCCACCCATTGTGTCCGATGAAGTAGTGGCGGATCAGCCGGCTGATGTGCCTGGTCCTTCGTGCAAGCGAAGCAGAAGTGAGTCTGCTGCCGGCGGTATGACTTATTCCATAAAACGGGCTGCTGTTAGGTCCCGTCGGCTACTTATCAAGGATGTTGACACTGTTTCTGAGATGACTTGAATTATAACTATCTTCTCATTCTTTTTCCCTGCACTATGGCCTAATCATTTTCCTTTGCTCTTGTAGGCGTCAAAGGAGTCGGATTTTTGAGAACCGGCCGCTGAAGTCGATCCGGCCCTGACCACTTTGGTCAGTGACGTGTATACCGCGATCATTTCTGCTGGGGTTCTTCCAGAGGCGGCCGAGGAGTCGTACGTTGCTGAGGACTCAATCCAAGGTGACGAGGGCTCTACTGAACCTGTCCCTGAGACTATTGAATTTCAGCAGGGTGACGTTGAACCAGTCGTATCCCTGGATGGGGCAGAAGAACCAGCTAAATTCGACTTGGAGGTTGCTGGTGAGGGAACTACGGCGGCTGTGAGCGAATCGCAGCCTCCACACTCCTTTCCTGGTAAGATAAGCCAAATCTTAACTAGTGAGGAGTCCTATCTGCTCTATGATCACATCCTTTGTGTTAGACTGATTGATGGTTGCTCTGGACATACAGATCCTACCCCTTCAGTGTCGATGACGGATATTGTTAAGGTAGGCTCTGCCAGAGGAGATCTGGTGGAGGGGAACGTGCCCCCTCCTCTTTCGACTTATATTGAAGGGCCTTTCGCTGAATCGAGTTTGGGAGGTCAGGTGGCGGCACAGCCGGGACATGGAGCGATGGTCCCTGCGTCTTCCTCTACTCAAGTGGCTCCAAGGGTCGACCTTTCTGCCTTGCCGAGTATCCAGGTTCTGCGGGCCGCGGAGGAGGAGTTAACCACTATCCACGCGTCTTTTCGCTCGAAATTTGTTTCCTTGGTGGCATGGGTGGCGAGTTCTAGCGCGCCTCCTTCGACACTGCCACCCACACATCCTTTGACGCCGTCTTCTACGGAAGTTCTAGATAAAGTGTCACAGGATGTGGTTGACAGTTTCTACCGCCACTTGAAGAGAGGGGTCGAGGCTGCTGTGGAACGAGGGACCCCTTTCGCCTTGGCCCGACAATGTGCCCAAGGCCAAATTGACATTCTCAAAACCCTTTCCGGTGGAGCGGGGATAGTCGCACTTCTGGAGCCAAAATTGCTAGAGGCTGATCAGCTGGTGGCCCAGTTTCAGGTGCTGCGGCAAGCTGATCTGTCTGCTGCGATAGATCAAGAGCGCGGTTTTCTCATAACTGTCGTGAACAAGGTAAGGGTCGCTCAGGATACGGTCAAGCCGGTCATACTGAAGGATCTCCGCGATCTGTCTCAGCTATATGATTAGTTGAGCCGCAAGAGTGAAGATTGCATGGCTCGGGAAGCGACTGCCTCCCGTGGGGTAATTGACACCCAGGAGCAGATCTTTGAGCTTTAGAGGAAGCTGGCTTTCTTGGAGTCTGAACTCGAAGTTGCCCGTACAAAAAAAGAAATGATTATCCAGGAGGCCGACAAAGTTACTCGAGCTTCTGCTAGCCTGGAGCTCGTTCTGAAGAAGCTTGAGGATGGCTGGCGGGCTCACGTGCACTTGGATGATGCGGAGCGGTTGTCTCAGGAGGCCGAGCGCCGAGCCAAGCAGTGGTTCGAACGGAGGACTGCCTTGCTGAGGAGCCGTCTCATGGAATTATGTACCGCCGAGCCATAGTCGGCTCTTTTGCTTTTTATGTTCATGTTCTTTTCCCCCATCCCAGAACCTGTAGTACTTTTGGCTTTCAAATAAAAGAGTATGTTTTATTTTACCCTTTATTTGTGTTGCTTATTGCGTTTATGGTGTTATAGTGGTGTTTGCCCCGCAGGGGGACTGTTTGTGGACCTGTTACCCTTAGCATACCTGGGTTTTAGGTATGGATAACAAATTTGATGGGGGATACCTAGAACGATTCTACAGTAAGGTGGTCATGGACGTTCTTGGTATCGGGAGAAGAATGCCATGGAGCAGCTGGGCTCCCGGGGCATGATGAGAAATGAGGGGCATGTACCAGGAAATTTGGTACAACATTTGTGGTCATCAGAGGACATTTGTGGGCCTATTATCCTTGGCGTACTCCGGTTCAGAATACGGATAATAAGACGAGAGAAAACCAACATACTTACTCAGAGGTAATGAGGACATGACAAGTATGGGTGTTTTACCGCAGGGTCTTTCTACTCAGAGGTAATGAGGACGTGACAGGAGTGGACTCAGCGGAGGATATTTGTGGTTAATAGTGGACATTTGTGGGCCTATTATCCTTGGCGTACTCCGATTTTGGGTACGGATAATAAGTCGAAAGGGAACCAACATACTTACTCAGAGGTAATGAGAACGTGGCAAGCATGAGGGTTTCTTCGATGGAGCCTTCCTACTCAGAGGTAATGAGGACGTGGCAGGAGTGGGCTCCATGAAGGGGTACATAGAACGACTCAGAGGTAATGAGGACGTGGAAGTTCTATGTAAGGGGTGATTTATTTTTTGTGGATTTGCTACCCTTTTTGTGCACTGAAAGTGCGGGTAGTGGATCATGAGGAGGGAGCTCTTTTAGGAAGAAAGTTCAGAGGTGTAACGCCCCAGTCCCAAAATACGTAGGACTAAGTACGTAGACATGCCAGTTGTATACATATGAAGTACAGGGCCTTGTATGTATACATAAGCTGTAAAATGTAGTAATCCAAGACAAAACTAAATCTCATCCACAATGAAAAGAATAATAATATAAAATAAACTTGAATATTTTTGGTACAATCGTTGGACGGAGACAAAGTCCACTACCAACTATCCCAATGAATGAAATGTACAATAAATCGAGCGATAAAAATAGCAAGATGAACCAAGCACAATTGTCTTCGAAGGAATGGAGAAGACCACGGCCTTGGCTAGGATACATGCAGAAAACATGAACACACACCTGGGGAAAAACCAGGTCCTCAGACGGACGTAGCAAGATACAGGAAGAACAAGCTAATATGAACTGTCAGAATAAAATAATATATAAACTAGACATAAATATGCAAAGGATATTCTAACCGCCTAATGTGCAATTTAGAGGACAACTTTCATGCGCATGGGTGGGATTTTAGGCTATGTGTACGTAACTGACATCCAGTCATCTGTATCCGTCCGTAACATCTAAAACGTCAGAGGGCATCTACAAATATATCGCCATAGTTCCTTCCGGAGACTGTGGTTTACCTGTTTGGCTTCCCATACGCACTAGCGACTGTCCTCCCCCAATATTTTCCACACCGTTCAAGTCGTCCATGGCTCGCCCAGTTTTGTAACTGCCTGAGTCTCTAAAACCCTAATCATAGCAGTTACGAATATCTACCGTCACACGACTTTATAGATAGGTAGTCAATAAGTCGTGTCCCTAACAATATGTCTCCAACCGTGTAGTGTGAGTGTCACAGCCAAAGGAAGATATAAGGATATCCTCCAACAAAAAGATAGTCCGCTAACACTAAGTCAACATGCATAAAATAAAGTAACGACTAATAAAGTCGCTTGCACCCAAGTATGGCTTGGACGCGCAGTTTAATACAAAGGAAACTAACAATATGAAACAAAAAAATTAATGCAAAAAATAAATAATTTGACATTTAATTAGCAAGGTATACTTGCCTGTTGAGTCGTCTGGTGAGTTGCCTGGTGTGTTTACAATAAAGGTGGTACAAGATGGACTTTGGTGTTACAACTATGCAAATTAGCCTCTGATGATGGCAATGACTGGTCTATTGGGTCCATGATGGTTAGACTAGTTTGGGTCGACATAGAGTAAGAATTGACAAGGGAATGAGTATAGTGCGATTGGATGGTAATCGAAGGAATTTATTGAGTATTATATACATGATTTTTAGAAAACTATCTATAATACTCGAAAATAATTTTTACGCAAATACTTTCAAATATTATGTATATATATATATAAAATTTGAAGACTATATTATTACTAGTTAATATAGTTAGATAGATATTTTTGATACCTAGAAAATATGATAAGAAATACAAAATAATATATTAGTATCTTCAAGGTTTAGAAATCCATGCATGTAGGGTCAAACC
The DNA here is from genome assembly GCA_029216955.1 of Iris pallida. Taxonomy (NCBI): domain Eukaryota; kingdom Viridiplantae; phylum Streptophyta; class Magnoliopsida; order Asparagales; family Iridaceae; genus Iris; species Iris pallida. The sequence goes on from JANAVB010008998.1 coordinate 7,065,152, forward strand.
CATTGGTATATATAATCTCAAAAGTACAGATAAAATATTTAGACAATAAATTTTATCAAGCCCAAATATATTTTTAAAACAATTGATCACATTTTTAAGGCTTAAAGTAGTAATAATTTCAAATAATAATAATAATAATAATAATAATAATAATAATAATAATAATAATAATAATAATAATAATGAATATTGATAATAATAATAATAATAATATTAGCAAAATGTGTAATATTTGCAAAGAAAGGCAAGATTTAAAATAAATAAAAATATCAATATGATGATAATAATAATAATAATAATAATAATAATAATAATAATAATAATAATAATAATAATAATAATAATAATCAGATAAAAAATTTAAAAAAACAAAAAAATCAACAGCAAGGACATAACCCTTATCCAATTACACGAAAAGAGAAAAGAGGAGAGAGAGAAAGAGAGAAAATTGAAAGGCGAATTCGAGAGGGCTCGGCCTCGGCTCCGGCGGCTGACGCCGGCGCGGGCGAATGGAGGAGAGGGGAAAGGAAGGGGAAGGGCGAGAGCGGTGGGCGGTCGGATTTCGAGAGGGTCGGTCGGGATCAGTGCGGCTGCGGTGGCGGGGTTTCGAGAGGGTCGATCGGGAGACGCCGGCAATAGGGTTTTTCTGGCAGGAGAGGAGGGCGGTTAGGGCACGCACGGCGGAGCGGGAAGGAGGATAATCGGTGATGGGCGAGCGAGGCGGAGAGCTTGGGTCGCGGCGGCGGAAGGTGTTCGGCGTTGGAGAAAAAGAAAAGAGTGGGAAGCGGGGGTTAGGCGCGGGCCGTCGCCGGTAGGGCCTGACGGTGGGGTCGGGATTGCGGCGGAGGCGATCCAGCGCGGCGAGAGGAGCGAGGAAAGGGGGCGGCAAAGAGGGTTCGCGGTGGCCGGGCCTCGACGCACAGGCGCGTGCCACCAGCGGTTGTCGGCCCCCCGGCCCGGAGGCGGAGGACAGGGTTACGGAAAGTACGCCGCGTGGCTCGACGAACGCAGTAGCACACCCGGCGGTGGCGCATGGTACGCTTGAGCCGAGATCGGCGGTGAGGAACGGAATGAGCTCCGGCATCGAAGAGAACGGTAACGTTCTCAATCACTATTTTTCCTCTAGTGGTGGTTAATGGTGATGGTGGCGATCGTGTGTATGGATTGTCGGTCGGAGCGGCCGGTTGTCGTGGCAGTGTGGGTGTTTGTGGTGGAGTCAGGAGGCTAATATGGTGGTGGCAGTGTCGGGCGGTGCGATATGTACGAGAATAGGGGCACGGACGGTGACAAAGATGTTGGGGAAGGAGGCGAGGCGATCTGTGGATATGGCGGTCAGGAAGATGATTGTGGTGGCTCTGGCGCTGGTGCTGGGTCACGGTTAGGGGATGATTGCAGAGGGTGTTTGGAGGAGACGACGGTGCTGATGGTGGTCTGTGGATGGCCGAGGAGAAGCGCTGGGATGAGTTGGTTGGCTGCGAGGGATATGCAGGGTGGTGGTCGGGAGGATAGGGTTAGGATTAGGTTTAGGGATTTGGTCATGGATTTGGGATTTGTAAGTGTCGGGGTTTGTCCGACACGGCAAGATGGAATGTAATTGTAAATATGGAATAAGACGGGGAGGGGACACGGACACGATGCACGGTGGTTAAAAATTTATTTGTGGAGTAATTTGGTTGGTGGAATTAATGGAGGAGTACCTGCCTATTTATAGGATGTAGAAATTCCCATTTGGATAGGATTAGAATTATTTAAAATCCAAGTAGATAATTCATCTATTAGATTTAAATTAATGAAATCAAATCTAAATTTAGATCAACTTCCAAATTAAATCTATAAATTATACCTTTATACTTATTTAAATTAAATCCATAAAATTTAATCGAGATTTAAAATGGCCACAATATTTTCCAAATATATTTTTCAAAAATACCAATAAATATAATTTCAAAAATAATAAATATTTTTAAATAACTTTTCGAATAATAAAATATCAATATTAAATAATTTCGAAAATTATAATATATATTTAAGTATTAATAGGAAATATTTTCAAACTACATTTTTACTAATTTGGATAAAACATATTTCGAAAGTAAACATAAAAATCAAATCTTTAAAATACCTTCTTGCTAAATTACTTTTAATAAAAATAATTATTTAAACCGTCATTGATAATAAAATCAAAAAGAATATTTTCTAAAATATGTATCTCGCATATATTCGCACTCGACGAGAAAATACGAAAAACGCAAATTCGCGCGCGACGTACAATACAACTACGCGACGTAAAATACAAAAATTTAAATCAGTACCGAATTTAATAAATAAAAAAATATAGTAAAATTTTAGGGGTTTTACATCCTACCCAACTTACAAGAATTTCGTCCTCGAAATTAAGAATATGTAGGGGGTAAGAAGACACAATGGTATATTGATAAGGTGATATGATCAAGTCATTAGGCGGGGTAAGGAGACTACGTTTAACATAAACGTGCAGTTTAGAAGTTTGTGATTTCGATATCTATGAAAATAAATTATGGATATGGAATCAAATGAGGGCCACTAGTTAAGGCGATAAGATCATGATAACATGAATTTAGGAAATATGAAGGGATCAAAGTAGATCAAAGAGAATAATCTATGGACTTGGGAGAGATGGTTCGACGGGGAAGGGTGCATGGTAATTGTCTAGGTTGAGGGCACGAATGAAAGGACGGTTGGAATCATTTTTAAATTTCATGGAAGGTCGCGATAATAAATATGGTATCGGAGAGTAGTTCAAAGCGAGGATATAGTGACTTTGGTTGGTCCATGGCTAACTATTTTGTCAATAGGTGGTAGGGCAACTAAGGGTGATACTTTGGGTCTATCTATCAAGTACGAGTCTTTGTCTAATTAGGTGAAAGACGAAAACCAATATAAGTTCAAAGAAGTTGCTTTCGAATACCAATATGTGGTTCAAAGGCGAATGAGTAATTCAAAAAGAATTGCCAAGTCTGTCGCGGAGGGGGACCTAGAGGACAAGTTTAGCTATGTCCCCATCCACGTAGAATAATAGATAAAAGTGAACCAAAGTGCAATAGGTTGATCAGACCATCATGCACCGGTTCTGATTAGACAATATGTTAGTGGGTGCGCACCCAATAAAACATGTCATGATCAAGCTCGATAAGGGAATAAGCTTGCCAAAACTTAAGCTAAACTAGCAGCATAGGATAGTCAAAAATAGTAAAAACATAGGCACGATTAATATTGAAAAAAGTGGAACTAGTTCAAACTTCTTAAGAACCTAGTAATGTCTTATGTTGGTGCCCATACAGTCGTCCTACTATCTACTTGCTTAAGACAGGTTAAGGTCATGAGTAAGGTTAGGTCGTAAGTCATTCTACCCAACTTACAAGAGTTAAACTAGGGGCGTTAGGACAATGGGTCAAGTCTACCTAGTATGGATTACCTTTCTAACCAACATCAAGTACGAAAGAAGGATAAGAATTAACGGTAGAGGGAATCAAGCAAGATGAAAATCAAGGGAGTCAAAGTAGAATCGAGGAGGTCAATTATGTGGATGAGATCCTAGACTTCTAATCCTATTCACAGGCTTGCTTGGTACGGTAAAGTAACCAAACAATTTATCTTGACCTGCATGGGCCACCACAAAAATATGTAACGCCCCAGTCCCAAAATATGTAGGACTAAGTACGTAGACATGCCAGCTGTATACATACGAAGTACAGGGCCTTGTATGTATACATAAGCTGTAAAATGTAGTAATCTAAGACAAAACTAAATCTCATCCACAATGAAAAGAATAATAATATAAAATGAACTTGAATATTTTTGGTACAATCGTTGGGCGGAGACAAAGACCACTACCAACTATCCTAATGAATGAAATGTACAACAAATCGAGCGACAAAAATAACAAGATGAACCAAGCGCAATTGTCTTCGAAGGAATGGAGAAGACCACGGCCTTGGCTAGGATACCTGCAGAAAACATGAACATACACCTGGGGAAAAACCAGGTCCTCAGACGGACGTAGCAAGATTCAGGAAGAACAAGCTAATATGAACTGTCAGAATAAAATAATATATAAACTAGACATAAATATGCAAAGGATATTCTAACCGCCTAATATACAATTTAGAGGACAACTTTTATGCGCATGGGTGGGATTTTAGGCTATGTGTACGTAACTGGCATCTAGTCATCTGTATCCGTCCGTAACGTCTAAAACGTCAGAGGGCATCTGCAAATATATCGCCACAGTTCCATCCGGAGACTGTGGTTTACCTGTTTAGCTTCCCATACGCACTAGCGACTGTCCTTCCCCAATATTTCCTACATCGTTCAAGTCATGTCCATGGCTCGCCCAGTTTTGTAACTGCTTGAGTCTCTAAAACCCTAATCATAGCTGTTACAAATATCTACTGTCACACGACTTTAGAGATAGCTAGTCAATAAGTCGTGTCCCTAACAATATGTCTCCAACCGTGTAGTGTGAGTGTCACAGCCAAAGGAAGATATAAGGATATCCTCCAACAAAAAGGTAGTCCGCTAACACTAAGTCAACATGCATAAAATAAAGTAACGACTAATAAAGTCGCTTGCACCCAAGTGTGGCTTGGACGCGCAGTTTAATACAAAGGAAACTAACAAGATGAAACAAAATAATTAATGCAAAAAATAAATAATTTGACAGTTAATTAGCAAGGTATACTTGCCTGTTGAGTCGCCTGGTGAGCTGCCTGGTGTGTTTACAATAAAGGTGGTACAAGATGGACTTCGGTGTTACAACTATGCAAATTGGCCTCTGATGATGGCAATGACTGGTCTATTGGGTCCATGATGGTTAGACTAGTTTGGGTCGACATAGAGTAAGAATTGACAAGGGAATGAGTATAGTGCGATTGGATGGTAATCGAAGGAATTTATTGAGTATTATATATATATGATTTTTAGAAAACTATCTATAATACTCGAAAATAATTTTTATGCAAATACTTTCAAATATTATGTATATATATATAAAATTTGAAGACTATATTATTACTAGTCAATATAGTTAGATAGATATGTTCGATACCTAGAAAATATGATAAGAAATACAAAATAATATATTAGTATCTTCAAGGTTTCGAAATCCATGCATGTAGGGTCAAACCCATTGGTATCTATAATCTCAAAAGTACAGATAAAATATTTAGACATTAAATTTTATCAAGCCCAAATATATTTTCAAAACAATTGATCACATTTTTAAGGCTTAAAGTAGTAATAATTTCAAATAATAATAATAATAATAATAATAATATAAATCAACTAAGGAAACAAAAAAATAACAACAGAATAAATAATAATAATAATAATAATAATAATAATAATAATAATAATAATAATGCTAATGAATATTGATAATAATAATAATAATGATATTAGCAAAATGTGTAATGTTTGCAAAGAAAGGCAAGATTTAAAATAAATAAAAATATCAATATGATGATGATAATAATAATAATAATAATAAGATAAAAAATTTAAAAAAAACAAAAAATCAACAGCAAGGACATAACCCTTTTCCAATTACACGAAAAGAGAAAAGAGGAGAGAGAGAGAGAGAGAAAATTGAAAGGCGAATTCGAGAGGGCTCGGCCTCGGCTCCGGCGGTTGACGCCGGCGCGGGCAAACGGAGGAGAGGGGAAAGGAAGGGGAAGGGCGAGAGCGGCGGGCGGCCGGGTTTCGAGAGGGTCGGTCGGGATCAGTGCGGCGATGGCAGGGTTTCGAGAGGGTCGGTTGGGAGACGCCGACGATGGGGTTTTTCCGGCAGGAGAGGAGGGCGGTTAGGGCACGCGCGGCGGAGCGGGAAGGAGAATGATTGGTGATGGGCGAGCAAGGCGGAGAGCTCGGGTCGCGGCGGCGGAAGGTGTTCGGCGTTGGGGAAAAAGAAAAGAGAGGAAAACGGGGGTTAGGCGCGGGCCGTCGCCGGTGGGGCCTGACGGTGGGGTCGGGATTGCGGCAGAGGCGATCCAGTGCGGCGAGAGGAGCGAGGAAAGGGGGCGACGAAGAGGGTTCGCGGTGGCCGGGCCTCGATGCACAGGCGCGGGCCACCAGCGGTTGTCGGCCCCCCGGTACGGAGGCGAAGGACAGTGTTACGGAAAGTACGACGCGTGGCTCGGCGGAGACAGCAGCACACCCGGCGGTGGCGCATGGTACGATCGAGCCGAGATCGACGGTGAGGAACGGAATGAGCTCCGGCATCGAAGAGAACGGTAAGGTTCTCAATCACTATTTTCCCTCTAGTGGTGGTTAATGGTGATGGTGGCGATCGTGTATGTGGATTATCGGTCGGAGTGGCCGGTCGTGGTGGCAGTGTGGGTATTTGTGGTGGAGTCAGGAGGCCAATATGGTGGTGGCAGTGCCGGGCGGTGCGATATGTACGGGAAAAGGGGCACGGACGGTGACAAAGATATTGGAGAAGGAGGCGAGGCGATCTGTGGATATAGCAGTCAGGAAGATGATTGTGGTGGCGCTGGCGCTGGTGCTGGGTCACGGTTAGGGGATGATTGCAGAGGGTGTTTGGAGGAGACGACAGTGCTGATGGTGGTCTGTGGATGGCCGGGAAGAAGCGCTGGGATGAGTTGGTTGGCTGCGAGGGATAGGCAGGGTGGTGGTCGGGAGGATAGGGTTAGGATTAGGTTTAGGGATTTGGTCATGGATTTGGGATTTGTAAGTGTCCGGGTTTGTCCGACACGACAAGATGGAATGTAATTGTAAATATGAAATTACGGGGAGGGGACACGGACACGATGCACGGTGGTTGGAAATTTATTTGTGGAGTAATTTGGCTGGTGGAATTAATGGAGGAGTACCTGCCTATTTATAGGATGTGGGAATTCCCATTTGGATAGGATTAGAATTATTTAAAATCCAAGTAGATAATTCATCTATTAGATTTAAATTAATGAAATCAAATCTAAATTTAAATCAACTTCCAAATTAAATCTATAAATTATACCTTTATACTTATTTAAATTAAATCCATAAAATTTAATCGAGATTTAAAATGGCCACAATATTTTCCAAATATATTTTTCAAAAATACCAATAAATATAATTTCGAAAATAATAAATATTTTTAAATAACTTTTCGAATAATGAAATATCAATATTAAATAATTTCGAAAATTATAATATATATTTAAGTATTAATAGGAAATATTTTCAAACTACATTTTTACTAATTTGGATAAAACATATTTCGAAAGTAAACATAAAAATCAAATCTTTAAAATACCTTCTTGCTAAATTACTTTTAATAAAAATAATTATTTAAACCATCATTGGTAATAAAATCAAAAAGAATATTTTCTAAAATATGTATCTCGCATATATTCGCACTCGACGAGAAAATACGAAAAATGCAAATTCGCGCGCGACGTACAATACAACTACGCGACGTAAAATACAAAAATTTAAATCAGTACCAAATTTAATAAATAAAAAAATATAGTAAAATTTTACGGGTTTTACAAGAGGTATGATCATACATGACATACTACCTAAAAGACGTGATATAGATTTATCTGGAGTAACCAGAGTGTAAGTTCAGCGGTACCTACGGGTACATAACTCGACAATCTGGGGAATATGGAGTCAGAATGTAAGTTCAGCGGTACCAGAGGGTACATAACTCAACAATCTGGGATTTGGAGGATGTTGTTTCAGACATAATACTTCTTTAGGAACTTGTCGTTGATGGGCAACATGAGCAAGTCTCTATTTTGTTTTGCGAGGCGGTAAGAACCATTGGCGAAGACAGCATCAATGACAAATGGACCTTCCCACTTCGGCTGGAATTTGCCGGCGATTTTGTGAGTCATAACCATCGGCCTCCGAACTGCGAGAACGAGATCGTCTACTTGGAAAGTTCTGATCTTAACCTTCTTGTTGAAGGCTCCCGAGATGCGTGCTTGGTATAGCTCGATTCGTTGTTGAGCTAGTAGGCACTTTTCATCTAAGGCCTCCAACTCTTGTAGCCGGCGACGGTAATTATCGTCCGTCGTCAATCGATAGGTAAGGACGATACAGAGCGAAGGGATTTGAGTCTCCAATGGGAGAACTGCCTCACTCCCGTATACCAGGGAGAATGGTGTGTTCCCGGTGGCCGTTCGGACTGTAGTACGGTATGCCCAAAAGCACTCACCAAGCTTCTCATTCCAGTCGCGTTTGTTGGAAGACACGAACTTCTTGAGCAACTTGATGATAGTTTTGTTGAATGCTTCTGCCAACCCATTTGTTGCTGGATTGTATGGCGTTGAAGAAGCATTCTGGATTTGGTATTTGTCGCAGAACCGATAGAAGGTGTGGCTCGCGAACTGCGGACCATTATCGTGGATGATCCTTCGGGGCAGTCCAAAGTGATAGATGACGTGATGCTTGAGGAAGCTGACCACGTTTAAAGTTTTTACTTCTGCAAGCGGAACAGCTTCCACCCATTTGGTGAAGTAATCTTTGATTGCGAGTATGAAGCGATGTCCTCGGGACGAACGTGGAGTGATTGGACCGATGATGTCCATTCTCCATGCTTCGAATGGCCAGGATGCCACTGTCGGATGTAGAAACTCGAATGGCTGATAGATGAAATCTGCATGAACTTGACAGGCTTTGCACTTTCTTGCATTGTCTATCGCATCTGCTACCTTCGTGGGCCAGTAATAACCCATCCAACGAAGACGGTCTTGTAATTTTGGACCAGGCTGATGGGCCCCGCAGACACCGTCATGAGCTTCGCATACGGCTTCTTTGGCTTCTGTATTTGATAGCCACCAAAGCAGTAATCCATCGTAGGATCGTCGATACAGCATTTTTGTCTCTGTATCGTAGAAGAATCTGAGGGAACGCCTTCTGATAGAGGTGGCCTCCTTTGGGTTTTCGGGTAAAATGCCATAGACTACAAAGTCTATGAATGGCTGTCTCCAGTCTGGTGTTTCATCAACCGTCTGAGCAGAATTACTCACCACAAACTGAATGTTATTCTTGGGACAGACCAGTTTGTGGCCTATCACATCTATCGAGTGATGAGCATAGTTCGGAACTACCAGGGAAGCGGCAAGGCAAGCTAAGGCATCGACTTCGATATTTTGGAGTCTGGGAACGTGTTCTATGAAGAACCCTTCGAACGACGAAATGATGCTGATCGTCGTTTGGTGATAGGGGATCATATTTTTATGGCGGACTTCATATGAAACCCGGATCTGATTGACGATTAACTGCGAGTCGCCGTATGCTTTAAGGTATTCTAGCCCCAGTTCCTTTGCAAGTCGGAGGCCAATGACCAAAGCATTGTACTCGGCCATATTGTTTGAATAGGGCTCCGTGAGGGAATAAGCCCGATTGATCACCAACCCGGAGGGAGAAATCAGCACCACTCCGACTCTAACGATGATGTTGCCCTTGGGCCCAGTTCTGGAAGCACCGTCGAAGAACATTCGCCATATGGTATTATGAGAGGGCATGTGTGAGTCGACAACCTCATCTGGAATCTCTTCGTATATCCTGGTTGACTGTATGCCCGAGCTTGATCTTTAATAGCCTTTTGTGGGACGAAGATCATTTGGTAGGGAGACAACAATATCGCCCATGTAGTGAGGCAAGAGCTGAATGCCCCTGGCTTGGTCATGAGGACCCTGAGGGGGTTGACTCGTGAGATCATATGTATAGTTTGTCCTGTGACATAGTATCGCATCTTCTGAATGGCGAACACCAGGGCGAGGCATTCCTTCTCCACGACGGTATATCGATGTTCCGGCCCCATCATCATTCGACTGAGGTAATATATAGCCTGCTCATGGCCTACATCGTTATTTTGTGCTAGCAGAGCGCCGAGAGAATGCTCCATCGCTCGTACATAGAGCAGAAATAGTTTTCCAGCAACCGGGGCTACTAGGACTGGAGGGTTCGACAAATATACTTTGTTGGCATTCTTCATCCCATACGAATGACACGTCCTTCTTCATGAGGTGAGTGAATGGATGACATCGTTCGAAGAGGTTGTAAATAAACCTCCTGATGTAAGCTAGCCTCCCTTGAAGGCCTCAGAGTTAATAGAGATTTCTCGGGGGACTCATCTCCATGATTGCCTTTGTCTTCTCCGGATCTATATGAATCCCCTGGGCAGTAATGATAAAACCCAGGAATTTTCAACTGGATACGCCCAAGAAGGATTTGGTAGGATTCATCTTCAAGTTGTGCGTTCGTATCAGGTCGAATACCGTCCTTAGATCCTGCAGATGGTCTTCCTTATAGCAACTTTTGACAGCAATGTCGTCAACATAGCACTCCACGGTCTTGCGTAATTGGTCCCTGAAGATGGCACTCATGGCTCTTTGATACGTGGCACCAGCATTCTTTAAACCAAAAGGCATGACTGTGTAGCAATATGTGCCAATCGGTGTTCAAAATGATATGTACTTCTCGTCGTCGGGAGACATCTTGATTTGGTTGTATCCCGAGAAACCATCCATGAATGACATGCGCTCGAAGACGCAGGTGTTGTCAATCATGATGTCCGTGATAGGGAGGGAGAACTCATCTTTAAGACATACCTCGTTCAGATTGCAGAAGTCGATGCAGATTCGAATCTTCCCATTTTTCTTGAGGACCGGTACTATGTTGGCGACCCAGTCCGGATGTTGTTCCTCACGAATGAAGCCGCTGACTATCAGTTTGTTGACTTCGGCTTCGATCGCATTCATAATGTCCGGGCGGAAGCGTCGCTGTTGTTGCTTGATCGGCTTTGCATCCGGTCGAATGTTGAGTTTGTGAGGTGCAATCTCAGGGTTTAGCCCTGGCATGTCTTCATAACTCCAGGCGAACAGATCAATATATTATTTGACGAGTTGTAGTAATGATTCTCGCTCTTCATTCGTCAGATTCTTGCTGACAAAGATGGGCTTTGGACAGGACTCATAACCGAGATCGACTTGTTCAACCTCATCCTCAGTAGGAGGCTCTCTTTCTTCGAATCGCTTCTCCCACTGCGCATCTAGTTGTTGTGCCTATGGCTCTAACTCAAGAAGTTTAGGAATGTCTTCATCTTCTTCGTAGGCGTCGACAAATGCCATATTGACGGACTAGACTGTAGAACCCTAGAGGGGGGGTGAATAGGGAAATAAAAAATAAACTATAATAAATGATGCAATAAAGAGTAAATAGTTGAAAGATCAAACGCAAACGCAAGGATGTATCCTGGTATCCTCTTTTGAGGCAATCCAGTCCCGGAACTCTCTCCGGCTTTAATCCACTATTATGCAAATAGTACACACGAGTTTGGATCCGAAGAACTCGCCAACTTCAACACGAGTTTGGATCCGAAGACTCGCCAACTTCTACACACGAGTTTTCTTACGAAGGCTCGCCAACTTCAAACAAAAGAGAATGAGAACTTGCTGATCTTCTAACACGTGAAGATCGAAATGTACAACTATTTAATACTCTAGCACTTTGGGAGAGGATGACAATGAAAAGCTTTGAGAGAGTATTAATGGTGGAGCTCTTGGTTGTTGGAAAATTTATGGAAGAGTTGGTGAAGAAGCTCAAGAGAGAGAGAGCTTCCTTTTATAAGAAAACCAAGAGTGGGTGGCATTTAATGCTTCTGAGTGTACGCAGACCGGCATGCCGTCGGTATGCCGCGGCATACCGCCGGTATGCCGGCCAAATAGTAACGGTCATATTTATGACCGTTCAAGAGCATTAAATGCGGCCATTAATGCATGTCAGACCAAATCGAAAAGCAGATTATTCGAAATTCGGTATACCGCCGGTATGCCGGAGCATACCGTCGGTATGCCGACTAAAGTCACAGAAAGTTTTAGAGCTATAAGAAACGACATGCCGCCGGTATGCCGTAGCGTACCGTCGGTATGCCGACAATAAATCACAGCATCTATTGTGTTGCTAGGAAACGGCATGCCGCCGGTATGTCGCAGCATGCCGTCGGTATGCCGACAATTCGAGACAACAACTTTTTGGACACAGAAAGCGGTATGCCGCCGGTATGCCGAAGCATGCCGTCGGTATGCCGCTTATTGTCACAGAAACTTTTCTGGACACGAAAAACGGTATACCGCCGGTATGCCGTAGCATGCCGTCGGTATGCCGCTTTTTGTCACAGAAACTTTTCTGGACACAAGAACGGTATACCGCCGGTATGCCGGAGCATACCGCCGGTATGCCGCTCTGAATTACTTGATTTTCGATTTGTGCTTTAAGTTATCATCCATCCTTTAGTGTTTTACAGAAATACCTAGACCAGTACAGACACGAAGACTCTAAGCAGGAAGATGCCGACTAAATGTAGGGAACGCCGGTAACTGCTACGGTCTTCAGGACGAAGGAGGAAGCTCTTGAAGTGAATAACTCCATGTAGTGCATCTTCTGAGTATCTGAAGAACAGAAGACTAAACTACGAAGATGCTGTTAATTACTCAAAATAAAATGTGCCAACAAACTCCCCCATTTTGATAATTGACAAAATAGAGAGATAGCATCTTCAGGGAGTAGCTCCCCCGTAGGTAGACAGCTCCCCCTCAATACGATTTCTCCCCCTTTGTCACTTAGTCAAAAAATGGGGATAACTAAAGGAGACAGTGCATAAAAAAGAGAGTAGAGATAAAAGCATGCAGGAATATATTGAAGTAAGAACGATAATACATGCTTGATCCATACAGCAAAAAGATAAAAGACTCTCCATCATGAGAGTCGGACACCAAAGACAACAAAGATAATATCCCCGAAGGACAGCAAATACTGAAAAAAAAAACAACCATAGACCGGTCCCCGAAGGACCACTAAAGACAACAAACAGAAAATACACATAAAAACTAGAGCCACTAAAACACCGTAACCATCACCAAAGGAAAACCATCCCTAATCCTCTGCCGGATCATCATCACCATCATCATCCTGAGCCTGCTGGAGGGCGCCAAAAGGATCAATGCCGTCCGGGTACATAAACCCGTAGGCATTGGGGTCAGAGAAACGCGGGGCCGTGTACATGGGATCCTGAAGATTAAGATCCAGAAAGGCATCCCGGTCTTGGAGAGTGCCCTGGATGAAGTAGCCCTGATCGTGGAAGCGAGACTGGATGAGGGTGCCAAGTCCACGAGTGTGGGTCCGTATCTGCTCCTCCGCCTGGGCCATCCTCAGATCAAAGTGGTGCTGAGTAAGTGGCATATAGCGGCCCGTAGATGGAGGGGTAGATGCAGGGGCAGCAGGAGTGGAACCCGGTTGCTCTTGGGAAGAGGAAGCACGGGAAGAAGAGGCGCCAGCTAGGGTACGGGAAACAGCAAGAAATGAGGGGACCCCATCCGAGGAGCAGAGAGACAAGTCAACTTGTTTGGCCTCCATAAGCAAGGTGATGAAAGAGCCATAGTAGAGGTTCTGCTTCCCGGATGGCAAGGTACGCCGGAATTGCAAAAGCAGAGTCTTTGGGAAGGAAAAACGCTTCCGGGCATAGAGATGATACATGAGGACAAGAGCATCACCGGTGATTGCGTCATAGTTCCCGCCCTTTGGGAACAGAGTGTGGCACACGATACGATGGAGCTCGTAGTAGAATGGCTCCAGCTGGGCCGAGAGGGCCGGAATGGCAGGAGGGTTGGGACCCTTACAGATGATACGGCAGAAGCCGTCGAAAGGAGACGCCGCCGATGAGGTGAGAGCACCCAAAAGAGGTAACGCATCCCCTCTGTCTGGGACGCCCAAGATGGCCCCCACTTCCTTGGATGTGAGACGGAAGTGGCGGTCATTGACCATGGATTGGATGGCGATAGGGTCGTCGTCATCCCCTCGCATGTTGCAGTAGAAAAGGCGGACAGCAGCAGAGTAGACCGAAATTTGCCGCCTAAGAAGGGAGGATAGACCGGCATCGTCAAACAACGGGACGTGACCGGGGAAGAGGTTCCAGTTGATAGCCCGTCCTTTGAACACGTTCTGGTTGACGAAGTGCTGGAACCAAAGCTCAGCCGCCAAAGCGTTGGAGAAAACGCGTTGGTCAAAGCCGGAGGGTAGCGCCACCGGGACGAAAGGGTTGAAAGAGGAGGAAGAGGATCGGGGGCGCTTAGGGTTGGCCATGAAGAAGGATTTTGGGCTTTGGTGTGAGAGGAAGAAGTAGTAGTGGAGGAGAAGGAAGAAGGAGGGTTTTTAAAGAAGAGGGGGGATATGAAGAGTTGAGTTTGAAAAAGGGTGGGGAGGAGGGAACGGTTAAAGAGGAAGTGTGATGGGGTAGTTGAAAGGGTGATGGGGTGAATTGATGTGTGGAGTAAAAAGAGGAGAGAAAAGGGAAAAGGTGATAAGAAGGGTAATTAATAGGAGGGGAGTTGAGGAGATGGGTAATTAATGAGGGATTTGATGGATTAAAGGAAGGATGGAAGGAATAAAGGAGGAGAGATAAAATAGTGGGCCCGCAGCTAATCTCAGGAATTATTTCCGCCGTCATCCGGCATGCCGACGGAATGCCGACGTATACCGACGGTATGCCGAAAAACGAAACAGAACATAATTCTGTTTCAAAAAACGGCATGCCGGCGGTATGCCGATGTATACCGACGGTATGCCGGAAAACGAGACAGAACCTAATTCTGCTACGAAAAAACGGCATGCCGCCGGTATACCGTAGTATACCGTCGGTGTGCCGGACAAAAGAGACTATGGATCAAAGGATAAAATGCCTAATTCACGGCAAAGGAAAGAGAAGCGATCTTCCGGGAGGGGCTTAGTGAAGATGTCGGCTAATTGATAGGTAGTATCAATAAATTCAAGATGGATATCTCCTTTTTGTTGATGGTCACGAAGAAAATGGTGTCTAATTTCAATGTGCTTCGTGCGTGAGTGACAAATCGGGTTTTTCGTGAGATTGATAGAGCTAGTGTTATCACATTTAATAGGGGTGCAAGAATGAGAAATACCATAATCTAAAAGTGTTTGTGACATCCAAAGAATTTGTGCACAACAACAACCAGCCGCAATATACTCTGCCTCAGTGGTTGAGAGAGCGACAGAGTTTTGCTTCTTACTAAACCACGATACCAAGGACTTTCCGAGGAATTGACATGTGCCACTAGTGCTTTTTCGGTCAATCTTGCATCCGGCAAAATCCGCATCCGAAAAGCCGTGAAGCTCAAAGGATGAGGATTTCGGATACCAAAGACCCATGTTAATGGTGCCTTTGAGATAACGAAAAATGCGCTTGACGGCACTCAAATGTGATTCCTTTGGATTGGCTTGATATCGTGCACACAAACAGACACTAAACATGATATCCGGACGGCTAGCCGTTAAATAAAGTAAGCTACCGATCATACCTCTATACTTACGAATGTCGACCGATGTGCCATCTTCATCATTGTCAAGCTTGGTCGTTGTAGCCATAGGGGTCCTCATTGATTTGGATGAGTCAAGGTCGAAACGCTTGAGGAGGTCCCTTGTATATTTTGCTTGATTGATGAAGGTTCCTTTAGGTCCTTGCTTGATTTGTAACCCCAAGAAGAAGGAGAGTTCTCCCATCATACTCATTTCAAACTCTTCCTGCATAACTTTGGCAAATTCTACACAAAGTATGTTGTTAGTAGAACCAAAAATAATATCATCAACATAAATTTGAACCAATAAGAGAGTCCCATCATGGGATTTAATAAAAGTGTGGTGTCAACTTTTCCCTTTGAAAAATTGTGAGAAACAAGAAAAGAGCTAAGACGCTCATACCAAGCACGTGGAGCTTGTTTGAGGCCATAAAGGGCTTTATGAAGTTTGAAAACGTGGTCAGGAAATTGAAAATCTTTAAAACCGGGAGGTTGTTTAACATAAACTTCCTCCTTAATAATACCATTAAGAAAAGCACTCTTAACATCCATTTGAAATAGCTTAAAGTCATTAAAACAAGCAAAGGCACAAAGCATACGAATGGATTCAAGACGTGCAACCGGAGCATAGGTTTCGTCGTAGTCAATGCCTTCCTCTTGGTTATAGCCTTGGGCAACCAATCGGGCTTTGTTACGAGTCACTAACCCATCTTCATTTAGCTTGTTGCGAAACACCCATTTAGTTCCAATAATGGGATGATTGCTAGGTTTTGGGACAAGTTCCCAAACCTTGCTTCGCTCAAATTGATTAAGCTCCTCTTGCATAGCTATCATCCAAAATTCATCGAGAAAAGCATCATTAACATTTTTAGGCTCTACTTGAGAGATAAAAGCCACATTGGCACAAAGATCACGAGTGGCGGATCTTGTGCTAACACTTGAGGAAGGATCCCCAATGATGAGCTCCTTAGGATGATTGGTGACAAATCTCCATTCTCTTGGGAGATCCTTTGGAGGAGGCTCGAGAGGAGGAGACTCTTTTGATGGGGTCACAACTTCATTGTTAGATGAAGAAGGACGATCCTCAATAGAGGAGTTCTCCAATCCAAACGAGATGTCATCAATATCCTCGGAGGAGGAGAATGTAGAAGAGTTGAGTTCATTAAAAGAGACATTGATTGATTCTTCGACAACAAGACTTCTTTTATTAAAAACACGAAAACCTTTGCTATGAGTAGAGTATCCAAGGAATATTCCTTCATAGGCTTTTTCTTCAAACTTGCCTAGGTTATCCTTGGTATTCAAAATAAAACAATTGCAACCAAAAACCTTAAAATATTCAATAGAAGGAATTTTGTTAAACCAAAGCTCATAAGGAGTCTTCTTAGTAATAGGTCTAATTAAGACCCTATTAATTACATGACATGCCGTATTGACGGCTTCCGCCCAAAAATATTGAGGGAGCTTATATTGGTTTAACATGACCCGGGCCATATCGCCAAGGGTTCTATTCTTTCTCTCCACAACACCATTTTGTTGAGGAGTACGGGGACAAGCAAAATCATGTCCAAAACCATTCTTTTCACAAAATCTTTTGAAATCAACATTATCAAATTCACCTCCATGATCACTCCTAATTTTGTTAATAGAAAAGCCTTTCTCATTTTGAACACGTTTACAAAAAGCAACAAATTCACGAAAAGTATCACTTTTGCAAGCAAGAAAAATAACCCAAGTAAATCTTGAAAAATCATCAACTAAAACAAAGGCATAGAGTTTGCCACCAAGGCTAGCTACTCTACTAGGCCCGAAAAGATCCATATGAATAAGTTGAAGGGGTCTTGTGGTACTCACAGAGTTGATGGATTTGAAAGATGACTTGGTCAACTTACTTTTCTCGCATTCTTCACAAACCATATCCTTCTTGAAGTGGATGCTAGAAAGTCCTCGTACAAGCTTCTTGGAGGCGAGGTGAGAGATGGTATCCATGTTAGCGTGTCCAAGCCTCATGTGCCAAAGCCAACTCTCATCGTTCTTTGCAACTAGGTACCTGTCATTGTTAGTACCTTCAACAAGATAAAGAACATAAATATTGTTTTCTCTAATGCCTTCATACACAATAGTTCCATTGGAGCTATCGGTAATGTAGCATTTGAGTTTAACAAACTTGATATTATAGCCATTATCGGTGAGATGGCTAATACTAAGGAGGTTATGCTTAAGATTAGTAACAAGACATACATTATTAATACAAGGATAAGGAGGAGAACCGATATTACCATTTCCAATAATATAACCTTTTAGATTGTTACCGAAGGAGACATGTCCTTCCTTCTTCATCGATAGCGTTGTAAAAAGTGAAGCATCACCGGTCATGTGCCGTGAACAACCGCTATCGAGAATCCACTTGCTTCTAGCATGAGAAGGATTCGTCACCTACAACATAAGTTGAAGATGAACATTTTGGTACCCATGATCTTATGGGTCCTTGAGTGTTAGTCTTAGGAACCCATTTAAGAACTCTCATGTCAACTTGTTTTCTTGTATAACAAAAATTAGAAGTATGACCAAGCAACCCACAATAATTGCACATTAAGGAAGATCTAAAAGAAGAAGTGTGAGTGTTGTGCATATGTGAGTCTCTAGTGTGAGATGTTCTACCATGAGTGTTATGATGATAGAAAAATGCATGATGAGGAGTTTTCTTTTTAACAAAAGGTCCTTTTCTAGTGTTAGAAGAGGAGTTGTGTGTAGTGTTCATGTAATGGTTATGTCTAGCATTGTGATGAGTGTGGGGAGGTCTAGGAGCATGCATGTGAGTGGAATTCTTATTACTAGAATTCTTACTCCGTGCAAGAAGATCATTATACTTAATAGAAGTGGAATATTCTCTTCTATTAGCATCTTGACATTTGCGCATGGCAAACTCATAAGAGCTTCTCATGGATTGAATCTCATCATCCTTTTTCTTGATGGTGTCAAGAGATTCTTGAAGTTTTAGTCTCAAAGACTCCACTTCATCCGTGTCGGAAATAGGAGATTTTCCCTTCACATCACTAATGATGCTTGAGAGCCTCTCTACTTCAAGTTGAAGAGCCTCGACCTCCTTAAGAGATTTCTTGTATTTATTCCGAACACCTTTGTGTTCTTCATGTAACTCAAGAATGGCTTTCTCCAAATCATCATAGGTAAGAGTGTTTAAGGAAAAATCATCAAGTACCTCATCGGTTGCCATGAGACAAACGTTGGCATTGTGTTTGCACTCCTTGTCATTGTCGGAGTCGCTTGCGTCGCTTTTACACCAAATGCTAGTGTTGGCGAACTTTCTGGAGGACGAGCTTCCCTTGCTTGGCTTCTCGTACTTGCTTGAATCTTTTCGTACCATCGGACAATCCCTCTTGATGTGTCCGGGTCTTCTGCATTGATAGCATGCCGGGTCATCTTCATTGTCCCGTCTAGAGCGGTTGGCCTTGTTGAACTTTAAGAACTTCCTGAAGTGCTTAGCTGTGAGAGCTATTTCTTCATCGTTGTCCGACTCATTGTCGTCGGAGCTATCCTTGGAGTAGGACCTTGAAGCTTTGAGAGCAAGAGTCTTCTCCTTTTCTTTGGTCTTCTCCTTCTCCTTCTCTTGAATGGAGGATTCCTCTTGATCCTTCATGTCAAGCTCGTGAGTCATCAGCTTACCCATGAGGGTCTCTAGGTTCATGACGGTAAGATCGTTCCCCTCAATGATTGCGGTAGCTTTAGGACTCCAAGCTTTCGTCAAACCTCTAAGAATCTTCCTTATCTTTTCATGAGCGGGATATTCCTTTCCAAGAGAAGAGAGAGGGTTAATAATATCACCAAAGCGAGTAAACATGCTAGCAATAGATTCATCATGCTTCATTTTAAAAGACTCATATTCTTGCGTGAGTCTACTGATCTTAGATTCCTTCACTTGTGAAGTCCCCTCGTGTGTAACTTCAAGCAACTTCCAAATTTCATTGGAAGTCTTGCAAGTAGAGATTCGATTGAATTCACTACTGTCGAGAGCACAGTAAAGAGCGTTCATTGCCTTGGCATCTCGACAAGCAAGCTTCTTGATGTTTTCAGTGAGTGTTTCCCGAAGGGTGTCAGAAGCAATATCCTCTATAGCTCTGGAAGGAGTAGGGATGCCATTTATCACGCAGTCCCATAAATCGAAATCTATGGACTTGAGATAAATGCCCATCCTAATCTTCCAATAGTTATAGTTGGTACCATCAAATAGGGGAGGCCTATTTGTGGAGTGTCCCTCATTGTGAAACGTGTTGATGCTAGGGTTAGAGGCCATGGATCACTCAAGGGTGTAAATCCAAATCAAGAGAACAAAGCTCTGATACCAATTGTAGAACCCTAGAGGGGGGGTGAATAGGGAAATAAAAAATAAACTATAACAAATGATGCAATAAAGAGTAAATAGTAGAAAGATCAAACGCAAACGCAAGGATGTATCCTGGTATCCTCTTTTGAGGCAATCCAGTCCCGGAACTCTCTCCGGCTTTAATCCACTATTATGCAAATAGTACACACGAGTTTGGATCCGAAGAACTCGCCAACTTCAACACGAGTTTGGATCCGAAGACTCGCCAACTTCTACACACGAGTTTTCTTACGAAGGCTCGCCAACTTCAAACAAAAGAGAATGAGAACTTGCTGATCTTCTAACACGTGAAGATCGAAATGTACAACTATTTAATACTCTAGCACTTTGGGAGAGGATGACAATGAAAAGCTTTGAGAGAGTATTAATGGTGGAGCTCTTGGTTGTTGGAAAATTTATGGAAGAGTTGGTGAAGAAGCTCAAGAGAGAGAGAGCTTCCTTTTATAAGAAAACCAAGAGTGGGTGGCATTTAATGCTTCTGAGTGTACGCAGACCGGCATGCCGCGGCATACCGCCGGTATGCCGGCCAAATAGTAACGGTCATATTTATGACCGTTTAAGAGCATTAAATGCGGCCATTAATGCATGTCAGACCAAATCGAAAAGCAGATTATTCGAAATTCGGTATACCGCCGGTATGCCGGAGCATACCGTCGGTATGCCGACTAAAGTCACAGAAAGTTTTAGAGCTATAAGAAACGGCATGCCGCCGGTATGCCGTAGCGTACCGTCGGTATGCCGACAATAAATCACAGCATCTATTGTGTTGCTAGGAAACGGCATGCCGCCGGTATGCCGCAGCATGCCGTCGGTATGCCGACAATTCGAGACAGCAACTTTCTGGACACAGAAAGCGGTATGCCGCCGGTATGCCGAAGCATGCCGTCGGTATGCCGCTTATTGTCACAGAAACTTTTCTGGACACGAAAAATGGTATACCGCCGGTATGCCGTAGCATGCCGTCGGTATGCCGCTTTTTGTCACAGAAACTTTTCTGGACACAAGAACGGTATACCGTCGGTATGCCGGAGCATACCGCCGGTATGCCGCTCTGAATTACTTGATTTTCGATTTGTGCTTTAAGTTATCATCCATCCTTTAGTATTTTACAGAAATACCTAGACCAGTACAGACACGAAGACTCTAAGCAGGAAGATGCCGACTAAATGTAGGGAACGCCGGTAACTGCTACGGTCTTCAGGACGAAGGAGGAAGCTCTTGAAGTGAATAACTCCATGTAGTGCATCTTCTGAGTATCTGAAGAACAGAAGACTAAACTACGAAGATGCTGTTAATTACTCAAATAAAATGTGCCAACATAGACTTGCCTGAGAATGTCCCCGATGATAACATCCGAATCGGAAGTGGGTGATCCGGCTGAGTGTGAGTGCCAGTTGCATTCCTCGTCCGAGCTATCATGGATTGTTGCCGGTGTAACATAACCCAGCCCACATCTGGTTTTACTGTAATAGTCTCGTGGTTTCCCAGCCGGGATCGGTGACTGTAGAGGTAACCGTCATCCTGTGCCGTAGTTTAGGCCTGGTGTAGTTTCCAGATCATACCCTTGTTTTTGCATGAGGTACTTGGATTGGGAACTATATAGATAAAGGGGCAATCTTTCGGTGTCGGGTTCGAGATCAACTTCTTCTACCCTAAAGGTTTGTGTATCATCCTTCCGGTCGAAGATGATCGGATGATCCTCTCATTCGATTATGCGGTAAGCGTCTTCCACTGGTGTAAGTTGGTTTACGGTGTAGACATTTGTTACCTGTGTGTGCAGGTGAGTGCCTATACCGTATTCCATAGCATACATTGTACAAGGCTTATTAAGCTTGAGATAATTCAAAGATAGCCATTTATTGATGAAGTATGGTATCTTTTCTAGTGGGATTACATCATCTGCGGATGGAATATCAGTATGAGCAGTCACATACTTGGCCAATTCTGGTTCTTCTTCGGCCACCCCCTGTATAAATGAAGACTGAGAGGATAACTTGGGCAGCTTAATCATCAGGGGTTCCGCTGGTGGGGCAGAACGTGGAGTCGTTGGCGAACTAGCGACCCTCTGTTTGGTGCTTGATGCTAGGCGGGGAGTTGTTGGCTCGCTAGGAGTCCCCGACATCGCATTGGGCTGACGATTCATCTTAGGAAGACGTATCGTTTTTGGCTTGTCAGAGGGTTTGAGCTTCTCTATTTATGGCTGGCCGGCTCTTGGCAGCCTGATTGTCAGTGGCTCCGTTGTAGGTTTTGGTGCTTGGCCAGACCTTGGCAGTCGGATTATCATTTGCCCCTCTTGTGCTGAGAGACTGATTGTATCCTTACGCAGAGCGGCCGTAAGGGGTACGGTCTTGCCAGGTTTGCGAGCTTGAAGATGGATCGTCAGAGGTTCTTCTAATCCCGTTGCTGTCTTAGTTTGAGCTTGCATATCTCCTTCGACAAGGTGTCTCTTCGACTTCTCGTACAAGCAGGAGTCCGAGTAATAAGACTCGACCCCTTTGAAGGGATCGATGTCGGCAAATTATGTCCTTACGAAGTCGTGCTTGTCGACATACTTGAAGCACTGGTGCAGCGTGGAAGGCACGATCATGTAATCGTGTATCCAAGGATGGCCTAGGAGAATATTGTAGGAAGTATCCGCATCTATGACATAACAAGTCACTTCTGACTGCAGATCGCAGATTTGGCACTTCAAGCGAATATTCTCGATCGGGTAGCTACTGCCCGAATTGAAACCGCTGATGGCGGTGCTTGTCGGCGTCAAATAATACATGGGGATGCAAAGATGGTATAACAAACTCTTCAGGATGATGCTTATGAAAGAACCGAGATCAATGTACATCTGATCCACCTTTACTTAACCGATGTATCCGGTGTAATACAACGGACGATCGTGCAGGTTGGTTTTAATGAGCATATTCTGCGGAGTGAATACGATGTTGGGCATTGCACCTGTGCAAGCGCTGTTCTGGAGATTTGTAGGCGGGCTCACTCCCGTGAGGTTGACCTGAGCCAGATATGCGTCGGCATTCTGGAGTGCATCGTTCAGTGCCACGCGAACATCTTTGGAGAGTCTCAGGAGCTCGTATAATAATAATTTGGCCGGTGTGTTGGCCAATTGTGCCAAGATGTCAAAGTTGTAGGGCCTCTCCAGCCCATGAGATGCCTCTTTTCGGAGGGATTTGTCAAAGCGAGTCTCCTTCAGCCTAGGCTTGTCGGTCGTCGAAGTTTGAGAAGGTCCTGGAGCGTCAACAGTAGTCGACTAATGATCTTCAGCCGAGTTATCCGGTGTAGGTTAGGATTGCGCACCCGACCGGGTGACAACAGCTGTGGCTTCTTCGACATCTACCAAGATTGTACGGCAGGATCTGACCTTTCTACCCTTCTTTCTGCCAGTGGAGGGTGGTGTGGGTTGAGTCACTTCAAGTACCAGGTCCGGATGGACCCACATGACCTCCCCTCGTGATGTGGTGAGGGGCACTAGACCAGCAGCCTGATCTCGAGGAGGTGGAAGATTAACAATCTCCATTGTTGCCCGAGGGACGGGTACTACGTCGTCTTGAGTCTCTGTCAGAGGGAAGATGCCAAACTGTACTGACACCATATTGGCTGCCACGGTTACCTCCTCGAAATCAATGGCCAGAGCCTTCGAATCGATGAGATGCTGGATATATCGCTTCAATTGGAAGCAGTCATGTGTGGCGTGGTGGACATAACGATGGTAATGGCAGTACTTGGAGATTTCCATCTCGGCCGGCCGAGGTTCCCGTCTAGGTGGAGGGAGCTGGATTCTATCTCCTTGTATGAGCATGTCCAAGATGGGCTTGACATGACCGTCTTCGAAGGAGTAAGTCATCTGCGGCCACTGCTTTTCAGCTAGCTTTGATTTAGGCTTCTGGTTTGCGTCGGCCCCCATAGCCTGTTTGTCCTTTTTGTCTCAGTTATTGGAGGAATTACCCCCATTATTGGTGTTGGCATTAGGGCATTTTCCCTTGTCCTCTCCCTTCGAGATGTGTAATCCCAGTTGGCGAGCCTTCTTCAACTTATCTTCGCCACTAGTGGCACTGATGATGAACGTCTTCCAGTCCTTAAATTGACTTTCACCCATCCAGAGGCTGATTGTTGGGAGCAGTCTCTTTTGACAAATTTCAATTAAGGAGGAATCCGGATTTCCAGACGGCAACTTCATTACGGTTTGGAAAAACTGCTCAATATAGTTCCTTGTCAGCTCCTTCTCCCCTTGAACAACATCCATGAGGGTGGACATCGTCACGACTTATCCTACTTCGTAGAACCTCTCCAAGAACATATGCTTGAAGCCGACAAAGGAATGGATGCAGTTGTCTGGCAGGTTGCGGTACCAGTCGAAGGTGACACCTTCCAATGCCCCGATGAATAATCGTGTAAGGATGGCGTCGTCATAGGACAGATGGTCGATTGTGACCTCGAAGTAAGTAATGTACCGACTTACGGAAGTCTTGCCATCATAGGGATTGATGTTGAACGACTTATATCTTGGTGGGAAAGGGACATCCCTCCATGCAGCAGGGTATGGTTGCCGTATTCTGAGGTCTTGGGAGGTTTTCCAGGCGTAAAACATGGCCCGGAGCTCCTGGACCTCTCTTCTTGCCTCCCTGGCATCGTGCACAGCGGTGGGAACCGATATTTTAAAAGGATTGTCGCCCGGGTTTGGTGCCGCTGAGTTCGAGTCCGCATTGACCGCGGAACCCAAGCTTGTTTGGCCAGGCGTCCTTCCTTACAGAGTTGGAAGAGCCGCTTTGATTTTGTCTACGGATTTGACCAAGGTACGTAGTATGGCCTCCAGAGTGTCGAAGCGTTGGCGATCACTGGGACCGTCTTGATCGTCGTTTGTCATGAATGCCGTCCTCACACGAGCCAAAGTGGAAGGGACGGTAGACGACGTGACCTCTGAATCATACCCCTGAACAGAGAAGTCGTCAGGGTATGTGGGAATGTTTTCTTCTGGTTCGGACTCAGAAGGAATAGTACCCCCAGCTTCAGAGATTGCCTCGTCTTGAGAGTCATGAACATCCTCGGGGACGTCGGCACCTGCTGTATCTGTTGGGAGAGTCATTTTCCCGGGCTCATCTCCTTGGAATACCGAATTGTCGTGGATGTTCGGAGGAATGCTACCCCCGGTTCTAGCAACCCCCAGTGATGTAGATGATGAATCTTCCAATGTAGTAGATTTCGTCTTCGAACGGGTACCTTGGAAAATTCCGGTGGCAGGCAACCGCTTAGATGATAGTTTCTTGGTCACCGTGGTTGAAATCTTCGGGCTGGAGATATTTGTTTTCTTCCCTCTCCCGCTGGCGGGGATTCTCTTAGCAGAGTTGCAGGAGACAACGGGAAGCGCCTCATCCTCTGAACTTGGTTGTTGCAATCTTTGGAAGACAGACCGCCGATCTTCTTGTACTACCGCGTTGTTGCAGCAGCAGTTGACAATGACTTGGGTACAGTTATGTCCGTGGGAGGACTCTTTGCACACCGAGTCCCCTTCTCTTTTCTTGCATTTGTGAAGGATTATGTCACGCAAGTCAGATGGGTCTCGAGCAACCACGTTTGCTCCTTGGTTGCGGGGAGACTTTTGGGAACCACTCTGTCCGTTTGCCGCCGGGGGCTGGACTCGAGTGGTTCTGTATAACTTTCCATCAGAGGCCCGCATAACAGTAAGCGGAGCACTCGGATGGTCAAAGGTTGGGACAGCCGACTGAGCTTGCCGAGCTGGCGCTGCCCTAGACTTCTTCACTCTAGCACCTGAGGGCACATAGTAGGAAGAGTCTAAGTGGTGCTGCAGAGAGTCAGACACATTTTCTTGGGAGCATGAGAGATCAGGGTCATAGGAAAGGCGGTCGAAGACAGAACCCGAGCCGCGTGGAGTGGATAATATGCGGTTGGAATCAGCAGTCTTCATGCGGCGGGCAGTCGCGGCCGCATAGGCCTTCTTCATGCTGCTGGATGTCTCGGCCGCATGAGTCTCCTCCATACGGCTGGAAGTCTTGGCCGCATGGGCATTCTGCATGCGGCTGACAGTTTTGTCGCATGAGCATCATGCATGCCGCTGGTGCCTTTATTCGGCTTCTTCCTGGACCACATAGAGTCCCTCTTTGTCCCTGCAAGTCCAGCATCGTAGTATTTTTTCTCTGCCGGACTTGGGGACAGCATAGTCCTCTATGGCCTGAAGTGGATCCGTATGAGAGTCGCCCTTGCCGTATTGGACAGCAGAGAGTACTTTGTCCAGAGCTTGGGGAGGAGCAAATGACTTGGGCCTCCACTCCCTACGAGCCTTCTTCGTGCGGGCTCGCTTTTGGATCGGGCCAGCGCTTCCATCGGAGAGCATTTCTTCAAACGCCTGTTGGTCGAAGCAGACGACCATCTTCTGTTGTGTGGAGCCGAGTTTGGCTGCATCCGATTGCGTCACCAACTTCTCAGCCATGGAGAAGTTTGTTTCGAGCAGAGTCGCCATCGTGTTTGCCATTAAATATAAAAGAACAGAACAATTTTATGGGAGGACTGGACTTTTACTTTACAATACAAACTCGCTCATACAAAGAAAGCCTAGGAATGAAAACCTAGGTACAAACTAATACAATTATTTAGTTTTGATTCTGGGGGGTGACGATAGAGGCTCGGGAAAGCGACGACAGCTCTGCCTTATTCCTTGGACGATCGGACGTAGCCTCGGCTCTGATGAAGAAATGCTCTCGGAGTGTGTGGAAAAACTCTCCTACGCGTGCCCTTTTTATCTCTGTGTGTCTGTTTTCTTTTTTATGGGATCTCTCATTTTTTTATCTCCCTTTATGCTCGTTGTAAGGGAATGACACCTTGCTATTTATAGGGTGGGGTGTCATCATTAGGGTTTGCAATGATTGCCCTAAAAAAAGTCGGTGGCTTGGGGATTTAATTGCAATTTTTCTTGATCCTATTTTGTTGGCAATTAATCTGGACCACTAATCTTGATTGCAACGAATCTTGACAATTAATGCTGATTGTGTAAAATCCGTATGGGCAATTAATGTTAATTGTCATGAATTTTTGGAAGCTCTGGTCTCCTGCCACATGTTTAATCCGCGTGATTGCAATAAATCTGCTTTGATTCGGGTAATTATGATGATTGCACTAAATCTGGTTGTTGGGATTTGTTGATAAATCTTGATTGATTTAATGCCACGTATCTAACCATCATTACGGGGAAACTGATCTTCTGCCACGTGTCATAACCGCGAGCCACAGCCGCATGAGGGTAGCTTCTTATGTTTTGAACCACATGAAGGTGGCAGCCGCATAGGTGTAGCCTCCGAAATTTGAGCTGCATGGAGGTGGTTTCCAATTGAGCCGCATAAGACTAGCCACGTGTCAAGGCTGCATGGGCATGGCCTCTCAGTATTGAGCCGCATGTAGATGATCTCCATGATCCGAGCCGTATGAGGGCAACGGCCGTATGGGGTGGCTTCTTAGGATTTGAGCCGCATGACGATGGCCTCCACGATCCGAGTCGCAAGAGAGCATCAGCCGCATGGGGGGGGTGGCAGCCGCATAGGGAGCTTTGGAGTTGGTGGATCGCGCCAGCTGTATAGGAGATTTTCTTCGTTTCCCGAGGAACACGCCGTCATGTCAAAGTTCATCATATCATCTTTAATGTCAGAGTTATCACTTTATGTCAGAGCATTTAATAGGAGCAGTCACTTTATGGCTAGCTGTAAAAAGCAAGCTGCATAGGGCCACGTAATTTTTTTCTGAGCCGCGTGAGGCTATTGGAGAGTTTCTGAGCCGCATGTCCGATAGATTCCTGAGCCGCATGAGGCTCCTTCTATTTTGAGCCACATGGACTTCTTCTGTTTTGAGCCGCAAGGGCTTTTCTTGTTCTTTTTCATGCTTCTACATCATGCACCTCACACTACTTTCAACACTCAACATGCTAAATGTCATTATTGTGGCCTCATTGGTCATATATCTTCTGCATGTAGAATCAGAAAGTTAGTAGATTCAATATTTATACATGGATACCGAAAATTAACCAGTCATGACCCTACAAGAAATGGGTACCAAAAGTTTCATCTGCAAATTGTTTTGTAGGTGGGACGCCCTTCACATGCTATGAGCAAATAGATCCTCGACAGTGTTGCTCACGGCACATGACCGGTGACGCTCCATTATTTGCAACACTGTCGAAGAGGAATAAAGAAGGATATGTCTCCTTCGGTAATAATTTGGGAGGATACATAATCGGTATCGGTGACATTGGTAAGGCTCCCTATCCAGTGATTAAAGATGTTTGCCTTGTTACCGAGTTAAAACATAATCTACTCAGCATAAGCCATTTAGCTGATCACGGTTATGGTATTAACTTTGTAAAAGATAAATGTACTATAATTGATAGTTCAACTGGTAGTACTATATTTGAAGGTATTAGGGAAGACAATATATATATTTGTTGGAAGATGCTAATACAGCAGGTAGATGTTTGATGGCCAAAAGCATTGAGAGTCAACGGCATATGAGACTCGGTCATGCAAACATGGATACAATTTCAAGATTATCTATGAAGATGTTGGTACGCGGCTTACCGGATATCTCTTTCAAGAAGGATACGGTATGTAGTGAATGTGAAAAGAATAAAGCTCCCAAATCCGTATTCAAATCCAAAAACGCTGTAAGTACCACTAGACCTTTACAATTGTTGCATATGGACTTATTTGGACCCAGCAGAATTGCTAGTCTAGGTGGTAAGTTATATGCATTTGTCATTATAGATGACTTCTCTAGATATACATGGGTTTATTTTCTTGCATGCAAGAATGATGCATTATCAGAATTCGCCACCTTTTGCAAGAAAGTACAGAATGAAAAAGGGTTCATGATTACTCGCATTCGTAGTGATCATGGTGGCAAATTTGAGATTACAGAATTCAAGCAATTTTGTGACACACGATTATTTGCATGAATTCTCTTGCCCTAGGACTCCGCAACAAAATGGAGTTGTGGAACGTTAGAACAGAACTCTATCTGAAATGGCCGTTGAGGGACCCACCGCAAATCAGAGACAACCCACATAATCAGCAGTTGCAGAATGCTGCTGCTAATGCTCGTGTCTTCAAACTCTCCACCTTACTTGATACAGATGGCAATTCTAGTGGAGGTGAGTTTATTTCTTAAGTTTTGAGGACAAAACTTTTTAATTAGCAGTTTATTTCTCAGTGGGTTATTATGTAGTGCCCCGCTCCTCACGGTCCACTATGTAATACTCATGGCTTGCTGACTCAGTCTTGAACTGAGTATTTGGAGAAACCATTGTCGGTATCGATTGATCATGGATGAAATGCAATGAACCTTTCCAACTGATGGATCGGCTTCTATTGAAATGAGTCCAATAGTTTTCATTGGATGTTTTCTTTCACTGCTTGGTTTTAATTAATGCGTTTTTGTGTTTTTCGATGATTGGTTTTCATTGTTCACTTTCATCGCATATCGCATTCGTTCCAAACATTGAGAGAAAGAGACCGAAGTATGTTAATCTAATGTTGGTGCCTATGCAGGAGGATGTATAGACATACACAGAACGTGAACGGCGCGTGAAGTTCTCCTTCTCTCAACGATTCCTCTTGGTGAGTTGCTCTAACGGGCTTGCATTTATTTGTACGCCCTAATAAAAAGTATCTTTAGTCCACTCTGTTACCTCGTCCCTACGGTCAACGATACCACAATAACAAAAGATGAAGAGAAGATAATGAATTGAATCATATGCTGGATTATATGTTGCCGCTTCATTGTTTCCATATGAATAATATTTGTGCCTATGAATATGCTTCAAATGTTTAGATGTGTACAGATGGACTTGTACACGTTGCCACAGCAAAGAGAATTGTCCCAAATCTAGGAGCTATAGCTCTGTTATAAACCAAAGCAAAGCATAAATACATGTGTTGCATAACAGTCGCCTTACAGAACATGCATAGGTCCTGGACAACTTGTGCACAAGGAAACTAGATCTCTCGGGCGGTTCTGGGGGCACCTTGAATTGCTCACCTGGAGGAGATTGTCTAGATATTTCGAGGTACAAGAAACCTCGGGTGTTGCATCAATGTCCAAATATCGACGAGCTGAACCCATGTGTCACAGCGGCTAATCACGGGAAACGACTCGTAGACCAACATATAGTTAGGTGCATTTATGAAATCAGAGAGCATTGCAACCTAACAAGAGATGTAGAGTTAAATAGTATACCTTTATATCGTCTGCTAATTGTGCTAATATGTCTTGTGCAGGGATGACTTTCGGCGATGGGTAAGTTGGTTATGAAATATATTCCCCTGTCGTGTTTTTTTATAAATTGTTAAAAAAACCTAGACAAGTAGAAAGAGCACTAGTAAATATGTAGCTTTACATGTTGAATTAGTGCAGATATTTGTGAGTTTCGACGAAAAGTCGCTCGCCAGTACATGATGTGTGCTGACCCACGTTGTGGGCATCCTTTTCAGAAAAAAAATGAGACAGAAGGATTTCAAGTGAGGTACTAAAGCTCGTCTAGCCCAGTAGAGCTATGGATTGCCTCGAAGCTATCTTACATTTCCAGTCCAGTCGTAAGTTTCTTTTCATTTGAAGGTGTTTATAATTTAAGCATGCAATAAAGGGATATCATGTATGGGCATTGCGACTATTTTCAAAGAGAGTTTAAAGAGAATCATGTAGCCAAGATAAGGCACTTTGAGTTTGCAAAGCTTTGTACTTGTATTTCCTATCAAGTTTATCATTAAAAGAACAATTTCCATTTCAAAGCTCTCTCTCTAATGTTGGCGTATATATATATGTTGTGTGCATGTGGTTTGCTTTGTCTAGTTGTTTTGTGCTGGTACGAGCCTTGTGCAAGCGCAACTTACGCTTACACGGCATCACGCCTTAGCGATGACGAATGATCCCGCAGGGATCAAAGCAAGGACGAACGAGCCTAGCGGGATCGAGGCATGACAACTACTACCTCAGTCTTCGAGCTTTCTGGGTTGTCTGAGGCGTAACATAGCCCAAAATTAAAGGAACACACCCACCACCATCGCCACCACTTACCTCCGTCACTACGATTACCGTTGAACCTATCTCATCGAGTTCGCCGTGCTCGAGCGCCTCTAGCATCTTCTGGACACCTCGTCCGGTGCCTCCCTCTATCGCCCGAGCAAGTCTCCCTCCTCCATGTCCTTGGTTCCCTTCCATGCTGCCAGATCAGCGAAAGCCACCGTGTCCTCTCGTGCATGCCGACAGCCATACCTGAGTCCCTCTCCGTCTTCCTCTTCACCTTCCCTCTTCCTCTCACCATCTCACTCCATCACTCATTTTTTCTCTCACTCGCCCGCTCTTTCTTTTCTCTCGCTCATCCCTCCCTCTCTCTTTCGATCTGAAATGTTCTTTTACTTCTTCTCTCCCTCTTTGTTCTTAAGATGGGGTTTTACGATCTCCTCGAAAGTGGAGAGCAGCCATGTGCTGCTGATAATTTTTGTGTTACTATTTTTTATGTTGTTTTATTATTTTTATGATTTTGAACACAGTATAACACATAGTGTATAAAGTAATAATATTAGTATATAAATTGTTATAAGTTTTTGTTATTAGAATTATTAGTATTGTATTATTCTATTTTAATTAAATTAATAGATAATTAATATTTTCCAAAATTACTTTGACAAAACTCAATTGGCCTAAAATATTTTCCTACTTTTTATTGAAATATTTTGACTAATGAAAAGTTAGATTTCTACAGAATTTCTATATTTTTACGAACATAGAATTTAGCCTAAAAATGAATTTTTGTTTCTTCAAGTATTTATCTAGACATATATTTGACTAATAGAAAAAAATATAATTTTCCAAATTGTATACATAAAGTATTTTCAGGTATTTACGTAATTTTTAATAAAAATATCTTTAAAATTGGTATAAATATCTTTTACTCCAAAACTCCTCTTCAATTATCATTTGATCATGACAAATTATACGTCCCTATTTCCTCGCAAATTCAGACCCATGTTTGCATCGACCATCGCATCGGCCATGGCTATTGGATAAATTAGGACTTTTCAGAACATCGTACCATACCAGGCGACACACCATGCAAGATACCTTGCCATATTTATAGGACCATTGAGCACCTCTAGAGGGGGGTGTGAATAGAGTGTGTACATGTGTAGCAGAAAATAATCACCAATTGAAAAAATTAAGCAGTTATATATTATGGCAGATAAAAGATCGCAAATAAAATGCGATAAAGTAACAGTCAAGAATTCAAACTCAGTGACACGTGATGTATATTAGTTTTTCTATGAGAGGACTACTCCAGTCGTGAGTACTCTTGCTCACTGTTAATCTACTGTGACACAAGCTTTAACTGAGCGATTGTAACTCGTACAATACTGTGCATGGCGACAAGAGCACGACAGACTTCACAACACCATGCTTGGTGACGAGCGCACGACCGACTCCAGAAAGCAATTGAAAAAGTGGAATGTTTTCTGAATACAAACTCCGATACAACTCTTCAACACCAAACACTAGATTCAACAGAAATTGTGCTGGCTTGGCAAAGAGTAGTAAAGGCTTAAGTATGAATGTAAAATGCTCGGAATACTTTAGATAGAGAGAAGAGATGAAATTGGATGAGTGAAATGAATGGTAATCTCAACTCTATTTATAGTATTTTTGAGGACCGAACTCGAGCATAGTTCAGATGCTAGAATTTCACATACGAGCGTTGGATGTAGATTTGGTGGGAACTGTATTTCATATTTACCTAGACCGAACTCGGGCCGAGTTCGGGCAGAGTTCTGTCAGAACTGTTTTGGCCAAATTTTGATAGATTTTGGGCTTTTTAATATGTGGACTTTGGATAGATATTTGTCGATAGGTAGCCTATATATTGTGGAATGAGAATAGCTAAGCCAGTACCGATCCGATCAATCTCACATTTTTTCTAGACTCAATAAAAGAAAATACATAATAAATATGAAAACCAATAGCCCTTTTGATGACGTCTTTTTCCTGACATTGAAGACGCGATGTTCCTTCATGGCAGTCATCCAAAGATAAATATATCTAGAAATCTGAATACCTTTTGGATAGGTTGTTAGGCAGTTCAGAAAAATTTTCTTGTATTACGTCGTCTTTGGCCCATCATTAATTCTTCATTGCATATGTCCTCGTTTTGATCATGCTTACTGCTTGTCTGCAAGTACATGTTAGACAAACAAAGCAGTGTACAATAGCAAATAAGATAACATTTAGTGAACAGTAGGACAATGTTAAGTTTAAGAAGCAATATGATAGTGAATACATGTATATTAGTGACATCATTAGTTAAACTCAATTGATTAGCCATATTCAAAAACTTGATATAATCATTGGGCTAACAATCTCCCCCTTTTTTATTATGGCAAATCTGTTAAGTTTAGGAAATGTACGATAGCTGCATGTATCTCTAATAAAGACATGATTACTAGAATATTAGGTGCTAACTTAAACTTATTTCTCCCCCGTGACATGATAAAATAAAAGCTCCCCCATATAAGATATAAAATAAAAACAATCACAAAATGAGGAAGACAGAAATAACCATGAACAACGATTTGGAGAACAGTGTAACAACAAGTTTAGAAAATTGCACAACTAAAGTATAAAAACTTGTCAAAACACAATATAGTTGGTTGAACTTTAAAAAAATCAAAATCAACCAATAAATAGTTTACGAAGTAAAAATCTAAAAATGACAGTCAAAACACAATATGATGAATAAATGTAACTATAGTTTTGAAATTGATCAATAAAGGATTTTAATAAAAAAAATAGATACGAATAAAGAAGAAATCAATAATTGGTCATAAATAATCCTTGAGGATTAAAAATTCGCAGATCTAGTATATACAAAAACCCAAAAATAGTGTAATTAGAAGATATAATAGAACTTTTAACAATGATCACAAAAAAAATGATTCACAATTTGCCCATACAAACAAGTGAATCAATTCCATAAGGAGTATAATCATCGAAAAGAAATCAAAATATACTAGAATCTATGCAAAATCTATAACAAAGTTCATGCATTTGAACTCAATTACCATAGCATGATAAATGAATATCCATTAGATAAACATGAAGCTAATAGAGACAAAATACTTCACAAGGAGAATTTCAGTCGACTTGAATGCTCCCCCGCAAAGTATAGCTAAATATAGATAATCATGAACTTTGAAATAAAAGCTCATTAAGAAAAGCCAAAATAATAATAGCTCAATAATTATCAATGTAAAAAAATCAAGACAATATAAACACATAAAAATGAAAGAACCAAGAAAATAATAAAAATTGTATTTTTCATAAATCCAATATAAATCCAAATATAATGAATAAATCAACAAGATATTTAAAAAGAATATATGTCCATGATGAACTAGGTATACCACATAATAAGAGTATAAATGAATTGAAATGATTTATTTGCTTCCCCTTAAAATATGCGTATCTACTTCAAAAGTATTTATATGCATAAAATAGATAAAATAATTAATCACAAGATCTACGAATGCATCTTTCTTCCCTTGATCGATGCATATAAAGTTCCAAACTTAAAACATCATCTTTAGGCAAGTAAAAGAAATATCCAATAAATAAATGCTTAAACATGAACAAACGTAATATATCTCCAATTAATAACATATAAGAAATATTCAAATAATTTCAAGAAAATAAAGGATTTTTGAAAACTGCCTTAATAATAGTATTCGAGTAACGAACAGATTGAAAAAAAATTAGAAGACATTTGAAATAGGGAACTCATTATGAAAAAGTTGTCTTAATAAAATGTTCGAATGTCCGCTTAATCCTCAGACTGAAAGCTAACGATTCAAATTTTTGTATCACGAAAACAACTTTAATAAAAGAATCCATAAATCATAAATAGTCCATTTTAAACAAATAAAACATGACTGGATAAATGTCCAAATAAATAGTATTCTAGATATATGGCATGTCAGGGGAATAATTGATTTGAAATAATTAACTGCTCCCCATTTTTATGGCTATATAAAAAATTAATAACAAATTAAAATTCCAAAGAAATTTTCAGAAATAGAGACTAATTCATCAAAATATTAGGTCTTCTTATCATAATTTATTTCTTCCCTTTTAAAACCTTAGCATGGTGTCTATCTGATAACCGTAGGGTTAAAGAAAAAATGCTTTGAGAGAGAGAGGAATTAAACTGACTCCCCAAGAAAGAATTATTGCTATAGGCAGTTATTAACTTGAATAAGAAGAGAATAATAAAGCTTAATAAAAAATATATCATGAATACGAAAAATAATCATCTTTAGACAAAAGAGATAAGATCCATTAAATAAGCACTTAAGATGAAACAAACAAAAGATATTTCAATTTAGCATATATGAATAAAAATACGATGAATAATCATAAAAAACAACATAAATTGATATATGCATGCAATTGTATCTCACAATAGACAAGATAGATCAACATATGTTACCTTTTGGAAAAATATAAAAAATAATATTGTCCATCAAAATAGAAGTCAAATCTAAAGACGAAATCCATCTCTCTTTGCTTAGAATTGAGATCAATCCAAGATAATAAATCGTTTTAGAGATTAGAAAAATAAGTGCATCCACTGAAATCGAAAGTTCAAATCATTTATAGCTATAAGCATAAGATGTATCCATTACATGTATCCTTATATGTGCTACAAAATCATTGGGTAACAATAAAATATAAAACATTTAAATTAAAATGTAGGGCCTAGATTTGCTGATGTATTTTGGAACCTAGGTGACTGTGTTCAGTGCATTGGATCCAGAACTAGATAATAGTTGCAAGTAGACCTTAATAAATCTTAAGTCTATAAGGTATTAATCACTTTTGGTTATCTATAGGGGCCGGTTTCCAGCTAGCGGTAGTCCAAAGACTAGTACACCATGTCACTTCAGGCTATTTACACCTGTATGATAGAAGGACATGGTGTACTAGTCTTTCGAGTATGCAAGCACAAGGTGTACTAGTCTTCGATGTTAGCTATAGTATGCAAGCACAAGGTTAACATAAAAATATATGTATATATTTTTTGAGTAAAAAAAGACTTGTGAAACATACATACTCATAAAATATCGATTAAGTAAATATGACATGTTAAAGAAAAATCTGTAACTATTTCAAAAATATTAAAGACGGAGTCAAAAACACATTAACTCAAAAACCAAAAAACTTAAGGTCTATGCACTAGAGTGGTATGCATGCTTCATAGATAAAGAATAAGAGTAAAGAGCATACATAGATAAATGTATCACACTAATAGAAAATGAGTAAAAGACTATATAGTGTGAACGAATCATTTAAGCCAACCAACTTGTCATGCTAGGATTATATCTCACATGAATAATAAACAATTAAAAGATACCAGTGAGAGCTAACAGCAAGACATCAATAAGAACATGCTAGATATTAAAAACTATTTAGGAAGTATGTTACCAAAGTGGTTCTAGTGACCACACATATGTTGGTGCAATTGCTTGAAAGATGACCATTGTAGCTTTGCAATCACCAACATGCTCCATGGTTCTATGATTCAGCATAAGTAGCTCCACCTGAAATATTAGGTGAAGACTTTGGCATCCAGTACTTGGATCCATATTTGTTAGCTTTGGGAACCCATTTGCACAAGTTCATATCAACTAGCTTTCTAATCTGACAATGATTAGAAATGTGTTCATTCTTATCGCAATAATGACAAAAAAAGTATTAGCATTAGTGCTATGTGAAACAGTATGAGAACGTGCAGTGGTGTGATATGATGTGCATGGATATTTGTAATAAAAAGCATGGTTATGTGAAGCTTTAGCTTTAATTGCTTCCTTTGTAAAAGTTTTGTCATGTGTGACTTTGTGATGTGTCACGTGTCTCGTGTTAGACTGGATCATAGGTTGTACTACCTGCTTTTCCAGTCTAACCTCTAACTTTTTAGAGTTACACCGATCTCATCATATTAGCAGAAAGAGCATCAATTCTACATAAAGCAATAGAATACTTCTTCTTTTTTGATTCTAATTTCTCCTTAAGTTTAGCATTTTCTTGAGTACTTTTCTCAATGCATTCAAGTGCCTTATGCAATCTAAATTCAAGTGTGAAAATCTCAGTAGAATTATTAGAAGTAGAAGTGTTTCTAGCATAATTAAATAAGCAAATAAGCTTTTATTCTCAAGCTTATAAGAGAGAATATCCTTTCTATCTTGCTTATACTTATATAATACTTTCTTGTGTTCTTTCAATAGATCACTGAAAGCATCAGATAACTCATCATAAGAGAATTTATTCTCTTCAAGAACATAGTTGTCTTTACCTCATTGGATAATGCCATTGAGCATATATTTGTAGCTTGACGACGTCTCTCTTATCTTCGGAATCGCTTGCTTCGCTTTCACACCATATACTTGTGGTAGCATACTTGTGAGACAACGATTTCTTTGTATGATTGTTCATAGAGGTTCTCCTTTCTAGCAGTTGTCCAATCTTCTTTGATGTGGCCTATCTTCTTGAAGTTGTCACATACAAGCTCTTTTCATATAAAAGGTTGTGTTGAACCTTAAATCTCGATGTCATCGTGCATACATTTACATCATTATGAAGACTGTCCTCCTCTCTGGAGTTATTATCCTTGTTTTCGTACCTGCACTCATAAGTAGCTTCAAGAAGTTTCTAAATTTTATGAGATGTTGTGCAAGTAGTAATAAGATTGAATACATTTATGTCTACAGCATAATAAAAAGCATGCATTGTGTTTGCATCAAGGCTAGCTAACTTCTTCTCTTCCTCTGTATAATTATAATAATGCTTGTTGATTATATGGGATGTGATAGTAGGCTTTTTGTAGCCATTGACAATAATTGACCATAAGTCAAAGCCTTGAGACTTCAAGTACAAGCTCATCCGTGTTTCTAATAACTATAGTTTGTTCCATCAAATAGTGGGAGTATATTTGTAGATTGCCCTTCACCTGTGAATATTGAATTTACTGCTGCCATATGTATACTCTCTAGAGTGTTATATTTAAATATAACTTTCTCTGATACCAATTGTAGAAACAATTGGTATGAGCAATAGTTCATATACAAAGAGCACCTGCTCTGATACCAATTGTAAGATTGTTGAGCACCTCTAGAGGGAGGTAAATAGAGTGTGTGTGTGTATGTGTGCAGCAAAAAATAATTACCAATTAAAAAATTAAGCAGTTATATTTATGGCAGATAAAAGAGGGCAAATAAAATATTGTAAAGTAAAGTTAAGAATTCAAACTCAGAGACACAGCGATGTGTCTAGTTTCCCTCTGAGAGGACTAGTCCAGTCATGATTACTCTTGCTCGTTGTCAATCTACTATGACACAAGCTTTAACTGAGCGCTTGCAACTTTTACACACCGTGCTTGGCGACAAGCAGACGATCGACTTCCCAACACTGTGCTTCGTGACGAGTGCACGACCGACTCCAGAGAGCAATTAGAAAACTGGAATGTTTTTTGAATACAACCTCCGATACAACTCTTCAACACCAAACTCTAGATTAAAAAAAACTGTACTGGTTTGGCTAAGAGTCGTAAAGGCTTAAAAATGAAAGTAAAAAGCTCAGAACACTTTAGATAGAGAAGTAAAGAGATGAAATTGGATGATTGAAATGAATGGTAATCATAACTCTATTTATAGTATTTTTTGGGAGCGAACTCAGGCAGAGTTCGAACAAAGTTTGGATGCTAGAATTTCACATATAAACGTTGGATGCAGATTTGGTACGAACTGTATTTTGAATTTACCAAGACTGAACTCGGGTCGAGTTCTGACCGAGTTCGGGCAGAGTTCTGCCAGAACTATTTTGGCCAAACTTTGATGGGTTTTGGGCTATTTAATATGTAAACTTTTGGATAGATATTTGTGGATAGGTAGTCTATATATTGTGGAATGAGAATAGCTAGGCTAGTACCGATCTGATCAATCTCACATTTTTCCTAGACTCAATAAAAGGAAAATTACAAAATAAATATGAAAACCAATAGCCCTTTTGATGATGTCTTTTTTCTGACATTGTTGACGTATTGTTCCTTGACGGCAGTTATCCAAAGATAAAAATATCTGAAAATCTTCTTGTATTATGCCTTCTTTTGCCCATCATTTATTTTTCATTACATATGTCCTTGTCTTGATCATGCTTACTGCTTCTCTGCAAGTTCAGAGAAATCTTCTTGTATTACGTCGTCTTTGGCCTATCATTAATACTTTATTACATATGTCCTTATTTTGATTATGCTTACTTCTTGTCTTCAAGTACATGTTAGACGAACAAAGCAGTATACAATAAAAAATGAAATAACATTTAGTGAACAGCAGGACAATGCTAAGTTTAAGTTTCAATATGATAGTGAATATATGTATATTAGTGACATCAATAGTTAAACTCAATTGATTAGCCATATTTAAAAATATGATATAATTATTGGGCTAACAATATTTACTGCTTATATTTAGTCTATATCTTTATTTTAGTTGTTGCATATTACTGCATGTTTATTTCTAGTTTATTCAGTTAGATCTTCGATATTGTTCATGACTTACTTACTTGCTTTTAGTTATACATGATGCAATGCTTGTTCTATCTTCTTTTTTGTCTTTTAATTTGTATAAGGACCTAGAGTTAAAGGACTACCGTTTGTTAGTGTATTATCATAAACTGTGTCACGACTGTGCCATAAGATATATGTGAGTTATGAGTAGCATCTAGAGGTACTTGTTTATTGGCTGATCACCCATATGCATGCGTTACGACTAACTGCTAATAGAGGCATGCTAGGAGACTTGGCAGTTAGTAGAGGTACATGATCGTAGATGTGACTTAGCTTGGTACATAGGGTGGGGAGAACATTTCCTTATTGTATCGGTCACTATTACACTTTTATTTTGTAACCCAGAAGCTCTGCTGGAGATACAGTATGAGATTACCCTCTCAGGTTGGCTACTGACGTTTGTAGAACGTTATGCTCTTGGCCCCTGGTGCCCCAAGTGGGGACTACGCCAATCCCATATAGCTAGAGGGCCCATGCGTAAAAGATTTGCTTTTAACTGTATGCATACAATAGAATGGCTAGGTGACCTTAGTTGATGTCATATCACACTTCGTTCAAGTCATGGCGTATGGCAGTGTTACATTATGGAATAGTGTGCTATATATTTTCCTTGTTTGTTTGTAAATGTGGACCACTATTTCATCGTTGGGATACTGGGCCTTGTTATGGTTGGAACACTTTACTTTTATTTGTGACTTTATGGCATATTTTATATTCAATTTATATGGCATATTCTTCCTATATCTTG
Organism: Iris pallida; assembly: GCA_029216955.1. NCBI lineage: Eukaryota > Viridiplantae > Streptophyta > Magnoliopsida > Asparagales > Iridaceae > Iris > Iris pallida. The sequence continues at coordinate 7,105,330 of JANAVB010008998.1, forward strand.
TTACGTCCCTTTGAGGACTTGGTGATTTCTCCAGGTGTGTTTTATGACTTTCCGCAGGTGTTCTAGCCAAGGCCGTGATCTTCTCCATTCTTTCAAAAATAACTTGCCCTTAGATCGACCTTTACTACTTTTGGCAAATTCTTTCTTTGTATTGTATTTCTTCTCATTTAAAATGGTTGATAGTGGATTTGTTTCCGCCCAACGACTTGTAAAAATGATAATTCAAAATTGATTTTTATGAAATTATTATTTTTTTATTTTTTGGATAAGATTAGCTGTCATGGTTATAATGTATTTACAGCTTACATATATTTATTATACGACTGACATGTCTACGTTTCTAGTCCTACGTATTTTGGGACTGAAGCATTACATTTTTGTGGTGGTCCATACAGGTCGCGTTTGCCGTTTTGGTTACGTTACTGTACCGAACGGGCCTGCTCATAGGATTAGAGTCTAGGATCTCATCCACTTGCTTGATCTCCTTCCTTGACTCCATTTTTGAACTCTCGTTAGACTACCTTGAATTTTATCTTGTTTGACCTCTTTCTACCATAAATTTTTTTTTCTTACTTGCTTAATAGAGGTTAGGAAAATGACTTGTATGCCCTACTGATTCAATTACACTACTAATTGAACTCTTGTAAGTTGGGTAGAATGACTCACGACCTAACATTCCCTTTGACCTTAACCAAGACCTTAGACAAGAAGACAGTAGGATGACTATATAGGCACAAACACCGGACGAGACATAGATTTTTAAGGAGCTTGAACTATTTATATTTTCTTTCATTATTATCTTGCATACTTATATTTTTGGACAATCTTAACTAATGCTGCTATTATAGCCTAATTTTGTAAGCTTATTCTTTAATGAGCTTGTTTAGGACATATGTGGGCGCTCACTAATACATTGTCTAATCAGAACCAGTATATTTTGGTCTGATCAACCGTAGTGCACTTGGTTCGTTCTTCATATATTATTCTACATGGATTGAGATACATTTGACAAAAATACTTGTCCTCTAGGATCTCATCCACAATGTAAAACCCCTTATAATTTAAAGGAATATTTAAATTAATTTTGGGTTTTATTTAATTCTAATTTATTTTTATCTTTATATTATATAAAAGGACTATAGCCATGGTTGAGTTTGAATATGCAAGACGACTAGAAAGTATGGCATGCCTAGCGTAGTCGGGTGCTTTAACTAGTATGCTAGCCAGGTTAGGAATACCATGGTCATATTGTAATCTCTTGCATGTTAACCATTCAAATTATGGCACAAGTTATATTTTATTTAATTAATTAGTTAAGAAAACCTTTATGACTTTTTAGGAGACCCGGTTGCACCAAACCTTCCCAAACATCTTCCAAGCCAAATCAACCCTATGTAGGCATGTTGGACATTAATAAATTATAATTACATTTATTTGTATTTAATTCAGATTTTGTAGTATAATTACGTAGATAGAATTAAATAGTTCTATATTAGAAACCCCTTTTTAAATCTCAATCCAATCAACTTGCCAACTCACCAAACAACTAAATCATGCCAAGTGGACCCCCACCATGATATTTTCGGCCAAGCAACCCCCCATGGCCTAATGCATCGAATAAATAGGATTTAAATCCTAGATTCTTAAAATTCATTTAAGGATATGTTTAAATATACCAACTTATCCCAAACCTTAACCAAATCCAAATCTTTCTCTCCCTCACCTTTGGCCGACCAAAACCCCTCTCCCTCTCCATAATTTAGCAGTAACAATCTCTATAACATCTATACATCATCCTCCATTGCACATCTTCCATCCTTCACAAAAACTCATCTCCTCCACCATACATCCCCGAAACCCCTCAAAACAAACCCTAAAAACTCCATCTCCCCCATCCAATCCTCTATAGCCATTATACTCTCCATACTCACCAAAAGGATTACAAGTGAGGATAGCGGAAAAGATTGGAGCTTTGGTGAAGAGAAGTCATCATCACCCTTTCTAGCGAGGATCTTTAGTAAAAATCCAAATCTTTTCTTCTAAAAACCTTTGCTAAATTTGTAGAAAATATGTTATTAATTTTGTAGAAATCATATTTTGATAGATTTTGTTAGGTATAATCATCCATATAGGTTTCATGAAATATATGCGTAATATTCATGTGTCAGTAGGATCAAATTAACCCCATTGTAAAGGAACTATTAGTTATTGGTGCCTATTTTCAAAACTGAATTTTATGCATGTTCATATACATAAATTAGGATTTTTAAGTATTTTTCCACGATTTTAGCAACTCAAATATGGTCGAGAAAATTATAGGTCAAAACTAGCTAATTTCTGGTAACCGGCTGACCTAGAATGTCCCAAACTTGTAGTAACTCAACCCTTGTACCTCTGATATTATTCTATAAAATAAATTATTTTATGTCTGTTTAAAATATATTTTTAGTTATTTTAGCAATTTTGAGTCATTAACTATGTTCCGGGCGAGTTTCGGTAGACTAGCTGACTTATTAATCAACTAGTCATAAATGTCTTTAGAAATATTAATTCTGAAATTTCAGAGATAAATCTGTAAAAATTATTTTAAATATTATTTTTATGATTTTTATATAATTTTTAAGTATGTTATTGAAGTAGGGGCATAACGACTATTAAAAGTTAGAAACCCTAAAACTGTGTTTCGATGTCTCGTGGAACCTGTGTGTGATTGTATGGATCTAAATGGTTCCACGAGAGATTGAATATAATTTTAACACATTACTTTGACTAATTAAGTCGTATCGTAAGTTTATAAGTAGTGACTTAATTTAGTTAATTAATTATCTAGGAACGTCGGATTCCGGAGGCGTGGACGCGGGAGCGGCATTTCATATTTACAGCACGGAATCAGGCAAGACACCTTGCCTTTACTATTTAATTTTTGCTCAATATCATGCATGCTTTTTTTATGTTGTTCTTTCAAAATATATATAGATGCAAATTATTATACTTTATGCAATTGGCTTAGAGTTAAGGGACCACCGTATGTTTAGTGCATCTCATAAACTGTCACGATGTGCCACAGATTGTGTGTGAGTCGCATATAGATGCAGACTTGCGTGCTAACTGATCATTGGTGCGTACAGGCCGTGCGTTAGGATATAACTGCTAATAGATTTGTGTAGAAGACTTGGCAGTTATTAAGGATTAAACAGTGTCGTGGAGACGACGCATGGATGTCATTGGGGGAGGGGACAGTTATTAGCGTAGGGGCTACATTTTATTTTTATACACATTTTGGGCCGAGGGTGACTCTTATGAGCACTACCTTCTGCCCAAGGCCGATAGTGACTCGGATGAGCGCTACTTGCTGCCGCTCTTTATTTACTCTGCTGAGCCTACAGCCCCTGCGTAGAACGTTGTCCTCAAAGTGCATATCACATAGAATGGTTAGGAACCTTTACTCATGCATACTTTTCTGTTGAGCTTTATTATTCAGTTTATTGGCATGATATTATATGTCTTGTTACGTCCCTCTGAGGACCTGGTTATCTCTCCAGGTGTGTCTTGTGATTTCTGCAGGTGCTCTAGCTAAGGCCATGACTTGCGCTCTATTCTTCGAGATGTTGCTTTTTGGATCGTCATCTCCTTCGCTCGACCAATCATTATCTTGTACAATTTTTCCTTATTTAAATTAGTTGGTAGTGGATTTGTCTCCGCCCAACGATTGTATACATGACAAACTCAAAGTTGCTTTTATATTATTATTTATCTTTGTGGATGAGATTTAGTGTCTTGGCTTTCTATATTTTACAGCTTATGTATACATACGAGCCGTATATTTACTCGTATGATTACAGCTGGCATGATACGTATCTAGTCTCAAGTATTTGGGACTGGGGCGTTACATGTTTTTGTGGTGGCCCATGCAGGTCGAGTTTGTCACATCGGTTACGCTACTGTGCCGATGTGAACCTGCATATAGGATTAGGATATAGGAATCTCATCCACAAGCTTGACTTCTCCCTCAATTCCAAATCTCGAACTCTCGTCCGATTATCTTGACTTCCTTCTGCTTGATTCCTTTCACTGTAAATCTTATCTTCTTTCGTGCTGAATAGAGAGGTTAGGAGATAACTCATACGAGTATACATGTTATATTCCTCAATTACTATTAGTTGACTTCATAAGTTGAGTAGTATGACTACAACCTACCACCCGTATCCTTTTAACCTAGTATTAAAGTGTAACAGAGTGATAATGAATATATGCTAGTGTAGGAGAGATGTTTACCTAGAATATAGAGATTTGTAGCCCATACCCATTGGTCAACTAAGGCTGATACAAGAACCAGTAGGACGACTGTATACGCAAGCACACGGATAAGACTTAGATCCTTGTGAAACTCGAACTATTTATTACTGCTTTCAACGTATTCTCCCGTATACTTTAAACTACCATGAATAATGACGCTATTATAGCCTAGTTTTGCAAGCTTATTCTTTGTCGAGCTTGTTCAGGACATATGTATACTGGGGACGCCCACAAGCATATCGTCTAATTAGAATCAATGTATTATGGTCTGATCAACCATAGTGCACTTGGTTCGCTCTTCATATGATTATCCCACGTGGATTGAGATATAGAGGTATCTAGGATCTCATCCGCGACTGCATTGACAATTCTCTTGAATTACACATTCGCCTTTGAATTACGTAACTGTATTCAATGACATCTTTCTTGAACTCTTTATTGCTTTTGTCTTTCATTGATTGGAAGGACGAACGCTCGTATTTGATAGATAAATACAGAGTATCCCCATGGCCATGGTAGTTATATGCACAAGTATAGCAACCATCGGCCAAGCCATATAACTACAACCTTGCCTAAAGTTGCTCGTCATTCCCTCGACCCTAATAGTAATATCGTAACCTTCTAGTCATTTGAGCTTGAAAGATGAGTAAGATCTTACCCTTGGGTAAACCACACACCTATGAGACTATCTAATCTCTAGGAAATTTATTGTGAGTCTCCAAATATTATCTTGATTCTTGGCTTAACTAGCAACCGTATGCCTTAACTCAAACCTTACTTGACTAGGCCCCCACAGTTTAGACAAAGAAGAATAGACCAAAATAAGGACAAGCATTGCAAGGACCATGGTAGACACCCATTCCAAGATTAGAGATTCAGCAGATGTTACTCTAGGTACAAAATTTATTATCAAAGAAGTGACATAATATTAGAACAACACATTCACCAGTTTAGCCAAAATCTGTAGCATGATGCCCCGTCATTATGTTGTATTAGTAATCAACAAGTGATGCATGAGCACTACATTTAGTACCTCTAGAACGCTTGTGACTATAGTCTGGCAGGTTTGAACAAATAGAAATTCACGACTTAGTAGTTAGGGATCTTTCCATGACGTGCTTTAGAGTTCGTTATTCCACCGATAGACTCTCGTATACCATGGACAAGCGGGTCATTCCATCTTATCGACTCAGGTACCACACGCGATCATTTCCATTTATTAGGACTCGGGGTACAATCCTCGAAACTGATTCACAACTACCCTATCATGTTATCGATCACATCGTGACTTATTATTACCAAATGTCATGGTACGATATCGCGACTCAAATATTCCTAACCTCTTATTCCTAAAACCATATCCTAGTCTCTAGAGTGAATAGATTGTAAGCCATTCTTACTTTTAGGAATTTGGGGATCACCGATTGATTGAGGTAAATTGGTTCTCACTAGGATGATAAATTAGTGACTCGTGAACTCCCACTTTCTTTTAGATCTTTTGGTGTCCCTTACCGTGACTTTGATATTTGAAGTGTAATACTAGCTGTTACCTTCCAACAAAATTTATATGCAAAACTTAAACGAGTCCACCTTCAAGTAGACATATCATGTCCCACAAAACACATCTCCTTGGACTCTATTATTATGATACGACTTTCAGGTCAAAAGGGACTAGCGATAACCTTACCATAACACCGATGTACTTTCGGACTGCAGTTAGAGATCCAACCTTGACTCAAATATTTTGGTCCAATATATGGTTGTGATCTACTCGAAGCCCTCTACGCACATGCCACTAGTGTGCCACTCAATAGAGGCCTTGTGTGCTACTTAAACACAAAAGTCATGGAAGGCGCATCTCACGACTTACAGAACCTATTCTACCAACCCGACGAGAAATTTGCCCAACCACTTGAATTTGAACCTATTCTAAATTACCTAACCTAATAGGGATGGTTTAAAATTCTACAAAATTTTGTCCAGCCACTATAGATTAAAATCTAAATCATGCAATCAAAGATTAAAGTCCAATTAGGGAACCTATTGAGACTCAGTTAAACCCATCATAGCCCATCGCCATATTGGGACTATAAAACCAAACTTGATGAAATAGGCGCTCACCCCTATTATGTAGGTCCACCTCTTGGCTCACTAATTCTTCTTACATAGATTTCGTAACTGCATCTCTTCGTAGCCTATGTTATGCATCTCTCGGTACCAACTTGCTTCCGGATATACTTGACCAAGATCTCTCATACCGTCTTGACCAAACATAATTAATATATGGGCCATATTAAATAGATAATACCTAGACTTCCTATAGAGTCTGTGACTATGATTGGAAATCATACTTCTTATACCTCCTTGAAATTTGACCTTCTTAGAAGCCCTATTACTGTGCTTTCCCGATTAACCAACATCTATAAGTTGGGTAGAACATTGAACTTATTATACTCTACCTCTTAGAATGGGATTACAATCGTGACCGTTCTTTCTCTGTAGAATTTATGAAATGATCTTTTATTTTGCATTTTATATCCCTTTGCTCGTGCGTTTAGATAACTACGGTAACAGATTGTAACCTAAATTCTTCAAGTCAATCATAGAATCATTTTTGTTTAAATCAAAAGCAAATTTTTTTGAGGCAAATAGATCGCAAGCCTCTCTAAGGAACATAAGATTTTGGAATTAACAAGTGGTTGGAAATGATTGGTTCCAATTAGACTAATAATTCAATGGTTTATAACGTCGACCCATATTCATATCATGTGATACCCTCGACAGTGATTTTGATAACTGAAGCACAACGCTAGCCTTTTCATTTCGACAAAGTTCACACTCACGAACTAGACTAGTCATGCTACTCATATGACATACATGTCCCACGCAAACGAACTTTCTAGTGCTCCATTTGAAAATTACACCACGTGTATGACACATTGTTTCCTCAAAACAAACCATAGAGACCCAAATTCGACCTATTCGATTTCATCCATACAAATATCGACCCATTCCCTTAACTAAACTGAATACTCAAGATCTATGTAAGACGCACACCTATGACGTATGCCTTCCAACAAGCAAGCGCATGCCTCCTATACAACACCAAACATCAGCCACACATATTAGTCATTTTGACTTAGAGTTTTCAAAACACTTGCCTAATTATATTATATAGCCTGGGTTCTTTAATTATCATCGATTCTCATCACTTGGCCATAAATTCTTCTTTCCTAAGTTTTCAAGCTCACTTCTTAGTTTCCATGTTAGACGTAGAACGAATCCTTCTGAACCGACACACCTTAGTATATTCCAACAAGAGGTCGCTACCAGCTTGTCAGAAGCATGACCCCTAGAGTGACAATGTTTGATTATAGTAACTTTTTTATAGTTGTTATTGACCAAGAACGTTATAGTGTTATCGAGGCTCACTTAGAATCCAAGAATGTGGTCAGAAGTATCCATTATTCTCGTACCCCCCTAGAAATTGTCCTCCTCAAGGTCTTGTAATGACGACGATCTTTACTGGTGGCCAACTTCTATAAGTTGGGTAGAGTCTGGAAGGAAGCATAACCCATCTTGTAGAATATGAGGTCAATTGGGATTCCTATGACAACCACCCGTCCATCCTTTCAAAAATTGAGCTAAGATTTGACGTACCTACTCTCCCTCCGTATAGAATCTCATAATTCTTGATATTATGATTATTTTTGATTTCGAGGACGAAATTGTCATAAGTTGGTAGATGTAAAACCCCTTATAATTTAAAGAAATATTTAAATTATTTTTGGGTTTTATTTAATTCTAATTTATTTTTATCTTATTTATATATAAAAGGACTATAGCCATGGTTGAGTTTGAATATGCAAGACGACTAGAAAGTATAGCATGCCTAGCGTAGTCGGGTGCTTTAACTAGTATGCTAGCCATATTAGGAATGCCATGTTCATATTGTAATCTCTTGCATGTCAACCATTCAAATTATGGCACAAGTTATATTTTTATTTAATTAATTAGTTAAGAAAACCTTTATGACTTTTTAGGAGACCCGGTTGCACCAAACCTTCCCAAACATCTTCCAAGCCAAATCCAACCCTATGTAGACATGCTGGGCATTAATAAATATTAATAATTACATTTATTGTATTTAATTCAGATTTTGTAGTATAATTACGTAGATAGAATTAGATAGTTCTATAGGAAACCCCTTTTTAAATCCTCAATCCAATCAACTTGCCAACTCACCAAACAACTAAATCATGCCAAGTGGACCCCCACATGATAATTTCGGCCAAACAACCCCCCCATGGCCTAATGCATCGAATTAAATAGGATTTAAATCCTAGATTTCTTAAAATTCATTTAAGGATATGTTTAAATATACCAACTTATCCCAAACCTTAACCAAATCCAAATTTTTCTCTCCCTCACCTTTGGCTGACCAAAACCCCTCTCCCTCTCCATAATTTCAGCATAAACAAACTCTTTATAACATCTATCATCTCCTTCATTGCACATCTCTCCATCCTTCACAAAAACTCATCTCCTACACCATACATCCCCGAAACCCCTTAAAACAAACCCTAAAAACTCTATCTCCCCCATCCAATCCTCTATAGCCATTACCAACACTCCTATACTTACCAAGAGAGGATTAGCAAGCGAGGATAGCGGAAAACATTGGAGCTTTGGTGAAGAGATAATCACCCTTTCTAGCGAGGATCTTTGGTAAAAATCCAAATCTTTTCTTCTAAAAACCTTTGCTAAATTTTCTAGAAAATATGTTATTAATTCTGTAGAAATCATATTTTGATAGATTTTGTTAGGTATAATCATCCATATAGGTTTCATGAAATATATGCGTAATATTCATGTGTCAGTAAGATCAAATTAACCCCATTGTAAAGGAACTATTAGTTATTGGTGCCTATTTTCAAAACTGAATTTTATGCATGTTCATATACATAAATTAGGATTTTTAAGTATTTTTCCATGATTTTAGCAACTCAAATATGGTCGAGAAAATTATAGGTCAAAACTAGCTAATTTCTGGTAACCGACTGACCTAGAATGTCCCAAACTTGTAGTGTAACTCAAACCTTGTACCTCTGATATTATTCTATAAAATAAATTATTTTATGTCTATTTAAAATATTTTTTTGGTTATTTTAGCAATTTTGAGTCATTAACTATGTTCCGGGCGAGTTTCGTGTAGACTAGCTGACTTATTAATCAACTAGTCATAAATGTCTTTAGAAATATTAATCTGAAATTTTAGAGATAAATCTATAAAAAATTATTTTAAATATTATTTTTATGATTTTTATGATTTTTAAGTATGTTATGAAGTAGGGGCATAACTGACTATTAAAAGTTAGAAACCCTAAAACTGTGTTTCGATGTCTCGTGGAACCTGTGAGTGATTGTATGGATCGAAATGGTTCCATGAGAGATTGAATATAATTTTAACACATTACTTTGACTAATTAAGTCGTATCATAAGTTTCATAAGTAGTGACTTAATTTAGTTAATTAATTATCTAGGAACGTCGGATTCCGGAGGCGTGGACGCAGGAGCGGCATTTCATATTTACAGCACGGAATCAGGCAAGACACCTTGCCTTTACTGTTTAATTTTTGCTCAATATCATGCATGCTTTTCTTTATGTTGTTCTTTCAAAATATATATAGATGCAAATTATTATACTTTATACAATTAGCTTAGAGTTAAGGGACCACCGTATGTTTAGTGCATCTCATAAACTGTCACGATGTGCCACGGATTGTGTGTGAGTTGTGAATCGCATATAGATGCGGACTTGCGTGCTAACTGATCATTGGTGCGTACAGGCCGTGTGTTAGGATATAACTGCTAATAGATTTGTGTAGAAGACTTGGAAGTTATTAAGGATTAAACAGTGTCGTGGAGACGACGCATGGATAGTGTCATTGGGGGGAGGGGACAGTTATTAGCATAGGGGCTACATTTTATTTTTATACACATTTTGGGCGAGGGTGACTCTTATGAGCACTACCTTCTACCCAAGGCCGATAGTGACTCAGATGAGCGCTACTTACTGCCGCTCTTTATTTACTCTGCCGAGCCACAGCCCCTGCGTAGAACGTTGTCCTCAAAGTGCATATCACATAGAATGGTTAGGAACCTTTACTCATGCATACTTTTCTGTTGAGCTTTATTATTCAGTTTATTGGCATAATATTATGTGTCTTGTTACGTCCCTCTGAGGACTTGGTTATCTTTCTAGGTGTGTCTTGTGATTTCTGCAGGTGATCTAGCTAAGGCCATGACTTGCGCTCTATTCTTCGAGATGTTGCTTTTTGGATCGTCATCTCCTTCGCTCGACCAATCATTATCTTGTACAATTTTTCCTTATTTAAATTAGTTGGTAGTGGATTGTCTCCGCCCAACGATTGTATACATGACAAACTCAAAGTTGCTTTTAATTATTATTATTTATCTTTGTGGATGAGATTTAGTGTCTTGGCTTTCTATATTTTACAGCTTATGTATACATACGAGCCGTATATTTACTCGTATGATTACAGCTAGCATGATACGTATCTAGTCTCAAGTATTTGGGACTGGGGCGTTACACACAATTGTCTTGATAAATCCCTTTAGCCTATTCAATCGCCTTTGAACCCATATTGTATTCGATGTCATCTCCTTTGAAATCTTAATTATTTTTGTCTTCACCTATTCGGAAGGACGAATGCTAGTATTGGATAATTAGACTCAAAGTATCCCCCTTAGTTGCCTATCACCTATGGTCATGATAGTTGTATACACAAGTGTACATAGCCATCGACCAAGCCATATGACTACATCCTAGTCTAGAGTTACACGACCTTCCCTCTACCCTAGATCTATTATCATAACTCTCTAGTTGTCTGGAACTTACGAACGATTAGAACCGTTCCCTTGATCGTACCGCTAAACCAAGACGACTAACATCCAATTTTCCCTTTAAGGAACCGTGTACCCTTGATCTTTAATATGTTATCTTGAATTCTTAACCCGTATTATTTATTGTCATATATTAAATAACAACCCCCGTTCATTGCCCAAACTATACTACGATCGCTGAACCTAACCGAATTTTTCTCCCAATTGTTTTGCTTCCCCCTTTGTGGATTTCTATTTTAACTTATATGTGACTTATGCAAACCTTGTTTCTTATATAATTCCCTTATGCGAAGATGAAAATTGGATTATGAAACCTTTCGGATAGAAAAGGGTTATATTAGAAAGCCATATAAAGGAAATTAGTGGGATAGTTAAATAAAATAATTGTGTGATTAGGAGGCATGAGTTGAAAAGTGCTATTAGATGGAATTAATGAAAAGTGATATTAGGTTTTGATGAGATGATCAAAGGATAATATACTTGCGATTGACAAAATTTTTCGAGATTAATCAAACGTAGAAGATGGGTTTTTATTTTGGTGCTTAAAGGAAAAAGAAAAAAAAATTCTTTGCATTCAAATGAGTATGAATTTCCTACTAGAAAGATTTGGTTTTGCTTCGACTAAATTGATTGAAGGTTTAATTAAATTTTAATTTTCAAGAAGGTTATGAAAGTTGAAATTTGGTTTGAGAAAAATAAGTTGGAGAAGTGGATTAGAGATTCATTGAATTTGAACTTGTTGGACTTATTGAATTTCTAGATATATGTATACATTTGGAATTCAAAAATTTTGTGAGGTGAATTATCAAAGTGAATAAAGAAAAAAAAGAAAGATTCTATTGATTATTGAATTCCAATTTATAAGGAAATTGTGAAAGATGAAGTTTAATTTGGAGAAAAATAGGTAAAGAATTGAGTATCGAAATGCATTGACAATTTTGTTAAACCACTAGCTCGAGGATATAATGATATCTAAATGTGAATTTCAGTTTTGAATATGGAGTTTTGATCATAATTAGAGAACGAAAGGATCAAACGGTTATGGGATTGATGATAGTAATTATCGAATATAGGGATTGATGTTTGTCATACACATGATCATATTCTAAACTAGAGAAGTCGAATTTTCTTTTTCTAGTTATTCAAATGACCTATTGTCTTTGAAATGTCGTTCGTCTTCTCGTCTAATATTTTGATTGCCTTCTCGTCCAATATGATCGAGTTCTTAACGATAAACTCTTCCTATCTCCTCAACCATACCTACCCTCGTTATTCCTAAATTTCGAGGACAAAATTTTTGTAAGTTGGGTAGGATGTAAATCCCCTAAATTTTACAATATATTTTATTTATTTATTTATTTGGTATTGACATTATTTTTTATATTTGTACGTCGAGTGTGAATACGTATATATGAAGCATATTTTTTTATAAAAATTTTATTACAATATTTTATTATATAGAAAGTATATTTTTAAAATTTTATTTTATCTCAATGGGTTGTAAAATATATCATATCATTTTTCGATCTTTAATTTATTTCTATAAAAAAGATATTTTATTTGTTGTAAAAGTATAAGTAATAATTTAGAAAAATAATATTTTATGTAATATTTTATTTGTATGCGTGGTACATGAAATTTAATTCATGTATATATATTGATTTTCGAAATTATTTTTTTATTATATTATTTATAAAAGATATTTTGGAAATTTCTTGATTTAATGTTGATTTTGGTGATTTAAATTCAGATTTATCTTATTGATTTTTATTTTAAATCGTTTAAACTAAAGTTGGGATTTAAATTGCATTTGGATTGAATCCTTTTTAAATTAATTTAAACTAATGGTGAATTATCTAAATGTGGATAAACTTTCCTACTCGTTATCCAATTAGGAGTCTCCACCTCCTATATAAGGAGAGGCTCCTTTGCTCTCTTTTTTCCACAGAATTTTATAACCTAAAATTTCTCCATAATTTTTAGTGCACCATGTTGGTGTCCAAATTCGTCCGTGTCAGCCGTGACGGCCTCGGGTTCGACCTCGGGTGTCGTTCCCCTATATTATATTTTTACTTATACATTATTTTCGACCATGTCCGATACACCTATAATCTTCACCCTATCTCGTGTCCGTGTCACGCAGGACACTCGGATACGAACCCAACCCGAACCCTAGACCTAACCGTCATGTCGTTCCTGGCCGCGGCAACCACACAGCATCACCGCCAACCCCATGTCACCCCTTGTCGCTCGGCCATGCTCCGTCCGTACACAACCCCGCTCTACCTACACCCTAACGACCTTCCTGTCCGCCACGACGACCCCCAACCGAGCCACCTAGCCACCGTCACCACCACACTGCAACTACCACCCATTTGCCTCCACCACGTTGTCCCGACCTCCTCCGACCGGCCAGCTGTAGTCCACTACCACCATCAAACCCATCATCACCAACCGCCACCCACAACCATCACCTAAACCCTGCCTGGCCCCTCCGGCTGAGTCACCGACACCCACCATGAAACCCCAAGCAGCTACCGTCCTCCTTAGGCTAGCCGCCACCATTACTACCTCCACCTCCGGCGACCCAAAACCCTCAAAAAATCTCAATCCCCCCCACCAAAATTAAAGAAACACACCCACCACCATCGCCACCACTTACTTTTGTCACCACCACCACTGTCGTTTAGCCTATCTCCTCGAGTTCGCCGTGCTCGAGCGCCTCTAGCTTCTTCCGGCCACCTCATCCGGTGCCTCCCTACGTCGCCTGAGCAAGCCTTCCTCCGCCGCGTCCCTGGTCCCCTCCCACGCTTCCAGATCAATGAGAGCCACCGCGTCCTCTTCGCGCACGCGGCAGCCACCGGTGAGTCCCATTTTGCCTTTCTATTCACCTTCCTTCTTCCTCTCACCAGCTCCCTCCCTCACTCCTTTTTTCTCACTCACCCGCTCCCTTTCTTTCTCTCCGCTTATCCCTCCGTCTCTCTTCCGTTCTCAAATATTTTCCTTTACTTCTTCTCTCCTCCTTATTCTGAAGATGGGGGTTTATGATCTCCTCGAAAGAGGAGAGCAGCCATATGCTGCTGATAATTTTTGTGGTTACTATTTTTAATTGTTTTGTTTATTATTTTTATGATTTTGAATACAGTATAGCACATTGTGTATAAGTAATTATATTATTAGTATATAAATTTTTATAAGTTTTTGATATTAGAATTATTAGTATTGTATTATTCTATTTTTATTAAATAAAAATATAATTAATATTTTCTAAAATTATTTTGATAAAACTCAGTAGCCCTAAAATATTTTTCTAGATTTTATTAAAATATTTTGACTAATGAAAAGCTAGTTTTCTACAAAATTTGTATATTTTAAGAACTTAGAATTTAGCCTAGAAATGATTTTTCGATTCTTCAAGTATTTATCTAGACATATATTGACTATTAAAAAATGTATTTTTCTAAATTGTATATATAAAGTATTTTCAAGTATTTATGTTAATTTTTTATAAATATCTTCAAAATTGGTATAAGTATCTTTTACTCCGAAACTCCTATTAAATTATCGTAGTTTATCATGACAAATCATACGTCCCTATTTTCTCGCAAATTCAGACCATGTTTGCATCGACTATGGCTATTGGATAAATTGGAACCTTTTAGAACATCACACGACACCAAGCAACACAGGCAAGATACCTTGCCATATTTACAGCTTATATTTAGTCTACATCTTTATTTTAGTTATTGCATATTACTGCATGTCTATTTCCAGTTTATTCAGTTGCATCTTCGATAGTGTTCATGATGTACTTACTTGTTTTTAATTATACATAATGCAACGACTTGTACAAATGACAATTCAAAGTTGATTTTTATGAAATCATTATTATTTTATTTTGTGGATGAGATTAGTTGTTATGGTTATACTGCATTTACAACTTACAAATATTTATTAACGACTGACATGTCAACGTCCCTGTCCTACGTATTTTAGGATTAGAGCATTATAATTCGTTTGACTTCATCTTCGGTAGGAGGTTCCCGTTGTTCGAAGCGAGATTCCCATTAAAATCTTAAGCACTGAGCCCAAGGTTCTTCTTTGAAGAATTTCAAGTTTTGATCGTCGTCTACTTCTGGAGGATTCACAGATGTCATATTAACCGACAACACTTTCTGATGATTGGACTGATGCTGCTATCGGAATCCCAAGTCGAAGCTTCAGATGAGTGGGAATGCACCACTACCTCAGTCTCTAAGCTTTTTGGGGTTGTCGGAGGCGTAACATAGCCCACCCTCCGTCGAGTGCGGTGGTAATAGTCCTGAGGCTTTCCTTTTGGAATGGGGAGTCGTAAGGGAAGGTGTCGACCTTTATCGTAGTTCAAGCCTTCAACGCTATTCAAGTCGTATTCCATCTTTTGGATGAGGTACTTTGCTTGATTAGTGTAACGGTATATTTGCATTCTACCGTAATCGGGCTCTGGTTCAGTTGAAGATAATAGGTTTTTCGTCCTTTTTTTCTAGGCGAAACTATATAACAGACTCCTCGGTACGGGATGACCTGATTTACATTATTGATAGTCGTTACTTATGTTTGTAACGATACTAAGGCATTATCTAGAGTATACATAGCATTGCAATGTGGAAGATTAGAGTAGTTCAAAGATAGCCTTTTATTGATAAATAAGGGATCTTGTCCCGAGGAATTACATCATCAAGAGAGGGTGCCTCAATATTGGCATATATGTAATCTCCTAGATCTTCATCAGTAAGAACGGAAACAACCTTCGGAGGAGGTGCAGGGGCCTTTCGTCGTATCTTGGCCACAAGCGGGGCTGACGCCATGGGCTAAGGAGTTTTTAGAGACCTTCTCGAGAATCTAACCCTGATAGGTTCATGAGCACGGCCTGGGAGTTTGACCACCATGGAAGCCAGAGCCTCCCCATGCATCTTAGCCACGAGAGGAGCTGACACCGGAGAAGGTGTCTACTTGAGCTGCATCCTCAATGGCACGTCAGTTACCACTTCTACTTCTGCTTCAGCCTCTACTTTATCATCAGCATCATTGGCCTCATCATCAAAGTGGGTTGACTTGTATAGATCGGAGTCAGTAAAGAATGCCTCGACCCCTATAAAGGGATCAACATCAGCGAACTCCGTCCTGACGATGCCGTTACCAGCTACATATTTCATGCACTGGTGGAGAGTGGACGTCACGACCATATACTCGTATATCCACGAACGTCCTAGTAAGACGTTGAAGGAGATGTCGGCATCGATGACATAGCAGGTCACCTCTGTCTGGAGATCTCCAATATGGCACTTCAGATGGATCTTGTCCAAAGGTTCACATTTTCGGCGTTGAAGTCGCTGACTATAGTATTGGATGTTGTCAACCGATTTATCAGGATCACCAAGATTTAGAGCAGAGTCCAAGGGATGATGCTGAGGGAAGACCCTAGATCGATTTGTATCTGGTCCACCTTGATGGCACCAACGTACCTTGTGTTGTAAAAAGGTATGTTATGCCTGTTATTTTTGACCAGCATATCATGTTGAGTAAACGTAATGTTGGGGATTATTTCCCCTACACTATGGCAGTATGGACATATGGCTGGGTCCGCTTCAGGAGGTTATGGGACTTGGCTTATGAAAGATTCAACTTCCTTCAGTGCCTCACATATAGCATCCCGAGTGTCTTTGGAGAGTCAGAGAACCTCGAACAGGGATAGCCGGGCCAAAGTATTGGCAAGTTGCACCAATATGTCAAAGTTGTGGTGTTTAGTCAACCCGAAGCACCATCTTTTCGTCGGAATGAGCCTCCTTTTTGTTTTTTGTCTCCTATCGTAGGTTGGAATGAACCCTCTCCTAAAGCGGCAGGATGTGCTTCTTCAGTTGGAGCCTCCTCTTGTTGTGTGTTCTGCCTTGACCTTGCACCACCGACACGACTTCTTCAAAGGAGGCGGAGACCATTCGGCAGGATTTGGTCTTTTACCTTTGTTTTTGGTGGTACAATGTACTACCGGTTGAGTCAGCTCTTGAGCTAGATCTTGGTGAACCCACATGATCTCGCCCCGGGATGTAGTGAGTGGCACCAGCCCACTCACATTGTCACAAGTTGGAGGAAGGTTGGTTACTTCCATTGACGCCTTTGGGATAGGGACGACGCTATCTTGAGCCAAAGTTGGCGGCAGGATCCCAAACTGAAGGTACACCATATTCGCTGAAACTGTCTTGTCCTCATAGTCGAGAGAACATTCGCATGATCATGCATTGTATGTAGTTCTTCAACATGTAGTAGTCTCAGGTTGGATGCCCGACGAACTGATAGTAGTGGTAATACTTTGGATTGCCTACCCTGTCAACCTCATCGGGGCGCTTAGGATCATACAACTTGATCTTGTCACCTTGCATGAGCACCTCGAAGGGCAGCAGGGTGTCTTCATTTGAAGGAGTAGAACTCCTTCTACCATGGTGTGGCTGGTGGCTTTCGAATAGGGACTGACGCACCCTTGGAGGTGTTGACAGTCAACGCCTGCTTTTCCTTGGACTCGCGCCCGCTGTTATTGCTGTTGGAGGGGCATTTCTTTTGTCGTCGAACGAAGGGAAGCTGTGCTCCAAGAGACGAGCGTCTAGAGTCTTCATTTCGGTACCTTCAGCCCCGATAATGAGTGTGGTCCAGTCTTTATACTGGGTGGAATCGACCCAGAGTTTAACTGTCGGCGTCTTGTTCTTGCGGCAAGAATCCATCAGTACTTGTTCAGAAAGCGGGAGGTAGCCTTAGATATGCTTGACGGAAGCGCTCGATGTATGCTCGAACTGTCTTTTTTCTTTCTGTGTAATTTCTATGAGGGAGGACATGGTCATGTCCATTCCGTGGTTATAGAACCGAGAAAGGAATAAAAGCTTCAGATCCTCGAAGAAGGATATACAATTATCAGGAATGATACAAAACCATGCATAAGCCACCCCCTTCAGTGCCCCAATGAAGATTTGTCAGCAAGGCATCATCCTTCAAGTGCCCCGTCATAGAGGTGAAGTATGTCAAATATCGACAGTGGAACTCCTACCCGTCAAATGGTGTCAGCGTTTGTGGTTTGTACATGGGAGGATAAACCACATTATTCCACTCAGGAGGGTAGGGTTGCCTAATCCCGAGCTTCTGATGCTACTTCTATTTGTCTTTATATAACCCCCCCAGTCCCAAAATACATAGGATCGAGTACGTGAGCATGCGAGCTGCACATAAACGAAGAATACTCCAATATATGGAATCCTCGTATACGTACATAAGATGTATAATAAATCATCACAGGCCAGAAAAATATAATCTAATCTCATTACTTCTCAACACAGAAGATAATAAAGTCCAGATAATAAATGAGTGTATCAAAAGATAGCCGGGTGAACATACTCACTTCAAACAGCTATAAAAGTGGTCCCATAAGATCGAAGTCCAACCTCCACAAAATAGAAAGTAAAGAGATGTAAAAATGTCCACTAAAATGTCTCAAGGAAATCAATAAGCTAGAAGTCAGCAGGAGATGCATCGTCAACAATGTAGGATGGATCCAGAGGCGTTCCGTACTCCAACGGAAAGTCGTCTAATCCTGAAGAGATAACCAGGTCCTCAGCGGGACGTAACAAGGTACAAGAAAACACCATGCCATATAAACTGTGATATATAATATAAAGAATAGAAGATGCATGTAATCGGGTTCCTGACCAGTCTACTGTGAATATGCAGTTTGAGAAACAATCCTTCGACGCATGAGCCCTGGCTGTAGATGGGATTGGCATAGTCCCCGTATAGGGCACCAGGGGCCTACGTCCATAACGTCCGAAGATCGTCAGAGGGCACCATGTACAAGGGGTACGTCCATAACGTTCTGGGAAACGTTAGAGGACACCTGGGCCTGCGTCTCCGGATGAGCGCACAGGTAATCATGAAAGTACAAAGAAGCCCATACGTCAGGTATTGTTCTCCCCACCCATTGTCTAGTATCATCATCTCCAAGACTGATATGAACCTCTAGTAACCGCCAAGTCTTCTAACATGCAATTCTATTAGCAGTTACTCATATCTGTTGCACGCTTCATACATGTCGGTGGCCAGCCGACTACGCGGGTACGTATCCTACATGTGACTCACAAACACGTGGTAAAGCATGTATCAAGGCCGTATGAGATATACCAATACCTCTTCAATAATGGGTCGTCACTAGACTAAATTAATGCAAGAGAAATAATAAAAGTAAGAAAACGACCGATAGAGTCGCCTGCACCCAAGTGTGACTTGGATGCACAATTTTATAATAACAAAAATAAGAAATGCTGGAAATGACAAATAAAATAAGAAATATGTAAATCACAGAGTAAGGTGGCAAGGTATCTTGTCTGGTGGTGCGAAGGTGGCAAGTCCAAGAATCACAATGTCCGCAATAGAAATGTCACGATCTACAACAACTCTAGATGCTGAAATAGACATCAAGAACGTACTCAGAATAAGTGATATACCAAGGAAACGCTTGTCCAAAATTAGAAAATAAGGGCAAAATCAAAATTTTGGGTCAAAATGATGTCTGTCGTTCGACCTGTTTTGCACTGAAACGTGTGCCAATGACTATGGTCTCTAAATTCGTCAAACTACATGTCTAAGAATCTGGGTTGAGAAGACGAACCCAACGGTATGTCCAATTTTTTATTTCAATGAGCCATGCACAAAATCGTCCGTTGGGTCGAGTTACAGGCCCGCCAATTTGGCATTCCGATCAACCTTCTCAGAATCGGACCAAATATGTTATACAGGACCAGAAAATTGAGACGGTACTGCTGGCGCAAGTTTTACGTCGATTCGACGAACGTGCACGAAGTTATGACCAAGTTTGCAAAAGATCGATATGGGGGTATCTCGACGGATACGCACTGATTTCGTCGCGCGCGCGCGCAACGAAATAGAGTTTCATTAGTTTCCACATGTCAGCAACATCCATATGCGCCTTTCGATGCGTATAGTGCACGGCCACGTCGTCCGGTTAGTCGGGGCGTACGCTGTATCGGACATTTAGTGAATTTCATAATTTTTAAACGCTGTTTTTAAAGATTTTCAAACTAAATTAACGTGAATACAAAAACAGATTAATTCGACCAAATTGTTGAGTTTCACACTTGGTTATATTGGCTACAATCGTGTTCAATTAGTTTTTCGAAACTGATAGTAGGTTGGCCGTAATCGACCTTACAAATTAGGGTTTTAGAACAGTTTACTGTTCTATTTTTGAACAGATTCCCTCCAACTTCGCTTCGACTTTTCAAGCGATTCACGAGGTATCTCAACATTCTCTTCGCTGGTGACTCTAATGGGTTATGTAGGCTTTCAGCAGGAGTTTACAAATTAGGAATTAATCGAGCGTACATAAAGAAAAGAGGGTCGAGAAGGGGTACCTTGCGGCTGAGTTGAATAGAGTTCTCTGTTGGACGGCCAAGATGGGTGCGCCGGCGGTCCTTCGACTCTCGAGCGTGAGGTTCGAGGCTTTGTAGATACACGCAGAGGTTTAGGGGCTCACAGGTAGCCTTCGAAGAAGTTTTGTTGGGTTTTCTTAAACCTCGATCAAGGGTTGTATATACCTACTCGTATACCGAACCCTCCTCGAGATGGGATTCTAATCCAGTTCATATCCGAATTTGAAGATATGGAAATCTAATAAGACTTAGATTTGGTCTCATAATGGTTGGTTCGGATTTGATTTAAACTTAATTGAAGGAAGAGGAAAACCTCCCATTGAATCTCTGTTTAGAAACAGAGAGGGGGTCGGGGTTCCGTTGTTACTGTTCCCGCGGGAACAGTAACGTTTTTTTTACTTATATATATATCTATAAGTTTATGGATATAAATATATATAGGTTTCTTATTTAATTACTAGGATTTGATTAAAAAATTCAAATAAAATTTTCAAAGCTTAATATACACATAAAATTCAGTATTTGTATGTATTAATAATACAAATTCAATATTATATATTTATATATTCATATAACTAATATATATATATATAAATATATATATACATACATATATATATATATATATATATATATATATATATATATATATATATATATATATATATATATATATATATATATATATAATATATACTAGTAAATTAGATCAATAATTTAGATCAATAATTACCATCAATAATTAGATCAATAAAAAAAATATATATATATATACTAGTAAATTAGATCAATAATTACCATCAATAGTATAAAAATCTTAAGATTTCTAGAACTCAATAATCAAATGATACAGTACCACTAGATCCTTGTGAGCAGCATATATACTATATAAATCATATAATATACACACTCCAACATATCACTTATATATATAAAACATTTCTAAAAATACTATAAATAAATAAATATATATAAAATATAGGGATCTTACATCCTACCCAAGTTAAAGAAATTTTGTCCTCGAAATTAAACTAAGGTAGGGTGGTCGAATGCAATGCCAAAATTTTTTAAAGAATCAACATGCAAGACATACCTTGGTCTTCGAACAGATGTGGGTAACGATTTTGGACGTCGTCCTCGCGCTCCCAAGTAGACTCTCCTGGCGAGTGGTAGTTCCATGCCATGCGAACCAATGGTAAAGACTGGTTCCGCAACACCTTCACTCGGCGATCAAGGATGCCTACCGGTTGCTCTTGGTATGACAAGCTTGGTCTAATAGTGATTTCTGAGTGATCGAGCACGTGATTGCTGTCTGCCACGTATCGCCTCAGCTGCGACACATGGAATATGTCATGTACTCCCTCTAATGACGGTGGCAATGCCAACCTATAGCTAACTTCTCCAACACGTTCCAAGACATCAAAAGGGCCGATGTATCTTGGACTCAATTTGCCACGTCCTCCGAATCGAATCGTGCCTCTAGTGGGAGATATCTTCAAGAACACATGGTCGCCTTCCTTAAACTCCAAAGGTCGACGACGATTATCTGCCTGCTACTTTTGACGATCCTGTGCTACTCGCAGGTGGTCCTATTTCTTCTTGACGTTCTCCAATGTGCTCAAAACTAACTCGGGTCCCAATATCTGTCGCTCTCCGATGTCGCTCCAACAGACAGGAGATCGATACTTCCAACCATACAATTCTTCAAACAGAGCAATCTGAATGCTCTCTTGATAGTTATTGTTGTAAGAAAACTATACAGATGAAGGTGGTCCTCCCATGATCCGCCAAAATCTAGCATACATGCTCTCAAATATCTTCTAGCGTCTGAATCGTACGCTCTGACTGGTCGTCTGTCTGCGGATGGTACGACGTGCTGAACATCAAATGCGTACCCAAACTTCCTTGCGTACTCCTCCAAAAGTGCGAGGTGAATCTCTAGTCACGGTCCGATACGATGCTAACTGGTACACCTTGTAGCTTCACTATTTGCTTCATATACATATCTACCAAAACATTTGTGGACTGTCCCACTCTAAAAGGTAAGAAGTGGCTTGATTTGGTAAGTCTATCAACAATCACCCATACCACATCTCGTCCGCTAGGACTCCGAGGAAATCCTGTGACAAAGTCGATCGTAATGTGCTCCCACTTCCAATCGGGAATGGGTAGCGGCTGCAATAATTCGGCCGTCCTCTGGTGCTCGGCCTTCACTTGTTGGTAAACCAAACACTTGGCCACGAAAGAAGCAATCTTCCGCTTCATTCCGTGCCACCAATAACACTGATGTAAGCCGCGGTACATATTAGTTCCTTCGGGATGAATAGAGTAAGTTGAACTGTGTGCTTCTACCATCAACTCTAGTCGTAGCTCTCCATTAGGAACATAAATACGATCACCATATCACAATGTCCCATCGGGATGAATCCTCAATCCCGTCTGCTCTCCAGCCTCCGTCCTCTCTCGTAGCCGTCGAAATCTAGCATCCGTGGACAATGCCGCCTTAATCCAATCTACTAATGATGATTGCACTTAGAGATTGGCTAATACGCCATCTGCTCTTGGTAATACTACCTCAATGCCAAGTTGCTGTAAGTCTCTAATCAACTCCTTCTGTGTGGTCAAAAAGTGTGCCATGGGCCTTCGGCTTAATGCGTCTGCCACGACATTAGCCTTGTCGGGATGATAATGTAGCTCGATCTCGTAATCCTTCATCAACTCTAACCAACGTCGTTGTCGCATATTCAACTCTTTCTGTGTGAACATATACTTGAGGCTCTTATGATCAGTATAGATATCAACCTTCTCGCCGTACAAGTAGTGTCTCCATAGCTTCAAAGCAAAGATAACCGCTGCAAGTTCGAGATCGTGGGTTGAATAATTCTTCTCGTACACCCTCAATTGTCTCGATGCATATGCTACTACACGACCATACTGCATCAACACGCATCCTAATCCCTTTTCGGATGCATCACTGTAGATCATAAATCCTTCTGGGCCCGACGGTAGTGTCAAGATCGGTGTCGTGGTCAAGCGCTTCTTCAACTCGTCGAAAGAGGCTTGACACACATCTATCTATATAAACTCTTGATCCTTGCAAGTGAGGCGAGTCATAGGCTCCACTATTTAAATGAAATCTTCTACGAACCTTCGGTAATAACCTGCAGGTCCAAGAAAACTTCTCACCTCGAAAGCTGATGTAGGAATGGGCCACGCCTTGACTGTAGTGATCTTCTCAGGATCTACCGATATGCCGTCTCCAGTGACGATGTGTCCAAGAAACGATTCCTCCTTGAGAAAGAACTCACACTTGATAAGCTTTGCGTAAAGTCGTTTATTTCTTAATGTTCCCAAAACAATCAGTAGATGCTGCTCATGCCTCACTTAACTCTTGGAGTAAATCAAAATATCATCTATAAAGACGACTTCAAATTTGTCCAAGTACTGGTGAAAGATTTTGTTCATTAAATTCATGAAAACTGCAGGAGCGTTGGTCAAACCGAAAGGCATGACTAGGAACTCGTAGTGTTCATACCTTGATCGAAAAGCCGTCTTCGCAATGTCTTCCTTCCGAACCTTCAGTTGGCGATAGCCCGATCGTAAGTCAATCTTGTAGAATACTTTTTCTCCACTCAGTTGATCGAATAGACCATCTATACGCGGCAAAGGATACTTGTTCTTCACCATCACTGCATTCAAAGCTCTGTAGTCGATGCACATGCGCACTATCCCGTCTTTTTAGGCACAAAAAGAACTAGCGCTCCCCATGGTGACGCACTGGCACGAATAAAGCTTTTCTCCAACAAGTCATCAATCTGCGTCTTCATTTCTGCCAACTTCTTGTGTGCCAGACGATACACTCGAGATGAAATAGGCTCAACTCTGGTAATAAGCTCAATAGAAAACCCAACGTCTCGGTCAGGTGGCAGTCCTGGCAAATCCTCGGGGAATACATCCTTGAACTCAGTAATAATAGGGTACTGAGGGGTGTCATGTATCATCATGTGAGTCCCCAATGTGGGCGCATCACAACTCTCTCATTCTTCTTTGGTGAACTCGAACTCTGTCGCATTCGGTGGTCTAAAGACATATTTCCCTTATTGCAGTCTATGAGAGCGAAATGCTGGCTCAACCAGTCCATTTTGAGAACCACATCGAACGTAGGCATATGAAATACAAGGAATCATGCTCTCATATCTCTACCACATATTACTATAGGACAAAATCTACAAACACCACTAACAGGTACAACTCTTCCTCCAGTGAGGATTCTAATATTTTTAGATAAGGGTGTGACGGAAATGCTGTGTCTAGTGGTAAAACTAGTGGTTATGAATGAATGAGTGGCTCTAGTGTTAAACAATATAATGACAAGAAATGAAGCAAGTAAAACTATACCTATAATGACCTCTGCCTCTGTCTCTATATCCTCAAGTGCAAGTCAGAATGCCTGCCCACAATTCTATCCTGGGCCCTGAGCCCTGGCCTTGTTCTACTGTACGCCTTGGGGAGGCAATAGTGGGCGAGTTGCTCCTGCTACGAGCCGTTGTACTGGAAGTACTGGGCTGTAGGCCTGGGGTTCTGCCATGCATGTACTAACACCTGTTGCTTCGGATAGTCCTTGAGCATGTGCTGGTTGGATCCATATCTCAAGCACAATCCAAGGTGAGTCCTGCAGTCATTCCGGTGATGTCCCTACTTTTTGCAGTAATGGCAAACGGACTTCTGAAAAGGTGAGGGCCTCTGCTGGTGTTGTCTTGTGGGCCTCCTGATTTGTCCTCCCGAAGTAGCTCGGGATGGTGTAACTGCTGGTGTATGGCATCTCAATGCCTGTTGTTGCTCCTTGTGAAGAATCTCCTGAGCACGAGCTTCTTCCAAGATAGCTAAATAAGAGACTTGAGACTGGGTAGTCGTATAAGACTTGAGCTTTGGTACAAGCCCCTGATGAAATCTCCTTGCCTTCTCTAACTCTGTCGGGATCAATCCTGTACCAAATCTACTCAGGCAATTAAATTTTGAGTCATACTCATCAACCGTCAAATTTTCTTGCTTCAGACGAAGGAACTGGTCATCGAGACCGTCTCGAACATGGTTGGGGAAGAATCTCTCATAGAATAGATCATGAAACTGCTTCCAGGTGATCCCAGCGTCTAATCGTCTCTCTTCTGCCTTCTACCAGTGGTGGGCATTATCCTCTAATAGTAGGTCCACTGCTGTCGTCCAATCTCGGGCTGGCAACTGGGATGCCTTCAGTAGCTTCTCCGTACTAATGAGCCATTATGACACCTCTAGTGGCTTCTCCGTTCCTCTGAAGGCCTCGGGGTTCATGTCAGTAGAATTTTTGATATAGCCTTCATAAGGATGCAAAGCCGGTACAGGTAATGGGGATGCAGATAGAGTTCTAGTCATTGCTGGCATCATAGTCTGTCTTATCAGCTCAGTCTGCTGCCACTGAGCCTGCATCATGGCATACATAAACTGGAAAGTAGGGCTCCTATCTGTCGGTAGTGGGGGCATCTGGGGCCCCGACTGTGGTTGAAACTACCGAAGGAATGGTGGCGGTGGATGCAGTGGTACATTCCCTTCCGGTGGCGTGGTAGTAGTCTGTCCAGCCTGGCTGACTGGGGGTGCCACGATCTTTGGATGCACCGTCGTCGACGTCGTAGTAGGCTACGACTATCCTAGCTAGTATGGTGTCACCAGAGTCATAAGAGGATTTTGTCCCTCCGGGATAGCCTCTTTACCAGATGTGAGGGCCAAGGCAGAAGTGCGTCCGCTTCTGAGATTCATACTGTTGGCACGAGGAAGAATAGGACGATATTAGGGGTGGTTATATATGAGGTAATTCAAGTAATCAAAGGAATTTAAAAACATTGGAAGTCAAGGGAAGTAGTAGTTCTCGATAAGATACGATTCCTATTCCTATAAGCAGGCTTATTGGGCACGTTCAAGTAACCCAATAATATTTTTCAGACCTGCATGGACCACCATAAAAATATGTAATGCTCCAGTCCCAAAATACATAGGACCGAGTATGTGAACATGCTAGCAGCACATATACAAAGAGTACTCCAATTTATGGAATCCTCGTATACGTACATAAGCTGTATAATAAATCATTGCAGGCCAGAATAATATAATCTAATCTCATCACAGTTCAACATAGAAGATAATAAAGTCCAGATAATAAATGAGTGTATCAAAAGATAGCCGGGTGAACATACTCACTTCAAACAGCTATAAAGTGGTCTCATAAGATCGGAGTCCAACCTCCGTAAAATAGAAAGTAAAAAGATATAAAAATGTCCACTAAAATGACTCAAGGAAATCAATAAGCTAGAAGTCAGCAGGAGATGCCTCGTCATCAATGTAGGATGGATCCAGAGCCGCTCCGTACTCCTGCGGGATGTCGTCTAATCCTGGAGAGATAACCAGGTCCTCAGCGGGACGTAACAAGATACAAAAAAATACCATGCCATGTAAATTATGATATATAATATAAAAAATAGAGGATGCATGTAATAGGGTTCCTGACCAGTCTACTGTGAATATGCAGTTTGAGAAACAATCCTTCAACGCATGAGCCCTGGCTGTAGATGGGATCGGCATAGTCCCATATAGGGCACCAAGGGCCTACATCCATAATGTTCGAAGATCGTCAGAGGGCCCCATGTGCAAGGGATACGTCCATAACGTTCTGGAAAACGTCAGAGGACACTTGGGGCCTGCGTCTCCGGAGATGCGCACAAGAAATCAGGAAAGTGGAAAGAAGCCCATACGTCAGGTATTGTTTTTCCCACCTAATGTCTAGTATCATCATCTCCATGACTGATATGAACCTCTAATAACCGCCAAGTCTTATAACATGCAATTCTATTGGCAGTTACTCCTATCTGTCGCACGCTCTATACGTATCGGTGGCCAGCCGACTACGCGGGTACATGTCCTACATGTGACTCACAACACGTGGTAAAGCAAGTGTCAAGGCCATATGAGATATACCAATACCTCTTCAATAATGGGTTGTCACTAGACTAAGTCAAAGCAAGATAAATAATAAAAGCTAGGAAACGACCGATAGAGTTGCCTGCATCCAAGTGTGCAGTTTTATAATAACAATAAATAAAAAATGCTGGAAATAACAACTGAAAATAAGAAATACGTAAATCACAGAGTAAGGTGGCAAGGTATCTTGTCTGGTGGTGCGAAGGTGCCAAGTCCAAGAATCACAATGTCAGCAATAGAAATGTCACGATCTCCAAACAACTCTGGATGCTGAAACAGACATCAAGAACGTACTCATAATAAGTGATATACCTAGAAAATGCCTGTCCAAAAGTCTAATTCTAGAACAGGACAAAATCAAAATTTTGGGTCAAAACGATATCTGCTGTTGGACCTGTTTTGTACTGAAATACGTGCCAATGTCTATGGTCTCTAAAGTCATCAAACTAAATGTCTACGAATCTGGTTTAAGAAGGCGAATCCAACGGTATGTCCAATTTTGGATTTCGATGAGCCGTGCACAAAATTGCCCGTTGGGTCGAGTTACGGGCCCTCCAATTTGGCATTCCGATCAAACTTCTCAGAATCGGACCAAACTTGGCATACAGGATCACAAAATTGAGACGGCCCTACTGGCACAAGTTTTGCGTCGATCCGACGAACGTGCACGAAGTTAGGGCCAAGTTTACAAAAGGTCGATATGGGGGTATCTCAACGAATACGTACTGATTTTGTCGTGCACGTGCAACTAAATTGAGTTCCGTCAGTTCCTACAAGTCAGCAACATCCATACCCGCCTTTTGATGTGTATAGTGCGCGTCCATGTCACCCGGTTTATCGGGGCATATGCCGTATCGGACAGACTTAATAAATTTCATAGTTTTTAAACGCTATTTTTACAGATTTTCAAACTATATTAACGTGAATACAAAAACAGATCAATTCGAACAAATTGTTGGGTTTCACATTTGGTTATGTTGGCTACAATCATGTTCATTTAGTTTTTCAAAATTGACAGTAGGTTTGCCGTAATCGACCTTCCAAGTCAGGGTTTTGGAACGATTTACTGTTCTGTTTTTGAACAGATTCCCTCCAACTTCGCTTCGACTTTTCGAGCGATTCACGAGGTATCTCAACATTCTCTTTGCTGGGGACTCTAATGGGTTATGTAGGCTTTCAGTAGGAGTTTACAAATTGAGAATTAATCGAGCATACATGAAGAAAAGAGGGTCGAGAAGGGGTACCTTGCGGCTGAGTTGAACAGAGTTATCTCTGTTGGGCGGCCAAGATGGGTGCGTCGGCGGTCCTCCGACTGTCGAGCACGAGGTTCGAGGCTTCATAGATGCACACAGAGGTTTAGGGGCTCACAGGTAGCCTTCGAAGAAAGTTTTGTTGGGTTTTCTTAAACCTCGATCAAGGGTTGTATATACCTACGCGTATGCCCAACCCTCCTCGAGATGGGATTCTAATCCAGTTCATATCCGAATTTGAAGATATGGATGAAATCTAATAAGACTTAGATTTGGTCTCATAAAGGTTGGTTCGGATTTGATTTAAACTTAATTGAAGGAAGAGGAAAACCTCCCATTGAATCTTTGTTTGGAAACAGAGAGGGGGTCAGGGTTCCGTTGTTACTGTTCCCGCGGGAACAGTAACGCTTTTTCTTTTTTACTTATATATGTATATATCTATAAGTTTATATATATACATATATATAGGTTTCTTATTTAATTACTAGGATTTGATAAAAAAATTCAATAAAATTCAATATTTGTATGTATTAATCATATAAATTCAATATATATATATATATATATATATATATATATATATATATATATATATATATATATATATATATATATATATATATATATATATTTTATATATTTTTTTTTAATATATATTTTATATTTTATATATATATATATATATATATATATATTTTTATATATATATATATATATATATATATATATATATATATATATATATATATATATATTAATGTGATTTAGAAGGTCTAGGGCCAAATTGTCTCCCTCTTCTTTGTTCCCTCCCCCCGTCAAACATGCATAAAGTATGACGAAGTGGATGTAACAGTGGACCTTTTACTTTTCGCCTTACTGTCTTGCGGCAGGATTGAGGCTTCTTCCTCCGACTCCTGGACTTGGCTACCCCCAGCTTCCTCAGCATCGGTCTGCTGACAGATATCCTCATCCTCAAATGAATGATTGTTGCTGACAATCGAGGTCTGACTATCCCTGACCTGCACTGCCGATGCGGTCTTCACCTTCGATCGGGTATTCTGGAATACGCTGGTTGCGGGAAGAATTGCTTTATTCCTTCACGGTCGGCTTTTTGATGCACTAGCTAAGGCCAGAGGGTTATTGGTTATTAGGTTTGTTACGACCTGTATCCGCTTTTGGGGATACGAGTACGTATCCAAGCCAGCCTACACCGCAGTGTCACTGGTCGAATGCTGTCAAGGCCATGATGCCCAAATCACATAAAATAATAACTTTCTGCTCATTCACAATAACTAAATTAAATTTACAATAATCACAAGATTACATTTGCTAAAATATAAAATGTCTCACAAAACTAATACAACAAATATTAAACAATCTAACTACTCTTCTATGTTGACCACAACATATACCCAAGTCTCCCGAATGCTAAGAGTTCTTGCGACTAACCTGAAAATAGTAACGATTATAAACATAAAATACATGATAACGATTATAAAACAGAGGTTAGCCATAAAATACATGATGAGAGAATCTACTATAACATGGTAATACAATGAACTGGAGATAGGAAAATTTATAGAAACATATAAGGGTAAAACGGGAAACATAGCTATCTAAGTGTGTTGAAGTATTCCTTTCAATGTGTGATCGGCTGGGATACTATACCGCACGGTATACGAGGTCTACATTACAATAAAATAAAGCACTGTCTACGAGGTCTACTCTGCATGAAATAAAACAATGTCTACGAGATCTACTATGCATGAAATAAAGCAATGTCTATGAGGTCTACTTTGCATAAAATAAAACAATATCTACGATTAGATCACACATCTACTTGGTACTTACCCTTCCTGACACGACAAGTAAGAAACATGACAAGATATGAAAAAAGACAAAATATGTGGTATTCGTGTGATGAGCATGTCAAGAATCAAATATTAAATGACTAATAGTAAACTATAGTAATTAACAATATTGAAAACAAACAACAAATGTACTCGCCTAGGATCTTTTGCTGGTGAAACCGATAATATCAACCACTCAGTGTGCCACAGAAAGTTAAACTTGTGCAACAGTCTCCAGATGCTGCAACAGACATTAAAAATACATTTGGTATAAAATAAATGTCTAAGAATGCCTACCCAAAAGTCTAATTCTGGATACAGTGGCAAAATCGTAATTTTGGGGCAAAACAATATCCGTCGTTGGACTCGCTTTGCATCGAAAAGCGTATCAGAGCCTATGGTCTCTAAAGGCAATAGAGTATATGTCTACGGGTCTGGTTTGATGATACAAACCCAACCTTATGTCCAAAGTCGAATTCTGGTGGGCCGTGCACAAATTCGCCCGTTGGATCTGATCGTGGCCCCGCTAAAATAGCGTTCTAGTCGACCTTCTCAGAATCAGACCAAACTTGGCATACAGGACCAATAAAATGATGCGGTCGAATTGGCGCATTTCATCTCGAGATGGCGAATGCGCACAAAGTATTTGGCTAGTTTGCAAAGAGGCCGATATAGGGTATTTCGATCGATACGTCTCGATTTTGTCGCGCACACCCAATGAAATCGAGTTTCGTCGAATCGCACACGTTGACAACATCCATATGCGTCTTTTGATACTCATGGGTTGTGACCACGTTGCCCGATTTGTTGTGATGCACGCCGTATCAGAACATTTTTCACTAATTTTTAGTTTCAAAAATAAATTTTTTCCCAAACTTTGAAATCGAAAATCTTTACAGATACTCAATGAAATCAGAAACTACAAAAAGGGTTTTAATCATGTATAGGTTGTCTACGAATCTATTCAAATGGATTTTCGAACCTATTGATGGATAGGTTAAAATTCACCTTCTAAAATGATGAAGTAGGCAGATTTAATTCATGCTTATCAAAAATTTTGGTTTTTTTTCATGATTTCACTTCGATTTCTCATCAATTCCTAATCAGTTTGATGTGAACTAATTGGCATGGTTCCTATGTGGTTATGTAGGCTGTTCGTAGGAGTTGGTTATGTAGGCTGTTCGTAGGAGTTTATGGAGTCAGAAATGATCTAGTATATGTGGAGGAATACTATGACGAAATGACGTACCTCGCTTGGTCGCAGTGTTGATACAGCAGAGCTGCTATGCGCGCGCACGCGGTTTGGCCACCCGACGGCGGTGCGCTGCCACCGATGAGTGGGAGGGGGGGTTGCCTGGGAATATAGGGTGGCGTTGGGTGTGAGTAGGGTTAGGGTTTTGAGTTATTACTCCCCTTTATTCTCTCAGTTTTTCATATATATAGCTACTGGTACATATAAGGAATAGGGGTTCGATTTCAAGGGCTCGGGTTTGAAGTTGCACTGTTCTGAAAGGAACAGTGCCCTCTATTTTTGTATTTATTTATTTTGTTTTCTTTCCTTTCTCTTTTTCTTTTTCTTTCCTCTTTTTTTTTCTTTTCTTTATACTATAAAAAGGCTATATATATATATATATATATATATATATATATATATATATATATATATATATATATATATAGCCTTTTTATAGTATAAAGAAAAGAAAAAAAAAATATATATATATATATATACACCCATTTATATTACTTCAAAATTCTCTAGAAAACCTAGAAAAATATTTATAAATAAAATATTATAACATTTCTAGAAATATTCTCATCATAATATTAGCAACCAAGAAGGTACATTATATGATAAGTTTTGTGCTGTCGGGCTAAGTAAAAAAACAATACACAAAACCGACATTGTATAATTATCGCAATTGGTCATAGTGTCTGGTCAAGAACTATTCTGTGTGAAAGACACCTTGCATATTCATCCCTAATTAGGGCTGCGATAATTGTCTATAAAATATAGTTCATATTTATCTAAATTGTCTATAACATTAATTAAAATTACTATAGATAATAAAAACTAATTATAACCCTACTATTTTAGTTAATTATTAGCCCATATGATTTATTAATTATATTATGATATTCTGGCCTGCGATGATTTGTCTTCAGATTTGGCTAGGTCACCTCATATTTGGGTGTTCTTTACTTAGAAAATACGCAACTTCTTCTTCAGGAATAATATTATCCACTGAAGGTACATTATTATGAGTATTGATATACTCATTGAGAGGATCATTGTCTGGAATAGGAGCCACAGACTTGACCATGTTCGCCACATAGGATAACTCTTCAGGATTGGGAGGACGAACTTCGGCAGGTTCCACCCGAGGTATTTTGCGGAGAGTGATGGTCAATGGTTTGACCTTATCAGGGTTCTTCTTTTTTCCCAGATTGTGAGAGGCTTTGGAGTACTTTTTGGAGTAGTACATCTTTTGACTCGGATAATCAGGGGACCATCACTGGAGGATGAACTCACTTCAGCTTCATCGTCAGCTTCGTTGTCGTCCTCCTTGGAGGGCTGAGACTAGTAAAGTACCGAATCTCTATATTAGGCTTCAATGCCCTTAAAAGGATCGACATCAGCAAACTCCATCTTCACAATTCCATCGTTGTTGACGTACTTGAAGCACTGGTGAAGTGTGGAAGGAACGATCATGTTCTCGTGTATCCACGGACGTCCCAATAAGACGTTGTAAGACACATTGGCATTGATTACATAACAAGAAACCTTCGTTCGGAGATCACCAATCTGGCACTTGAGACGGATCATGCCCAGCGGGTGGCTTCTGCTAGCATTGAAAGCCATGATAGTTGTATTGGTTGCAGATAGCTTGTGTAGAGGGATTCCTAGAATTTGGAGCAAACTCTTAGGAATGATGCTGAGGGAGGAACCTGGATCGATGTACATCCAATTCACCTTAATCGCCTCGATATACCCTGTATAGTACAGAGGTCTATCATGACAATTATTTTTTAGTAGCATGTCCTCATCTGAAATGGTGATGTTGGGCACCACTTCTATAGTACTGTGGCAGTGAGGACAGGAGACAGGGTCTTCAGCGGGGCTTTGACTTCGGCGAGATAAGATTCGGCATGTAGTAATGCCTTATTTATGGCCTTCCACGTTTCTTTGGAGAGTCGTAATAGATCAAACAGAGACAACCTGGCAGGTATATTGGCAGGCTATGCCAGTATGTCAAAGTTGTAAGGTCGATCCATGCCTTCGGGAGTTGGCGTCTTCAGAGACTTATCAAATCACGTCTCCTTCTGCTTGGCTTTGTCGGTAGTTGAAGGCTTAGACATACCGGCTTCTGAACTTATAGGGGCAGCATGAGCTTGAGAAGGTACTGCTTCTTCTTGTGCTGGGTCATAAGTTTATAGGTAAGCCTTCCCAGATCGCGTCTCGCCAGATAGAACTTCATAAATGAGAGAAGACACCATATGACATGATTTGTATTTCTTGCCCCTCTTTACTTTGGGAGATACCACCCCTGTGTTATTTCTTGCACAAGGTCCGGACAGACCAACATGATATCACTACGTTCAGTCGTGGGTGGCACCAAGGTTGAGTTGCGAGCTGGCGGCAGGTTGACGACTTCCATTATTGCCTTGGGGATTAGAATTACGTCATATGGGACTTCTGTGGGAGGAAACTCACCAAATTGAAGAGAGATCATGTTAGAAGATATGACCTTGTCCTCATCTTTGAGGTTGATCACTTGGCTTTCGATAAGCTATTATATCTTCTTCTTCAGGATGATGCAATTCTTGGTAGAGTGGTGCACGTACAGATGATAAAGACAGTACTTGGGATCGTTGAGTTGGTTCGCCTTCGCAGGATGTCGTGGTGGAGGCAATGTCAATTTATTACCCTTCGTCAATGTGTGAAAAATGGTACTAACATCGTCTTCGTCAAAGGAGAAAGTCTCCTTAGGTTTGTCAGAAGCGCCCTACGAATTGGAAACTCCCTTGGAAGTGTCGACCTTCAAGACTTCTTCCCTTTACCCCCACGTCCAGGGATAGTTTGAGGGTGCTTGCCTTTGTCTTCATATTTGGGTGGTCTCAACCCCAGTAATTCTAGATTATGGACGTCGTTTTCAGCAGCATCAGCAGCCCCAATGAAAGCGGGCCATTGTATCATACTTATGTATACCCAAACAAAACTTTACTGTAGGAAGGAAGTTATGTCGACAAGAATCCATAAGTTCTGAGTCTGGTATACCGAAGGGCATCTTCAATGCTAGTCGCCTGAAGCGTTCGATAAAAGTAATGACAGACTGTCACGACCCGCACCCACTGTGAGGGTACGAATACGTAACAGCGCCCAGCCTACGCCGCAGTGTCGACGGTAGAACGCTGTTCTAGGTCACTATCTAAACAACAACTCACACAATTATATAATGTACTTGTCAAAATCTCAACTCCGAACGGAGGACAAGTATAGACATAATGAATCTCAATCATAGTCTAAGCACGATATGATATCACAGAAGTTTATAACTAAGACTAAATAACAACAACAAACCAACTACTAAATAATAACAATCTCAAACAATCTCAAAACAAAATATATCTCAACTTATTACAATTCAAGTTCTAAAACATGAAACTAAACCTAGTCAACTAGCTAATCGCTCGATCACTCTGAGTGTCGAGGCAAAAGGTAGCTAAAACATCTCATGGTCCATAGTAAGTAGGGTAAGTGTCCTCAGGGCAATCTGCTGTAAAATTTTTAACAGGTCCAATCAGGACAGGAACGAGTACAACTTATCTAGAAAACCTAAGTAAATGACAGATGGTGGCGCCACCATCTTCATCCCCTTCTTCCAGATTATAGTTTAGCCTTGGCTCTGATGAAGAAATGCTCTCCGGATGGGAAGACTCTTCTGTGCGTGCCTTTTTGTTTCTCTGTGTGTCCAGCCGGGTGAAGAGGATCTCTTTTGCGAGGGAATGTCACCTTACTATATTCTTTTTCTTTTTTTTTCTCTGGATCCCATCCTTTCGCAAGGGAATGGCACCTTGCTATTTATAGGAGTGGGGTATGATCATTAGGGTTTGCAATGATTCCCTCCTTGAAAAGTCGACGGCCAATCATCTGGGCACTAATCTTGATTGTATTATATCTGGGCAATTGATCTTGATTGTGCCAAATCTGTATGGGCAATTAATGCTGATTGCAATGAATCCTCATAATCTGTTATGACAAGCTCGGATCTCCCGCCACGTGTCCCATTTACTTAATCACAACAAATCCGATTTGATTTGAGTAATAATGGTGATTGCACTAAATCTGGTTGTCAGGATTTGCATAATAATGGAGGAGTTAATAGGGGAGTTAAAGAGGTGGGATAGGAAGTTAGTGTATTGGGAAGAGGAGAGGAAGAGATGGGTATTAATGAGGAGATGATTGATGTAATGGGTAGTTAAGAGGGGAGAAAAGAATAAAAAGAGAATAGAAGAGTGGTGGGGCCCGAGCAGATATGACGCAGCAGTCTGCTGCGAACCGGTATACCATCGGTATGCCGACGTATGCCGACGGTATGTCGATTTTTGGCACAGAACATAATTCTGAACCAAAATCGACATACCGTCGGTATACCGTAGTGTACCGTCGGTGTGCCGGTTGAGATGAACTTATGAGTCAAAATTTAAGATGCCCAATTCTTGGCAAAGAAAAATGAAGCGATCCTCCGGTAGTATTTTGGTGAAAATATCGGCTAACTAATGAGTAGTTTCAATAAATTCAAGACGGATATCCCCCTTTTATTGATGGTCACAAAGAAAATGGTGTCTAATTTCAATGTGCTTTGTGCGTGAGTGACAAATCAGGTTTTTTGTGAGATTGATCGAGCTAGTGTTATCACATTTAATAAGGGTGCAAGTATGAGAAATGCCATAATCTATAAGTGTTTGTGACATCCAAAGAATTTGTGCACAACAGCATTCGGCCGTAATATACTCAGCCCAGTGGTTGAAAGAGCAAAAGTTTACCTTCGTTTGTCAGACTTTTGCTGGCGAAGATGGGCTTTGGAGAAGACTTATCACCGAGATCGACTTGCACAACCTCATCTTCGATGGGAGGCTCTCTTTGGTCGAACTGCTTCTCTCATTGCGCATCTAGCTGTTGTGCCTACGGCTCTAACTCAAGAAGTTCAGGAATGTCTTCATCTTCTTCGTAGGCGTCGGCAAATGCCATATTGACGGGCAAGACTTGCCTGAATATGTCCTCGATGCTGACATCCGAATCGAAAGTGGATGAA
The DNA here is from genome assembly GCA_029216955.1 of Iris pallida. Classification (NCBI taxonomy): domain Eukaryota; kingdom Viridiplantae; phylum Streptophyta; class Magnoliopsida; order Asparagales; family Iridaceae; genus Iris; species Iris pallida. Next base: position 7,142,437 of record JANAVB010008998.1, read on the forward strand.
CCAGTTGAGTGCGAATGCCAGTCGCATTCATCGTCTGAGCTTTCAGGGGTCGTTGCCGGTGTAACATAACCTAGCCCACATCTGGTTTTGTTGTAATAATCTCGTGGTTTCCCAGCCGGGATCGACAATTGTAAGGGTAATCGCCGTTCAGTGCCATAGTTTAAACCTGGCGTAGTTTCCAGATCATACCCCTATTTTTGCATGAGGTACTTGGATCGGGAACTATACAGATAAAGGGGCAGTCTCCCAGTGTCGGGTTCGAGATCAACTTTTTCTATCCTGAAGGGTTGTGGATCATTCTTCCGGCCGAAGATGATTGGATGATCCTCTCTCTCGACTATGCGGTAAGCGTCTTCCACTGGAGTAAGTTGGTTCGTGGTGTAGACATTTGTCACTTGTGTGTGCAGGTGGGTGCCTATACCGTGTTCCATAGCATACATTGTACAAAGTTTATTAAGCTCGAGGTAGTTCAAAGATAGTCCTTTATTGATGAAATAAGGTATCTTTTCTATTGGGATTACATCATCTGCGGATGGAACATCAGTGTGAGCAGCCACATACTTGGCCACTCTGGCTCTTCTTTAACCACCACCTGTGTCAATGAAGACTGGAAGGATGACTTGGGCAACTTAATCATCAGGGGCTCCATGGATGGAGCAGAATATGGAGTCGTTGGCGTACTAGCCACCCCCAGTTTGGTGCTCGGTGCTGGGCGGGAAGTTATTGGCTGGCTAGCAGTCCCCGGCTTAGCGCTCGGCTGTCGATTCATTCTGGGAAGATGAATCGTCATCGGCTTGACAGAGGGATTGAGCTTCTCTATTTGTTGCTGGCTAGCTCTAGGCAGCCTAATTGTTAGTGGCTCTGTCATGGATCTTGATGCTTGACCAGACCTTGGCAGTCGGATTATTATCTGCCCCACTTGTGCAGAGAGGCTGATTGCTTCCTTACGTAGAATGGCCATAAGGGGTGCATTTTTGCCAGGTTTGTGGGCTTGAAGGTGGATTGTCAGAGGTTCTTCTGATCAGCTGCCGCCACAGTTTAAGCTTGAATATCTCCTTCGGTAAGGTATCTTTTCAACTTCTCGTATAAGCATAAGTCTGAGTAGTAGGATTCGACCCCTTTAAAGGGATCGACGTCGGCAAATTCTGTCCTCACAAAGCCATGCTTATCGATGTACTTGAAGCATTAGTGCAGTGTGGAAGGCACGAGAATATATTCGTGTATCCAATGACGCCCTAGAAGAATATTGTAGGAAGTGTCCGCATCTATGACATAACAGATCACTTCTGATTGAAGGTCGCCGATTTGGAACTTCAAGCGAATCTTCCTGATCGGATAGCTTTTGCCTGAGTTGAAACCGCTGATGGCGGTACTTGTCGGCGTTAGGCGATGCATTGGGATACGCATATGGTGTAGTAGGCTCTTCGGAATGATGCTTATGGAAGAACCGGGATCAATATACATTCGATCCACATTGATATCGCCAATGTATCCAGTATAATACAGAGGGCGATCGTGTAGGTTGGTCTTGATAAGCATATCCTGCGGAGTGAAGACGACGTTGGGCATTGTGCCTGTGCAAGCGCTGTCCTGGAGATCTGCAGGCGAGCTCTCCCCAATGAGATTGGTCTGAGCTAGATATGCGTCGGCATTCTGGAGTGCCTCGCTCAGTGCGACGCGAACATCTTTGGAGAGTCTCAGAAGCTCGTATAGCTACAAGTTGGCCGGTGTGTTGGCCAATTATGCCAAGATGTCAAAGTTGTAGGGCCTCTCCAGCCCATGAGGCATCTCTTTTCGGACCGGCTTGTCAAAGCGAGTCTCCTTCGGCCTAGGCTTGTCGGTCGTCGAAGGCTGAGAGGGTCCCGGAGCATCAACAGCTGTCGGATGATGATCTTCAGTCGAGTTACCCGGTGGAGGTCGGGTTTGTGCGCCGGATCGGATAACAACAGCAGTAGCTTCTTCGACCTCTGTCGAGATTATACGATATGATTTGAATTTCCCACTCTTCTTCTTACTGGTGAAGGGTGTTGCGGACTGAGTCACTTCAGGTACCAGGTCCGGATGGACCCACATGACCTCCCCTCGTAATGTGGTAAGGAGAACTAGACCAGCAGCCTGGTCTCGGGGAGGTGGAAGGTTAGCGACCTCCATCCTTGCTCTGGGGACGGGCACTACTCCATCTTGAGTCTTTGTCGGAGGGAAGCTGCCGAATTGTACAGACACTATGTTGGCTGCCATGGTCACCTCTTCGAAATCAATGGCCAGGGCCTTAGAATCGACGAGATGTTGGATATATCGCTTCAGTTGGTAGCAGTCTTGTGTAGCATGGTGAACATAGCGGTGGTAGTGGCAGTACTTAGGTCTCTCCATTTCTGCAGGATGAGGTTCACGCCTTGGAGGAGGGAGCTGAATTCGACCTCCTTGTATGAGCATGTCCAAGATGGGCTTGACATGGCCATCCTCGAAGGAATAGGTCATCTGAGGCCTCTGCTTCTCTGCCGGCTTTGGTTCAGGCTTCGAAGCTATGTCGGCCACTATAGCTTATTTGTCCTTGTTGTCTCGATTGTTGGAGGGGTTACCACCATTGTTGCTATTGGTGTTAGGGCGTTTGCCCTTGTCCTCTCCTTTCGAGATGTGCAATCCCAGTTGGCGAGCTATCTTCAACTTGTCTTCTGCGCTAGTGGCACTGATGATGAACGTCTTCCAATCCTTAAACTAACTTTCGCCCATCCAGAGGTTGATTGTGGGAAGCAGTCTCTTTTGGCGAATTTCAATTAAGGAGGAATCAGGGTTACCGGAAGGCAACTTCATCGTAGTATAGCGAAACCGCTCGATATAGTTCCTGGTCAGTTCCTTTTCTCCCTGAACAATGTCCATGAGGGTGGACATTGTCACGTCTTATCTTACTTCGTAGAACCTCTCCAGGAACATACGTTTGAAGCCAGCGAAGGAATGATGCAATTGTCCGGCAAGTTGCGGTACCAGTCGAAGGCGACCCCCTCCAGTGCTCCGATGAACAACCACGTAAGGATGGCGTCGTCATGAAGCAGATGGTTGGTTGTGACTTCTAAGTAGGTGATGTACCTACTTGCAGATGTCTTTCCATCATATTGATTGATGATGAATAGTTTATATCTTGGTGGGAAGGGCACATCTCTCCATGCAGCAGGATACGGTTGTCGTATCCTGAGGTCCTGGCAATTTTTTCGAGCGTGGAACATGGTCCGGAAATCCTGGACCTCTCTTCTTGCCTCCCTAGCCTCGTCTGCAGTAGTGGGAGCTGATATTTCAAGAGGATTATCACCCGGGTTTGGTGTAGCTGAGTTCGAGTCCATATTGACCGTGGGACCCAAGCTTGTTTGGCCAGGCGTCCTTCCTTGCAAAGTTGGAAGGACCGCTTTGACCTCGTCCACGGACTTGACCAAAGTATGAAGTACGGCCTCCAGAGTGTCGATGCATTGGCGATCACTGGGACCATCTTGGTTGCTGTCCGTCATGAACACCGTCCTTACATGAGGAGAGATGGAAGGAACGGTGGAGGATGCGCCCTCTGAGTCATACCCTTGTACAGAGAAATATCAGGGTATGTGGGAATGTTCTCCTCTGGTTCAGACTCAGAAGGAGTGGTACCCCCAGCTTCAGAGCTTGCCTCGTCTTGAGAGTTGTGGACATCCTCGGGGACGTCGGAACTTGTTGCGTCTGTTGGGGGAACCGTTTCCTCAGAATTATCCTCTTGGAACACCGGATTATCTTGGATGTTTGGAGGAGTGCTACCCCCGGCTCCAGTGCCTCCCAGAGATGTGGACGACGAATCTCCAAGTGTGGCATATTTCATCTTTGAGCGAGTACCTTGGAAAACTCCTCCCGTAACGGTCGTAGACAACCGCTTAGAAGAGAGTTTCTTGGTTGAGCTTTTCGGGCTGGATACGTTTGTTTTCTTCCCTCTCCCGCTGCCAGGGATCTTGTGAACAGAATTGCAGGAGGCGACAAGAAGCATCTCGTCTTCTGAGCTTGGGTGTTACAATTGTTGGAAGACGAATCGTCGGTCTTCTTGTGTGGTCGCCTTGCTGCAGCAGCAGTTGACAATGACTTGAGTGCAGTGATGTCCACGGAAGGACTCTCTGCACACCAAGTCCTCGTCTCTTCCCTTGCGTTTGTGAAGAATCACGTTTCGCAAGTCACTCGTTTTGTGGGCCCGGGAGTCCTGAGAACATAAGTGTGTTGGCATCCTGTCTGTTCCCTGATGTGGGGGTAGTACGAGTACTTGCCCTTGATCATTATTTGGAGATTCTTGACAACTATTCTGTCCGTTGGCCATCGCGGGCTGGACACAGATAGTTTTATACAACTTTTCATCAGGGGCCTGCGTAATAGTCAGCGGGACACCCTGATAGTCAGAAGTTCGGACAGCTGTGTGAGCTCGACGAGCCCGCACTGCCCGAGACTTCTTCCTTCTAGCACCTGAGAGTGCATAGTAGGAAGGAGTCCAGAGACTGGCACATAAGAGCATCTGGGGTCAGGATCGCCTTAGAGGCGGTCGAAGACTGAGCCCGAGCCGCATGAAGCAGGTGGCCTGCGGCTGGGATTGCTAGCCGCATAGCCTATAACGCCCCAGTCCCAAAATACTTGAGACCAGATACGTATCATGCCAGCTGCATACATACGAAGCACACTCCAATATATGGAAACCTTGTATGTATACATAGGCTGTAAAATGTAGTAATCCAAGACAAACTAAATCTCATCAACGATAAAAGAATTAATACAAAATAGGAATCAACACTGAATTGTAATTTGTACAAAAGTTAGGCGGAGACAAAGTCCACTACCAACTATCTCAAATAAAATGTACAAGAAGGAATAGATGAAATAACAAGACGAGCCAAGTACAATCCTCTTCGAAAGGATGGAGAAGATCACGGCCTTGGCGGAAACACCTGCAAATATCACAGAAGCACACACCTGGAGAGATAACCAGGTCCTCAGAGGGACGTAACAAGATACAGGAAGAACATGCCATATAACTGCATAAGTAAAAAAAATACTATAACTACAACACGACAGGGTACCTAACCATCTATGTGATATGCACTTTAGAGGACAACGTTCTACGCAGGGGCTGTAACGGATTCACGTAAGCAAATAATAGAGAGTGGCCGTCAAGTAGCGCTCATCCGAGACACAATCGGCCCTGGGCAGAAGGTAGTGCTCATAAGAGTCACCCTCGGCCCAAAATGTGTGTAAAAATAAAATGTATCCCCAACGCTAATAACTGTCCCCTCCCTCCAATGATACTATACATGCGTCGTCTCCACGATACTGTTTTATAATCGATAACTGTCAAGTCTTCTAACATGCATCTATTGACAGTTATTCCTACGCATGGGTATGGGTGATCAGCCAACACACAAGTGACCACTATATGATACTCACAACTCACACACAACTCGTGATACAATCGTGACAAAGTCAATGACATGCACTCTATTGACGGAAGCCTCTTAACTCTAAGTCCACATGCAAGAAGAAAATAATAAACCAGAAATATAGATACAATAACTGAAATAAAGTGCAACTAAATGTAAGCAGTAAAGATGGCAAGGTATCTTGCCTGAGGTTATGTGCAAAAGAGAATAATCCAGTAGTTCGAACCGACAAATAAACGAAGCAAGAAAAAGCCAAATCCCGTAGATGACTCCGGATGCTGCAAAAAATATCATGAACGAGTTTGGAATATAAGATATGCATAGAAAACGCCTGTCCAAAAGTTAAATTCTGGAACAGGGGCAAAATCATAATTTCGGATCAAATCGATGTCCACCGTTGGACCCGCTTTGCACCAAAATGTGCGCCAGAACCTACGGTCTCTAAAGTCTTCAAACTACATGTCTACAGATTTGTTTTGATGAGACGAACCCAATGGTATGTCCAATTTTGGATTCCGGTGGGTCGTGCACAAAATCGCCCATTGAGTGGGATTGTGGGCCCGCCAAAATAGTGTCCCGATCAACCTTCTCAGAATTGAACCAAACGTGGTTCACAGGACCAAAAAAATATTTTGAGTCCAATGGCGCAAGTTTCGTCGCAATTTGATGAGTGTACACGAAGTTGTGATTTAATTTGCAAAGGGTCGATACGGGGTATCTCGATGGATACACACTGATTTCGTCGCGCACATGCAACAAAATCGGGTTCCGTCAGTTCCCACACGTCGACAACATCCATACGCGCCTTTCAACGCATATAGGGCGCAACCACGTCGCCCGGTTTGTCGGGACGGACGCCGTATCGGGATATTTTTCTAATTTTCGAAAACATGAATTTACAATTTTTCGTGAAACTTTAACAACGTGTTACTTTCTACATAGTAGATGAAAAGTGAATCCAGAAGGTGTGTTACAATCTTGGTTATATTGTCTTTGACTATCTTTAATTAATTTCTACAATTCTTTACTGCATAGCAAGAAAATTGGCTGACAAGTTGTCGTTTTAAAACAGTTTTTAGTATTACAGAAAACATGTTTTTCTTCAAATTCGTCTCAATTTTCGAGCAAGTCGATGAGTTGTTTTGAAATCCACCTCGAGGAACTCGAAGAGGGTCATGTCTACTTTGCAGAAAATCTTACGGATCGAAAATTGGTGCTACGAGTAAAAAGTTACGTCGTAGGGAAGTAGGGTACCTTGAGTGGGAAAACTGCTCCGTGGGTGACGAGGGGCTGACTTCCGATTCTCCGTTCGTCGCACACAAAACTTCGTCGCTGGTAAAACGAAATCGTAGGCGAAGAGGGTATGATCAGGTTTAGAGGTCTGTAGAAAAAGTTATATGCATAACAAGTTGGCCCCACTCCTAATACTAGTAGGGTTAGGATTTAACAAATTCCCACAAACTTTGTTGCACTCAGCGAGTTGCTGCTGACTTAAGGGGGTGGCCCGCCCACTTAAGCGGGCTGCAATTTTTTTTTCTTTTTCTTTTTCTTTCCTTTTTCTTTTTCTTTTCTTTTTCTTTTCCTTTTCTTTACTTTACTTTTGTCTTTTATATATATATTTTTTTTGTCTTTTATATATATATATTTTATATATATATATATATATATATATATATATATATATATATATATATATATATATATATATATACACCCAATAAATCTCTTTACAATTTAAATAAAATCTACATCTTATCTACATACATATATTACATTAAATATATATCTTTAGATATCCAATTGACAATAAAATTGACAACTAGTAATAATATTAAATATCAATAATCATGACTATTTAATCATAATAAAAATAACCTTAATAATAATAAAAATATTAGAATAATAAATGGTAGTCTAGGTGGGCTCACCCTTATCCGGGTCCAGACAATTGTACAAAATGTTGCAAAATATTATTTAATAATAGAATACCAATAATTGTATAATTTATTTTAAAAGTTAGAAATTGTACATAAAATTCTAAAATAATTTTGGAAATATTTGTATATACATAAAATATGTCTACATGTCCACTTTGGTCCCATCCCATGCCTACATGGGCTTAAATTTGGTTCGGACCCAATTCGGGCTGGTTTGGACAAACCGGGTCATCTAAAAATTAATATCTAAATAAAAATATTTTAAATGCGTTATTTCACAACTCGGCCTGGTTTTCCTAGTTCGGACTGAACTATTGCTAGGCCTCCCATGGTATGGCTAAGATACTGGTCAAATCACACTGCTACATCTTCCGTGCCAAAGTTTATGGTCGTCTAATGCTCCAAAACTCATCAATGGCTAAGGTCACTTTTAATAATTATAAAAACCTTAAATTGTATAAATTCATTTGAAGTCTAATAAAATAATAAAAAAATAATTTAAAAAATAGGGGATTTACATCCTACCCAACTTACAAGAATTTTGTCATCGAAATTTAGGATTTAATAGGGTAGATAGGGTTGAGGGATATGAAGAGTTCGTCAATACCAAAATACAATTAAAATTTTGAGGAGGCGATAAAACGTCGTTCAACACCACCGTGCAATAGAAAATTGTGGAGTTGATATATACAAAAATATATCATGGTTATGGAATTGAATAAGGATTGCTAGCGAAGGTAACAAAATTTTGAATATCCAAATTTTGAGAACAGTAAGGAATTGAGTAGACCAAAGAGAATAAATTAGACATTTAGGAAATGTGATCCCTTAAGGGAGAACTGGATACTAATCGTCTTGGTCGAGGGTTTGATTAAGTGATGATTAGAATCACTCTCGTGCGTTCAAGAGGGGTTGGAAGGGCACAATAAATTTCTAGGATTGGGGAGAAGAAGAGTTTAAGGTAAGGATATAGCCACATGAGTTGGTTGGTGGCTATCTAAATTCGTGTTGAAATAACTGATAAAAATAAATAAAGGTGATATCTTACATCTATCTATCATGTAGTGTCTGGTGTAATGCCCCGCTCTGCACGAGGCATTTGGTTGGCTTGTTAGATGGGATCAGAATGTTGGACCGTGACTTATATTGGAGATCAGGAGAATTGAGACTGATGCAGTCTTTCTTAGCTGGCTAGACGGAATAGGTATTGGAATGTGGCTCGCTGATGGAGCTACGCTTGGTGGGATTGGAACAGGAAGACCGTTATATAAGACAAGTAGAACTGTCCTCCTTCCTCCTTATTCCTGCATGCTTAATAAATGGAATAATGTGATGCTATGAATAAGTCCCTAATGTCCCTTACCTTGAATGTTGAATAATTGTGATGCGATGCTTTAGTTGCTAATTCGATAGAGATTCATATGCTGGGAATCATTGAATGAATAACACATGAACTTTGAATTGCTGAACGAATCATACTCGATCCACTAATGTAACATGATGCCTGAGATTGAATCGATAATGTCCTTGATGCTTAAGATTAATGAAATGAATGAATCACTTGAATAATGAGATGTTGCGTGAATGATACATGAGAAAAGAATTGAATATGCTATTGTTCCTATAAAATGAATGAAATGCTACAGGTCCCTTTGAAATGAATGAATGCTGTTGTTTCTCCTTAGAAGGAACATAATGAGAAATGTTGTAATGAAGCAATGAATGAGAATTGATGAGGCTTGGGATCATTAAGATCACCAAATGAAATGATGGTAATGTTGGGAATGAATAAGTCATTGAACATGACTTGAATGAGATGAATGATGATGCACTGTTGTCTTTACTTCAATATTTCACCATGCATTTTATGTTCACGATTGAGTCGGACACGCATTCGCATGGTCATAGGACAACTTATGCATAAGTGATGGGGATATGTTTTCTCGGACGGTACCCCGGGACGTTAGGGCGACCGATCCAGCCTAGTAGAAAACATTGGCGTGCCAGTAGGGGCACGGGTTCTGCGAGGCATCCTTTGGGGCTAGCTACCTTCTCTGGAGTCATCGCATTACCAATGAAGACCTATATGGCAACGTCCGTATGGTTAAACACCAGTGACCATGTAGTCAGGATGCATGCTAATGAATGTCTTATGCAGGCAGAGTAAGTATATCTGCTAACCCGTATTTGATACAGGTATGAGGGAGTCGGCTATCGGTAAGAAATCACTTAAATGTGATAATTCAATATATGTGTTGGTTTAACTTGCATGCTTACGTCCCAAATAAGTTTGATGATGCTGTATGTAGCCTTTCAGTATGAGATCCTGCTTAACATGTTAAGTTCAGTATGCTAAGAAAGATTCTTTGCTATGAAATATTGCTCAACTATAACATACATGCTAAGTAATGCTTGAAGTGAGAACTGTCATAATGTTTAAGATGTTAATGTTAGCGATGCCTCAATGATGCCTTTTTATGATAACACCTAGTATGCTTCAATGATGCCTTTGCATGATAACACCAAGAATACTAAAAAGATCTGTCCACATGAATGCTACTAAGAATATGTTTACATGCTTCACTCTGATTATTGCCCATGAACTGTAAACTGATGCTAGGCCCCAAGTAGAAAGACCATTCTAATAAATGCTTGCTTAAATAATCACTTTAAATGTTGGTTTATGCGAGTGGGTTAGATTCTACTCGCCAGTGCATAGATGATGTGCTGACCCACGTTTTGTGGGCAGGTGCTCTTGCTTGGGATTTTCTACACACGAAGATTTGTTGGGCATACAGAAGCTCTCCTTACACAAGATGATGTCTTCTGTTTATAAAGGGCATAATGTATGGAACATTGTAATCAGTTGTACCAGTGAGATTATAAGCCAAGTCAGTATATCGAGTTGTAATCCAATGTATCCAAGTATCAAATGTAAGCTGTATAGCATTGTTCAGTTGGCTTTCAATGTAAAGTGAGATGTGTTGTAAGCATTGTATTTCAATACAAGTCTTGTACTCTTCTTCATTTATCAATAAAGAGAATAAAGTTCTATATGTCTCTGTGTGACTTCAAGTTATTATTTTATCTCCGCTGCTGTAAAGAAGTGATGTACTTCTATTCAATAAGAAAGACTGTCCTCATTAACTCCAATTTGTCTGCTTCTGTCGCTGCGATGTATTCCTATTTGAAGATTATTAATTATGTACCATCTTTGCCTTGTACAAGTGCAATACCAGACTTGTACGGCATCACGCCCAAGCGAGGACAATCGATTCCAAGAGATAAAGTATGTGAATAAATGACTCTATGAATCGGGGCGTGACATCTGGTCTTTCTATATAAATAAAGTAAAAAAAATAAAGAGTTCAAGGGAGATGCTATCGAGTACGAATACGTGGTTCATAGGCGACGAAAATAATTCAAATGAGAGTTGTCAATGTTGTCGCGGATGAGACTCAAAGGAAAGTTTAACTATGTCTCCATCCACGTAGAATAATATACGAAGGCGAACCAAAGTGCAATAGGTTGATCAGACCATCATGCACCGGTTCTGATTAGACAATATGTTAGTGGGTGCACCCAATAAAATATTTCATGATCAAGCTTGAAAAGAATAAGCTTGTAAAACTAAAGCTAATTTAGCAGCATGAGATTGTCAAAATAGGAGTAAGGGAGGTAATGATGAAGGAAATTTTATATAGTCCAAGATCCCTTGAAATCAAATCTTATCCGAAGTGTGGGCCTATACAGTTGTCCTAGTGTCTCTTCACTTACGGTTTGGTTGTCTAGATAAGTTAAGGTCCTATGAATTTATAGTATGAGTAAACTAATCAACATGGATCACAAGGACAAAGGCTTTGTTGGGCCGTGAGGTATCCTACCCAACTTACAAGAATTAAATTAGTAGTGTGATGGGACAATGGGTCAAGCAATCAAGATAAAGTACAAATTTAAGCATTTAAGAAATCAACTAGAACACAATCACACACCGGGTCGAAAGAATTGAGTTGAGGTTGAATCCCTATCCGTGGTCGAAAAATATATCGGTAACATAATAAAGATTATAGTTTAGCCATTTTGACCAGGAGGTCATATCATAAAAATAGTGTACAAGGAGACGTGTTTTAGTGGGACAAGATATATCTACATGAAGGTGTGCCCGTCTGGGTCTTACATATAAAATTTGTGGGAAGGAAAAGTCTAGTGTTGTGCTCCAAATATCCAAGTCACGGTAAGGGACGCCAAAAGATCTAAAAAGAAAGTGGGAGTTCATATGGTGACAATTAATACACAAAAATAAAGGAGATCAAATTAAAGCAAAATAAAATTAATTAAGGAGTCCAGTAAAATAATTTAGGAACACAGTTCCAGAGAGAAGATTGTCTTCTAGATGAATACAGTCAAGGAGCGATCAATTCGTTATTCCATCCACCAACGGTTAGTAGGTCACGAGGAAAGGTCGAGTAAGTCAAGATTGGGATACAGTCGTATAGTTTGGTAGATGACTAACAACACTTGTGTACACACTACCATCATGGTCATAAGTGATATGGCAATTTGTGTGGAATACTTCTAACTCATTAGGGCAACCTTTGTGGCCTACCATTAATATTTTAACTCGTGTTTCCTCCAAAAAGTTCCAAAAATAAACTTTCATAAATAAACCACCAAAATTTATATTCACTCTAAGCAGTCCAACTAATTCATGACTTAAAATTTAAATCCCTTCCATAAATCTCAAAGTAAACATTTATCAGGTTACTACTAACTTTTCCAAAATTTAACATTTTCATTCCAACTTTTTAAACTCAAGAGTTCATCAATCATGAATCTAAAAAGAATTTCAATATCACTTCATAACTTTAAAACTTCAAAAAAATTTCTCAAATAATCCTCAAGATAAACCCTTAGCATATTATAAAGCAATCAAAAATTTATCGCTCAATATTTTAACGCATTCATCAACCATAACTTCTATTTATAAGTCATTCAAACATAATGGTCAATTTCTTTAATCAATCAAAATGACTTTTCTTAGCAATCCAACTTAAACTCAATATTCAAATGATCCTATCAGTCATAATCTTTTTTTTTTCTCTTTTTTTTTCAAAATTTGATGTCCATGATCCTAACTCTTTAAACCAAAATCTAATTAGATTTGTAAATCTTAAATCAAAGGGTACAATCTCAAATTTATATTTTTTTTCTTCTCAAAATCGTTTTCATATCTTCCAAAAAAATTTAAACCAAAATTTTAATATCATTACTTCCACTTAAAATTTGAATCCTATTAACATATTAAGTGCAACCTGTACGACTTAATTTAAATAATTCATACTGCCACCTTTACAATCTTAAGATTATTTCCAAACCAACTTTATATCCGCTCAAAGATGTATAACTATAATCCCATAATTCATGATATCAAACCTCAAAATCAACTCAATTTCTTAAACCAGTTGTATATAGGTTCTAACTATTTTCCTGCAGTATCAAATAAGATTCTATCAATCCTCCGGTGATTACTACTTAGAAATCTCATGGTTAAACTTTCTTTGGCAACATCCCAACTTACAAACTGCTAACATTAAATCACACTTTTCGGAATGCCTTTATAACTTAGTTAAGGTCTCCGTTCATTCCAATTACCAATGTATTCCTTCTAGCCATATAGTTGACCAATAAGTATATAGTAGTGTAGTCATCTTCCTAACCATTCCTAAGCACAAGAGGGTAAGGGTATTGGTAGAAAGAGTTCAAGCAAGATGCAAAAATCAAGGGAGACAACGAGAGTTCAAAATTTGGAATTCAAAGAAGGTGATCAAGTATGTGGATGAGATTCCTAAACTCTAATCCTATATTGCAGGTTCCTATCGGTACTATTACGTAACCGAAGTGACAAACTCGACCTGCATGGACCACCACAAAAACATGTAACGCCCCAGTCCCAAAATACTTGAGACCAGATACGTATCATGCCAGCTGCATACATACGAAGCACACCCCAATATATGAAAACCTTGTATGTATACATAAGCTGTAAAATGTAGTAATCCAAGACAAACTAAATCTCATGCACAATAAAAGAATCAATACAAAATAGGAATCAATACTGAATTGTAATTTGTACAAAAGTTGGGCGGAGACAAAGTCCACTACCAACTATCTCAAATAAAATGTACAAGAAGGAATAGATGAAATAACAAGACGAGCCAAGTGCAATCCTGTTCGAAAGGATAGAGGAGATCACGGCCTCGTCGGGAACACCTGTAAATATCACAGAAGCACACACCTGGAGAGATAACCAGGTCCTCAGAGGGACGTAACAAGATACAGGAAGAACATGCCATGTAATTGCATAAGTAAAAAAATACTATAACTACAACACGACAGGGTACCTAACCATCTATGTGATATGCACTTTAGAGGACAACGTTCTACGCAGGGGCTGTAACGGATTTACGCAAGCAAGTAATAGAGAGTGGCCGTCAAGTAGCGCTCATCCGAGACACTATCGGCCCTGGGCAGAAGGTAGTGCTCATAAGAGTCACCCTCGGCCCAAAATGTGTGTAAAAATAAAATGTATCCCCTACGCTAATAACTGTCCCCTCCCCCCAATGATATTATACATGCGTAGTCTCCACGATACTGTTTTATAATCGATAACTGTCAAGTCTTCTAACATGCATCTATTGACAGTTATTCCTACGCATGCGCACGGATGATCAGCCAACACGCAAGTGACCACTATATGATACTCATAAATCATACACAACTCGTGATACAATCATGACAAAGTCAATGACATGCACTCTATTGACGGAAGTATCTTAACTCTAAATCCATATACAAGAAGAAAATAATAAACCAAAAATATAGATACAATAACTGAAATAAAGTGAAACTAAATATAAGCAGTAAAGATGGCAAGGTATCTTGTCTGTGGTTATGTGCAAAAGAAAATAATCCAGTAGCTCGAACCGGCAAATAAACGAAGCAAGAAAAAGCCAAATCCCGCAGATGACTCCGGATGATGCAACAAACATCACGAACGAGTTTGGAATATAAGATATGCCTAGAAAATGTCTGTCCAAAAGTTAAATTCTGGAACAAGGGCAAAATCGTAATTTTGGGTCAAATCGATATCCGCCGTTGGACCCGCTTTGCACTGAAATGCGCGCCAGAACCTACAGTCTCTAAATTCGTCAAACTATATGTCTACGGATTTATTTTGATGAGACGAACCCAACGGTATGTCCAATTTTGGATTCCGGTGGGCCGTGCATAAAATCGCCCGTTGAGTGGGATTGTGGGTCCGCCAAAATAGCGTCCCGATCAACCTTCTCAGAATTGAACCAAACTTGGGTCACAGGACCAGAAAAATATTTTGAGACCAATGGCACAAGTTTCGTCGCGATTTGATGAGTGTACACGAAGTTGTGATTTAATTTGCAAAGGGTCGATACGGGGTATCTCGACGGATACACACTGATTTCGTCGCGCACATGCAACGAAATCGGGTTCCATCAGTTCCCACACGTCGACAACATCCATACGCGCCTTTCAACGCATATAGTGCGCAACCACGTCGTCCGGTTTGTCGGGACGGACGCCGTATCGGGATATTTTTCTAATTTTCGAAAACAGAATTTACAATTTTTCGTGAAACTTTAACAATGTGTAACTTTCTACATATTAGATGAAAAGTGAATCCAGAAGGTGCGTTACAATCTTGGTTATATTGTCTTTGACTGTCTTTAATTATTTTCTATAATTCTTTACTGCATGGCAAGAAAATTGGCCGACAAGTTGTCATTTTAAAACAGTTTTTAGTATTACAGAAAACAGGTTTTTCTTCAACTTCGTCTCGATTTTTCGAGCAAGTCGATGAGTTGTTTTGAAATCCACCAGGAGGATCTCGAAGAAGGTCAAGTCTACTTTCCAGAAAATCTTACGGATCAAAAATCGGTGCTACAAGTAAAAAGTTACGTCGTAGGGAAGTAGGGTACCTTGAGTGAAAAAACTGCTCCGTGGGTGACGAGGGGCTGACTTTCGATTCTTCGTTCGTCGCGCACAAAACTCCGTCGCTGGTGAAATGAAATCGTAGGCGAAGAGGGTATGATCAACCGCAACTTTCATTTTGGAAGTTTAGGGTTTAGAGGTCTGTGGAAAAAGTTATATGCATAACAAGTTGGCCCCACTCCTAATACTAGTGGGGTCAGGATTTAACAAATTCCCACAAACTTTGTTGCACTCAGCGTGTTGCTGCTGACTTAAGCGGGTGGCCCACCCACTTAAGTGGGCGGCTGCAATTTTGTTTTTCTTTTTTCTTTTCTTTTTCTTTTTCTTTTCTTTTTCTTTTTCTTTTCTTTTCTTTACTTTACTTTTGTCTTATATATATATATATATATATATATATATATATATATATATATATATATATATTTTTTTTTTTTTTTTTTATATATATATATATACACACCCAATAAATCTTTTTACAATTTAAATAAAATTTATATCTTATCTACATACATATATTACATTAAATATATATCTTTAGATATCCAATTGACAATAAAATTGACAACTAGTAATAATATTAAATATCAATAATCATGACTATTTAATCATAAAAAAATAACCTTAATAATAATAAAAATATTAGAATAATAAATGGTAGTCTAAGTGGGCTCACCCTTATCCGGGTCCAAACAATTGTACAAAATGTTGCAAAATATTATTTAATAATAGAATACCAATAATTGTACAATTTATTTAAAAAATTAGAAATTGTACATAAAATTCTAAAATAATTTTGGAAACATTTGTATATACATAAAATATGTCTACATGGCCACTTTGGTCCCATCCCATGCCTACATGGGCTTAAATTTGGTTCGGGCCCAATTCGGGCTGGTTTGGACAAACCGGGTCATCTAAAAATTAATATCTAAATAAAAATATTTTACATGGGTTATTTCACAACTCGGCCTAGTTTTCCTAGTTCGGACTGAGCTATGGCTAGGCCTCCCATGGCATGGCTAAGATACTGGTCAAATCATACTGCTACATCTTTCGTGCCAAAGTTTATGGTCGTCTAGTGCTCCAAAACTCATCAATGGCTAAGGTCACTTTTAATAATTAATAAAAACCTTAAATTTTATAAATTCATTTGAAGTCTAATAAAATAATAAAAAAATAATTTAAAAAATAGGGGTTTTATATAGCCTGTCTACATGCGACTGGCATTTGTGGCCGCATAAGCAGCCCGCTTGCGGCTTGCAGTTTGCATACGGCTGGGAGCTGTAGTGGCCACGTGGGCCGATTCCAAGTAGCTGGAATTCGTAGTGGCCGC
The DNA here is from genome assembly GCA_029216955.1 of Iris pallida. Taxonomy (NCBI): domain Eukaryota; kingdom Viridiplantae; phylum Streptophyta; class Magnoliopsida; order Asparagales; family Iridaceae; genus Iris; species Iris pallida. Next base: position 7,159,158 of record JANAVB010008998.1, read on the forward strand.
ATGAGTTTCCTCCATGCGGCTGGCAACTCTGGCCGCATGAGCCTTCTGTCTGCGGCAGGCTTTTGTGGCCGCATGAGACTTCATGCGGCTAGCACCCTTCTGCAGCTCCTTCCTGGACCGTGTAGTGTTACCATTTGCCCCTGCAAGTCCTGTATCGTAGTGTTTTCCTCTGCCGAACTTGAGGACAGCAGAGTCCTCTATGGTCTGAAGTAGGGCCGTAAGAGAATCTTCTCCGTCGTCTTGGACAACAGAGAGTACTCCTTCGAGAGCTTGGGGAGGAGCGAATGATTTGGGCCTCCACTCCCTGCGGGCCTTCTTCGTGCGGGCTCATCGCTTGACCGGACCAGCGCTTCCGTCGGAGAGCATTTCTTTAAACGCTTGTTGGTCGAACCGGACGACCATCATTTGTTGAGTGGAGCCAAGTTTGGCTACGTCCAATTGTATCACCAACTCCTCAGCCGTAGAAAAGTTAGTCCCCAACAGAGTCGCCATCGTGTTTTCCATTGATTGTAAAAGAACAAAACAGTTTTATAGGAGGACTGAACTTAGACTCACAATATAAACTCACTCGTACAAAGAAAGCCTAGGAAGAAAACCTAGGTACAGGAATCTAAGTACGATTGTTTATTTTTGATTCTGGGGGGTGACGGTAGATGCTCGGGAAAGCGACGGTAGCTCTGCCTTACTCCTTGGACGATCGGACACAGCTTCGGCTCCGGGGAAGAAATACTTTTGCTCGAATGTGGATCGCTCTGTGTCTGGCTCTGTGCATATATCTCTGTGCTCTCTATATGTCCAGCTTCTCTCCTTTCTCTCCGCTCTCTTTGTCCAGCTTCTCTCCTTCCTCTCCGCTCTCCTTGTCCAGGGTTTGCAAGAGAATAGTACCTTGCTATTTATAGGAGTGGGGTATGATAATTAGGGTTTACAATGATTGTATTTTAAACAGAGGGCGGCCAAGGATTTGTTAAGATTTGCCATGATCTTGCTTTTATGTTGATTATAACAAATTTGTATCATTTATTGGGGATTGATCCGGGTAATTATGATGATTGCAATAAATCTCATTTGTTTGGAATTTGACCAAATCTGGACGGTTATGTTGATTGCAGCAAATCTGAGTTATTGAGATTTGATCGACTCATGCTACGTGTCCTTCATTGACTGCAATAAATATGAATTATTGAGATTCGATCAGCTTTCGCCACATGTCCCAACTGCTACGAGCCGCATGGAGGACTATCATGGTTGAGCCGCATGAGTGTAGTTTCGTGTTAGAACCGCATAGGGGTGGCCATATCTGAACCGTATGGCAATCCTTTAATCTGAGCCGCATGAGGGTGGCCCTATGTCTGAGCCGCATGGGGGTAGCAGCCGCATGGAGGTGACCCCCATGATCCGACCCGCATAGGAGTAGCAGCTGCATGGGGGTGGCCTCCAACTGAATCGCATAAGGATGGCCACGTGTCAGAGCCGCATGGAATGAAGTACTTTATAATTCGGTGGATCGTGCCAGCTATAGAGATTTTTTTGTTTTTCTAGGAGCACGCCATTATGTCAGAGTCATCATTGCAGCTTTATGTCAGAGCTGTCAAACCTTCCTGTCAGAGCCGTCGCTTCGCATTAATTGAGCCAGCTGCATAAATTAATTTACGGCCGGTTTGTGAAGGAATTTTTGAACCACATAAGGCCACGTGGCTCATTGGGAACTTCTGAGCCGCATGAAACTCTAATGAACCATTGAGCCGCATGAAACTCTAATGAACTTTTGAGCCGCATGAAACTCTAATGAACTTTTGAGCCGCATGAAACTCTCCTTGTCTTGAGCCGCATAGGATTTCCTGTTCATTTCCATGCTTCTACAATTTAGACTGACTGATGAAGGCGCCTTGCGAGAGTTGTTTCATTTGTAACCCAAAGAAGTAGTTCAGCTCCCCCATCATGCTCATCTCGAACTCATTCTGCATACACTTGGCAAATTCCTTGCATAGACCCTCATTTGTAGACCCAAAAATAATATCATTAACATATATTTGTATTAAAAGAATTGTGTCATCAAGAGATTTTATAAACAGTGTAGTATCGACTTTTCTTTTTGAAAAACCTTTATCTAGTAAGGAAGTACTAAGACGATCATACCAAGCTCGAGGAGCTTGTTTGAGGCCATAGAGAGCTTTCCTAAATTTAAAAACATGGTCGAGAAATTTGTGATTTTTAAAACCAGGTGGTTGTTTGACAAAAACCACTTCTTTGATAAAACTGTTCAAAAAAGCACTTTTCACATCCATTTGGAAAGGTTTAAAGTTTTGAAAATTTATAAATACGCAAAGCATCTGAATGGATTCCAGTCAGGCAACGGAAGCATACTTCTCATCATAGTCGATGCCCTCCTCTTGGTTGTATCCTTGAGCTTGGAGACGAGCTTTGTTACGAGTGACTGACACGTCCTCGTTAACTTTGTTACGAAAAACCCATTTAGTGCCAATTATTGAGTGTCCAGTAGGTTTCGGAACAAGTTCCCAAACTTGGCTTCTTTCAAATTGGTTGAGTTCTTCTTGCATCGCGAAAATCTAAAATTCATCATTAAAAGCTTCTAAAACGTTTTTAGATTCTATTTGAGAAATGAATACAGTGCTAGCTATATTGTCTCTTACAGAGGATCGAGTAGTTATCCCTTTTGATATTTCACCTATTACCAAGTCCTTTGGATGAGACGGAGTGAATTAGAACTTTTTTGGTAATTCCTTCGGAGAGCTGGTTTCAGACGTTGCATTTATAGGTATAGAAGTCGATGGTTCATCATCGCCATCGGGAATGATAGCTGTACAATTATCCTCATCAAAAATTACACTAGTAGAATCTTCAACAATCATAGAGCGTTTGTTGAACACTCTATATCCCTTACTCTTGGCAGCATAGCCAAGAAGAATACCTTCGTCAGCTTTGGCATCAAATTTGTCTAAGTTGTCTTTGTTATTCAGGATAAAGCAGCGATAACCGAACACTCTAAAGTAAGAGACATTAGGAGTCCTACCAAACCAAAGCTCATAGGATGTCTTCTTCGAAATGGGTCGAATCAACACCCTATTCAAAACATAGCACGCTGTGCTAACAGCTTCTGCCCAAAAATATTTCGGAAGAGAGAATTGATTTAGCATAACTCTAGCCATATCGCCAAGAGTTCTATTCTTCCACTCCAGAACACCATTTTGTTGAGGAGTTTTTAGACATGAAAATTCATGACTAAAACCATTTGAATCACAGAACTTTTTAAAATCAGAATTTTCGAATTCGCCACCATGATCACTTCGGATATGAGTAATCATGTAGCCTTTTTCTTTTTGGACCTTTTTAGCAAATACTTTGAAAACAGAAATTGTATCACTTTTGTTTGTAAGAAAGAAAACCCAAGTAAATCTTAAAAAATTATCTACAATAACAAAAACGTAGAGTTTTCCGCCAAGACTGGCTACTCTACTAGGACCAAATAAGTCAATATGAAGTAATTACGATGGACGGGTAGTACTTACAGTGTTTATGAATTTAAAAGAAGATTTGGTAGCCTTATTCTTTTCACATTCGGCACATACCGTGTCTTTCTTGAATGTGATATCCGGCAGTCCTCTGACTAGCTTCTTGGTGGACAGTCTGGATAATGTATCCATATTGGCATGACCAAGACGCTGATGCCATAGGAGCTTTTCGTCTTTGTGAGCGTAAATACATCTTCCTGCACTGTTAGTATCACTAGATAGATAGAAGATGTAAATGTTATCTTCCCTTATTCCCTCAAAGGCGATGTCTCCAGTTGATCTATCATAGATAAAGCATTTAGTTTTTCTGAAGTTAATATCATGACCATGATCTGCAAGATGACTAATGCTGAGCAAGTTATGCTTTAACTCGGTCACTAAACAGACATTGTTAATGACGGAAGAGGGAGGATAACCAATTATATCGTTACCTATGATGTAGCCTTTAAGGTTATTGTCGAAGAAAACGTATCCTTCCTTTTTCATCGATAGTGTTGCGAATAGATTTGCATTTTCAGTCATATGTCGCGATCACCCACTATCGAAAATCCACTTGCTTCTAGTTGAAGAGGGAAGGTCCACCTACACCACGAGTAGATGTGACCTTTGGTACCCAGATTATTGTGGGTCCTGAGAGGTTAGACTTTGGTACCTATACATATATATATTTCTATCAACTAATCTCCTAATCCTACATTATGGAGAAATATGTGTCCATGTAGGTTACAATAAGTACATATAGCATGCATGTTTATACTAGGAGCATGTTGATAGTGATGTCTATAAGCAGAGTGATGATAGCTAGTAGGGTGATTGTAGTGACTGTGTGCAGCAGCATGATGATGATAGTGATTGAGTGCAGCAGGATGATGATGATGTTTATGTGTATGTGTCTTACGTGCTGCATGTGAATAGGTATACATGAAAGCATGATTTTGTATAGCATGTGGATGAGTGTTCTTGCGGTGACGTGCCTTTTTGTGTTGAATTGGCACGTGTTTGTACGTGTTGTGACTATGAGACTGAACTTGCGGTTGAATAGCCTGCTTGCCCAGTTTAATCTCTAATTTCTTAGAGATAGCATTTTACTCATCATATTTAGCAGTAAGACCGTGTATTCTACCTGTAGCAATTTTGAACTTGTTTTTCTCTTTAGCAAGTTCTTTGTTTAAAGCCATGATATCAAGTGTTTGTTTATCAATGATTGATTCGGCATCGTGTAAGCA